>OY292417.1:3242461-4442461 GCA_958496275.1 Zele albiditarsus
ATTAACAGTTAATTAATTGTAATACAGAGGAAATTTTTTTTTTTTTTTTTTTTTTTTTAATAATTATTTACTCTTTTACCTGGTGGTGCAACGGCTGCAATTTCATTGTTTCGTTAATTGTCTCAGTAGATACAATTTTATATACAAAATAGAAATGATTTTATTAATTATTATCATTATTGTAATTATTGTCCAATTGTTTAGTTCTTTTTTTTTTTTTTTTTTTTGGTTTTTTATATCTAATTTACTGATTATAAAAATTTGAAAATTAATATTGACTAATTGCACAAGTGTATTGATTAATAATTTATCGCAAAAATTGTTTATTTATTTTATTATTTTTTGTTTGTTTGTGGACAAAAAAATTTATCTGTATTAATTGTATTATTTATCAATACACACGTGCAAATAGTGTTGATAAATAAATAAAATTGTTTGCCCAATTGCCACATATCTTTTTCACGTTTTGCTATTTTTACTTTTTTTTGTTTAAAACAATTTATTATTCACTCATTGTCTTTGTGTGTGTGTGTGTGTGTGTGTTTTGTATTGTTTGTTAATTAATTATAAATAGAGATAATAAATAATCAATTGATTAATTATTTAAATATTATTTACAAACATATAATATCGCATTTGCATTGTTTTGTTTGTTTTTGGTTTATCCTACTACTTGCCAAAAAAAAAAGCAAATTATATTGTTTACACTGTAATAAATTAATTTAAACAAATTAACATCACTATTTCAATAATATTTATACTCTTACCTATTATTTATATTGTTGTCAATTCATTTGGTGTTTTTTTTTTGTTTTTTTTGTTTAATCCATTGGACAAATAAATGTTGTAAAAACAATTTGTATTTTGAAAAATTGTACAAAAGAAATTGTCATTAGTATTATTGTATGGTTAATTTAATTATTGTTTTGTTTGAGTTTACGTGAAATCAATGAGGGGAGGGTTTTTTTTTTTTTTTTTTTATTATTTATTTATTTATTGTTTATTTTACCTGGTGCTGGTTGGTAAACTGGTTGAGGAGGTGCATAAACTGGAGCAGAGGGTGCATAAACTGGTGCTGGTGGAGCATAAACTGGTGCTGGTGCCGGTGCTGGTGTTCCAAATATTCCAACTTTATTATTAACAATTGTTGTTGTTGTTGTTGTTGTTTGTGGAGAGAACAAAAAAAAAAAGAAATAGCATCGTGTAATGATTAATATAAAAAATAGTAATATTAATTTTATTTATTTATTATTGTTGGATATTTAATTGTTTATTTACCTGTTGGTCCAGATATTTCAACTATTTATTTGTAGAATTGTTGTTGTTGTTGTTTTTTTTTTTTTTTTCATTGTTTTGTTATGGAACAAAGAGAAATTAATGCAAATTGATATTAATTATTTTTGTTGTTGTTGTTTGTTACAGTTGGGTTTATTTTTTATTGTTTTTGTTTTTTTGTTTATTTACCCGTTGGACCGGGCATCTTTACTGCATTGTTGTTGAATTATTGTAGCAGATATTTTGTCGTTGTTTTATTGATGAAAACAAGTTTTTCGTTATTTTTTTTAGTTTGATGTTTTAATTATTATTTATGTTTTTTTTTCAGTTGATTATTGTTTGTTTCTCATACCCGATGGACCAGTGATTCCAACTATTGTTGTCATTATTTTGATAGATATTACATTGTTGATAATATTGATAGAATTGAAAGAACAAAAAGAACAAGAAAATGCGAATTATTAATTTTGTTCTGTTTTTTTATTTATTAATTTAACTGTTGTTTATTGATTATTTATTAATTTTTTTATTCATACCTGTTGGACCGGTGATACCGACTGTATTGTTGTTGTTGTTGTTGTTGGAGTTGAAACAAATTTAAAAATGTGGGAAAAATTTCATTTATTTCTTTTCTATGATTTTCATTTTGTTTTATTATTATTTATTATTATTTTATTCATACCTGTTGCTCCAGGTATTCCAACTTTTGTTTAATGTTATCAGTTGGATAATTTGAAAATGGTTTACAAAAAATAATTGTTATTATCTATTGTATATTTATTTATATAAATAACAAATTTATTCATTGGTAATTTTATCATTTTCTCTTCATACCTGTACGTCCCATTTTATTGTCTTTTTGTTGTTGCAATTGTTGTTCAATTGTTGTTTGTGGGGAGAGAAAAGATTTTATTTATTGTATTCTGTATTTTGTATTATTGTTTAAACTAAAATTGGTTAATATATTTATTCTTTGGTACCTGCTGGTGCTGATTTTTTCCCAATTTTTATTTCACAATATTTCAGTTGAAAAGAATTCATGCAAAAAACCGTTGGGTTATTTATTCATCTATTTATTTATTTATTCATTCAATTAATAGTGTTGTTTTGCATACCCGATGATGTTTCAACTTCATTGTCATCATTGTTATTAATTATCATCAATCAAAGAATATTAAACATTGAAGGGATTAAAAAATAATTTTAATAATTAAATTTAAATGTTTCAGCAAACTAAAAATTCTTTCACAATTTATATTACAATTAATTATTTATTTATCCATACCTTTTGGTCCACCAATATTAACTGTATTTCCATCATCATTATTGTTAAGTACATAAACAAAATATGAATTAATTGTTAAATTAATAAATTAAACAGTGAAATAATAATTTTATATTTTTCTATGAATAATATTTATTCTTGTACATACGTTTTGGTCCAGGAAGATCAACTGCATTGTTATAAAATTGTTTATTATCATAAATTATTGTTTGTTAATAAATAATTAATAATATTTTAGTAAATATTATTTTTATGGAATTTTTTTAAACAGCTTTCTCTTACTGTCTGCTCCCATGATGTCAACTTTATTGAATTATTTTATTTATATACATATGAAAATGAATAAATAAATTATATTAATTATTATAATTTTATTTATGGGTTTTTGTATTGGATCAAATTATTTTAATTTAATTTATTTGTTTACCTGTTGGTCCAGCAACTCCAACTTTATATATCCAAATAATAAAATAACATATCAATATATTATATATTTTATTATTGTTTATTAATTATTGATGTTATTTTACCTGTTGCATTACCACCAGCGCCTTTTATTCACAATATTTCATGTGTTGATAATTATTTTTTTGCAGAATTAAAATTTTGATGATGGCGAGAGATAGGACGAAAAATAAATGAAAAATTATTTTGTTTAATTTATTTTCATTGTTGTTATGAATAATTTAGTGATGAGGAATTTTTTTTTTTTACCTGGTGGTCCAGATGGTCCTTTTTTGTCGTCTGTATAATTGACAAAAAAAATATTTTTTTTTTTTTTCCCACAGATGAAAATTTAAGTTGGAGTTATTTTTTCATTTTTGTTTAACTGCGTTATTTAATATATAATTTATTGAATGTTTATTAACCTGATGTTGATGAGGATGCGGATTCGTCTTTTTATCATCGTGAAGTATTATTTGTTTGCCGTTTATTTATTGCAGTGAAATAAATAATGAAAATTATTGTGCAGAATTTTATGAATTTTTTTTTTTTTATTATTTATTATTTAATTAAAATTATTGTTTGTGTAATTAATTTAATTGTATCGTACCCGTTGATTTATCCGTTACTCTGTCGTCTACATTATCAAACATAAACAAATAAAAATCATTTGTTAAATTTATATTTATTTATTTATTTATGCAATTATTTTTATATTTTTACGTTTACCTGTTGACTCGTTGCTCTCTTTTTTGTCTTCATTATCGGAGAATATTAATTGCGATAGGATTTTGTTGTTGTTGTTGAAATGGAGAAACAGTGGAATTAATCATTCAATTGATTAATTTATATTATAATTATTTCCTATTATTTATATTGAATTATCATGTCACCATTTTGTGAATTGCTTTGTTGTGTTGTGTCTGTTGATTTTGTAGATTTTTTCGCGTCTTAATTATTATGTGAACAACAATACATAAATGATAATTATTAATTCATTGATTCATTCTTTCACAATTTTCATACGTAATTATGTTTATTAACAATTATTTAAATTAAATAATTATATTGTACCTGCTGAGTCGTGAATGTCGTTATGCTCTGAATAAGTAATGAAGAACCCAATGGAATAACAAATGAATTTACATGAATTATTTAAAACACAAATTGATGCGAAATTTTGTGTCATCATTTACTAAAGTAATTCATTAAATATCGTACCCTTTGACTCGTCACGTCCTTTATGTCCTAAAATCATTAAACAATATTGATTATTATTATAACAATGAACAATTAATAATAGGAATAAAAAGAGCAGAGAAATTAGAGTCATTTATGAATTAATTGTATTAATCTATGCGTTCTAACAAGTCCTAACAAGTCGTAACACGTTTACCTGACGTTGCATGGAGTGCTTCATTGTCACAATTGTTCCAAATAAAATTCCCATTAATGCACCATATTAATTAGAGTGTGTAGAGGATAAATAAATGAATAATCCATTAGTTATGTTAATTGTTTTTTTTTTTTTATCGTCATAAATAAATTCAATGTTAGATGTTGGCATTTATTTGGTGAATCAAACGTTTGATTTCGTACCTGATTCGTGCGTTTCTTTATTGTCACAATTGTACAATGGAAAAAGAAAGACATTGATGATTAATTAATTAATTAACAATTGGTATTATTTATATTATTAAATAACTATTTAGTGGTTTACCGTGTACTGTGTGAGATTCTGAATGATTCATACTCGCAGAAACTGTAATTTAAATACGAATTTATATTATTTTATTGATTCTATTGTGTTATATATATATTTATTTATCAACATTTGTTGATATTCAATAGATAAACTATTAATTATTTCGTACCTGTCGTTTCAGCGGATGCTTTATTGTAATAATAGAATTACCAATCGTTCAAAAAATTGTTATTTTCAAAGTTTGAATAGAAACAAAATTAAATACATTATTGTATTAATTAAATAACTGTTTGTTGTTGATTGTTGATGTTTAATTAATTAACTATTGATTACATACCCTGTGCTGTGTGACTCTCTGTATGATTGAGACTGGCGCTAACTAAAATTAATATAAAAATTTAATCAGAATGCAAAAATAATTTCGATAAAAATAATTCATTAATTTTTGTATTTCTTCTTTTGATTGTTTGCATTTTATTTCAATTGCTGTTAATAATTATTTTATTCTCACCTAATGATTCGGTATTTCCTTTGTTGTTATCATTATTTAAGGGAACAACAATTGTTTAACAATATTAATCCCCGTTTGAATGATTTTATAGAATGGAAAGAAAATAAGTGAAAATAATTTTGTTAATTTAATTTTTCTCTTCCTCTCACTATTAATTATTAATTCATAATATTAATTGTTTATAGATATTATTAATTGTTATACCTGATGCGTGTTGATTCCCCTTGACGTCATGTTCTCCAGATACTATCAATTAATTAATTATTGTAAAATTTATTAAAACGTGAAAGTGGTAAAAATTTTCAATTTTTTCCACAATTATATTTCACTTTGTTGATTATTTAATTATTCAATATAGGTTTATTATTTATTTATAGAAGTAATTTGTTGCTTTGTACCAGTTGTCTCTTCACTTCCTTTTACAGGTTGATCATCTGAAATAATTTATATTAATAATATAAATTCATGAAAACAAAACAATTGTTAAAAATTGTTTCATCAATTCTATTTTAATTTTTTTTTTTTTTTCGTACAATTGTTTATTTATTAATTGCGAATTATTGTTTGTAGAATTGTTTTGTTGTACTTTACCTGTTGATTCGTGTGTTCCTTTGATATTTTCATTAGTCGGATCTATTATTTGTTCCAAAAAAGAAAATCTTTCGTTACAATTTTCTACATATCCACATTTAATTCACTGTTTATTTATTCATTTTTTATTTATTTATTATTATTATTATTATTATTATACCTGAATGTCCACCGGAGTTTTCATGACTGCCACCTTAATAACACAACAACAACAACAACCAATAATTAATAATATTAAATAATACATAAAGAAATAATATTTATATGAAATTTATTGTGAAAATGATTTCACAATTTATTCACTCTACAATTCTATTTAATTTATTTTATTTATCAATCGTACCTGATGATTCCGGTATTGCAACTTTATCATCAACAATCAATGCACGTTAATGAAATAATATAAATTATTGATTAATAACATTGTTGACAATTGCAATCATTTATATATAATCTTCATAAATAAAAAAATGTAAAGTTGATGAATTTTCTCGTACCTATTGGTCCACTGATGTTCACTTTATTATCATCATTATTGTCGTATAACAAAATCCATACAAAACATAGAAAATAATTTATTAATCAACAATATTCAATTGTTATTAATAAAAATATTTCAACTTATTTATACGTACGCGCTGGACCAGGTAGATCAACTTCATTGTCACAATTTTGACAATTATTTGTGGACAAAAAATTAAATGATTTATTTGTCTTATTAATCTTTTGTTTATTATTATTATTATTATATATATATAACTCATTTATTTTCTCATACCTGATGGTCCATTGATTCCCACTTCATTGTTGTTATTATTATTATAATTAATTAATAATATATTTCGTGTAGAACAAAGTTAAAAAATTATTCACATTTGTGAATATTTTTCTTTCAATTAAATTTTTTCATTTGATTCCTTTTTTTATATATATATATATATATATACCTGCTGCACCAGTAAGACCAACTGTACTACCTCGACCACCTGTTAATAATCATTAGACAGATAAATAATTAATTATTATTCCTTGGGTATATATGTGAAATTATTAATGTTAATCAGTAAATTTTTACTTTCTATAATTTTATCAATTTTCATTTCTTACCTGACGATCCAGGTACTCCTGGTTGTCCTTTATTGTTAAATTAAATATATAAACAATTTTAATAGAGTTGAAATAGTGTTGGAAAATGTTAAACAATATTATTAATTAATTAATTAATTAATTAATGTTACCTGGTTGTCCAGCTGCATTTATTTCCATTTCACAAATAAAATCATTTATTAATTTTATTTTCATTTTATTGTAACAATAATATTGTTTATTAATTATTATTTAAACAATTGATTTATTTGTGTTTATACCTGATCCATGAGGTACAACTACTGTTTCACATTATTATTTATAATCACATTGTGTTTATGATTATTGAGTTAGGAAAAATCCGGAAAGAAAGAAAAAAAAAAATGAGAGAAAAATTTTTCAATTAAAATTATTTATTTAATTCAATTATTTGTTTTATTCATTGTATCAATTAGTATTATTTATTCTCACCCGTTGGTCCAACGATTCCAACTTGATTGTCATTATTTATCACACGTGAATTAACAAATATAAATTTATTTATTCAATTTGCAATTTATTGAAACAAAGAAGAAAAAAAAGGTTTTTCACACTTTTATTCTTCAATTATTTGTTTTTAATATTCCATTATGAACATTATCTCATACCTTTTGGCCCGGGAATATCAACTTTATCATTTGCAACAATAATAAACATTTATTTAATTATTTCCAAACACTTGTATTTATATAATTATTATATAAATAAATAGAATTTATATTTATCAATACCTGTTGGTCCATTAATTCCAACTGTAATTATATAAAAGATATAAAATTATTTATACATTTAATAAATACATATCTTTAATTAATTATTATTGTTATAAATAAACTATTTGTTATTTACCTGTAGGTCCAGTTATTCCAACTTTATTGTCATTGTTTTGGAATTATTAAATTTGTGAAAGAAATAATTATTCATTTTTAAAATGATAATTCAACAGTTGCAGTTGTAAATATATTTTTTTCATATTGTTTATTATTATTGTTAGTTAGATGAAGTTAATAATTCGTACTTGTTGATCCAGGTGTTCCAGGTGCTTTATTAATTATCATTATTGAATCAATTTTATATAGAGAATTTAAATGAAAGAAGAAAGAAAAAAAAAATGGATTATTAGATATTTACATTTACTCATATTTATTTTGTAATTAATTGTTAATTTATTGTTAAATTGATTATTTTTCTTTATTATATACCTGGTGATGGTGATAGTGCAGCTGTACAACGTATTTGTTTATTTAATTGTGTAATTAACAATTACAATTGTTATGAAAAATAATAAAAATAGAAAGAATTAGTTTGAGTGAAATTATTTTTCACTTCATTTTCACAATAAAATTCTTTGTGATTATAATTATTTATTTATTCTATTTATTGTATTATTGTTATTGTTTAATCTTTTAATTCGTACATACCTTTGTATTGTGGCTGCATATATCCAGATGATTGATATTGATTTACTGTAAAAAAATATTGAGAGAGAAGAGAAAATAAAAGTGATAATGTTAAAGGTTAGAGTTTTAAAATTTTATCATTACTATTTGTTTTTAATATTAATAACAGTGATAATTATGTTATTGTTAATGTAATGAATTTATTTATTTCAATATTAGTAGATGATGAGTGTGATATTGATAAATTATTTAACATATATTCAATAGAAATTGTGATAATATATATATATATAATGTTGGTTTTATCTTTCGTGGCATTTTTCACTTTTATATTTCACTCGATTGTTCCCCATTTTATCTCTGATTATTTATACAATTACAGTTTCATACCTGTGTATGGTGGCAATTGGGGTGGTGGTTGTAGCATTACTTGTGCTAGAATAAAAAAATAAATAAATAACATAAATAGTAATGAAATAATAATAATAATTTATTAAATTATTTTATTTATCCATACCTGAAGATTGACTTTGACTTTGACTCATTGTATCTACATCACCAGGTTCTTTAGGGACAACAATATTTATATTCACATTTGATGTTGGTTCTGATAAATATTAATAAATAGATAAAAAAAAAAATATATATATCTAACTCAATGATTTAATATTAAATAAATTTAAAATACTATTTATTATATTTATATTATTGTGTCAATATTATTACCTGGTTTTGATGTTGTTGTCGTTAATTCAGTGTCAGTATCATTTGGAACATATAAATTAATAGTGATAGGCTCTGGTATTTATTATAAAAAAAAAAGAAAATAAGAAACAAAAGAATATGGTATTTTAATTATTGATTATGTGATACAATTTATTGTCGTGGGCATTTGCATTTAAATATAATTATTTATACATTTAATTATTCACAAGCAACGTAATGCAATAATTAATAACAATTGTACACTTGTGATTTATTGAAAAAAAAAAAAAAAAAATGCAAATGCCCACGTTAAATTTATAAATAAATTCATACTTTCAGTTGTTGTTAATTGATACATCGCTGCCAAATTCTCTGCACACGTTGACAATATTTTTGTGTGTTGAACAAACAAACAAACAAACAAACAAAGAAATAAGGAGAATTTATATTATTTATTTAACTATTAATTAATAATAATAATAGCAAATCATACGCTCGTAAGTTAAGTGTTGTCCATAGCCATATTGTCCTTTTTGATGATGATGTGAATTGTACTCTAGAAAGATTTTAAAAGAACATTAATTGCACTACAATTATTTCCAACTCTTGTCTCAATATTATATTTATTTAAATAATTAATTGTTATTTATTTATTCATACCGTATGCGGATAATTCGTGTCCACACTTTTCCGAATGTACATGATGATGATGACCGTGATAATGTCCTGTTGTAAATATTGAAAACAAAAAGTTAATAATAAAATAAATTAGTTTATTGAATTAATTGATTAATTAATAAAAGGGTATATTGGTAATTGTTGTTGTTTATAAAGTTTATTGTTACCTCCAGTATGTGATGAATGTTTTGTTTCCTCATTTGGAACAATGAGATTAAATGTCATTGGCGATGCAGGTTCTGACAAGTTCAAACAAGACAAAGACACGTCACAGTTTATTTAACGATTATTCGTTTCGAATAAATTACGTTTTTTTTTCTCTTTTCTGTTGCTTATTTATACAGTTAACTGTTATAAATTTAATTATTTTATTTAGTTTAGTGTGAATTAACGACGTTGAGAATAGTTTGAGTTGTTAATCACGAAAATATTTATGGATTTTTTGTTTTTTATTACACGTTATGTTATTTTGTATGTTTTATTTAATTAATACCTTGTGGTGGTTGTTGAAGTGGAGGTGCTAATGGAGTGTACGGAGGTACTGTTGACATCACAAAATATTGATGAGAAAAAATAGAAAAAATAGAAAAAAACAATAAATTAATAATATTAATTGGACAAAAATGGCTTTGAATATTTATTTATTTATATATTCATTGTTGTCGCGTTTAATATCTTATTGTTGAATATCATTATTTACTTTTCATCACGTTGTGATAAGAAAAGTAATATTGTTATGGAAAAATGTATTTATTTATTTATTTATTTTTTTTTTTTTTCAAATTTTTATTATTAATTTATATAACACGATTGCAAAATTGTTTGGTGTATTATGTCAGTATTTCGTCAGTATGTTCGTCTGTTTTGTGTGAGGAAAACCGCTGGATTGTTGTACCAACATTGTTTATAATAAATAAAAAAATAAAAAAATATGAAATAAACAAAATTTTTAAAAATGAAAATAATACCTGTAGCTGTTTACCTGTAAAAAACAATTGACAATTTACAAGTTATATTAATTATTAATATTTTTGTTTATGTGCTTCACACAATTTATTTATATTTATTATATATTTATATATCAACGTTTTTAATTTGTTGAAATTAAATATTCCCTTTGTGATTATTTATTTATTTTTTTTTTCACATCCGCCATTTCGTGTAACTGCCATTTTGTGTCATTTATCAAATTTGATAATATTTCCAACGACATTATATATATATATATATATATATATTTATATACACGAGATTTATCTTCATTGTCCTAAAAAACAAATAAATTAAATAATAATTAAATACTGCTGTTAATAATATAAATTAATAATTTAACATTAATTACACATATATATTTATATATTTAAATGAAAATAATTATTTATAGATATTTAATATGATAAATTTACCTATTCAATTACGTTGAACAATTATTTTAATTTATTATTCATCAGCATTCACTGATAGTGTTTAATATCATCAAAATTAATATTAAATACGTGTGTATATATATATATATTTTATTTAACAGCTGAAAATAATCCACTGTGAGAAATATTTAAACAGTTATAATTTAACATGCAACAAGTAATCACAAATTAATCAACATCTCGATATATTTAATAATCAATAATGATTAATAAATAATAATTAATAAAAAAAAAAAAAAATTACAACTGTAATTGTATACTGTAAAATATAAAAATAATAATTTAAACATTTATACTTTTTTTGGGGGTGGGGGAGGTGGGGAACAATTATTTATCTGTATTTGTAAAAACAGACAAAAACGTAGTTTGGTAATATTTTTCTTTTTCCTTTTTAAAATACATATATATATATATATATATATTTAAAATTAATTCACAATTAATTGTGGCACACGCACCATCCGGTGGTTTTTCTTGTTAACAAACAAAAGTTAATTAAAAAAAAAAAACAAACAACTATTAATAATGAACAAAAGCTTCTGACAATTTTTTGATTCTTCCAATGAATAATTATCAAAAAATTCAATCGTAAATATGAGAGCTGCATTTAAACATTAATTATTCACGTGTATTTATCATTGTGAATAATCAAATGTTTATTTATATATATATATATATATATATCTTGTTAGATTTATAATAATGTTGGCGCTTACAACAATCATCACTCAAAATATCATGGTGTGTTTGTCTATCGGTATAATCACAATTGAATTAAAGTTCAGTAGTTTTTGAGTTGTAAACGAGAATTGCAAACATAAATATCATTGTTGCATTATTTGTTTAAACATATTTAATATATTTATATTAATATAAATATTAATATTAATATATAGATACAGAGATAGGATGGGGAACATATTGTTTAAACAATTTCCTGACGTGATGAAAAGTACTGAGCAGATTATTTTGTTATTTTATTACTACTCGCCAAAAAAAAAAATATTTGTTTCTTTTTGTTTAATTAATTATTTATTTAATTCATACCATTGTACGGTGATGGTGGACCAAATGGTGGTGAACTTGGATATTGTGGATATAAATGTGGTGGTGGTAATTGTGGTTCTGGTTGTCCTGATAATTATTTTGTATTTTTAAAAAATAGAATAAAAATTACAAGCAACGTTTTTTTATTAATTTTTATAGTCAACAGTATATTAATATATATTTAAATTAAATATTTAATACCTTGATATGGTATTTGTCCAGGTAAATAAGCATTCATGGTCTCTGTGAAAAAATTAATTGATAAAATAAATAATACATCTTGTCAATAATAATGTTATATTATTTAAATAATAATTATTAAACATACGTTCTTGATGTTGATTATTAATCTGTGGTCCATTATTTAAACCACCACCGCCTGTACAATTATTAAATTATACAAATAATATAGAAAATAATTATTATAAATAAAAATTAATTATACAAAAATTTTTGTTTATTATTATAACTATTTATTATTTAGCAATAATTATTAACGTTATCGTACCTTGTTGGGAGAATGTTTGATATGCTGATGGTCAAAAATTAAATAAAAACAAAAATATAATTTATTTATAAATTATATTATAGCAATTTAATTTAACAGTGATAGTGTTTATTTATTTTACCTGGTGATTGAGGATATGGTGGATAATTTGGTGGTGGTGCTGCTCCTGATGATGATGATGATGATGATGATGATGATGATGATGATGAAGATGATGGTGCCGATTGTGGGAGAACAATGTATTGAGGACTGGCTATAAGTGTTTAAATAATTAAAAGAATATAAAACAAAATTGATAGAGTGATAGAAAACAAATTATTTATCTATAATATATAATTAATAATTATTTAAATTATATTACTTACGTTGTGGTGTAGGATGTGCTTGAACAATTTGAACATTAGATACAGAAGATGATGCCGATGATGGTGCATAAACATTTACATTTGACGAAACTGTCTCTGGCAAATATTGCAATAAAATAATGATAAAAATAATTAGCTTTGAATTATATTTAATGCCAAATGGAATAAACAATGGCAATAATTTTGTGATGAAAATGATTCGATTGACTTTACTTTCAACTTCATGTTGTGCTGATGCTGTTTCAATTGGTTTAGATGATGAATATTGTTGATTATCACAAAATAAATTGCTCAATTGACATTTTGCCATCATGAGACAATACATTTTCCAAAGAAAAACCATTTTTAACTGTGCGACAAATATTAATTATTTAAATAATAAATAATCCAGTGTTGAATTTAAATGTTGAAGAGTTTTGGGGGGCTGTGATTGGTTAAAAGTATTTAGCTTGTAATCACTGAACGAGTAAATCGCGTTTGCACGCACGAACACGTTTAAAAACTGTGAAACGGTTTGTGTCGTTTATCAAACGTTTATATATGTATTATGCTTGACTTTAACTGATGGATCAGCTACGGTTTAACATTTACGAAACATTTTTTAGTAATGCCATATTTTTCATTACTTAATATTGCACTGTTGTAGAATTACAATTAATGGACATATATGTCTTTTGTGTTTGATGCTCGTTAATGTTTGATATTCATCAGGTAAAGTCAAATATGTGTTTAAATTGTGTAAAAAATGAGCAATTTTTTTTTTTTTTTTTCGAGCGAGTTTTGACGTGTTTATTCCTGCAAAAAGTCGGTTATTATTTGTGATTTAAGGAGCTTTTTCTTTTCTTTTTTTTTTTAATTGTTCTTGAGCTAACAATAATGCTGCTATTAATTCTTTTTTCTTCTCTCGTTAGGAAATAGAATATTATTACGTATTTTTATAATTATATTCTCGACTTTCTAATAATTTATATATCAAAATTGTTAGATACAAAATAACTGATACTTTGACTACAGTACAGAGAACTTTTCACCGGATGTAATATTTCTGGCGTGACGATTGACATGATTACATACTTTGTTTATTAAAAAGGTTGTCATCATAAACAAAAGAGTACAATTACTCAGGAGAAAATATTTTAACAGTACTATTATTAATATTTGCTAACTGAAATAAATGTTGGAGAATTTTTTATATGAGTCTGGCTTTTATCTTGATTAACCACATGTAATCATGAAATTTAATGCATTCGAATTCGCTATAATATTATTAACAATAAGCTCAGTACCATCTTCTTTTTATTAACATTAAAAAATAAAAAAAATATTTATTCTACGTATTATCTGTCTTATTCCATGACAAGTTGAAACACGTCCAAACCCGTCTAAATTAACCGTTACTTAAATATTTCAATACTGTCGTAATTATTAATATTAATTAACTGTAAAGGTATTTAAGGGGGAAATAAGTTGATTAGGAATTTGGAAAAAAAAAAAAACAAATGAAGAAAAGCGTGAAAATAAATGCGCAATTTTTTTTTTATTATACAATTATATTTAAAAAATATATAATATATAATATTTTTTATTTGTATAATATTAAAGATTCAATCAACCATTTCGTTTACTATTCCACTACTGATAAGAGCAGTTTTCCACATAATTAAAAAAACAAAAGAACGGTTAACTTTAAATACTTCTGATTGATTGTCATCAGGTTCAGACTTGCACAATTGATTGCTCTCAACACTCGCAGTTATATCAATAAGTGTCTCCACTGTTAATGGTGATTCGGCCAAAGTTCTTCGCTGTTAAATGACAAAATAAATAATAAAATATCTGACAAATAATACATTAAAAAAATTAAAATAATTATATAATATAATTAATTACATTGCGTTCTGTAAATACATGATGTATTAAAATATGCGGTAGCATTATTCTTGCAACACGTTTAATACCATCTGAAAAATCACCATACTCCAAATGTGCATAAAAATATTCAGTAAACATAATAATATTTTTCGGTGGTGATGTTGGTAAAATAATAACTAATTTCAATTCATCAGTATTATAACCCTTGAATAAAACAAAAATATAATTAATACAATAATTAATACAATTATTTATCATTAATAATAATTAATATATATTATTATAACTCACTGGAAATGGTATTGAAATATATTTAGCTGTAATACTTTCGATCCAACCAGTTTCAAATATACCAAATAGTGTTAAATAATTTGTTGTTATTCGTGTTAAATCATCCAACAAAAATGTATCTTGTGAAAATGAACAATGATAAGTTGAACTGAAGCTTGACCAAGCCATTGTTAATTTAAAAATATATTTCATCTCTAAATGACGAATAGCTTTTTCAATTTTCAACAAATAAATGTTTCAATATATTTTTATTTAAAATATTCGAAAATGGATATTGAAATAATTATAAATTAAATAATATGTAAATAATATTTCTTACCATTATCATGTGTAACAGTGACACCCAATGTTGTTGCAAAACTTTGTAAATCACACTTTTCATATGTATTATTAATAAGATTTATTTCAATCAATTCTGTGTATGGTAAATCACCATTAATTGAACCATTCTATATTAAAATAAATAATAATAAATCAATATAATATATATAATAATAATATTATTATTAATTATTTAATTATAAACAAACCATTGGACTTAATGATAGAAGTATATCACTACCAATATCTTTACAATCAGATTCAATATATTGCAAAAGTGTTGATAATGTTATTAATGATACAGGACTGGCAGCATGATTAAAATAATATGTTGCATTCATTAATGATCGCTGAAATATTATTAATATAATTAATTTATAATTAAATGATATTAAATGTGTAATAATAATGTATTATATAATATTTTTTTTTTTTACCTCAATATATTTTCTCGCAAGTTCAAAAAATCCTTTTAACTTTAATTCATTATCTTCAGTTAAATTTGAACTTTTACGAAAGCTCAATGCCAATAGCGGTGTAAATATATCATATGACATTCGTGAATTTGCTATTTAATATTATTATTTGTATTTATTAATTTTATTTAATATTACATTTAATATTTATTTTTAAATTATATTTTATATATTTATATATATATATATAAACACTTTCCATTATTTCTTGCCTCGTCGTGGTGGTGGTGGTGGTGGTGGTGATGGTGGTGATGATGATGGTGGATGTCCTAATGATTCAACACCTTGTTGTGTAAACATTGGATGTTTTCCAAATGGTGCAATTGATGGAAATGTTGATGTTGGTAAATTATCTAATGGTGATGATGTTGATGTTGGTAATGTTGATAAACCTAAAATTCCAGTTGAATTAACATTAGGTGTTGATGCTGTTGGTGATGCTGCTGCTGTTGGTGATGTTGTAGAATTTTGTACACCCTCAACACGTCGTCCTAATATAATATTTGAAATAATAAAAAAAATATAAAATATCAGTACAACAGTATTAATTAATAATTTAATATATGAAAAAAAAAATAAAGATGTAGAAAAATTTGTATTATTCATTGATTTAATATTGTCATTTTATTTCTATTCTTTTATTATTATTTATTATTATTTTAATTTTTATATATATATATATATATATACCAGGTGCAAGCTGTTGTACATTTTCAGCGTTGCTGCTTGCCGATACTGGATTATAAATATTCACAACTGTTTGCATTTCTGCAAAAAGAAATTTTTTTTTTTTTAACGAGAAATAATTTTTTTTTTTTTTTTAATTTTTTTTTTTTTTCATGATGAATTTAATTATTATATTGTTTATTATTTAATTATTTATACTAGAATCGTTGGCATTTTGTGAATCACTGCTGCTTGTGCTGCTGCTATCATTGCTGCTATTACTGCTTTTTGTTTCACTACAAAATGGCGCGTACATGTTTGCTTGTGCCATCATTAAACAATACATATGATAGAGTATCATCATGTTTATAATTGATAATTATTTGTATTAATTCAATTGATATATATATATATATATATTTTTTGCACACTCGCGTAAGATTATTTTTAATCAACACTGAAAGAAAGAAGAAAATTGTTCGTATTGTTTTGTTTTTGTTTTTTTTCTCTCTCAACGTTTTCTTTGTTAATGTTCATGTGAGTATGAAAAATAATTTCATTTTACCTCTTACCATTGAACCCAATCGCACAACAATTTTACCGTTGTTTATCAACTAACATTACATATATCTTATTGTGTTTGACAATTGTATTTGCAATTTAATGTGCATTATTGAGAGTGAAATAAATCAATATATATAATCAATCACAATTTAATTCAGTAATAATTTAAAAATTGTGATGGAAAAATGGTAATGCAATTAATTTAATTATTAACAATTATTAGAGTACAGTATTTATTTTTTTTCTTTTTTTTATCATTGTCTAACGGACTGTTAGAGAATATAAAAGAAAAAAAAAAAAAATGATGAAAAAATATTTAATTATCTATTTTAATATTATTTTTTTTTTTTTTTTTCGATGATTGACAAGTTAGAACACGTCTTTGGAGGGTTGTGTGTGTGTTGAACAGCAATATGCAAACTACTGCCATTTCCTGTGTATATAAAATTGTATATACGAGTGTATATGTAATAGTGAATATATATATATGAATAGATGTTATAAAGATTGGATATATAAATTTATATATGTATATATATGGGCTATTAAAATGAAGGCTCAGACACCGTTTTATAAATGCCGGATGGGGTGCGTCGTCATATATGTATTATATACATCTATGTATCTATTTAAATGACTGTGAAGACTCGTGCCCACTGCCAGTCACTCAGTTGTTGCTCTTCAACCACTTTCATATATAATATATACTGTAATATTTATATTTATAGATACTATATTTTCCAATCATCAACCAGTTTATCAGTGAATTCATTCTGTCACTTTGTGTATAATTTAATAATATATATATATATTTCAATGCCTTTATCACAAGCAGAAGTGTTTTTGGATATGTATAGTCATTCATTTGATGGTATTACTTATGCATATTGGTTGTGAGTATTGATGAGATAAATTAATTTATTGATTTTATTTGAATGAACGTGTTCAAACTTGTTTGGCAGTTTCACTTTATTTATTTAATTGTTCTTTCAAGTATTTCTAGATGTTTTCAGTGTTATATTTATATTCTTGATGTAATTACTAACATTAATTACAATATTATATTATATAAATTGAAAAATATTGGGAACAGTTGTTTATAATTAACAGCAGAATGAATTGAAAATGTTGGACAATTCCAAATGTAATTTTTCCTCTCATATACAATTAATTTTCTTTTTAATCGACAAATTATTCGTGAATAATCAATTAAACGATTATATTTATATATGTATGTGATTGGATATGATAATCTTCTTCATTTAGTTCACTTACAACATGTAAGTAAGCCCAGGGTCTTATTATTACCTTGGGCGAGAGATCGCGCGCTGTAGCGATCATTCGACAAGAGAAAACGTGTGTTGGACACTTATAGCCGAGGGACCACTTATAATACTCAACAGTGCCACAACCACCTGCCCATATACATATACACATCCCTTTGCTTCATATATATATATATTTAACTTTGTTACAGTGAAGAAAACAAGTCTAGTCACTTGCGTCCACTCTTCAGCAAGTTGAAACGTGTCTTTTATCCTCATTTTTTGTTGCGTTTTGTTTTCTTCAATTTTCTCATATCCAACGTGTACGATGAAAGCAACTTTTAATGAAATATCCCTCTTTAACTGTTGCTAGCTATAATTACAGTATCATATATACTAAAATAATAAATATCTTGTTGTGAATTTTTATTTATTCAAATGGTTATTTTTTTTAAACTCATTTCCTCACTCCTCTCACGATTTGAATGAAAAAAATAATCAATTTTCATCTATAAAACTTGGTATCAATGTATTAACCGTTATTATTACTGTTCATTGTTATTCAATTTTTATTTTTAATTGTTACAGATGCGTTTTGGGAATGGCAGAAAAGGTGCGGGAGGCTAGTGCACGCGGAGACACATCACGATTACAACGATTACTAGATGATGATGTTAAACCACTTCCGGATGAGGTAATTAATCATGAAAAAAAAAAAAAAAAAAATTAATAATAATAATAATAAAACACATTAATTATAAACAAAATAGCTGGTGAATTAGTTTATTTTATTTATTTATTAAATTATAATATATATTTTCTTTTATATTGAAGCATGGTCGAAGTCCGTTACTAATTGCCGCTGCGGCCGGACACGTCGAAGCCTGTCAAATTCTACTTAGTCATGATGTAGACGTTAATGCACCTGATAATGTAAGTAAATTTATTATTTATTATATTAATTACTATTTCAACATTATCTTTTGACTAATAACTGGTATATTTTTATTTATACAATTCCCTTTTACTCTATTGTTTATTAATTGTTATTCACAATTTTAATTCTTTTGTATTTGTATACAAGCAAACCAATTAATACTCAACAGTGTGATATGAGCAAGTATTTTAATTGAATGACGATGAGTATGAGAGAAAGTGAGAGGCATAAAAGAGATATGTTCGCCAGTAGCACTATTATTAAATTTATTATATATATATATAAATAATATATAGCCGAACAAGTCAATAAATCATTTTCTTATGTAATTGCCAAGTTTAAATATTCAGTAAAATTTATAATCCAAATGAAAATTGATTATTAACATTCATGATATAAATTTCATTCGCTATTTTCACTGCAATAAATTCCCAACTGTTCTTTCATTTAAACAAAAGTACATATAATATTTATTAAACAAGTAAAGTGTATAAATAATTAAATCATTTAATTGTCTTATATATAATTAACTACAGTGTGATCGAGATATAAAAAAAGACATTTCTTGATGATGATAAATTTTTATTTATTTCATTTTGTATTTCTACTTTTCTCTTCTCTTTTCTCTCCTTGTTTTTTCGTCTTTATGGTTTATTCTTTTCACTATTATTATTATCATTATACATTCTCTCATGTGTGTTCTTGAAAAAAAAAGAAAGACACACTCTATTGTATGGAAGAGAGAGAGAGAGAGAGAACTCAAAGGAATTTGACACGCTAAGAAAGTATATACACAGTTGTTTCTATGTGTATATGGGGTTTTATATATTTGTGTGCGTATGGGGGGGCCGCACCCGCGATGTCTATACCCGTCGACTTATACTCGTGCCACAAAGCCTGTAATTACGGGTCCATGGTCGGAGGGGGGAAAGGGGGGAGAAGAATAGCCATTTTCTTAAGCTCTATAGGCATATTGTAAACTTTGCAAATACAAATTCACGTATTATTTATTAAACAAAATTTTTTCATCATCACAATTTACTTAAATAAAATATGAAAAAAATTGTAATTTTATATTATTTAACTTTAACAGTTTGTATAGGTAAATTCGTATCAACAATAATATTTATCGTTATTATTTCTCTTTAATTTTCTTCTCATTCGTTTTTTTGTTTTTTGTTTTGTTAATAACTTATTTATATTTTATTCGATAGTAATTACTAGATTATCACGATAGAGGATGATAAGAATGTATATGTTAGATATATTGCTATTATATATACGTGTGCCAGTAGCAATTATATATATATATTTATTTATTTATGTGTAATAGTTAATCGTTGGTTGCGTTCAACTGTAATCCAACTATATAATGTCGAATGATTATCAGACATATTGCCTTCGACTCTTTATATGATCGTATATCATGTCATACCTGTTATAATAAAGAAAAGCCCACGGCTACTAATTACACGAGCGAACAACTATTTATTTATTTACAATGAATGAAGGAGACTGTAGTTATTAAACTAATCATTTGTTTATCGATTTATTTCAGTTGTTTTATTTAGATAAACATTTTTTTTTTCCAATTTCTTCTATTGAGTGACACGAAATATTTAATTTATAATAGCTGTAATTTATTCGTCAAATAATTTTTTACGACTTTTATTTTTATATATTAACATCTCTATATATATATTACACTTTTATTTTTCATCTACCAATAAAAATGCGTGGATATGTGTGCGTTAAGATTGACACATTGAAATTGAGATATTCTGTGAGATGGAGAAATATAGAGAAAAAGAAATATAAATAAAATATAAATAAAATTCCACATGAATTTAACATGTTCATTAAATTGTTTTCTCTCTTTTTCTATATATACAATGTGTGTGTGTGTCTGTCTGTATCTGCCCCAATAGTCAATAAAAATGTCGAATTTATATTATAACTTGTGTGAGAAGAGAGACATTGAGACAACATGTCAATACTTTAGAAATGAAGAGAAAAAATTTATTTTGATAAATAAAATGTTGGCAAACTTTTATTATTTACTGGTGAATTTTTATTTATTTTTTACTTTTTAATTGGACATGTGGCACTCTCAGAGAGCGTTCAAGAGAGTCATTTAAGCATCTCTGGTATATATATATATATATTATACGTGGTTGGAACAATGATACCAGTTTGACTGGTGTGCCTCTCCCACCGGGACACGCACACACAAGTCACAACATGTTTCAACGAACTACGACGTCACTATATGGCGCACGAGTATACCTTTAAAGTATATATATGTATATATAAAGAGTAAACTTAAACATGCGCATGAATATACTATAGCAAAAGTGCAGTCTGTAAGCCACAAAGTCAGGTTGGCAATGTATGCGTTTGCAATTTCCGTCTGCATATGTGGTAAAACATATTTATATGAACCTTGAATTCATCGAAATACGTAAGATAATAAATGGCCATGTATGACATCATTAAACTTGATTTTTTGGCAGGTAAATATGTAAATGTAGAATTAACATCATCATCATTGTTTAAGTAATCGTTTTTACATCAGAATACAGTGGTTAACGATTAAAATTGATCAATTAGTTTTGAAGATATGTCCAATCAAAGTCACACTAAAAAACAGTGCATGAGAATTAAATTTCAAACAAGTCTGAACACGTACAGAGACTTTTTTAATTATAAAGCAAAGCGAATAATTATCATTAAATTAAATCTATGGATTATTGATTTACAATATTAACAGTATAAATAACAATATATATATATATATATATATATATATATATATATATGGTTATTTTATACTGTATATATAGATATATATTTGCGTTTGATAGTGATGTAGTTGGTTGCGTGTACTCGGGATAGCTACCAGTTTTTGCGTGTTCATATATACGTCGTACCTTCGACTTCACATTATATGATGAACCCCGTTGAGATATACTGCACGAGATACACAATAAACTTCAATAAATAAATATATATATATTATTAATTAACCAATAAACCATTGAAAATAAATAGAGAAATAAAAAGGCGATAATTTGCCACGAGTTGTACTAATTAAATGGCATTAATTTCCCTTTTCTTTTTTGTTATGTTATCCATATCAATTATATTATTATAATAATTATTTTATTACGTATACATTTGTTGAGTATATATTTAAATAACAATTTATATAATATTATCTCTTTTATCCAATGATTGAACAATATTTTATATATTTTATTTTCTCTATTTTATTTACTGATGTTTCAACGGTATTTATTTCTCCGGATACATTTTATTTATATTAACTGATATATAGTCTTTATCGTTTGACTGCAACGACAGCAATAAGTCCATCCACTTCGAGGTGTTATGTGTGTGTATATATATATTTATTTATTTGTATGTGAAACCATGGCAAAGCTTCGAAGTCGTATTTCAATTCAGATTAAAAGAATACCAGACACCTCTCGTGTGAGATCGTCTTCAAACTCGTTTCAAATGAGAACAGTCGCCATAATAATAATAATAATAATAATAAAAAAGAGAAAGAAAAAATGTAGTGAAGAAGATGAAGAAGAAGAAGAAGAAAAAAAAAACTTATCAGTTTTATTTCTCACGTATCCGGAAATTGCGATACATAAAACTTTTTTTTTTCTTTTTTTTTTCTCTGTTTGAGAGAATATTTATTGATAGAATTTCTTTTTTTTTTTTAAATACAAGTGGGGTGAAAATTGTTTATTATTATTATTTTTTTTATATAGAGAGTTGAGAGTTGTTCAGTATCTATTCAATATTGAAAATTTACTCTTCCAACTTTGATTGCAAATATTTTCCAAACCAATTGATATATTTTAATCATTAGGTAGTTAATTCTATTGTAAAAACGGTTACTAATTGAAATATCTAATTTTCATATTATAAATAAATTAACTCCAACCCCCCCCCGAAGCCTAAAAGAATATACAATTAATAGCATTTGGGAAAGAAAAATTGTCACAGAAGCAACAAAGTAATTTTAATATTGTAAAATAAATAAAAAATAAAAGGATTAAAAAGAAAATATCATAAATGATAAGATATAAATTCAAGTGTGTCACAAGCACGTTAAAGAGAGAATTAAACTGAGAGAATGAAAAGGGAGATGAGATATAAGTGTAAGAGTGTGGTGTAACAGTGTTGGAAGATGATTTGCCCTAATGTGGCATGGACAGGAACGGACAGGCACGCTTTCTCAACGTATCGTTTTATATGTTACTTGCAATGCATGGATGCCAACTAACTGCCAACGAGTGGCATTTAATCTCTTGGCTTGAGTATATCAACCAACTAACCATCCAATACATATATATATATATATAGATAGATATATAAACATACAGACAAACATTTTTAAAAAAAAATTTATTTCACATCGACCGTGACAGGATTCGAACCTGCAATCTTCGGATCCGAAGTCCGACGCCTTATCCGTTAGGCCACACGGCCTCTGCTGGGGGTAACTACCCCTATTTCAATTGTGTTTATAATTACAAAATAGCAATTGATAATAACAAACAGTAATTTATATATATATATATATATATATAAAATAGAGACAAAGATTTCTTTCACTTTATAGAATAAATATTGTTTAATTATTCTCATTGAAAATATTCGTCTGGTACACAGCAAACTTTTGGTATTCTATTGTTAGACATCATTCCACATTTTGCTTTTATTAAATATTCTCTTTCCGATTGTGTAAGTGGTATTACTTGAATTAATCGAACCAGTGATGGACATTGATAAAAATCCACACAAAAACCATTGAAACCAGTTGGTGTTTTGCATTCATTTGCCAATTCACTTTGCAAATCTACGTAAACAATTATATTATTTATTATATATTTATAGTTATTAATAAACTATTTGTAAACTCACTTGATTGAACGTTGGAGTAATGCAGAAAAATTATAATTAATAATGCAAAACTTTTATTAATTCCGCACGCCATGACTGTCGGTTATAAACTGATGAACACGTCTCAACTTGCATACATTTTTATTTATATAACAGAGCAGGGGAGGGGGAAATTTCCGAAGGTCTTTTTCTCTCTCACTTGTATTTGAAAAAAATTAATATATACATATATTGTAATCGTATATTTGCCAGAATAATTATTTTATGATTCATCAATTTATTTATTTTTTTTCACATTCATTCAGTGAAAAATTCGAGCTCATTAATTTATAAATCATTATTAATTCTTTGCGTTTTTCTTTTCGTTTACACACTGCTGACGTGGTTTGGGAATTTTATCCTTACTTGAACCTTCACCGCAATGATTAATTCAGCCACAAATAAAAATAATAAAAATAAATAAATATCAAGTGGCAGAAAGATTATTCTGGAGAATTTACATTTATTTCTTTTTCCATTCAATGTATTAAAATAAATTTAATATCCAACTAGTGCTAATAAAATTCTTGCATTTATTTATTCAATATTAATTATTAATAGTTATAAATATTTAATATTATCAAACAATAATTATTTACTTGTTAATAATAATTGTAAAAGTATTTTTAAAGTTGAATTTACTGTGGAATATTTATTTTTATATGCACAAATGCAAAACGGAAGTGGCCTTCTACGGTGCGAGTTTGTGCCTGTTGGACTTCATTATATATATATATATATATATATATATATATATAAAATCGTATATAACAGTCTTTTACTTTGAGAGTCACTTGAACCAGTGGTTTCTACGCGTTCTTTCATGTGAGTTAAAGTTCTCTTTTGCTTTATAATGCAACTACGACGACGACGACCACGAAGGAGAAAGCTAGAATCTATGTATATATATATATATATATATGTAGTCCTATCCTACAGGTCCATCTTTATCTTCCTTTTGTCCATGTCGGCAAAACGTATACAGCTTGAGTTAATTAATACTTATTCAACTATATAAAGGCGTTCAACTCACGCAATTAGAGATAAACGAAACAATTTTATTATTCTATTTTCTTCATCGTCACCATTTTTGTTTTTATATGTATACTTAATTTTTTTTTTTTTCTCTGTCTCCATTAACAACGAACAAAAAACCAACGTCGTCCTGTTGATCACTCTTTAAGGAATTGTTGTATCTTTAATGCAACTACAATGTTATTTATCAAAAATTATTATTTTTTGTTTTTTTTTTTCTCATCGTCTATTTTTTCTTTATTTTTTTTTTTTTTGTTACAGGGTGGAATTACACCATTACAAAGAGCAGCAGCTGAAGGCCACCTTGAAGTGGTTGAGGTGTTATTGAAACATGGAGCAGACATTGCACGACAAGACAGTGTTGTAAGTCAAATTAAATAATTTAAATAATTTAATTTTAATGACACAAATTTATTGCTTTTTTTTTCTCTTCATCTTCTTTTTATTATTCGTCTTTAAAGTCAATTATCTATATATATATATTTTATTATGACACGTTGCATGGGGGTAAAATGATGTCTGGGGGTGAATGACAAAGGGGTGCCACTGCAACTGAGAAAATGACTATAAATATTTTAACGGCCACCATGTGAGCGATATATAACGCAATGACGTGTCTGAACGCGCAAGGAAATCGCGCTTTTGCCCGCAGTTATTCATAACACGCGACGCATTGCTTTAAATATATATATATATATAGATATGTATGTATGCTTGCTACGACGTGTCATGACGTGTTCCAACGTGAGCATTATAATCTTCAGTTTTCGCTTATTTTACGATTGCCACACCGTTCGTCGTATAAATGTTTATATGTACATATAAATAATGCGTTTTTTTCATTCCTGCGTCTGTTTATATATATATATATATATATATACATGTAAGGATATTTATTTATTTATTTTTATTCCTTTTCTTGCACATCCTACGGTGTATGAGACACATTGCGTGCTGGAGTCAGAATTCTCGCTCAGTAAATTGTTTCATTTTATTTCCCTTTCATTTCTTTTGTTCTTTTATTAATTTATTATTCAATTCTCTCAGGTGGTGGTATTGTGTATGATACATTATGAAATTTAATGAGTAATTGAGGTAGTTTATTTGATATTTATAGTGGAGAATGGTGAATTTAAGTTCACACAATTTGTCAATTTTTATCATGGTAATAAATTATTATTTATTTTTTTTATCAATATTTATCAGTGATATTACTGATACTATCGTGTATTGAATTAATTAACAATTAATTATTGAAAGGAATTGATGTTGATAAACATACTATAACCATTATATATACATATTATCATTCACTTTTATTTTATTTAATTAATACTCGTGTATTATTGTAGGCACACTTTCACATTAGCAATAAATTGCAAACACGTATTTGTATGTCTGTGATGTGACTATCTAACTCTACTAGCTCACCTTTCACCATAAGAATCACATATTTATTTTGTGCTTTAATTCTCTTTTCTTTTTTTTTTTTTTTCTTTTACTTATCTCTCATTTCTCTTGACATTCGATTTATGAAAGTATATACTTCCACCTCATTATTTTTCATCTCGATTTGTTTTTATCTCAGTCGTTAGAGACTTTCCGATTACCTTTAAAGTATTTATTCATGTTTATATATATATATATAAAGAGAGAGAAATAATTGCGAAGATCGAGCTGTGTTTTTTTATCTCGTCATTTTATTCGTCAGTTTCTTTTTCTCCTCACTTCTTATCGTGTAATGATAAATTATATATTGGATACGTTTGGAATTCGTGATTATTATCGAAATAAAAACTTGTTGGTGAATTATTTTTTTTTTTTTTAATATTAATCTCTTTCTCTTCATTATTATAAATTTTTTTTTTTTTTTGAACTACAGTGATTTATATTTATGTATATTATTATTGAAGACTTTCATTATATTACCATCGCGTTCACCTTTTTTTTTTTTTTTTTTTTTTGTGTCCACCATCTGATGACTGCTGCTGCTGCTGCTGCTGTACAATCATATATGGCTTTCAACTACACCATCTTCTCGTTAAATAACCATTAACTCGTGCTCAATGATAATCCGTTGACATAGAGGGGAAAAAAACATTGTTGTTTTTTATTTTTTTAAGTAGCAAAAGAAAAATAAATAAATTTTTAATGGTAATAGATAGTTGAATGAACTTTTTTAAATTATTTCCGTGAACAATTATTTATAATATTGCAATTATTATTAATCCTAAATACAATATAAATACATAAATATTTCATTTCAACCAATTTAACAATATTTCCATCACAAAAGACACATGCATAAGCGTGTTCAAACGTGTTTAAACACGTATAACGTACTATTATAAAATGGCGGGTGGTCAATACACAGAGACATACAAACATAATAATAAATACAGAGTGAAAATTCAAGCAGAACAGCTGCTTATCTATACCCCCATAAAAAGGCTTTATTACCCCTTATACAAAATCACCATAAAGATATATATCCTAAATATCCGATAAAATTCATTTTCACGCATGATTGATGTCCAAATATTTTTCTTATTTTTATCCCATCCAACAGAACAACAAAATAAATATTGTTTTATCATTCACACATACACACATTCCATTTTCAAAATCCTATATACTACATTCCCCATGACATTTCATGGGTTTAAAAAACAATATAAATACCAGTAATTTGTTCAACCAATAATAAAAATAAATTTACATTCACAGTTTGTAATTTTTATTTTACTTTATCTATTTACAAAATAATCTCCAATGTATCTTTATATTTATTTAGTTGATCATGGACACACATATTATATACTCTCAGTTGTGCATTTATGTTGGAGAAAATTAATGACTTAAAGGACGATGATGGATAGTCGGAAGCATAAAGTAAAGGCCGATCTCGCGCGCGACTCCCGGCGTATATATATATATATATATATATATATATAATATACATATATAATATACATATATATGTACATGTAACTTAACTCTTTTCTTCTCTCCACAGTTACTACACATATCGCTTTCAGTCTATTGCTGCTTCTCTAAAGTCTCATGGCAATATTTTTGTTTTATTTTTAATCTCCATCTACTTCTTCTTCTTCTTCTTTATTTCTTCTTGGTTTATTTTACTATATATATATATATATATATATATATATGTATATATAATTGCACGATATTTTCTATGGGAAACAGATTTTTTGTTTATTCCCCTAAGCAAAATATTGAAATATATTTTATTACATTTTTTTCTACTTTTCCTTCACTGTTTCAGCATGGAAATTCACCACTTCATGAATCATCATGGCGTGGTTATAGCAGAATTGTTTCAACATTGGCTAAAGCACTTGGTACTCAACGTGGTCCATTGCATTCAAGAAATTTCTCAGGTTTTGCACCACTACATCTTGCATGTCAAAATGGACACAATCAAAGCTGCCGTGAATTATTACTCGCTGGTTGCAATCCTGATCTACAAAATAATGTAAGTAAACAATATTAAATAAACCAATAACACCAACAACAACAATAACAACAATAATAATAATAATCCCACCAGAATAAACCGTTAAAATTAGAAAAAAAAAAAAGAAGAACAAAACCGTTAATAATTCATTTTTTTTTCTCTCTGTTCTTTTATTTATTTATTTCTTTTTTTAATTTACAGTATGGCGACACACCTTTACACACATCAGCACGTTATGGACACGCTGGTGTAACACGCATTCTCATTTCCGCTTTGTGTCGTGTCTCAGATCAAAATAAAGTGCGAAAAAAAAATCAGCAAAAAAAAAAAAAATTCTCACAATGAAACAAAAATTAAAATTATTCACATTAATATTATTTTTCTTTCTTCTAGAATGGCGATACAGCATTGCACATTGCATCAGCAATGGGACGACGTAAATTAACACGTATATTAATTGAATCCGGATGTGAACGTTCATTACGTAATAAACAAAATGAAACAGCTAAAGATATTGCACGTCGTAAGAATTTAATTGAAATTCTTGATATAATTAATAAATTACGTTGTAAAAGTCGTTTACGTAATAAAAATCAAATAACCAATCAATCAACAACAACAACAACAACAACAACAACCCCAACAACAATAAATAAATCTGATAATAAAAATGTAACAATAAATAAAACAATAAAAGATAAATTAGAGAAAAAAAAATATAAAAATATAAAACAAACCAATGATAATAATAATACAAATACAAATATAAATAATAATAATAATAAATCCGTACATTTTGATAAAACAATTATGGGTAAACAATGGTCACCATACGGTTGTCATTATTATCCAGATCCACAATCATTTCCACAACCAAAATTAAATTCACTACCGTCCGATCCATTAGCACACGGTGAACAATATTATTTAGATTTAGCTGGTAATATACGTAAAGGACCAGTTGGTGTTGGTTATACATGTTATTGTGCACCATTTTTTCGTCACATGGAAGCAAAATTGCAACGTGATAAAGCTGAATTGAAAGCCCACATTGATCAAGCGCACGAACAATTGGACATTAAAGTGGCGAATCTTGAGAAAAAAACGCGTGGACAAATAAATGAATTGACACGAAGTGTTGCAATTGAACGTAACAAATGTTATATTAAAAATCAACATTTACGTGATTGGTTAACACGTAATGACAATAATAGACATTCAGAACGTCCATATAAACATCAATCTATAAATAATAGTAATAATAGTAATGATAATAATTTAATACAACAAATACGTTCGAAATCATTGGAAGATTTATTAAATGATGAAAAATTAATTGATCGTAGTTTTGAAATACCCAGTGAGATGTCGTGTTATCGTGGTAATTTTCATAATATTGATATACCACCAATACCAAGATTGAGCAAGAGTTTAAAAGATTTACAACACGACAATAATTATTCTTCTTCTTCTAATAATAATAATAATACAATAAAAACATTGAGAGTTATTGATAAACCGGAAAGATTAAATGAAACATTTGATGGTGTTATTCAACATGATTGTAAATCACCATTGGATGCATCATCATCATCATCATCATCACCACAAGCTGTTAGTTTAAAAAATAAATCGATAAATGATTGTGAATTAAAATTAACAATTAATAATAATAGTAATAGTGATGTTGATAATAATAAAACACAGATAAATAATGATTGGAGATTAAATAATGGTTGTAGTAGTAATAATAATAATCGTAGAAGTGTTCATGAAATGATTAAACGATTTCAACAAATACCTGATTTACATCATGATTGGAATGTTGTACGTTCAATTAGCAGTGAACAAACAATAAGTCCAGATAATAGTGAATTATCAAAGAATCAATGTATACAATTGGATGAAACGTTGGCAAACAGTTGGCACGCTGATGAACAACAAGGTTTTTATATATATATTTTGTATTTATAAATATAGTTAAATAATATTTATTTTCATGTATTTATTATTTGGTTATATTTGTTTTTTTATTTTGTAGATGAAAGTGATAGTAGTGATGCTGATATTGATGTAACAAAACAATTGAATAATAGTGGTAGTATTAATGATAATAGTGATAAAAAAATTAATATATATAATTATTATCATGATGAATTGATTAACAATACAAAACAATACAATTCAATTGCTAAATTGCCATACAGATCGCGTAGTGCTGTTTACAGTCCAACATCACCATTATTAAATGATGCACACAATGATTCTGGTTACAGTACACGAATTTATGGATCAAGTAAAGGTGCATCTCCATCATTATCAGGTAATAAATAATAATAACTAATATATATATATATACATAAATATATATAAATATATATTTTTTTTTTATTCTTCTATAATTAAAGGACAATTAGAATGTGACGTTATTTTATCAACATCACGTGATAATTATCCAAATGGTGAACAATTAACAGCGCTTATGGAACAGCCACACAATCACGATTTAACCGTTTACGAATGCACAGCTGACAATGTCGTCATCAATATTGGCACAGCAAGTCTTGTTTAATAATTGAAATGAAAAAAAAAAAAAATCCAAAATTAATATAAATAAAATCAAATCATCCCCGTCGTCACCACCTCAAACAATTAATTAAACAATTGAACTTTGGAGCAACATCACGATAAGAAACAAAAGATAAATATTTTTTTTTCCCATTTTTTTTTATCAATTATTCATTTTTTTATTACATCAATATTAATATTTATTCTACAACATCTTGAATATTATTATTAAACGTATTATTATTATTATTATTATTAATATTATTATTAGTGTTTGAATAATTTGTAATTGATGAGTGATAAAGTGGAATACCGGTGAGTGAATTTGAATTGGAACCGTATATTTGTGCTACAATATAATTTCCAGATTTTATTTCTTCAGGCGTGTCGGTATTGATGTTGATTGGTATTGATGATTTTGGAATTAATACACGTGTATTGCCGTCAGTGCGTCCCTGCAATACATCAGATGAACGTCGACTTATCTGTAAATTTTGTATTTTATAAAAGATGTGTGAGTGAGAGAGAGATTGGGAATTGTGATGATAAAATTGAATTGATATTTTTACCCCTTCAATTAGTACAAGTTGTTGTGTACCAATTTCCATTCGATTTAAATTCTCTGCTTGATTACGATGTAAATTTATTAATTCTTGCAAACGATCATTTTTTATTCGCAATGATATATCATCGGTGTAACGTCTGTGTGCTGTTGTTTTCTATGAATTATTTTCGAGAGAGAAAAAATTAAATAAGGTGAGATATTTTGTTATTTATATTTATTTTTATTTTTTTTCCTCTTCCTTTTTTTTTTTTTTACCTCTCTCATACTGTATGCAAACATAAATGCTTTGTGATAATGTACAGATTCCATTAATGATATTGTTTCTTTGAATTGATTTGTTGTTTCACCGCAAAAGCCAACGATAAAGTCACTGGACAGTTTAACATCGGGAATTATATGACGAATATGATCAACGAGTTCTAGATATGATTCACGTGTGTAACCACGACGCATTTTTTCTAGTACTTCAGAATTTCCACTTTGTGCTGGTAGATGTATTTGTTTACAAATATTTGGTCGTGTTGAAATTAAGTGGAGTACTTCGTCGGGAAAATCTTTTGGATGCGGTGAGGTAAAGCTGTTGAACAAATATTTTATAATTTATTTATATTTTTTTGGTACTTTACGTTGGGTCAAATTGATAGTGATATATAGGTGAAAATACGCAGAATCGCAAGAGCTTTGTGACGTATGTTTTGGTTTTTTTCTATATTCAATTTGAACATGTGAAAAATGTGTTTGAAGTTGGATATTAATTTTTCATGAAATTTGTGGTAGTTCAAATTTTCTACGTTTTTTTTTTTTTTTTTCAACAATTTTTTTTATCACTTTCCCGTTGGTCAAATTGAATGTTCTATACGTCAAAATACGCAGAATCGCAAGAGCTTTCAAACGTGTATCGTGGTTTTTTTTTTAATATTCAATTTCACCCCCTTGTAAAATGTGTGTTTGAAATGAAAATCACAACTTTTCACATATCTATTCAATAATTAATTAATATCAATTTATTTATTACCGTATTCGCATTTCCGGATCAACTAATGAAACTTTATCTAACAAATCACTAAATCGCATTCCACCAATTAAATGTTTATAAACTGTATTAAAACCCTTTGCCATTTTTGTCTCACTATGATTTCCAAAAGTAAATTTTATCTCCGATGTATCACGATAGCTATTAACATTTTGTCCCAATAAAATAACTTCTTTCATTCCTTGATCAGATAATTGTTTAACTTCATCTAAAATACTTGATACTGGTCTTGATCTTTCTCTACCACGAACAAATGGAACAATACAATATGAACACATATTATTACATCCACGCATTATTGATACATAAGCTGATAATGAATTTGGTTTCATTCTAATTGGTGTTATATCAGCATAAGTTTCATCAAATGATAATTGTACATTTATTGCTGTTGAATCATTATCATCAACAATTGATAATAATCTTGGTAAATCACGATATGCATCTGGTCCAGCAACAACATCAACCATTTTATATTTTTCCAATATTGTTGTCTTTAAACGTTCTGCCATACAACCAAGTACACCAATTTTTAATGGAACTTTACCCAATAATGTTTTACGTTTTTTTTTCATTGAATTTAATATTTGTAAACGATTAAATATTTTTTGTTCAGCACTATCTCTTATTGAACAAGTAATCATTAATATTATATCAGCATTCTCCTCAATCATTGTACGTTGATAATTATTCTTTTGTAATATTGCCCAAATTATTTCTGCATCATTTACATTCATTTGACAACCATAAATTTCAAAATAAACTTTTTGCTCAGGTCCATAATAATTAAGTAAATATGGATGTTTTCCTAATGCACCAAGTTTCATTGTTGATGATGCCAATATGAAATCAGTTAAACCAGGACCGTATGAAAAATTAAATTTTTCATCACGAATTAATTTTGATTTTTGTGTTGTAGATTTTTCCATTAAATTCTCATTGTTATTTGATAATTGATGACATTGTCGTGAATTTAAATGTATTGAACGTAATTCATTGGCAATATTTGTTATAATATAACGTGAATTTGTTGTATATTTAATTCCTTTGATAATCTTCATATTTTTTTTTTTTCACTTTGTCGTTCGGGATCTTTTTTGGAGGTTATGGGGAATTTATATTTGCAATATTTAATATGTTAAACTTTTTAATATTATTCAATTATTTCAATAATTATTATTGAATTATTTAAACAATTATTTAATTCACGAGCCTCAATATATTTTTTTCATCTATTTTTCTTTACAGTTATACGACTTTTGAGGTTATCAATTTTTCAACAATTTAATTGTTATATTATAATTAATATTATATTGTTTAGTACAATATTGTTTAAACAATCGAATATTTCGTCATATTATTAATTTTTAATGTTAAAATATTTTATTTTCCGTTAGATATTGTCGCTCAATACTTGGAAGTGACTTGTTCAAACTTGTTCAGCAACTGTATGACGCCCTAACCTCAAAATTTCATTCTCAAACTTAATTGGGTGATATTTAGAGATTCAATTTTCGACAAATTTTCATCGGAACAATTAAATATTAAACAACAAATAATTGATTAGATAAATTTTTCTTATTTATTTTCATTCACAATTGATTTTATTAATTAATTCTATACAACCGTCTAAGATAATGAATTCATAATTATCAACGAAAATTTAAATACACAGCAATTGTTTCAATCACTCGTCGTCTTAGATTTGTCATCAGGTTTTTCCTGCAAATGAAAAGAAAATTGTTATGAATTAAAAAAAAAGGAATATTCAACAAATAATACATTTTATTAATTATTAATTAAGCAATCAGGAACGAGATGGAGATCAGGAGATTGAAGAATTATCTTAGAGATGTTTCAAATAAATTAGGATTATTAAATAGTTTGATTAAATAAATGTGAGAATGGAATTTTGTGGGAAATAAATAAGAGGAATTTTTAATAATGAATTGAAGGTATGCATTTATTTATTTTGCATATACCTCATTTCCATTGTGAGATTTTGTCTCTGATTTATTTCCAACTAATGAACCAACTGTTGCAGACAAACTGGCACCGGTTTCTTGAGCTAAATCAACAAATTCAGTAAACGACGATGGTACTTTTAATTTTGGTAACACCGGCCACGCAATCTCCATCTGATTTTCATCACCAGGTTTGACTAAATCAATAATTTACCATTTTTAATATATAAATATATATATATATATAATTAATATTTAAATTATTTTTATTTATATCTTTGGATACTTTACCACCACAAATAAAATTGTATCCAATATTTATATAATGTTTTGAATTGCTGAGAGTTTGTTTAGCTTCACTTGGATAACAAATGGCAGCTACTGTCGCTACACCAGCAGTTGTATAAATAAATTTTTTGAATTTACCACCACGTAAACTAAATATTAATCCAGTTAATCCACCAATTGCCACTGCACCAACACGCGGTAATAAATTACTCTCTTCTCTCAAGTAATCCAACATAACTAAAATTCAATTTACAATTTATTCTTTAAATAAATTTCATGGATAAATATTTATTCTATTATTATAAATACACCACTTACATTCACTGTGTCCCATTCCAGTGCTTATTTTATCACTAATATTATCCATTACATCATCATACTCTTTCATTATTCCTTGAATACTTTTTCGCACAGTTCCAAAGCCTTGTTCTAAAAATGTTCGTGGCGTATCATCATCATCATCATCATCACAACTGAATAAAGTATATATAAATTGAAGTGATTAGAGTTGATAAATAATAGTTAATATTTATTTTATTGTTGGATTAATAGTGTTGGAAATTTTGTTTATTGGACGGCACAATTTTGATTGGAATTACTTGCGCTTTACCGTGTCGTGTTCTTAATTGTAGATGAAGACGTTTCATGAATATAAATTGGCAATTGTGATGGTCGAATTAAATTTATATTGTTGTTGCATTCAACGGGTTTATCGGGTGAAGGTGGTATAGGTCTAATTGCCGGTACTGCACCACAAAGTCCACCAGGTAGGATAAATTTTCTAAATAGCTTCAAAAAATTAATTAGAAAAACCGTTATAATAAACAGTTTTATCACATGTATAATTTAATATATATATATATTAGTGGATATATAGATTAATAATTGTACATTAAATTTGGGTAAATCATAACCTCACCTTCATTCCCTGCATATTTTTCAATCAATAATGATTTATTTTCAATGAAAAAAAACAATTTTAATCAACTTTCTGTCGATGAATATACGAAAAAGGTTATATTTATATTATATAAATGGTTTTATGTGAAGGTTTTTCAAGTTTATACCACTATAACATGTCAATCAAAACATTACTTTTATTTTATTCAATGTCAATAGGTGTGAAATTAAAATTAAGCTTTAAACAGCGACCTCTGGCTCACATGCTATGTGCCAAGATATTCAATTTTTTTTTTTTCTCTCTCTTGTGCTTGTAATAAATATATTTGTGTTTGTGTGGGATAGGAAAAAGGATAAAAAAAATAGTGGTTGATCATATTTTATATATACATGTTTATAATTATTTTTTATTGCTATTTTTTTAAAGGTAATTCTACGCTAACCTGAACAACTGTTCTACCAAAATCAACCAATGCTCCAGGTTGATAATCATCACAACGATAAACAGGCTCACGACAGACAATATCTTGTCCAAATATATTACCAATAGTGAATTTCAAGAATTGTTGTACGTAAGTGTCATTGCAATCATCCATAATACTTAATATTAAATTATATCAAAAAGAAAAATAAGAAATTTCATCAATACTTTGAGTTACAAAAATTTTTTCATTAATTCAAATAGTCGCGCCGGACACGTTGAAACCTGTAGAAACGTATGGAATCTGGAACGTCAAAGTGGGGTTATAATTGGTCGGGAAGAATTCTGCAGCGCCATCAGTAAAAAAAAAATTAACCAATCACACGTCTCCATTGTCCCCTACTCAGTTCGTTTCTCATTTCTCCTCACTCCGTTGGCCTCCCTGCTTATTCATGTCTATGCGTGCACGATCGACTCCAAAATGATTGCGCGGTAGTTCTCATTTATTCGGCGACAATGGCGGCGGACCACGAGCAATTCCAACAGCTCTTAAATACGCTTTTAAGTACAGATAATACAATCCGTACACAAGCTGAGGTAAATAACAATATACAATAATTTATTTTCAACATTTTTATAATAATTAAATAGCATGCAATCACATACTATCGACAACAATCGGCTCCAACATTATTTTCATGTCCGATCACGTTGCCATGATGTTTTGTCAGCCCGCATGGAAATTTTCCTTCCGTTCAAAACCAATTTTATCCAATATGCCTGCATTAATATCATATAATCATATCATAACCTCACCATTACTCGCAATATCTAATAATCAAATCAATATTAAATATATATAAATGTATATATATACATATATATTTAATACAGCTTTTTTGGGTTAAAATGACTATTAAAAAAAATCAGTTGGTTGTTAAAATGGTGTCGCGTGGCGAATCAGAAACACGCATCTCTCACTTTCCTCATCGTGTCCCCCCCGCCCCTTCTCACTCTCTCATTCCTGTTCAGACATGTCGCGCAGTACTCGCCGTCCCACTCTTTCACACACATTATCCGTATCGCTTTCTCCCTCGTTGAGGATGCTATTCGCAGTCGTGTCTCGTTCGTGTTTGATGAAGCGTGGTCAATCGGACAATATCTATCGAATTTCATATATATATATTCTCGATTTTATACAACTACATTGATTATATATACATATATATTTATATTTGAGGTTAAACATTGCAATTCAGTATAATAATTATCATTTAACATCGTGAAAGAGAATTAAATTGATTAAATAAATTGTTATTAAGTGAATTTCGATTGAAAAAGGTTGATAAAAGAAATGAAAAAAAATGGCCGTTAATCACAATTTTTCTCAAGTTATATATATATTATTTAATTCTCTACTATTTTTTTTTTTTTTTTCATCATTTCAGGAAGCGTATCAAAATCTTGCAGTTGAACATAAAGTAACATGTTTGTTACAATCAATTTGCAGTCCACATTTGGCAGAAGAAATACGTGCTATGGCAGCGGTGTTACTTCGTCGATTATTTTCAGCAGAATTTATGGATTTTTACCCAAAGGTTTGTGTTATTAAACAACAAATTTAATTTTATTAACAATAAATATACACATGCAGTGTTGTTAACGCAATAATTCAATATTATATTTAAGATACCACCTGAAGCTCAAGCTGAATTAAAAAAGCAAATATTATTGACTGTACAAAATGAACAGTCAGACACAATTAGACGAAAAGTTTGTGAAGTTGTTGCTGAAGTTGCTAGAAATATGATTGACGATGATGGTAACAATCAGTGGCCAGAATTTTTACAATTTTTATTTCAATGCGCTAACGGTCCTGTTCCAGCATTAAAAGAAAGTGCACTACGTATATTCACGTAAGTTTTTAAATATATTAAATATTCAATATAAAATCGCATATTAATTAATTAATTAATTAATCCAATACAATAATAGATCAGTACCGGGTGTATTTGGCAATCAACAAACCAATCATTTGGATTTAATAAAACAAATGTTACAACAATCAGTGATGGACACGGCAAATTATGAGGTAAATAATATAATATTTATTACAATATAATAAACGGAAGATTGATACACTTAAATATTTAAGTTTATTTATTTATCGTCACTGAACATCTTCCAATAAAATAATTATTCAACTGTGCTTTCTGATGACTGTAACTTGTGAAATAATAAATTGCAGACAGATACGGAGCATACATAATATATATATTTATATATAAAAGAATTATTTGTTTGTTCTTGCACGAAAAAAAAACTTCCAATAAACATTATTAAAATTCATTGAATTCTACTACTATTTCAATTCTTAATTCAGGTTCAATTTCAAGCTGTACGTGCTATTGGTGAATTTATCATTCTTCATCATAAAGAAAGCAATATATTAAAACACTTTAGTGAATTATTACCAGCTGTTGTACAAGTAACAGTACAATCAGTTGCTAAACAAGATGATGAAGCATTATTAAAAGTATTAATTGACATGGCTGAATCAACACCAAAATTTTTACGTCCACAGTTAGAAAATATTATGGATATGTGTATGAAAATATTTGCTAATGATGATATGGGTGATTCATGGAGACAATTGGCATTAGAAGTTTTAGTAACATTATCAGAAACTGCACCGGCAATGGTACGAAAAGTTGGTGCTAAATATATTGGTGAATTGGTACCGTTGGTATTAAAAATGATGACGGATTTGGATGAAGATGATGATTGGAGTTTTTCGGATGAAATTATTGAGGAAGATAATGATAGCAATAATGTCGTTGCTGAAAGTGCTTTAGATCGTTTGGCATGTGGTTTAGGTGGTAGAACAATGTTACCACAAATTGTATCAAATATACCAGTTATGTTGAGCAATACCAATTGGAAACACAGACACGCAGCATTAATGGCTATTTCAGCTGTTGGTGAAGGTTGTCATAAACAAATGGAAGCCATTTTACCACAAATTATGGAGGGAATTGTTCAATATCTGCAAGATCCAGTGAGTAACATGAAAATAAATATTAACATATTATTAAAAAATAATTAAATAATAAACAATTTATTCTTAACAATTATTCAATCGAATAAATTATAAAACAATTTTTTTTTTTTTTTTTTTTTTTAATTAAAACAATTTATTGCAAAAAATTGTTGAAAAAAAAAAATAAACCACAGACAGAGTCAGCTGATAAATAAATTGAAACAATTGTATATCAGCGTTACGTTTGTGGTAGATGAAAAATAAATTTTGCGTACGTTAAACATTTTTTTTTATTTATTTATTTATTTATTATCGTTCTGATAATAATTTAATAAATAAATAATCGTACACTCCCATTTTTGTTTTTTTTAAACAATTTCTATCTAATATACAATCACAATAATATATTTGATAAATTGTTATGGGAACATATTGTTAATTAACATTAACATTTATTATAAAAAAATTTTTTTTTTTTTTTTTTCATATTTAAATAAATTTTTTTTCTTTTTTCCTTTTTTCCGCTGTAGCATCCACGAGTACGTTACGCTGCGTGCAATGCAGTTGGACAAATGTCAACGGACTTTGCGCCAATATTTCAAAAAAAATTTCACGACAAAGTTATACCGGGTTTATTAATGGTACTTGATGATAATGCTAATCCACGTGTTCAAGCACATGCTGGCGCAGCATTAGTTAATTTCAGTGAAGATTGTCCTAAACATATATTAACACCGTATTTGGATGGTATAATGGCTAAATTAGAATCAATATTAACGGCAAAATTTCAAGAATTGGTTGAAAAAGGTACAAAATTAGTGCTTGAACAAGTTGTAACGACAATTGCATCAGTTGCTGATACATGTGAAGAACAATTTGTTATTTATTATGATTTATTGATGCCATGTTTAAAATATATTATACAAAATGCCAATCAACCTGAACACAAAATGTTACGCGGTAAAACAATTGAGTGTGTTAGTTTGGTTGGATTGGCGGTTGGACAGGAAAAATTTCACAATGATGCAAGTGAAGTTATGGATATGTTATTGACAACACATTCAGATGGCGATTTACCAGCTGATGATCCACAAATAAGTTATTTAATATCAGCATGGGCAAGACTTTGTCGTATACTTGGTAAACAATTTGTACAATATTTACCGTTAGTTATGGGACCGGTTATGAGAGCGGCGTCAATGAAACCTGAAGTTGCTTTATTGGATAATGAAGATATGGAGGGTGTTGAGGGTGATTTAGATTGGCAATTTGTATCGTTGGGTGAACAGCAAAATTTTGGTATTAAAACTGCTGGTTTGGAGGATAAAGCGTCAGCTTGTGAAATGTTGGTGTGTTATGCGCGTGAATTGAAAGAGGGTTTTTCCGAATTTGCTGAAGAAGTTGTGAGATTGATGGTGCCAATGTTGAAATTTTATTTTCACGATGGTGTTAGAACTGCCGCTGCTGAAAGTTTACCATGTTTATTGGAGTGCGCTAAAATTAAAGGTATATATATATATTCTATTTATTTATTTATTATTCATTTAATATTTGCCACAGATCGAGTCAGCAGTCATGATATTATTTTATATTATTGTGAAGGCGTTACGTCAGTGGTAGATTAATATATTTTTTTATTGGCAATTGTAGCGGTGCAAAACTGTCGTTCTGATGGCGATGCAATTTTGCTTATATTGTTCAATTTAGTTTCTGAGAGTTGGTCTTGGTGTGGTTTTTTCATTTATTTTATTTAAAGAAACAACAATATATACCTCGATCATAGTAATGAAACATACAAAATTATTATTTTACTTTTAATTATGTTAATTTAATGGTTGATTTGTGGAATATTTTTGGTGATAATTTATGGTTTTCAGGGCCACAATATTTAGAAGGTATGTGGGCTTATATCTGTCCGGAATTGTTGAAAGCTATTGACACTGAGCCAGAATCTGAAGTTCTATTAGAATTATTATTTTCATTGGCTAAATGTATTGAAACACTTGGCGCTGGTTGTTTAAATCCACAACAAATGACTGAATTATTACGAATATTGGACAAATTATTGAATGAACATTTTGAACGTGCTGTGGCACGTTTAGAAAAACGTAAAGATGAAGATTATGATGATGTTGTTGAAGAACAATTAGTGGATGAAGATAATGAAGATATTTATACGTTAAATAAAATAGCTGATATATTACATGCGCTATTTACAACACATAAAGATGGATTTTATCCATATTTTGATCAAATATGTGGACATTTTGTTAAATTATTAGCACCAGAACGTTCTTGGGCCGATCATCAATGGGCTTTATGTGTATTTGATGATGTTATTGAATATGGTGGACCCAATTGTGCTAAATATCAAGGATTCTTTTTACATCCAATGATACGTTATATTGATGATAAATCTGGTGAAGTTAGACAAGCTGCTGCTTATGGTTGTGGTGTATTGGGACAATATGGTGGTGAAGCTTTTGCACAAGCTTGCGCTGAAGCATTACCAAGATTGGTTAAAGTTATCAATGATCCAGAATTAAATACACCGGAAAATTTAGCCCCAACTGAAAATGCTATTTCAGCTGTTACCAAGATTTTGAAATATAATAATAAAGCTATTAATGTTGATGAAATATTACCACATTGGCTATCGTGGTTACCTGTTGTTGAAGACGAAGATGAAGCACCACATGTTTATGGTTATCTTTGTGATTTAATTGAAAGCAATCATCCACTTGTACTCGGTCCAGATAATCGCAATTTACCACGGTTAATTAGTTTCTTTGCTGAAGCATTATTTAGAGACGCTTTACCCAGTGAAAATCCAGTTGTACCACGGATTATCGGTCTCGTTCGACAGATACAGGTTTGAACTTGTTTATTTTTTATTATTAATCTCTATTATTAATTTAAATAATCATGTAATTGTAGAAATTTGGCAATTAGAATAGTTATTAGGAAAAAAAGAAGAATTTTGTAGAAATAACGGTCGACCGTTGCAGGTTTGAGCTTGTTTAGTATTTTATTCAAATCCAATTTAAATATTGAAATTAGTTGTAGAACTTTGGTAAAAATTCATTTCTTCTTATGAATTTGATAGAACAATTGATTACAAATTTATTCAAATTTAAATTAAATAAAAATTATTTTATTTTATTTATTTATTTATTTTTTTTTTTTTTTCTCGTTTGTTTTCAGAGCAATGAGTCAATGTTCCAAGCGTGCATAAACTTCTTATCGACTGATCAACAGCAAGCGTTGCACACAGCATTGAGCACACACACGACGAATTAGCAAATGTAATGTTTTATTTTTATTAAGGGGTAAAAAAAAAAAAAAGAATGCGGAAACGAAAACGAAAAAATAAAATAAATAAATAAATAAATAATAGATGAATCAATAAAAACAAATCAATTGATTGGATAAACAAAATGAGGGGGGAAAAAAAAAATAAACAAAAGGCGCTAAGGGGAAGAGGAAGTTAAAAAAAATTAAAAAAAAAAAAAATAACCGTTTAAGAATATCGTGTCATGCATGTGTGCCTTTAAATAACGCTTTGGAAAGCATTCGGAAAATAATTAATTCAACTCATCGCGACAAATAATAGAAAAACAACAACAATAACAAAGTTAAATACATATATTAACTAACAATTGCGTGTATAGTGATTTATCCAATCTTTGATATCTATCCAATCGTCAACGGCATTGCATTATGATCTAGGTATTTTTATTATTAATTAATACAATTAATTATTATTATTAAATTTAAGTGGAAAAAAAAAATTAATTAAACGATAAATGTTATTTAATGGTTATAATACTCTTGCAAACAATAATAAGAAGAAAAAAAAACACACATTTAACTTCTCGTTCACTTCCTCTTCTTCCGCACATTGTATTGCAAAATTCGAGTCGATTATTGTTCAATTTAAATTGATTTGTCATGTGAAATTCTCCCCCTCTCTCTCTCTCATAATACTATTTTCGTTTAATATTTTTCTTATCTTATTATTAAGTTAATTAGTTTATCGTTAGATATTCATGTGATTTAATTAATCGAGAAGTGAAAAGGAAGAAAAAAAAACCACCAACAATTTATTTTACACCGATATCGCAAGAGAAAAAAAAAGAAAACATACACAGGTACAACAATAATTAAATGTAAATAATTAAAAGAAGAAACAAAAGGGGAAACAATCTTTATAGTGTGCGTAATTAGTTATAAATTAATGTGACTAGAGGAAACATGAATAAAAAAAAATAAGCGAATTAATATGAAAATGATAAAGAAATATTAATTGTGGATTGAACAATGTACCGTACACACATACACTAATTAATTATTAATATTTATATATATTTTCTTTTCTTTTCGGTGTTTCAAATGCAGCGGAGAATTGAAAAAAAAAATAAACGCGCGGTGGATAATGTCGTCGTTGTCGAGAGAGCGGTTGAGAGTTAAACACGTTGAGACCTGTTCTATCTGTCGAGGTACACGCTTCCATCATAATTAAACGTAATTTCTTCTTTTTTTTTTTTTTTTTCTGCTATAATTATATGTACAATATAACAAAGCAATTGAATATCCAATTTATTAAATCGTGCATGACATTCGTAAGTGGTGAAATTGAAAAGAAAAATAAGAAAAATGGGATTGAAGAAGGATAATAAACCAATTTGGAAAACAAACTATTTTCTCATTGTTATAATATAAAATTTTGTTTATTTAATTGTTAATACTTCGGAATATCATCCGATGACAAATAGAAACGTGTTTGAACCTGTTTGGCAATTTGCCTGCAAGTCCAAACGTGTGCGGCCAATATATAAAATATTTTTTATTTTAATTTTATTCATCTACTTCGCCTACATCTCACGTTTCTTATTATTCCACATTATAAATAAATTATATAATACAAATACATAAATACATACGTACACACACAGTGAATAAACATTAAATCATTATTTTTTTTTTTTTCTATCCAAGTCAATTTATAATCCACGACTGTACGACATTTATTTTATTTATTCTCACTATTTTATTTTTATCATTACTCATATAAATAATATTACCATTCAGCCTTCACCTCTTCTCACGATCTTGAAAACGATCTGATGACACATACAAATATACATAACAGACAAACAAACATATACATATACATACACACCTGTTGCAGGCATATTATCACGTTCTACTAACCGACTCTGTGGGGCTCTGGTATATAATGACAAGCTGCAACAAGTCGAGAGTCTGATCTCTTTTTTTTTTTTTCTTCTTCTTCTCTTTTATATATACACACTCTTATATCTTTTTAATCCTTTTTTTTTTCCTTTCAAGTTCCTCTGCATACCTTCTCACGCATCATCTGTATCATTTGGTATACATGAAGCCTGTATATAATCAACAATTTAATTCATACTTCATCATTCCATACATATCTACAACCAAATATTTTCAAATGAAAAAGTTAGGAATTCAACAAGAATAAATGTAAAAATACAAATTAAATATTTATAAATTTTCTCACGTTGCATTACGCATGTCAATCAAGTTTACTGACTTGTTACATTGAAAAGAAGCCGCTCTTGTCACACAAACACATCTATACACACACACACGAATATATATATACACAAGTGAGAGAGGACTTTACGAAGCCGCGATCAAACTGCAGCAGTAGATGTGCAGTATGTAACAAAATAAAAAATAAAAGAGAAGAAGAGAACCAACTGCAACAGCAGCAGCAACAGATGATGATGATGATGATGATGCTGATGATGACGACAAGGTAAGAAAGAGAAAGAGGAAGGAATACGGGAGGTACAGACACGATGAATTATACAGCAAGTCACCATATAAGGAGTGAAGCTACACGAAAAGAGAAGGACCTCTTCTTACTTTACTTCTTTTATATATCTACATGTATATATATATTTATTGTGTGTAAGAGAGAGGAGTGTAGACGTTGTGAATGCATATGGCTAACGTGTACATACAGGATAAGAGTCAGCAGAGTCAACCTGGGTCTCAACTCAACCATGGTAAGAGCCAGTTAACTTATATCGTTTTATATATCGTTCCTCTCGTCCACCACACAAATACATTTTATAGGTGAAATAAACGTATATAATTTTCATACTTATACAAGTATGAACGTGTTCAAACTTGTTACAATGATTTTTTTTTTTTCGAATTTAAAAAGCTTCGTGAATTATTTTTATACAGTTCATAATTAGTGTTGAACTTGAAACATCATTTTTCATCTCGTTTATGAACGTGTCTGAACTTGTCTACTTCCTTTCCCCCACCCCCACCTAAAAACATGTATTATTGATGAAAAAAAAAATTTATTTCTCATTGTTTTTTCGCTACTGTTCAAGTTGCGACACGTTTATACGCGAATAGTTTCCTTACTCGGATGTTCAGAAACTCCATATATATATATATATTTGTGATGTATTTATGCTCACGTGGGTGTGGGATAATATGTGTGGTGTGTTAGTGCGAATAGGTATGTGAAGCATGAGAAAGAGTGAGTGCGAAAAAAGAAGAAAAAAAAAGAAAAAAAAAGTGGTAGAGTGAGAGAAATAGAAACTGGCGGCATGAGCTAACTAAACAGAGAGATGGTGGTCGAGGGTGGTGGAGTGAGAGAGATAGAGGAAAAGAAAAATATCGGCACTACTGCTGTATATAGGATGCGACAGTGTGGCGCCAGACGAGAGCGCGGTTGAAATCCCTCTACTTCTCCTTCTATATCATCTCGTTGTATCTCTCTCTTTCACTTCTTGATTCTCATCATCATCCTCTTTCACCTCCTTCACCTCCTTGTTCGTTGTCGTTGTCTTCTTGTTCTTTCTCCTACATCGCGCCGCCAACGCCAGCGCATTCATCGCTGTGTTACTCTCGAGACGGGGGTCCATTCGCCTTCTTCCTTTTTTTTTTTTTTTTTTTTCTCTCCTCTTTCCTTCCTCCTCCGCCTCCTCCACCTTTTATCTCGTCTCTTTTACTCCCTCAAATGATACTTGAAGATTGTGATACAAAGTCACAAAAGGACTTTGCTTTGCATCTAATAAACCCCCACTATGTATAGCAGTATATATGTTTAATATATATTCTAAATTTAATTCAATTATTTTTTAATTAAATTATTTAATTTCATCTTGTTTTTCAGGTGATGATAGTTAACATTGATAAATTGCTAAATATTCAATTAAATTGATGGATGTATTGTCATTTAAATAATCGATAGACAAGTTTAAACACGTTTGGACTTGTTTGAGCGAATTTTCATGCACAATTAATACTTTTAATTCAATTGTATTTATTTTACTTTTTTTTTTTTTTACGCCTGGTGTTAAAAATTCGAGGGACTTTTCTGACTAATGAACTGTCAAGGACAAAATAATGGTCAGACATCCCCAAACACACTTATATATATATATATATATATATATATATTTCCAATTCTCTTTTACTCTTTTTTTCAAGTTTCGTTAATGAGCTCCATTGTCTTTTCAAGGGTCAACTGTGATCCTTTGGCCTTTAGGTATACCTATATATATATATATATATATATATATATATATATATATATATATATATATCCTTCAATTTTATTTATTTACTTAAATATTTTTTTCTTTCTTCTTTTTTCCGTTAGGTAAATTCTCATCGCAGAAAAAAAAAGGAGACAGTGGAGGAGTGTTAACATTGAAAGTATCTCCAATTAGACACGGTTGCCTTTTTTTTCATCATCTATTTGGATATCTAGAATATATATATATGTCGATACCTGCGGGGGCCAACAAATATCCAAAGACTACGATGGTAAAAAAAAAAAAATTTAGAGACAATACAAAATAGATTCTCATTCTTTTCATTGGTGCCACGGTCACTGCTGCTTCAAGGGTGATAAAAAGACACGAGAGAGAGAGAGAGAGAGAGAGAGAAAGATAGAAAAAAAAAGGAACCACCCACACATAAATCCGTCCCCTTTTGAATAAAAGACTTAACGGCGAAAAATACATGTCTGAACTTGTCTCACTGTAAGTGGGGAAAAAAAAATATAGTTTCCACCACCCCTGATACTTATATCAAGATTGTTTGATTGTTTCATAACTGTGTGTAGAGTATATATATATATATATATATATATATATATATATATATATATACATATTGTACACAGTGTTAAATATAAGGGGAATATATTTAAAGGAGATAGCATAAAGTATTGATAAACGTAAGAGAAAGAAACATATAAAATGTTTTATGACGTGGAAAGTTGCAAATGCGTCATAGAAGAATGGTCGCGTGGCATAAGGAAATGGTTCTGCTGTTGGTGCTGCTGTTGCTGAATTCTCCATTTCACTTTTACTGTTGCGCCCGGAAACGGAAGCCCAAGGGAGTGAATAAAAAAAAAAATCAACAATGAAATAATAACAATAACAATAAGCCAAAATGAAAGAAGAATGGAAGAATGAGAAGAAGGGTCTTTTTTGGAGTATACAGAAATGATTGATAAGGTATATATACCATTGTGAAGGGTCTGAAAAAAAAAAAAAAAAAAAAAATGAAATCACTCTCTCAACAACACAACTATATATATATATATATAACTTACTCCATTTTATTAACAACTGTACACCAGTTTGTTTTAATATAAATAAGTGTTTGACAATAACGTGATTATTTATTCATCTCTTTTTTTCTTTTTCTTTTTCATTCCACGTACAATAAATCGATGAAGTATTTTATAAATATTTGTACCACGAAGGTTATATGAAATATTATTTATTTATAATCATCCATACACTCATTATTATTTTCTATCTATCTTCTTATTTTTTTTTTTTTTATCTTGAATCATCATTGCTTTTGTATTTCAAGGATTCATTATTTTATTTCCTATATATTTATTTATTTAATTTCTTTCTCTCTCTCTCTCTTTCTTCTCTTGCAATTATTTATATTTTACACAGATTGATTGTGTCAAGGATTATAATCCATATTTCATATCACACTGATACTTAACATTGTCTATCAATTAAAGTTATAAACATCAACGAGAAATTTTATATAAGTCATATGTTGGATGATGTTCTTCACAGTTTACAAATTGTAAATAAAAATAAATTCAATCACTTGTGTATATATATATATATAAAACAAACGAGGATAAACATAAAGACGACGACGATGTGTCGCGCGGAATCCTGGCGCCAGTCGTTCATGTGCCACACCGTGTATGGACGTTAAAGAATGCGGTAACCTGAAACACATCATTCTTATATACATTTCTTTAAGGGCAATACGATTATATATATATATACACTTTTATTGTATAAAATAATTCACAACAGTATTCAACATCCAATATATAAGTATACATAAAGAATAAAAAATAAAAGACAAATTAATATTAATCCAAAGTATACCAAAAGAAAAAAATAAATTCATAGCGAGTTATAGTTCAGTTTTAATAACACATAATTATGATACAATTATTTATTAATAATATTTAATAGACAATTATTAATATCAATTGTTATATAATAATTAAGTAATGTTTAACTAACAATTATATTTTTTATACACACCTGTCTCTTTTGTATAGTTAATGTGGTTTTAGCAGGTGCTTTTAATTCGTTTTCACATGGCTTTGCGTGTCTCCTAAAAGCCGTAACGACTTATGTTATTACATATATATATATATATATATATATATATTTATGAAGTATGTAGTGTATATAGCGTGCACGCGCGATAGAAACAGGACCTCTGATCATTCGCCAAACCCATCAACTTGTAACCACAAGGAATTTTGTATTATTCTTTTAGTGTGTTCACCAACATATATACATATTATATATTGTAAAGGGATCTTCTTGATTTTTTTTTTTTCTTTTCTTTAACTTCACAGTATTCAACTACGTGTAACAATAGATAATAAATAATTGTCGAGGAAAAAATGAAAAAAATTATCATGAAAATGTGGAAAAGATAGAAAAGAAAAAAAAACCGTTACAAATCACAAAAATACGTTAAACAATTTTTATTTAATTATATATATTAAATATTGTAAAGAGGTAAATTGAACATTTAATATTTAGTTAATAAAACATGACAATAAATAATTATTTATCTATATTATAATTAATATATTTTCGTTTTTCTTTTTTTTTCTTTTTTATTTAGATTCTTCAGTGTATTTATATATTTATACACTGTGGGTTATCAAATGATTATGGTGGGATATCTTTCCCACGTGGAATAAAGAGAGTATATATATATATATATATATATTATGGTGTGAACCGGCTTTTACTGGAACCGGTAGCACAAGAGCAAACGGTAGCCATCTCAACAGCTACTCTCAGCTCGCCTTCTTCTACTCTGTTGCCCGTTGCTCCTTATGGGCCTTCTTCGATAATGTAAAAAAAAAAAAAAGAAGAAGAAGAAGATTGGTAAAGAAGATGGAGAGGAGGATGAAGAGTAAAAAATAAAATACACTTACATCTACTATATATACAAAGTAAGTTTGATGCTACCGCACCAACCATGATTATTAACATGATAACAAAAATTCTTTACCACCATTTTCTTCATCTTTCTCATTATTTTAATCATGATGAGATATATAGTATAAATTATTTATTAAATCTATGAGGAACAATTTTGTCTGGTGTTTTATTTATATATATATATATATATATTTATATTATTAATTAATATCAACAAACTCAATTCACTAAACTATTCAACAATTATTAATTTATAATGATCCTATGTTATTTTATATAATTGTTTAATTATAATAATTAATATTTGTATTGTTATTATAATGTTTATATGAATAAGTGACGTATCAATGTTGGCAACAAAGTCTTCAGGGCAATTTATAAATTCAAAAGCACCTGTCCTTTTGATTAGTTAACCGGTCGCACTCAAACCATGTTTAAAGAAAACACTCTCTCTATCTACTCTCACTCATTTCTCTCCACTCTTTTATTATACACGTATATATATATATAAACGTTGGCCAAAAATGCTTCGACAAAATTGCACTGGTGACTTGCGTGCAAACTCGAACAAGGTGCAAGCATGATGAATAAACGAAAAAAAAAGAAAGAAAGTAAAAATTGTGGTAAATGAGAAGTAAAAAGTAAAAATAATAATTATTACAAACACACAGACAGACAAATATCTATATATATATATATATAAAAAGATGATAAACAATTTAAACTAAGTATACAATATTTTTAACTCTTCCAATACTTTTGTATTGATTATTATCTTTGCATTCACATTATATTTAGTGTTTCACCAGGAAATAATTACAACTCTCATTTAATAACTGATATTTAACAACTATTATTATTATTATTGTCGGCTTTTTTTTTTTTCTTTATTAATTTTGTTTTACAGTTTCTAATCCTAGTATTTTTAATATCGATAATTTAGATTTAATACTAAATGTGATAATTATTAAATTAGACATTTTTCATGACAGATGTATAAGTGTTGACGTATATAGTGGGCTATTTTGCTTTCTATATTTATTTATTTTGCCTGGTGTTTTAAAAAGTGCCGTGAATATCCGGTCATTAAATAAATACAAATGTGTGTTTTTATATATGTATGTATGTGGGTGTCATTGTCTTGTCTGTTTTAGACTGGTGGTGTGTGAGACAGTTCTATATGGTCAATTAGCTCAACTGGCGCACGAACAAGTTCAGACGCGCACACGCCACACATATATATATATATATAAATGTATAAAACAGTGTGGACGAGGATTGCAATGATAATAACAAGGATAAATAAATACCACGAAATCGATAGGCCAATGAAAATTAAAGCAGGTGATATTTAACTTTGTATTTTGTTTATTATTATTATTTTTATTTATATAACGCATCTCCACACCTTGTCACCAATCGCGCGAGCGTTGCATCCGGCTATTTTACATCTTTAATGTCTGTCACGCCTCGGGTGAATAATTGTATGTGCTCATGTGTTAAACAAAAATGTGTGTGTGTGTGTGTGTGTGGGAGGGGTATTGAAAATAAGATAAAGAAGATACCTGTAAAATAATTGCTATTCCACACGAATTTTGATGAATAATTATTCGTTTTCTTATGCATATCTTTTTGTAGTTGTAGGCAAATTATTTACCGATGTATTGGTGAATTAATATTGTTTAATTGGATGTATATACACGGGGGGGGGGGGGGGGGGGGGTTGAACGTTATTGAAGATGGAAAATAAATGGTGGAGGAGAGAGAGGGAATGGTGGAGAAAAAAGGGCGATGCAGGTGTGGCTATTTTACATACTGTGGTAATTTTTATTTTAGAAAATTTCTTCTTGATTATAATACTTTATTTCAATTCTTTTTTCTTTTCAGACATCAATACACAGGTGCTGGTACATATATATATAATTTGAATTATTCGATATATATATATATATATATATATATGTGTGTCGTGAAGAATTTTGGAGCGAAAGTTTTCAACGCGAGAGCTCATTAAATAAATGTCCGGTAACTTTTTTTTTTTTTTTTAACAGGCTCAAACCTGTACTCTCACACATGTGATATTTTTGCACACACGCGTTTTGTATTTGGCGAAAGACGCCAACGTCATTAAGAAGATCCTGGGAGTTCAGGTAGTTTACTTGCATCTGATAAGCACCAATACCAAACCAACCAACCAACTTTTTGGAAGGGTGATATAGAAAAAAAAAAAAAGAAACAACAACAACAAAAAAATGTTATAGTAATAATTAAATCTCACAAACTCTTTGCTGCTTATTTAAATTATATATATTATATATTTTTATATTATTATATGATGTTATATATATATATATATATATATTTATTTATATATTGATATCTAAATGATAAAAGACAAGTACACATCTGCTCTTTGATATTTTGTCTCACACTATTGTTGCATCTGTCTAATTGACATTGGTGGTCACGTTTTATGCTCACGACTTTTGTTTAATTCTCATCTTGATTATGAACAAGCAGTGAGACATGTTCGTTGAATTACTTCCGTCGTTTTTTCGTTTTGTCTCTGTGTTATTTTTTCTTTTTTTATTTTACTTATTTATTTATTTATAAATATATATATATATATATATAAAATGTATAAATGTAATTGTAAATTGTTGCCTTGGGCAAGGACTAAAAGTAGAAATAATGGCAGATGTTTATAGCTCATGTGTCTTCTTATCAATTTGCCTTTGTGTCTTTTTCACTCTCTCTCTCTCTCTCTGTCTCTCATATTTTATTATCAATGTATATATATATATATATATATATTTATTCGTTCTTTTTTTTTCTTTTATTTATTTCTCTTTGCCACACGATGGAATGTGCATATAACACATCACCTGCTTCTTGTACGGTGTATAGCAATAAAGAAAAATAAATAAATTGAAGATGATTAAAGGTGGTTTAGAGATCAGGAAATAAAAGACACAAGGGTTAATGAAGTGGGGTAGAATGTGTGAGAGATAAGTGAGAGTGAGAGAAAAAAAATTGTTTGAGAGGCAACTCTCACGAGTCGAGTCATTATAATTTTCGGCAAATTGCCTTTATGCTAAACAGCTGCTGGGCTTCGTCTTTTTTTTTTTTTTTTTCAATCATTCGCATCTTTGTTATCTTATTTTTATATTTATTATCAATTTTTGTTTGTTTTTTTTATCTATATGTATGTAGAGGGTGATTTATATTGTGCAATAAATGAGAAATTTTAATGATATAACTTCTAATTGTGTTAGTTATTGCTCCTGATTGTATTTTTTTAAGGTTTATTATCAAGTTACTTGGAGATATGTGAGGGGGGTAAATTGTTGACGTGCTACCAACTTTATTATTCTATATTCCTGTTATGATTGGATTTTTATTGGAGAAAATTGAGGTTTGTATTCGGGTGATAGAATGGTGGTGGAGTTATCATGATGAAATACGCGGTGAAATTCTAGGCGGTGATATATAAATTTAATGCTGGTAACTTCATTATTATAGATTCCTGTGAGGGAAGGTAATTTATTCTCGAAAAATTGAGATTTGTATCCGGGTTACAGAATAGTAGAGTTAGGTACTCAACAGCAGCCGTTGCCCCGCCCGAAAAATGGGAGGCCCTGCAAAATTTTAGAGGCCGGCCTCTCCCACCATACTGTATTTTCTCAATAGTGTGTAGTGGGGGATATCAAACGCTGAAATTTTGTGGGCCCGCCCAGTTTTTGGGCGGGGCATTGGCCGCTGTTGAGTACCTAACTCTACTATTCTGTGATCCGGATACAAATCTCAATTTTTCGAGAATAAAGTTACCATATATTGTAGAGCAGTGACGTTAGTGGCATTTTAAAAAATGCCTCACGCCTTCAATGAACAATATGGCGATGATAATAAATATAAGAGATGAAAGATATTCATTTATTAATTTATTTAGTGTTGACAATACATATATAATTCATTTTTGATGTCCCGTTGTTAAGTAAACGCGAATATTGTAATGGAGAAGTTGAATTAGATAATAAAAAATTTACAACGAATTAAATTGAATATATATATATTTATTATGCTCGCCTAATGCTCTGCGACACCGCGAGATATGTTTCAATGTGCCACTAACGTTTATATTCTATATCCCTGTTAAACGTTGCAGTATATTCTCGAAGAATAAGCGTTGTATCGGGATCATAAAATAGTAGAGTTAGTGGCACATTAAAACATATCTCGCGGTGTCGCGGAGCATTAGGGGAGCATAATGAATATATATATCCTCAATTTAATTCGTTCTTAATTTTTTATTACTCTATCCCACTCTTTCATTTAAAAAATCCCATTTGTTTAATAACAGAACTGTAAAAATGAATTAAAAATGTATTGGTAATAATAGAAGTAATAATTCTTTATTTATTATTATCGCCATATTGTTTTCTGAATGCGCGAGGCATTTTTTAATATGCCACCAACGTCGCTACTCTACAATCCATGGTAACTTTATTCTCGAAAAATTGAGATTTGTATCCGGATCACAGAATAGTAGAGTTAGGTACTCAACAGCGGCCAATGCCCCGCCCGAAAAATGGGAGGCCCCGCAAAATTTTAGAGGCCGGTCTTCCTCCATACTATATTTTCCTACTAGCATGTTAAAATTTTGTGGTGCCTCCCATTTTTGGGGCGGGGCAATGAGTGATGTCGTGTACCTAACTCTACTTTTCTGTGATCCGGATACAAATCTCAATTTTTCGAGAATAAAGTTACCATATATTGCAGAGTAGTGACGTTAGTGGCATTTTAAAAAATGCCTCACGCCTTCAATGAACAATATGGCGATAATAATAAATAAAGAATTATTACTTCTATTATTACCAATACATTTTTAATTCATTTTTACAGTTCTGTTATTAAACAAATGGGATTTTTTAAATGAAAGAGTGGAATAGAGTGATAAAAAATTAAGAACGAATTAAATTGAGGATATATATATTTATTATGCTCGCCTAATGCTCCGCGACACCGCGAGATATGTTTCAATGTGCCACTAACATTTATATTATATATCCCTATTGAACGTTGGAGTTTATTCTCGAAACATGGGCGTTGTATCCGGATTATAGAATAGTAGAGTTGGTGGTACATTAAAACATATCTCGCGGTGTCGCGGAGTATTAGGTGAGCATAAAAAATATAGAGACGAATGATTGATTATTAACAATACGTGTTTTATTTAATTTAGAGAGCCTCCCATTGGGAAAATGGAATTATTGCAATTTAGGAGTGGAATTGGGCAAGAAAAAATTAACAACAAATGTGAGAAAAAGAAATAGATAGTTTATTAATTATTTACATATTAAAAAAACCTATAAAATTCCATTTTACCGTCGCAGTATTAAATAAACGAGAATATTGCAATGGGGAAATTAAATTCGATAATGGAAAATTAATAATTAATTGAATAGGACATTTATTTATTTATTATCATCGCCATATTGTTTTCTGAATGCGCGAACCATTTTTTTATATGCCACCAACGTCACTACTCTACAATCTATGGTAACTTTATTCTCGAAAAATTGAGATTTGTATCCGGATCACAGAAAAGTAGAGTTAGGTACACGACATCACTCATTGTCCCGCCCCAAAAATGGGAGGCACCACAAAATTTTAACATGCTAGTAGGAAAATATAGTATGGAGCAAGACCGGCCTCTAAAATTTTGCGGGGCCTCCCATTTTTCGGGCGGGGCATTGGCCGCTGTTGAGTACCTAACTCTACTATTCTGTGATCCGGATACAAATCTCAATTTTTCGAGAATAAAGTTACCATATATTACAGAGTAGTGACGTTGGTGGCATATTAAAAAATGCCTCGCGCATTCAGAAAACAATATGGCAATAATAATAAATAAATAAATGTCCTATTTAATTAATTATTAATTTTCCACTACCGCATTTAATTTCCCCATTGCAATATTCTCGTTTATTTAATACTGCGACGGTAAAATGGAATTTTATAGGTTTTTTTAATATGTAAATAATTAATAAACGATTCATTTCTTTCTCCCACATTTGTTGTTAATTTTTTCTTGCCCAATTCCACTCCTAAATTGCAATAATTCCATTTTCCCAATGGGAGGCTCTCTAAATTAAATAAAACACGTATTGTTAATAATCAATCATTCGTCTCTATATTTTTTATGCTCACCTAATACTCCGCGACACCGCGAGATATGTTTTAATGTACCACCAACTCTACTATTCTATAATCCGGATACAACGCCCATGTTTCGAGAATAAACTCCAACGTTCAATAGGGATATATAATATAAATGTTAGTGGCACATTGAAACATATCTCGCGGTGTCGCGGAGCATTAGGCGAGCATAATAAATATATATATCCTCAATTTAATTCGTTCTTAATTTTTTATCACTCTATTCCACTCTTTCATCTAAAAAATCCCATTAGTTTAATAACAGAACTATAAAAATGAATTAAAAATGTATTGATAATAATAGAAGTAATAATTCTTTATTTATTATCATCGCCATATTGTTTTCTGAATGCGCGAGGCATTTTTTAATATGCCACCAACGTCGCTACTCTACAATCCATGGTAACTTTATTCTCGAAAAATTGAGATTTGTATCCGGATCACAGAATAGTAGAGTTAGGTACTCAACAGCGGCCAATGCCCCGCCCAAAAACTGGGCGGGCCCACAAAATTTCAGCGCTTGATATCCCCCACTGCACACTATTTAGAAAATACAGTATGGTGGGAGAAGCCGGCCTCTAAAATTTTGCAGGGCCTCCCATTTTTCGGGCGGGGCATTGGCCGCTGTTGAGTACCTAACTCTACTATTCTGTGATCCGGATACAAATCTCAATTTTTCGAGAATAAAGTTACCATGGATTGTAGAGTAGCGACGTTAGTGGCATATTAAAAATTGCCTCGCGCTTTTAATAAACAATATGGCGATGACAATAAATAGATAAATATTCAATTTAATTAATTATTAATTTTCTATTATCAAATTTAACTTCCCCATTGCAATATTGTCGTTTATTTAATACTACGACCTCCAAATTCAATTGTCTATGTTTTTTTAATAAGTAAATAATTAATAAACTATCTATTTCTTTTTCTCACATTTGTTATTAATTTTTTATTACCCAATCCCACTCCTAAATTATAATAATTCCATTTTCCCAATGAAAGGTTGTCGAAATTGAATAAAATATGCATTTTAAATGTTAAACCAACCGTCTCTCAATTTATTATGCTCGCCTAATGCTCCGCGACACCGCGAGATATGTTTCAATGTGCCACTAACTCTACTATTTTATGATCCCGATACAACGCTCATTCTTCGAGAATATACTGCAACGTTTAACAGGGATATAGAATATAAACGTTAGTGGCACATTGAAACATATCTCGCGGTGTCGCAGAGCATTAGGCGAGCATAATAAATATATATATATTCAATTTAATTCGTTGTAAATTTTTTATTATCTAATTCAACTTCTCCATTACAATATCCGCGTTTACTTAACAACGGGACATCAAAAATGAATTATATATGTATTGTCAACACTAAATAAATTAATAAATGAATATCTTTCATCTCTTATATTTATTATCATCGCCATATTGTTCATTGAAGGCGTGAGGCATTTTTTAAAATGCCACTAACGTCACTGCTCTACAATATATGGTAACTTTATTCTCGAAAAATTGAGATTTGTATCCGGATCACAGAATAGTAGAGTTAGGTACTCAACAGCGGCCAATGCCCCGCCCAAAAACTGGGCGGACCCACAAAATTTCAGCGCTTGATATCCCCCACTGCACACTATTGAGAAAATACAGTGTGGTGGGAGAGGCCGGCCTCTAAAATTTTGCAGGGCCTCCCATTTTTCGGGCGGGGCAACGGCTGCTGTTGAGTACCTAACTCTACTATTCTGTAACCCGGATACAAATCTCAATTTTTCGAGAATAAATTACCTTCCCTCACAGGAATCTATAATAATGAAGTTACCAGCATCAAATTTATATATCACCGCCTAGAATTTCACCGCGTATTTCGCCATGATAACTCCACCACCATTCTATCAACCGAATACAAACCTCAATTTTCTCCAATAAAAATCCAATCATACCAGGATTACAAAACAATGAAGTTGGTGGCCGACAATAAAACATCTCGCGGATCCATAAAAGTACCAAGCAAGTATAATAAATGAAAAATCGCTGCATCAACAATAAATAAAACATCTCCAACTCGAATTTCCAAATTTATATTATCAAACAAACAACAAAATAATTGCAACAAAGAAGTGGAACGGGATAATAAATAATTAACAACAAATATAACAAATTAAAAAAAACTACATTTATTAATAATTTCAACTCCATACATCGCACATATCTATACATATATACATAACGTGTATCAACTACACCAGGCACTCATGAAACAATTTTTTATCTCCATCCATACACATAAATAAATATACCTACCTGTATATAATTATTCTGTCCCCTTGGTAGATGCTTTATTGATACTCTGCAATCATATGACACTAACACTACCCAATAATTGAATATATATTAGCCCACAAAATTAAAGAAACCTTTCTTATCTTCACCAAAAAAATACAAAAATACATTTATCATCAATATGATGATAACAATAACAATAATAATAATAATAATAAAACAATTAAACATACTACATTAACCCAATCACAGATGTATCGAATCATAACGCCCACCTGAGTACATTGAGTTACAGGTTTGAACTTGTATATGAAACGACAAAAATGGTGATGGTGGTAGAGGCGAATAAACGATAAGAAAAATATCTTTATATTAATTTTGGTTCAGTCTCATTTCATTTTTTATTAATTCCACCTCTCCCCAAGGACAAATTAAATAATTGGAAAAAAAAAAAAAAATGGCGAGAGAGGAGAGGGGGGCGTAACTGCGAATAAAATACACAAAGTAATTTTGTTTTATCATATTGAATATTTCAGTATCATTTTTTCTTTTATTATTTCAATTCTTTTGCATAATTTTTTTTTTCTTTCCTTTTCCTTTTCCTTTATAAATCGAAAAAAAAAAAGGATAATGCTTCAAACATTTTCAGTTTCATTTTGTTTCTATAATATAAGAAGGTACATTTACACATGTGCAATTCATTTTCAACATGCATCGCTAATATATATATATATATATATATATATAATTCTAATTAATTTTTTATCTTAAAATTAATTATTCTTTCACTTCGATTAAATATCCACAATATTTAAATGTCGACAATTATCTCAATAATACCGTGTCATGATTATAATTGAGATTGCTGCAAGTTCAAACGTGCACAAATAATAAATTTATCCAAGCACATTTTAATTCTCATAAACTCTCCAAGTATACACTAAACCAACTTCAATTTATATTTTTATTTCCACTTTTTTTTTTTTTATTGTTGCTCCACAAATAAACTAAAATCTCGATGACAACAGAATAAAAATTGAAAAGATTTTATAATCGGCGACATTTTGTACTTGGTTAATAATTGTTTTCAGTCGACATAAATAACACACATACATACACACACACACACAATGGAAGCATTATAGATTTGAAAAATAGAATAAATCAAAAAAGACAATAATAATAATAATAATAATAATAATAAGAGATAGAAAAAAATTTTTTTTAATATTTCACTTTATAAATTAATTTAAAAACAATTGTTACTCCAATTTGTCTCATCTTCTCTTGCACCAATCACACACACACACACACACAGACACATTACTCTTCAATTAAACACAAAAAAAATATATATATATATATATGTATATATATATATATCTATTTACATATATATTTATGTACAGTATATTGTCAAACACATAATTGGACGTAATAGTTTAAAATAAGAAATAAATGTTTCTTTCATCAAGAGAAGAAGAAGAAGAAAAAAATAAATAAATAAAAATAAATGTTATTTATTTGACTTTTTATTTATTTATTTATTCATTCTTTTGTTTTTTTTTCTTTTCTTTCTTCTTTTCTAACTTAAACAATTGGCATTTGAGCGTAAATTCACATAGTTATTATTCTTTTTTCTACATTTGTTTAAACAAAACATTTCACAAAAAAAAAAAAAAAGTTGTGTTTTTTTTTTTTATAATAATTTGAAAGCTTTGAAAAAAAAAAAATTGAAGTTTCACTGTTTTGTTTTTATTTATTAATTTTTACTTCATTAATTAATTAATTAATTAATTTTTTTTTTCATTTTTTCACAATTATTTTTTGTTTTCAAATTATTCACTCGTCCTTTTTTTTTCGTAATTTTCCTTCAGTTTGTATTGTTCTGGATACAAGATCAACGCAAGCACCTAATGCAGGTCCAGTAGTATCATTACCCTCTGGTGTACTAACAATTTTACTTAAAGTCATAATATAGCTGCATGCAATCCTTAATACAGATAATTTTGATAATTTTTGATTGTGCGAATAAGCTGGTATTGAACGTCTAAGTGTATCAAATGCTGCACTGATTGTATGAACTCTTGTACGTTCTCTAGCATTAGCCTCAATTCGCCTCTCTCTAGTCATATTTTTATAATTTCTCTGTTGCTGTTGGTGCTGTTGTTGCTGTTGCTGCTGCTGCTGCTGTTGTTGTTGATTCCTATCATGATTGGGTGATAATATTTGATGATTATTATCACAATGTGAATATTCATGATGTTGTTCAACATTTGAAAATATAATTGTAGGACGTTGAAATTCACAATCAACTGTTGGATGTTCTGGTGGTACTCTAAGTACTTCATCTCTTCTTACCAATGCCAATGGTTCATCTTGCAATCGTGATTGAATTAAATTATTTGTCAATGATAATACATGATTGTCCAATGAACAAGATGATGTTGATATTGGTGTTGGATTAAATGACATTTGTATTTGTCCATTAGATAATACATTATTATATTTATCATTCGTACATCTATCAATTGAATTTATTGATGATGTTGGTGATCTAATTGTTTTACGTTGTGTTTCAGATTGTTCAAGTCTAGCAAGTACTTCATCATGTATTCGTTCTTCATTACGTCTTTGTGCTTCCTCTTTTCTACGTCTTGCCTCCTCCATCAACCATCGTTCCTCTTTAGAATCATTATTAACACGACATTCATTATCACACATTGATAATTGTATATTATTTTTGTCTATTCGATGTATTTTAATATCATCATTTGTACGTGGTGATGATGATGATGATGAACTCCATGGTCTGAATGGCGATGGTGAACGTATCGTTTCATCATCTATTATTGTATTATTTTTATTATTATTATCATTACTATTATTATTATTATTAATATTAATATTATTTATCACATTATCGAATCGTCGTTTTTTCAATGGCGCCGTTTGCAACAATTGTTCTTTGATTTTTCTTGGTTCAGCCAACTTACGTTTATTTCGTAATGATATTGGCATTATTTGAACTTCAACACTGTCTTCAGATGCACTTGGTGAATGTAATCCAGACATATCGTCTTCATCACCGCCACTACAAAAACCAGCGTCTTTTTCCGAACCCGACATCGCATCACCTGAAACAAAAATAAAATGAAATTATAAATATAAATAGTATTGTTTTATATACTGTGACAGTGAGAGTGGAGGGTGGGTGAGAGAGTGGTAGTGGAAAAATAATTGGAAAAAAATAAAAAAAATAATAATTTATTTTATGTTTTTTATATTATATATATATTTTTTTTTTTTTTTTTCTTCGTGTCCCGTTTCCAAGTTAATAATGAAGTAGCAGCTATTAATTCTCGTTATCGTGGGTACTCTGATAAACCAGGGCAGTTTATTCGATTACGTTGCGTTCTCTCTATACATATGGTATATATATATGTATATATATATATAAACGTATTTTGTATATAGTATAAGCGCCAGGAGAGTTATAATACGAGTTTACGATGTGCTCCAACAGATCTGTAGTTAGACCTGTGTGTGTATGTTAGTGAGAGAAGGCGAGTTACTTCACTTTCGCGATACAAATGGACATGTTTGTGCGTGTCCATGCACGTTTAACGGTCATATGTATTCATACATGTTTGTATATATTTATGTTTGAGATTCTGTCTGTGTTGAAGCAGGCGCCGCTCTCGATGCAAACACAATTTCCTTCTTTCTCTCATTCGTCTAAACTATATAGATATATATATATTTGTTGCTATGTTTATTTCTTGCTCGACTGTTGTGTGAGTGTTTACTATAAATTCTCGTTCTCTTTCTTTCTCATCTTCGCTATTTCTATATAATGAATTCGCTCACGTTCGTCTCGTATTACATTCGACCATTGTGCATATATATATAATACATATATATATATATATATATATATAATACAAGTATCATTATATTACCTCATAAGTGCGAATTGTGTGTGTGTGTTGAGTGTGTTTCATTTCGTCTTTGGAAGAGGAGAAGAAGAAAAAAATAAATGGATTATTCATAAGTTGAATCCTATTTTTTTTTTGTGTTTTTTAATTTTAGTTTCCTGCCATTTATTTTTCTCCGTAGTCCTTTGATTTTATTGTTAAAATGACATTTTTTCATCATCAGTATTGATAGAGTTGTGTGATTAATTTGTACCTTAGTTATCAATTTCTTTTCTTTTTTTTTTCCCCCCAAAGTTTTATATTTTTTTTTTTTTGACGTGAATAATTTTATTTAAAAAATTTTTTTTTAATTCAAGAGAGTAAAATCCGAGCGAGTTTCTTTCGAGATAATAAAAGCCGGTTCGAATCTTAAAGAGTACACCTGGAACGTGACTGTATAAATATATATTTATATACGTATTTTTTAAAGTATGAGTGTGTGTGTGTGTTGAAGAGCAGATAACGCATTCTATCTATATCTATTCGCCTCCATGAAGACACCTGGGTGAATCGTGTGTGGGAGTTTTTTGTGAGAGTTTCTTTACAAGATAGAAAAAAAAAAAATATATATATATCTTATCATAAATAATCCGTTGGGATTTTGTGTGGAGAAATAAACGTGTTTAAACATGTCGAATGACAAAGAAACGATGAAATAGTTTCATAGATAATAAATATACATATATAACCATATGTATTTTATATAAATACATAAATAAATATATGATTTCGTATATATATATAGAAAACAGTGTGTATTATTTGCGCGTCGTAGGTCCTCGAGGTCAGCGACAGGCGCCACATTGACAGAGACAGAGAGTACAAGCGCAGGCACAAACACGATCGATCTCTACTGCGTTCATAAACATCACATATCGCTCTGTCGGCGCCTCGAGGCACACACACACACACACAATAACATTCTATACACATACATACAAAAAAAAAAGAACCTTAAATACCCATATAAAAATTCGTAAAAGATTATTTCGAATTTAACTAATAAATTTAGTTGAAAGCCCAAAAAAAACGAAATATTGAACTGAATTATAAAATATTCTTATTTTTCATTGAGAAGTGCGTGATATATATGTAGATTTTTCATTCCCACTCATCATATTATTGCATGATTTAATAGAAAAAAATGATAAAATCCCAGAGAAGATTTGACTCGCGTCGCACAAATCATCACAGCACGTGTCCACATGTGACGGTCAAAGATTGATAATTAATCTGATGTAATGTTGCGCAGTTGTGTGTACACATTCAATATGTTTACATATGTATATTCAACATTATTATATTTTTATAATAATAATAATAATGATTATTATTATCATTATCATTACTAATCTATCGTTAAAGTTTGTGTGGATGACCCATATTTATTTACTATTCATGACCTGAGGCAACCTTATTTGCTTTTAAATACACACGCGCATCATTATGCAAAACCGAAGAAAAAAAAAGGTATATATATATATATATATATGTATAATGGAAAAAAAATAGACATTTCCGGTGGGGAATACAAAATAATACATTAATCGTATTTTTATATATCAAGTGCAATTTTTTATTGTTTTTTTTTTTATTTTCCCCCCTCCCACCCGACACGTGCAGGTTCTGACGAGTTCATACACGATATATTAGTGTATACATATATCTCAGCGTGAACAGTTGTTAAAACAGCCTCTGGCTGATCAAAAATAGCCACCAGGACGCCTATATATATATATATATATATATATTCCCAGACAAGTTCGTTCATGCACACGCGATGAAGAAGTGCACCGCACCATAAAGCATTTCATCGAAAAAAAATACTCAATTGAATAAATGGAAATAAATAAATAAAAGAGAAATAAAATAGTACTTGTTGATTTGTTGAATTTATTATTATTATTATTATTATTTCTACGTTTGATTTTGATTTCTTCCTTTTCGCGGAAACGAAACACCTGAATATATTTACAAAGATGAAGGCGCTGGCCAGATGCTATTTTGTGTTTGGAATATATATATATTATACACACACACGAGAAGAAAATGTTGATGAGGAGAATATATAAGAGAATATAAAGAGAATAAGATGATGAAGAAGAAGGCGATGTGGTTTGAAGAGAAAGAGAATGAGTAAAGCACGTGCTTGCTGAGTTGGATGTTGAATATTTTGCGTGTGTGTGTGGAGAACGAGAGTGGGCGCACAAGAGACGGTCACCAGCTGTGCTTGGTAGAAGTGAGAAAGGAAAAGAAAAAAAAAAAAAAAGAAAAAAAAAAAAGACTCCTACGTGATGATCTTTACGTTTTACTTCTTCTTGGTATTATTTTTTTTTTTTTGCACCTTTTTTCTCCATTGATTCGTTCTGACTCATCGGCGCAGATTCATTCTGCTACAGTATGCGTGGGTATATATAAAACACACACATTTTCGCTTTCTCCACCACCATTACCCTCCAATGTTCTTTGTCTTTAAAGTTTAATAACAATTTTATAAATATTTACTTTGGATGTTTTTTAATGAATTGATGAATTTGAGAAGGAAATTTTATTCAAGCTCAAAGTTTACGTTGAATTTATTTAAATAATTCGCATTTATTTTTATTATGTATTAACAATGGTAATTTTATAATATTATGTACACAGGAAGGCGTCACCTCTTGTTCATAATAAATAAATAAATAAATAAATAAAGATGACACTGTACGTATTGATTATAATTATTCAATTTAAGTAAAAATGGAGAAAAATTATTCGTCACTTTAAAATGAAGATTTCCTGTGTTCATTTTCAAAAATATAAAGAAGATATATATATATATATATATATATATAAGAAGGAAGCTACGATAATTTATCAAAGGAGACCTTGAAGTAAAAACATAGACAACCTATGGACTAATTTAACCCAACAGATAAAGAAAAAAAAAGTGATAATCATCCTCTCCAATATGGGTTAAGGAGAAAAGAATTAATCACTTATGAAATAAATTGCGTATCATCGAACGTGTAATACAGTCGTGTAAACATAACATTACATATAGAAGAAAAGAAAAAAACGAAACACGCGTGAATGGAATTCAAATTTTCATTTAAACATTCTCATTATAATTTCTGACCCCCCCCCCCCCCCTCCCCCCTTCCTCCTTTCAACAGTGAAGAATTTTCAAAAAAAAAATATATATATCTGTAGATACAGTTGTTGTTATTGGGCGTGACGGATATTTAACATTGAGATTGAAAGGGGGATTAAAACACGAGCGGTGGAGGAGAAGTGTAGAACAAGTTGAAGCGCGCACAGGTGCGAGCTTATCTGTCCGTTATAATTCGTCATTGCCGACTGATTGCTAACTATACCGCCGCAAAACCCCTCTCGCTCTTTCTCTTTCTGTTACTTCCTGCTCATACACTTCACATACGCATATATATATATATATATATATAATTATATGTATATATAAATATATATATATATATAAAATGCCATGAGAGACAGCAGAAGACAAGTGCATGCACACTTGCACATTTACTCACACAAACATTTGCATTATATATAAATATACACATCGTTTTAACACAACGATATTTAGTTTCGTAACGCCTGGGAGCGTCTGCCATGTAATCGATGTCAAGATATTCAATTCAGATAGTAACACCGCCAAGACTTCCGGAAGTCAATAAAAGTCAAAAGCGTGAGCATTATTTCCGCCTCTTACTATTAATAAAACATAACACCAATCATCTTCTGACACTTGAGAACAAATAAACTTTTTTTTTTTATTTTTTTTTTCATTAGCTAATATGTCGGTGAATATTATTAAGGGGCGTTTTTTTTTTTTTTACACAGTATTTCAAGGAAGGACTGCCCCAATATAATTTTAATAATTCACCATAAAGATAGCCAATGAATTGATTTAGTTTTTATGAAGTAGTTATAAATATTCATCAATTTTTGTAATGGAGGAAGTGATTTTTGTTTGAAGAACATGAATCATGTATTAAAATTTTTTTTTTTAAAATCAATTCTAAATCCGTTTTCTTTCCGATTTAAATGTTTTATTGATTTGGAAAATTGCGGACGGGGTGGGCGGTGAAAAGAATAAGAATAAATAGTTAATTGTACCGCGATGATTATGAAGTTAAAGAATTAGTAGAATAAGAGGTGGAGAAGGAGGTGGTGATGGAGATGACGGTCAAGGGGTCGCGAGTGTGTGGTTGGCTTTCCGTCTGCGACGTCGACCCACGCTGGCGCCGCGTCTGTCTCACTCAAACGGTTTTGCCCATTGCTACTATATATCTCTCGCGGCCTCTCTTCTCTCATTTCCCCCCTTTATCACTCTATCTTTCTCTCCCTCTCTATTGCCCTTCCTTGTCGTCGCACAGAGTCACCAATCGAGACTCTTGCGCGAGACTTGATACACACTCTCTCTCTCTCTTTCTCTCTCTACCTTCGATGCCAACCCCGTCCGACTGGCGCCTCCTCTCTAACAATTATTATTCGATACTTTGCGTGTTTGTATCAAAAATTAGCACTCTATTACTCAATTAATTACCTATTTTTTTAACCAACCATTGAACAAATGTAATGGCCTATCGATAATTATTCTCAGAGGGTGGTTGATGATAATAAATTAAATGATAAAAAAAAAAAATAATGGAGTACAATGATGAGAATGTTTATTCTCATTTATGTTTGTAATGTTATTTTTTTTTTTGTAATCACCTTTAATAAAGGCCGAGAGCTCGCACGTTGATTCCACCACGTGGGAATTCATCTTGGCACAAGTAAAATCCTTGAGTTCAATCAAATATCTCTCTTTATACTCGCAAAATTAAAACTTCGTGAACAAATTTTTATTCACTCACAGTCGATGAAACAAAAACCAAAAAAAAAAAAAAAAGAACATCAAGAACAAAATATCTTTGTGTTTAAATAATCACACTATTTCACTGTGTACTTCGGTCTTTATATATTCTAACAATTAAAAATTGTCCCAACGAATATATATATATATATATAAATAATAATAATAAAATAATTCACTGAAATTTATCACGTGTAATTTAGTATGAAAAAAATTCTGTCAATCATTTATAACGCGATTTTAATGATTAAATAAATGGAGGAAAATAGCAGTAAAAAAACACCACAATAATATTTTCTCTATATATCTCTTCTCGTTGAATAAAAATTACACTAACTGTTGTTGCTTTGGCGCTCGGCCGCTAACTGAATGCGTGAGAGGCGCGCAAAACGCGTTGAAACACGCTTTGACCAGGAGTGTATATAAAAAGAGTGGAGAGGGGGAAGGATAGAAGCCGCCAGACAGAGTAGAGAGCCAGTGCACTAGTGCGAGCATTAGGTACATTGGATAGAGTTGGAAAGGAGTGGGGCGGAACGAGTATGAGCATGCAGCAGCAGCAGCAGCAGCAGTAGTAGTGTAGTAGGAGTGGGGATGCGGTGACGCGCGAGACGAGTCAAGCAGTCAAGTACTGGCATGCCTGTGGCTCAACCACACTCACGCGCTTATATTTTAGAGTGGGGGAAAATGCACGCATTGTTGGCGAAAATGAAAGCGGTGGGGAGTTACAGCGACAGAGCGGCGCCAGCCGTCCAAGAGTTTGGCGCTGTTACTGTGTTTCGTTTGTTCTCTCTTCCCATATATATATATATTTCCTTTCCTCTCTCACTTTATCTCATGGTTGTGTTGGACATTCTATTTGTCACTCTTACTCCTTCTCAAATTCTCTTGCTCTCTTGTATGGTCGCGCCCACCCAACGATTTTAACATTTATCCCAATGTATATGTGTAGGTGGAGCGAAGAAAGAGAGAGATACTTTATGCCCGTGACCATTTACCCGGTGGCGCGGATCATCTCAAGGATCTCAGAGTCGCCCTCGAAATTCTTGCTCCTTTCTCTTCAATATATTTTTTTATTCACATATATACATATATGTATATATGTATTTTTTTATTTTATTATTTAACGTTTCTTCCCCTCGTTTTCTGGTTATTCTCTCAGTATATACCATATCTATAATTTGAATGAATTTTTGTGTTTTATTTTCTCGAAGACGGCGGGGGAAAAAAAGAAATAAAAATTTTTGCGCTCAATTTGTTATTAATTTAGCACGTTTTTTTTTTTTGTTTGAGGGCTACTCTGGAATTTTCTTATCAACAATTGAACTTTTAAAAGATAGATTAATTTTTAAATCGATATCTAATTGTACTTGGTATCAATATTTTATATAGAATGATAATATTTACGACAATCATCAATAGCAATAATTGATGTGACCTTAATGATGATGTTGAATTTATAAATAAAAATAGGAATTATTATAGATTTAATTGTTAAGAGACAAAAAAAAAAAAAATGTTGGACAATTTAGTTCATTCTTTTCTTTGTTTTGTTTTTTTTTTTATATATATATATTAAGGGGATTCTTCACACGTGTGTGACAACAGTGGGGGATGTTTATTACCCTCATTGGTCGTATGGCAGACATCTGTAAAGCCCCAAAATTTCCGGATTCCAACTATTATATATATATATACTTAATAGTATGTCTTATATATACACACAGATGTACAACAATTTCGGAATTTTTCCCCGGCCATTTTGTCACTCTTTCTACACCTCTCTCACTTTATCTGTTTCTCGTATCCCTATACTAAACAGTTCCATTTATTTTTTTCTATTTTCCGGGTTTAGTAAAATCTTTTATTTAGGATTTAACCTTCAACCCAAAAAACCGTTAATTATTGGTAATAATAGGGTGAAAATTGTTCACAAATTAAGATGTAACTGTTAATAACGATAAGATGAATAATAAAATGTATTATTTAAAATATAGAAGACAGAAACAATGATTATTTCTTCCTTTAAAACTAAAAAAAATATATATATATGTATTCGTTTACTTGTGGTCGCGTGCCGCCTATTAACGTAAATCACGTGCTCCGTGGTTTGTGCTGTGAGACGCCCAAAGTAGACACACAATGATGATGATGATGATGATGATGAAGAAGAAGATGAAGAAAGTAGAAGAAGAAAATGAAGCAGAAAAAGAAGATTCACTTCATAAACGCGCTCGCAATGTTCTCTCACTTCCGTTTTTTTCCTGCACAGTCAGTAAGCCAAAAGGAGTTTATTATTAGATACATTATATTCGAGGGTAACAAGTCTAAGCGTGTCGAGAATTCACCGGAAATGAATAGAAAAAGAAAGAGAGAATAAAAATAAAAAAAAAAAAACCCCCACGAAAAACCATTGAAATTAAAAAATAACCAGTACCAAATAACACGTCTGAACGCGTCGTAACACGTCGAAGCGTAACGATATTAATTTCTGTTTATATTATTCGATCATCGACACGATTAGAAAATAATCACAGTACATATTTACACCAAGTGCACGAGTACTAATGAAAATATATAATCTACAAAATATTTACGACATTATTTATCACACCAGACACTAATCTGTTTATCAAAAAATAATAATAATAATAATAATAATAATAATTTGTCCATATACAACCCAACTGCTGATAGATAAACCGAAATGTATTAATTAGATAAAACTGATTTCGTAACATAACAGAAAATATTTCTCTATATACTTCTACACATAAAAAAAAAAAAAAAAAAACGAAATAAAATTCACAAATAAAATTGAAGTGCACTTGAAATATAATGATGAAAACAGTCAGTATTATTTCGAAAGTATTTCAAATACATACAAATTTTTTCCTACTCTCCTCTTTTCCCATCTGTCTTTTCTCTCAATTTCTTCAACCTCCTCCACCTCCTTACACTTTCTTCTAAATACATATATATATATATAATATTTAGTACAAAAATACTGAGATGAAAGGCGTCACTGTTGAGCGATACTTCCCCTGTTATATATTACCCACAAATACATGTATATATATATATATTATTTTTTTTTCCCTCTGGGAAGTTCAAGATTTCTATCAAGTGAACAAAAGCGTCTATTGATAGATCAATAACACTTAAACATGAAGAGAATGATAATAATAATAATAATAATAATAATAATAAAGTAAAGTTACTTTTCGTATAAGAATATTACTGAATATAAATTGTTATTGTACGTGTATTTAAATGGAGAATAAAAGTAAGTAAATAAACCATCCGGGTACTGGATTATAAAACGTTTTACAAGACAATTTCACTACAATAATATTGTGGGCTAAGTAATATTTATATTTACCAACTATTATATACAGTATATGATGACTTTATGTACATGTGTAAACTCAAAAAGGTAAAATTGTTACCAGATTTTATAGAAATGTGAACACAAAACTTTTCCCTCATGGGTCTTTGAAAATTCCCTGGAACAATTAATATATATATATTTGTAGGTATGTGTGAGTGTCTGCAAAACATATGTGCCAATAAGGGTGTCCTCCAGATGTTATTTTGGAAATTCCCCGGGTCCTAAATATATATATATATATATATATTTTTTTTTTATTTCATACTCCCAATTGTAAAAAGTGAAAAATAAAAAATAATTAATAATAATTATTATTATTATCAAATATACCCTTAAAATATAAACAACAATTTTATCTACCCTCTCTCTCCATACACAAGTATATAAACATCCCCTTAAATTAATTAAAAGTGATAGAAAATTTTAAAGTTTGTATGGATGAGAGATGGAAAAATTAATTTTTTTTGTCCCACCCCATTTTAAATCGTACAATGTATCTATATTAATTTTTTTTTTAATGCAACAACGGCAATAGATAGTACTACGCATATATATACATATATATGTATATATCGAGGGAGTAATAAGTCCAATTGCGTCAGCTGTCGGGATTGTTGGAGTGGACGCAGAACGCGCGTTGTAGCTTCAGTACTCTCTATCTAACTATTACACCCTCTCTCACACTCTCCCACTCTAACTTCTATTATCTATAGCTTGCTCTCACACTCTGTGTACACTTGTATATGTGGTGGACAAGCTGTCCAGAGGATACGCTCAACGCCAGATGGCCTCGTCGACGCCAATCAGCTAATCCTCCCCCGTGTTACTTCACTTCTGCGCTTGACATCCAACGTTAATATATATATATATATATGTATATATATTAACGTTCGATATGACCCCATTCTATTTACCCTTGTAACACTCCCACATACCCACACCACCATACCATTACACTTTATTGAAAAAAAAAAAAAAAGAAAAAAAAATTGTTGAATTATTTTATTTTTAAATTTATTTCAATTTTATTTTCTTTGAAGAAATTTAGAAAAAAAAGTTTTTTGTTATTCATTCTATATATTTTTTTTTTTTTTTTTTTTTAATCTTCTGGGATTTTGCATGGTTGGATTTGTATGGGGGTTGTTTGTAGAACAGATATATTGACTGAACCCGCACAATTATATACAGATATGTGTATAAATGTGGATTGTTTGTGTGTGTGAGAGAGTTTATATATATATATATAAATTCTATATTCCATGTAGCATGATATAACTCGCCCCATCACACCCTCTCTCTGGTCATGACGTGTCTGATAACGCAATGGCGCCATTAGTTTGGTGCCTGCATTTTCCCCCTTGCCGATGGCCCGCGTGTCCCATGACACGTGCTGTTTCAATTACAGCACCATAAGGGCGGTGTAGATGCGAAGAGCACAAGAGGGAGAATGAACAACAAGTAAGTGCCAATATTACGAAACTTTTTTTTTTTATTTCTTGTATTGTGTGGCTTCGATATAATATTCTAATATATAATTTATATGTTATAAACATTTGAACTGATAATACTGGATAATAAATATATAATGTATAAAACGTGTTAGAACCTGTTTAGAATTATTTAAAATCATTTTTATCCGGAGAAAAAAAAATTGTTCGAGTAAAAATTCAAACGTGTCTGAACACGTTCTTTATTTTCTCTCCAATCAACCTAATTAAATTTCCTTCTCGTAATTATTTAATTTGTATCAGGATAACAATCAGTAATTAAATAATTATGTTCTTTTTGTTTATACTTTGACAAAGAATATTTAGCTGTTAATTATTGAATAGAATTTGCGTCATTGGACACAAATGTTCGTAGTGATTTTATACATTTTGGAGGCTATAGAATCGGTGAGCAAATTTGTCCATTCTGTATAGACAACACGACCATGTTTGCAATCACGTACGTTACATCTGTATACAATATATATATATATATTTATGTGGGGTGTGAGAGAGTGGGTGAAGCGGATAGGAGGAAGAGAGTACAGTTGAGTGAGTAAGTGCGCGGATGAGAGTTTACGGAACACAGGGGGCCGCGAGTTCGCGCCTGGTCGACGCGTGGTACACAGAATTGAACCGACGATTTATATACGTGTATATATATATATGTGTTGTATATGTGGACACGATGGTCGCGCATTGTCAACAGAGAGTATACGCGCGACAGCGCCCTATTGTTTACCCAGAGAATCCCGCGACTGACAAATCACTTTGAAACGCGATTCTCGTACAAGTTTGCGAATATTTATGACCATCCTGACCATATGTTTACTTTGAATCCAATAAGTGCCATTGTAGATAAATCTTTTTTTTTTTTTAACATATAAACCAAGTAAATAGGAAAATATGTGACAATTAAATTAGCGAGATGAGAAACGGGGGTTCAAATGTGTTCAGGATGAATTTAGTTTGACGAATTTCATGAGATTATTATCATTGTTTTTTTTGTATGATATCTTTTAAATTTGTAAATTATTTACTCACCATTGGATTAGTCATCGTTTGAACATCAAGATTCAGTGGTTAACGGTTAAAATTGGTCCATTAGATCCTGAAACAAACGAGTACAAACTTGTTGAGATAATTTTTCGCTACATAGTGAACATTTATAAAGTTTCAAGTTGTTCACTTTTATAAATATATATCTATCGTTATTCTTCACACTAATTTATTAAATACTTGTTCAGAACTGCTTTAAATCACTATACAAATTGTTTTAAATATTATACTTGAGAGGGTGGAAAAAAAATAAAGAAAAGAAATGAAAAACCGCATAAAAATCTGGTGTCTGTATTTCTTCTAACATTTTTTTTCCTTCTTCTCTTTTCATTTCTCACGACATCAATGTATTCACAGAGATTGGAGAAGCCAAGTGTTACACAGTTGAAGGAGGAGCGTATATGAAAAAGGAAAAAAGCGTGTAATATGGGTATATACGCATTGAAAACTTTTTCCCCGAATGGTTTAAAAGTGTCGACGACATTGGTGCAGCCCCCACATGGCGCCAATAGTATATGCAAGTTTATATATAACTAAATAAATAAAGATATAAGAAAACTTGGTATTATCAACACCACCAGCACCACCACTAGAAGTTCCAGTGTCACTTTTTCTTATAATTCACCACAACCCCTAACATTTTAACTGCTCCACCCATTCAAACTTGTAACAAAAAATTCTACAGAACATAAAGAAATAACTTTGATAAAAATAAGAAAAAAAAACAAATCATTACATTAAATAATATAAAAATTCATGTAAATGGTCAAAGTGAGGAAAAAAAAAAGAATAGACAAGGGAAAATAAAGTTTCCAAGAAAAATAAAAGAAGAAATATATACCAGGTGCATTGTGAAATCTAACGAAAAAATAATTCTGTAACGGCAATTAGCGAGACAAGTTGAGACAGGTTAACAGCTGTCTGTTATAAAAATAAAAATTTTTCTAATTTTACTTAAGATATAGAGATAGTATTACAAAATTTTCACAGGTGAAACCAATTTTTGTTTCTTTCTATTATTAGTTCGTATTTGACCATTTCTTTTTTTTTTCCTTTTCTTCATCATCTTTAAAACACGTCCAGGTGTACAACATTTTATATAATAATTCAGTATCTGTACGTATGTCCTGAGATGTTACGATTGTATATTATTATTATTATTATTATTATTAATGTGTACATTGTGTGTATATGTGAAATAAAATATAAAAGTATTTTAGAAAACGTCATTAATATATTTCCCATGATATTAAAAAAAAAGAAAAAGGAATTTTTTCTATATTTTATAAATATTGGGTATCTATTTTTTTTTTTTTTTTCAAGAAAGTATTATCTTTTTCTATTTTTTTCTTTTATATATATATATATATTTCATCTTCTTGAGATTTTAAATTGCCATGTTCTACGCTCTGTGCCTTTCTTAAATATATATTCGTCTTCTCTCTTTTGCTATAGAGCAACAGGAGCAAAGGACGAAAATAATTGTTTCGTAGAATATTAGTGGTCTATTAAAGTTGGATATATATATATATATATATAAAAAACTAACCAACATCTTGGTGTCCTCCACTCCCACGTGAACACAAAAATATTGTTTTTTATTTTGTTTGGTTTTTTAAATTTTATTTTCTGGTTATTCTACACAAATTCTTGTATCATAATTCTCGCACAAACGAACACAACTCTGTGTGTGATTTAAAAGTGCTTACAATTGATATTAATTTGTTGAATTATAATTGTTAATAAAGGTATTGTGATGGAGAGAGGATAAAAAATTGAATAGTGATGCTGAAAAAAATTTAAATAGAGATATTATGTTGTTAAAAAAAAGAGTAAAAATGAGGTCATACATTTAAATATAATGTAGAACGTAAATTAATATCCTCAACTATGACTGTGTATATTTTCAAATCTAATTGACCTATTCCAACAATTGATGAGTAAAGTCTGACGGAAAAATGGTGAGTAATCAAGTAGCGGTAACGGAAATTACCAATTATGATATTATACTACCGAAAAAGTGGATTGAATGAGACAGGAATAAAAAAAAAAAATATATATTTTTTTTTTTTTCAAGAAACAGTGCCAACAATAAGTTCCCACGACTTTGATCGCGTATATCTTTGGATCTAATTGATCAATTTTGACCATTCACCATTGAATTCTAACGAAAAAACGGTGAGTAATTGAATAAGACTGAAGAAAAAATTGCCAACTATCTCATTAACCTACTAAACAACAAATTATCAAAATCCAATATCAATAGCTAAAAAAAACCGTTATTTCAACATAAAATAATTGATATAATTTATTAATAATTAATAATTAATTATTAGTAATATATTTTTCCAAAATAATGATGTTTTTCGGTTCATTTTCCGCTATTGGTCATCACCTGTCTTACCCATCATCAGGTGTACAGTCATCCGAGGACCCTATACATTGCACGTTTCAACCTGTCTTCCACAAACCGTTAAACTTGCGCGCAACAACGATGGTCACTATAAAATACCTAATGCACAATATAACCAAAGAAAGAACCGCCATAGATACATATATATATATATATATATATATATACATAAACCAATATACAAGAAAAAAAAAAATAGCGATGCGCGTGGCTGCATAATTTTACCAAAATTATTCCCAACCAGGTTTTAAGGGGCAACAACTTTTGCTACTCGTAGCAGCATAGTTCCCATCGTTCTGCTTCCATTACTTTCACACAAAATACCTTATTTCGCATCGCTATTGGCATTTTTCAGAAATAAATATAAAGAAGCGAAACAAGTATATATATTCTCACGTGAATTTAGTCAAAAACTTAATGCCAAAATTATCCATTGGTAACCGTGTTCGTGCTATATAATCGGTATTTTAGGATTAGCAAAAGAATTCGGAAGGAAATATTGAGAATTTCTGAGATAATTCACCGTGAGAATACCAAAAAAAAAAAAATCAAATATAATTTCACATCAATAATAATAACAATACTAAACAATAAAATAAAATAAATAAATATATATATATATAAATAAATTTAAATTCAGTCACAACCCCCTGAATATTCACAGGTGTGTTTTTACCTGACTATCCAACCTGCGTTAGAGAATAAGTTAGAGAGGTTGAAAGAGTCTGGGTCCCCAGACACACATGCATTTATATACACATATGTATATATATATATATATATATATATATATATATATATATATATATATATATTTTTCTAAAGATATTTTATTTTCTGACGCGGCCGAGTGGAGCCGAAGGACGCGACAACCCGCTGGGTCCTGGCGCCTATGTGCCGTATGGATAACTTGCATACAGACACACCTGTGTGTTACAACCCAACAACAAACATATATATATATATATATATTTATTTAAGTATATTGCCAGAGGGGAGACAAACTAGAAATGTTTGGTCCATTGGGTCTTCACTGGGGCGAAATCAACAAAAGAATTAAAGTGAGAAAGATCGCGCCTAAATATTTTTCATTCTTCATAGAATAGAATATGTGTTAGATTGTGGGGGCCCCCTAATAGGTCAATTCAATACACAGGACCCCAAAAAAGAAGGATAAGAAGAAGAAGAAGAAGAAGAAGAAGAAAAAACGTGACATGACTTCAATTCAAATAATTAAATAAACGAAAAAATATTCAATGTAAATTTTCCTAAAATAAATATTATACTTTCTCAAATTCTCCCAGGAAAATTATTTATCTCAAATATATATATATATATATATATATATATATATATATATATATATATATATATATATATATATATATATATTGGGCCTTAAATATTATTTTCTATCTGCAAACATATAAAATGTGATGTTACAGGTGTGGATGTAGCTTGTGAAGCCCGCACAGAATAGTTAAAGACAAGTTGAAACACGTCTGTGAAGATGCGACGAGACAGCATCAGGGCCCCAGCAGAAGTCGTTAAAGATAACTTTGGGACTTATGGCGGAGTGGGATTTACCACGTGCACCTGCTGCGTGCGAACATCATTCATTTGCTGTTCGCATTTTTTTTCACTGATGCTATAACATCACCACATACACACACACACACATATATATATATATACATACATTAAAGAAAAAAAAATAAAATCAACTTGCCATCATCTTCACCCCGTCCTACGCGTTCATTACCATACATATATCCTTCATATATATATATATATTTTTTTTTGTTTTCAGGGCCTTATATACTTTGCAAACGCGACTTAATGAATCTTTAGGTGGCCGGGTTATGGCCGTGCATATTCACGGGCCCATTATAACGTCGATGAACTTCGATCGGTGTATCCTGATAATTAATCCCCCTCCCCATTCGCGTGAAATTAATGGGACCTTAGGGCCCATTTTTTTTTTTATTTTTATTTCTTCTTCTCATCAGACTCCAGGGGAAAGTTTTAACGATCAGTTTTGGTAGGGACATACCTGTAATTTTTGAAGCGATGAGAATTTTTATGTTCAACTTGAATTTGTCATGGGGATTTTGAAGTAGAGTGGGGGGTTAAAGGGGGGATGTCAAGCAACAGGTGCAAGTGAGAAATTTACTGAGATAAAGAGTATCGGTTACAGTAAATCCAATGGTAAATGGTGGATGGTATATACAGACGCTTTTGTCGGATTATGGTAACTCTCTTCAAAGTTATATTGTTCATCTGTCTGGATGTGTAAAAGGAAAAATTCTTCTTCGTTTTTTTTTTTTTTAAAGGATAAGAATGCGTATCTATATCTGTTTTGGTGTGTTCATACACAATGTTAGGGAATGATTTATGCCACTTGATCACCTGCCGTGAATTTTATCCCTAACTCCCGCGCACATTTTGCTCTTTTGTCTTTTCGAAAAATTGTATATATATATATATTTCCATGTGTCTCTTCAATGTATTTGTTGAGAAATACGTGCTTTTAAAATACCACATGTTCAACAATGTTATTGGGTAATCTTTAAAATATTTGGGAAGAGATAAAAAAAAAAAAGAAAAAAAAAAGTTCTCCATTTGATTTATTTTAAATAATTAAGACAACGGTGATTGGAATAATGGAGTGATGGGTGTGATAAAAGAAAAAGGTTTTTTTTTTTCCCTATTGTCATAAATCATGAAAACGCAAAAAAAAAAAAAAAAGAATATAAGTACAGGTGTATAATGTCGTAAAGGTCATGGTGCAAAATCCGGGTATATATACAAAAGATAAAATGATGGAGGGTTGTGATGGGTAACGGAAAAATGACTGGACTTAGACGTGTCCAGGTGTTGCACAGTTGTAGAGAAAGAAATGGTTCTATTGTCCACGTTGTCACTGATACCCCTCACAGAACACACCTTTTTTTCTTTTTTTTTTAATATTTTTAGGGGCGCGTGATTTTGTGACGGTGCGTGTAACCGATACCTGATGGTGAACGGTAGAGTGAGGTTGCCCCCACCCCCATTAATACCATTCTTGGAAATTATAGAAGAGCTCTTATAGGTAGAGAAAAACCCGCCCGCTATAAACACGTCTATACCTGCACGCGGCCACTCCTAATTACACTAGAATATTATAACTATACAACACTAAGAGCCTAACGTTGCCCCTTAACAATTTCGAAGGACCTTTTCCAGATGCCTTAAATTCAGGCCCCCCCTCCTCCCTAATATCTACTATATATAAAGCCCCTTTTCACCCCTGTAATAGTCAACCCGCCCGCTCAATTATACTACAATTTTTAATAATGCGGAGAAATAAAATGGTAATTGATACAAAACAAGATTTTTGTTATAAATAAAATGAGAATGAAGAAATGCGAGAGGAGTAGACAAGATAGAGAATAAGTTATAAAATATAAACCACGTTTGAATTTAACTGAGAGTGACGAAACTAAAGTCAAAGATGAAAGGCAAAACCGCACCATGATGTGCAAGTCTGTGCTTGCACAGTTTTGTCCGTTATATATCCCCCATGTATGTTTGTAGTATCTAAAACGTAACGCATGAACGTTTTATATACCATGTTTGCTTCCTACGCATGACGAGTGCATATGATTTGTGTCTGTGCACAGTTTGTAAGATTAAAACAGTGAAGAAAAGAGAGAGAGTGGTGAATATATATATATATATATACTCAACAACTTTGCCGGCACTTTGTATGCAGAGTGACCCAGCTGGTGCAAGCAGGTCACTTCTTCTTCTTCTTCTTCACTCATTTTTATTCTTATTTATTTATTCTCCCTTTTCTTTATTTTTTCTTGTTTAAGAGAGTGAAACGACCCGCCAGGGATATCGAGTTGCCCGCGCGTCGTTTCACCATCTTTCTACTCCTCTTCTTCTTCTTCTTCTTCTTCTTCCTCATCTTTAACTTGACCAACTACCCAGAATGATATCTCCTTACGAGGAAGTCTCAGTTTTAACTCTCCACATATATATGATATGATTATTTTTATCTTCATTGACGAAGGTTAAAAATAAAATTCACTATTGCATTATAATATATATTTTATCATTGAATACATTAATATATAAAATATTATAATTGTTCTGTCAATGTAAATAATATCGAAAATTATATCTCTCAATTGTTCTATTTTCTAAATTCTGTAACTAACTGTGATTGTAATTATTATTATTATTATTAGAAACAATTCACCAACCCTATCTAACCATTGTGTCAACATACTTGTGAAATATTTTAAAGCTCATATTTAATTTATTACCGTACAATTTTTAATCTCTACAATGACGAATAAATATATATTTATGAATGTCCCTGCATGTGTGTGTATGTGTGGCTATTATAAAAATGGCAGCATGGTGCATCTTATATATTTTTATATATATATATAAATTTCATGTACAGGACAACGACGACAACGACGACGCATCTGGCAGGCGTATACACGTGGCAACGAAAAATATATAAGTATATATCGTCTATTTACTGATGCCAGAAGCGTAGTAGTTATTCGTATATATAAATATATATTTGTTAATATTTTATATGCACAGTGCAATAATTTTCATGAGTGCAGTGGTAATAAAAAAAAATTGCCATTGCAATAATATAAATGCAAATGATGTGTGTAGATATATATATATATATATATATAAGAAGATATAAATAAATAATATATGTAAAGAGATGGAGAGAGAAAGAGAATTGTAACAAAATTTTGTGTTTAACTCACGCGTTAGATCATTCTTCCATTCCACCCACTTGAACACCTGCACATACTTGTCTGTACTGTGTTTTCTCTTGTGGTTTTGTGTCTGTTTTATCCTATGTCAGCTGTTTTGTATATGTAATTCAGGATGATGGAAGAAATAAAATGTAGAATGAGAGACGCATTGAGAAACGAATAGAGAATGTTATATAGACGCCACGACGCCAGCTTTGGTTGCGTCTCGTATACTCTCTTCTGGGATCGTTGTCAAGACGCCTCGACGTCGTTTCATTATATATATATATATATATATGAATGTGTATGTATATAAGAAACAAGGACACGGATATGTCGTCGCGGCGCCCGTCGACGTCCAGCTGGCGTCTCTGTCATCTCTCAAACTGCAAAATCACATTTTTCATCCACTTCTACGTCAATTGAATAATTTTTGTAACTGAAATGAAAAAAATAATCATTGATATTTGTTTGTGAGTTTGAAATTGTTTTTTTTTTTAATTTTAGAATATATTGAATAGAAAATGTTGGGAAGTAATTCTTGTTTTTTTTATTCACTTACATGATGTCTCATTTCCATTTTATCCACTTGAAGATTTTATATTTATTCATATTCAATTCCTGTAACAGAAATGGAATAAAATATTATAATAATTAATAATAGATTGTGGTAATTGTAACAAAATATGTAAGATAACTTACAACATGTCTCATTCCTGTCCAAACTTGTCCAAACTTGTCCAAACTTGTCCAAAATTGTCCAAAATTGTCTGTAACAGAAACAACGAAACCAAAATAAAAAAATTAATGAACGAGTTTGAACCTGTATTCAATAAACTGCAAAAAAATAAAAAAAAAAAAAAGGAAGAAGAGAAGATAAAAATGTTGACGCAATTAGAAATAATTAACATGACCGGTGTGGAACGCGTCTATTTTTTGTTTTTTTTCTCTCTTCTCCTCTCTTCTCTCTTCTTTCGTGGGCTTTCATCGACTCCAATGCGGCTTTAAAGACTTATGTATATATAGTGTGTGCATATAAGTGAGCAAAAGAGTTACGGGCGTCGACGACGACGACGACGTATGTACGCCTTGCGAGAGAAGAGATTCGTTGCGTGCCGACCATGCCCCGACAACGACACAAAACCGACAAGGTGTATATATATAATAATAATAAGAGTACACTGAAAGCACACTTGACAACTCTATACATCCATTCGCATTACACATATACATGAATTGAAATAGCCACGCGTCTAGACGACTACAGACCCATGAAAAAAAATTCATAATGCTAAATAGAGCGCAAGAATATGTCAAACAAATAATATATATAAATTCACCTACACAAACCACAACATTATTTATCAAAACAACAATGTTAAATACCAACACAACTAATTATTCTCAAGTGTTTGTACAATTTTTTACATCAACTTCTCTATCATTTAATGTTGTAGAACTTTTTTGCGGAAAATCCGGTATTTAAAATTCACCACATATATATATATATATATATATATGTATGTATATGTATATATATATATATTTTAGGTGATAACAATTTTAATTTGAAAAACACGTGGACCGGTAGAAACAGATGTTTCACTGCTCTCACGAGCAAACGATATAAATATATTTGTAAACGTGTTTGAACACGTTCTCTGGGGTCACTCGCTACTGAATATTATTGCACATGTATCTATATCTATATATAAATGTGAATATATTCTTGTTGATGGTTATAACGGTGACCGTGTAACGCCGACGTAGATGAGATACGCAATACTGTATGCGAGCGTTGGCGGTTTATAAACTCCGCTCGATATATAAAGTTACAGAGTCTGGCGCCGCGCCGACCCGGACATTCGATATATTTTAATCGCTTGGTCACAACCCCACATTACACACCTCCACCCTTCTACAAACCACCCACTTGTATTTACCTAATCAATTCAATGACCCAATAAAAGAAAAAAATGCAGTTAGATAAAGATTTAAAAGTTGTGATATAATTTATTTTTATCTACAAGATTTATCGTGTTATTAATAATTAATTTTACTCCTTCACCCCTCTCTCTCTCTCTCTCTCTCACACACCCTTCTCTCAATGTGAGTGATTCTTTTTTCCCTTGAGAAGGGTCTTTGTTTCTTTTGTATTAATGTTACGCTGGAGGGTGTGGGTGTTGCACACACAAGCATTCAGGTAAAATTGAGCAGGTGATTTTCTGTAGCTGTTTGGCTTTAGTTGAATATAAATCTCATCTTTCTTTTTTTTTTTTTACTTACATTTATTTATTGCTTTATATATATATATATTGTATTATATTATTTATTTTTTGTCGCTTTTTAATATTCAATCTGCTGCCAAGTTTCATCACAATTTTATCACACTTCTTTTTTTCTTTTTCTTTCTTTTGTTTAATTTTACTTTACTTTATTAGCATAATATAATAGCGTGTCTAATCTACCATCTGGGGCTTTATGTTATAACATATGTGATGCCACAACTATATATATATATATAATTAGGCAAATCCAATTGTTTGATTTTATATCTGACTAAAGTATAATAATAAATCTGTATAATAAAATAAGTAAAGAAGACGATGTTATATTGGATTGATTAGAAATAAAAAAAAGTGTAAGGTGGTTTGATTATTTTATATAGCAGTTGTCTCATCAGCACATAAACTTTCCATAAGGCGACCATGTGGTTCGTTTATTCAGCATTATATATACTGTCATTTGGTATTTTCTCTACTGAGTATAGATAATATATATATATATATATATATGCGGGATACAGACAGGGTAAAATGCAGGCAACGACACATGGGACGTATATGTAATTTTATTACACGACTCAAATAAAATATCAAGGGATTTCCCTGAAAGTCTGGCGTTTTATATTCCTTCTTTTTGTTTTATTTATTATTTTTAACACGTCTTCAATCATCAACCCCTATGTAAAATCTATCATGTGTCTATTACAATTGTATATTATAAATAATTAATTCTCCATTGAATCAATTTTTATTTTTATTGAAGGAATTCTTTTTGTCCGTTATTAATGATCATAGACAAGCTTGAACTTGTTTTAAATATACTTCATCAACTGATAAAATATCTGTATAAAATACCTAATACATTATTGAAACATATATATATATATATAAATTGTATAAACGAAATAAAAAGAAAACAAGAGCTGCAATCAAATTGATGAGTCAATTGTTTTCTTGTGTGTTATTTCTCATGTATTATATATAGTGTAGAGATGAGAAATCGGTGATATTTTGTAGGGGTGAAAGGGTGGGCGTAACATATACAATCATTCAAGAATTCAATCGGTAGGCAGTAATTATTTATGTTATCGGTGGCGCGTATTTGTCGAATGAGAAATAGTTTGGAACACACACACACACACATCAGCCACTAAACCAAACTGAATTCAACATCATACATCTCTCAATTGCCTTCTATATATATATATATATATATGCTGTAGCATCCATTAACATCTCTATCAAGTAAAGATCTACGTCAAAGAGGCGGTTTTAAAGCCTGTTCCCCTCAACACAACACGTCAGGTGCAAGTCTGAACTCGCACTCATTTCGTTCTTTTTTTTTTTTTTTTTTTATTCTTCTTTTTTTCTCTACATTCTCGTTATTTCTTTTCTTTTCCTTCTTCACCTTTCTCTCCTGATCAATTGCATATCGTATTATATCCCCATACGCTCCGGAACCGGAAGTACAATGAACACACGCAAGCATCAATGAATAAATTTTTCATCCCCTTGAATAAAAAATAATAAATATAAATTTATACAAAAATTATCGATGTATCTTTTCATTTCAATCAAATGACACGAAATTTGCCAAATAATAAATTGTAGGGTGCAAATTTTTACCATCACGGTGGGCATCTTCAAGGGTTTTAAACAAAAATATATTGAGACAATTCATTGATTTATTACAGTGGATAAATAATTTTAATGTTAAAAATAATGTAATGGAAGAGGTGGAAAAGAAAGAAAAAAAATCGTAAAAAAATCATTCACCATAAATCTTAAAGATTGTACAATAGTTTAGGTATAATGGTAGAGAGTTAAAAAAAGGACTCACCCCTCCCCGGATGTGGGTCAGATGTCACGCGGTCAACCCGTATTAAGGGTGTATATTAGCTACCGCTTAAAAAGAAGAAAAAAAGACGCCACAACGTCACTTGGCGCACGTGGACATGTTCAAACTTGTCGTGGATTATGTGTCTGGTGTATTTTATATATATATTCTTTTTTTTTTATATGTGTATGTAGGTTTGTGGTGCGTTTTTTAATGTCTGTGTATGGGGCCCTTGCAGGTGAAGCTTATCACCTGGCGCAATACTGCGCGCCCAAGCAACTGCCTAATTAATAACAATCGCAAAAGCCTATGCTCTGTGCGCACTACCTCCTTAAAACCGCATCATAAATATATATATATATATAATTTATATTTTTTTTATGTACCATATCCGGTATGCGATGAAGTTTCAATTTTCGCCTTTAGTCTCATGATCAAAGGAAATATATATATTTATATATATATATATATATAAATAAATAAACGTGAATGTTATTGGTTGTGAATTTTTGTTTTTTTTCTTCAACTACTTTGACAATTTATAATGATAAATTACTCAAAGTATTTAACAAGATGGTTGAATGACAATTTGTTAACTGACCAAATGATAAATAATAATGTATGTAGCAACTACTGTTGATATAAAATTGATGTATACATGTTATATAGATAGTACACTACTGCACTTAAGTGTATAATCTAATGGAAATTACGCACATCGCGTTGGGGCATTTCGTGATCGCGTTTTCTCTCTCGTCATTCGGGAGCAACATTTGCCCCCAAGGCACACGATGAACTTGTAACCATTGGAAGAGCGTGGGAAGCATACCTCCAACCTTTCCCTACTCTGTCTCTGAAATGCTTCTTCTTCTTCTTCTTCTTCTTTCTCCTGCCTTCTCTCATCATTTTTCTTACTTCATCTTCTTTCTCAACAGTGATTTTCTCCTTTGGCACGAGACACGAACAAACCACCGCGCCAAAGTGGTATGTCGAAGTAATTACCAATGGATCTTGTATCCAATATAATGATCAGTTTATAACGGTTGATCTTCTATGAACGTACAAAAATGTATTTAAATATTTAATATCACTATATAAACAATCAAACACAATTTTATACAAATGTAAATTTAATTGTGAATATTAAATTGAATAAACTCCAACATTTCTTCTCCTTTATATATAAATTTAATTAATTATCTTTTACACACAAAAACATTTCAACTGAACGAATGCAACAAAAATAATTCCCACTCTTTTGTCTTGACTCGGAGATAAAAAATTATTTTTAACATACACACATAGACATAACAGACAGTAGAAATATTTTTAAACGAATAAGGTCATCCCTCTACACACACACACACACACACACACATACACAGATATTTTCACGTTATTGCGTGATGTCGGCGTGTGCCCGCGGGGGCGGTCAGCAAAAGAGCCATTGCGTGTGTCCGGAAATTTTGCAGGTGAAGTTGTAGAGGAAAAAAGGGAGATGAAACGAGTGAGGAAGTTGCAAGACGATGACGGGGGGGAGAGGAGGGAAAGAATATAAGGGAAAGAGATAAATAAAAGGAGGAAAAAATAAAAATTGAAACGTGATGGAGATGCTGTGGGTATGTATATGTAAAAGCCTGAGGCATTTTTGGATGGCCAATAAAAGAGAGTGTTTTACGTTGGGATTTTGTGTTGGTTTGAGTTTTGCACGCCACCACTACAAACTACCAAGATGCACCTTTAAACGTGGGCGGATCTTTTCGAGCTTGCCTAGAAGCGCTTTCTCACCCGCATACCACACACACACACACACACACAACCAACACAATATAAATAACATCTGTATACATCTCTGATTTAACTTAATTTAACTCATTTTCTTAATCATAAACTAAATCATAATTAATTCTTACCTTCAATCTAACTGATACATTATTCACAAATACACTTCATTTTATTTTATATCACTTGCAACAAATTATTTTCAATGCGTGTCACGACGCGTTCAATCCTGTTCCCGGTACGTTACAATAATGACCGTTAGAATTGCACTAAATTTATTCAGGTAGATAAATTACACTTTTCGTTTCTTTTAAACCACAAAATTTAACCAATCAACCATTCAGGTATATAAATAATTTATAATCGCAGTAGCTACAATTTTCTCAATTTTTTTTTTTTTCTTGTTCATCTATTTTTCTATCATCATTTATTTCGTGTTTCAAATTGTTGAAGTGATGATGTAGCAATTCAGTCGTGTTATTATTTTTTCTCTTCATTCTTTCTTCTTTATTTTTTCTTTTCCTACTCAATATATATATATATATATATATATACATATATATATACACGAACGTTAACTATCGCATTCCCGCGAAAGCACCAACATCAACCCCGAGGATATTCCCATGAGTTGGGGGCGGCCCAACACAAAACCAATGGCGGTATTTTCAACATAAGAACTGCGCGCACACTCGCGAGAGGAAAAGAAGAGAGAGAGAGTGAGAGTGAGAGAGGAATAAAATGATAGAAAGAGAGAATTAATATATATATATACCTCTTGCTACACAGAGGACCCTCAGGCCAATACACCACACATTCTATTTCTTTTCATTTTTCTTTTTCTTCATTTTTTTATTATTATTATTTATTATTATTTTTTCCTCACGTATTTTTTTCTCTCTTACATTTTGTATATTGTATACGATGCGTGCAGAAGTTATTCGTGAATACTTCAGCCGCATTATTACCGCGGTAAAATCCTTTTAATAACTGTTAGTCGGATGAAAGCGGAGAGGAAATTGATACAGAATGAAGGAGTAGTCAACAGCGAATAATTAACTAATATCACATCACAAACTACCAAGAAACTATGAACAATTATCAAAATCTAAATAAAAAATCAAACCCAATCAACAAATAAATGAAATTAAAATATTACGTTAAATATATAAATCATATTCTTTGATGTTATACCGCCAAAGAGAAATTTTTCTTTAACAATAAAAGTAAAACAACAACAACTTGACTAACAAAACGTTTCATCTTCGTATACTTTCCTTGTCTTATCCCGATCGGTATAGCAGAAAGTTAACAGTCACCGAGCGAGTTCAAACACGTTTCAACGCGCATGGAATAATAAACACAACTCTATATACAAGAGTATAAAAGCGGGAACATTACCACCACATACATAGAAATATTAAACATATAACTATATATATATATACTTATATAAATAAATAAAAAAAAAAAGTGATAAAAGAGCGTCGTCTCTCGCGCGTGGATTATCATGCACGTGCATGTTGACAAAAGAAGTTTAGCTTGTAAAGCTGATTAAACCTTAGTTAATCACAACTGAACAGGAGAACATAATGACTATGAAACTCCAACTCAACCCTCTCTTACTCTCATCAGATATAAAAAAATAATTTTTACTACTTTATCGACCCCTGATAATTCACTGTCCGAGTATACAATCTTGCGCGGCAATTTTGACCAAACACAATCCTCTTTAATACATATGTGCTCTTGTTAAACGTGAAATAGCAACTGAATTCAGTGCTGCAGTCCGTGAATTCCTAAGATTCTACTTCCATACCTAATGATTTCGTGTCTCAAAGTCTAATGTTTTTCATTACGATAACACTTCTCTCTATTCACAAATAAAACAAAATAAAATAAAATCCAACATGATATTTAATAATAAAAAAGAATTGAATTGAAAGAGAAATGTGAACGTCCAAGTGGGAAGAAGAGAGAGAGAAAAAGAAGTAAAAAGAAATTAAAAATATTAATATTAAGTGGGAGACTTCTCTGTATTTTATCGATATTCCCACCAACTAAATTCACCATGTTGAAATAAATAAAAAAAAACAAAACCAACACTCTCACAATTTAATCGCAACCGTTGTATAAAATAAACGGTAAATTTAAAACACACACACACACACATATTTATATAAATATTGAGTAGATAAATTCACATTTAAATAGCACCACAAATGTAAATATATTTTAATTAAAATTGTTAACCCAAACGAGTTAGAAGAAAAAAAGAAAAAAATTAACCAATCTAACGCGTGAGAAATTAACAATCTGTAATAATATATATCATTAACATCCAATTGGCGTTGTAACGAAGCTCATATACTATGTCTAACACATAACATTATACATAAATAAATAAATAAACAAATGTATATCAAAAAAGAAAAAACTAATTAACCGATAAGTATACATTAATTTTTTTCCCCTTTTCTCTCACATTTCCAATAAACAAATAAATAAATGAATATATATCTGCATTGCTAAATCATAGATTAAATCAAGCAACATAATTAAACTGACTTTATTTATAATTAGTATTAACTTAAAATAAAATGAATAAATATAAGAAAAGTGTGAGCGTGAGAAAATAAAAGTTACTTTTCATTTTTACTTCTCAATCAATACGTTCATATATTTATATATTTATATATATATATATATATATATATCCTTGGTTTCTTTAGATATATATTTACATCAAGATGTATGTAATAGTAAAGCTGACTTGCTGTTAATTGAAGTAGAATTAATTATACAAGTCAAATGCTTATTATTCAGAATTAATTTAATATATTGAAAGTGTGTGTTTGAAAGAAAACTTTTGTATGTAAAAATATATTATTTATATTATTATTTCATTTGCATATATTTATACAAGAGTGTATATATATTATTATATAAGTATGTATAGGGTTTGTTCATAGTGTTGTGTAAACTATCTTACTTTAATTTCTGATAGCCTGGCATGACGATGAAGCGCCGCAGCGCCACGCGTCATTGCGAGCACCACCGCAACGCCTGACACCGCGACGCAATTTACTTTTGTATTTAAATCTACACTACAAATATTAATAATAAATTATTATAAAGACACTACCACCACCATATACACCGTGTGTGTGATTTTAATTAAATAAACTAATGTATCGTAGATAAATAAATAGTTAAAGGGGAATATATATATATATTTGTAATAAATAATTATTTGTGAAGTAAAATAATAGTGTGAATAAATGTTTTGAGAATTGTAAATACGTGTGGAATGATCAAGGGAATATAAAGATTGGATTTATATTATTTAAAGTATATCACTAGTGACATCTAGCGAGTGGGTGAATTAATATTAATTGTATTAAATTATTTATAGAGAGGGTGGGTAAATGATTTGTTTAATAACAGTCGGTGAAGAAATGTTTGCCGACTAAAGAAAATTTGCCATTAGTCTCTTTCTTTTACTTTTGATTTTATCGATTGAGTGATAAAATTAAATATGGCGAATTGTGCTTTTGGTTTTTTCTGTTGACGTATTATTTTATTTATTGTTTGCCTGCTGTTGTTCAATTTTATTCCACGAATTATTAATGTTCATTTTATTGGGGATAATTAAACTATGGCGGATATACAAAATGTTTTAATATTGTTGTGTAAACAAATTAATTTGTGTACTGGAATAGATTTTAGTACTGATCATTTGCAATTGGCAAAACATAATAGAGAAAATGAATATTTGGTGAGATTAATGTTTATTTGTTAATTAATAAATTATTGTCAATACATACCACATATATTTATTTTTCTTTGTTGATAGGCGCAGAGTTTTTGGTCAATTTTGAATATTCTATCGCATTGTGCAATTAATAAAATTAATCCAGAATTAAATTTTCAACATTATGGTGAGATATTGTTTGTTGTAATAATGTTCGTTTAAATATTGAAATTTATCTGAAACAAATAAAGAAAAATAGGCTCGGATAAAATAAATATAAATATATTTGGTTAAAATGTGTATTGATATTTTTCTTATTTAACAGGCGAAATTAAAGCGACAAAATTATATTTTGCATATTTGGGATACGGTGCAATTGAATTTTACGTATTGTCGGATAAATTTTATGATTCAAGAGTACTTTTAATTGCACTTGGATGGTTAATTGCATCTCACAATTGTTTCAATACAATTGTTCATGAAAAATTGATTAAAAGTATAATGGGACGTGAATTTATTAATTCAAATAATTGCAATATTGATGATGAAGAATTAATTGAGAATAATATTTCATCAACGATGTCATCACAAATTCATTTGTTAATACACAAATGTAATAGAATAAATAATAATTTAAAAGAAATTGCTGAATTAATTGCCGAAAAAATACGTTTGACAGTTAAAATACATTGTGCAAGTTTGAACACGCACAATTTGCCACATTTAAACACTACCGAGTTATATTTAATCAAAAAAATGTATACACAAACGCAAAATGATGAAGCAATATTACGAGAGTGTGAAAATGGCTTTGAACAATTGCATAAAATTGGTGTATTACTTGAAATTTATATTAAATGGACAAAGTGTGAAGCAATTTTCTACGATTGGATGGTAAAATAATTAAATAAAATGACCCCCCATCACCACAAATAATTCCAAAATCCCCTTCAATATATTTTTCATTTTTGCCTTTCATTGCAGGAAACAATTCTAGAAGACACAAAAAATAATCCCATAAATCTTTCAATAAAAAACAACGACGAACTATCAACAATTATCTGTATAATTCGTCATTTAACAAAGAAAAAAATTCACACAATTAAATTATCCGACATCGACACAGCTGCAGAGAAAATAAATAACAACCTATCAAATCAGCCATGTGTCTCACGATTCCAACGAATCAACAATCATTCCACAAATAATGCCAACAACAATGAAACAAAATTGTTACAACAGTTGAATAAACTCAATCAAAATATAGAAAAAAAAATGGCAAAATTTAATACAGAATTGAAATTAATCGTCAAATCTATACCAAATTGTTTGCAGGTATAAACACGTTCGCCGATGAAAAAAAAAATACAACACACATCTTCGTAAATTATTATTTTCACTTTATTATTTTCTGCTTCATTTTTTTTTTTTCTCCTTCTAATAATTGGGCAGATGGCTCTTTATTAAATAAATTATTTACACCTTCAAGTATGCTCTTTTCTTATTTTTTTCGGGCTGTATCACTGTTAATTAATAATAATAATAATAATAATAAAACCTGTTTTCACATAAATTAATACAATATGGGTTATAACATTTTTTTTTGTTGCAATATTCTTGCTGTTTCTTGTCCTACTAAAAAATACAACCCGGCTCTATATATTATTTATAGGCCGCTATTATTATAAACTACATTACCTATATATAATCGACATTATTGTTATTAATCCTCTTCAACTTTATTCTCCCTTTTATTTTATCCTACTGTATTTATTCTCTATTTACATAATTATCAACTATTATTATTATTATTATTATTATTATATTTATCATAACATCGTCACGTTCTCTCGTCATTCGTTTAGCACATTCAATTATCGCAATGTTAATACATACATTTACTTATTCATAAGATGAATAATAATAATAATGATTGAAAAAAAAAAAAATTTCCGACCTGTTTTATCGTGTTTCAACCTGTGCACAATTCGACAAAAAAAATTCTACATTTGACATTCATATCCAGATTATCACAGTCTGTGTATTTACAACATTACCCGCCTTCTAATACTATTTATATTCATGTAAACTTATAGATATATATATATATATATATTTTTTTTTTTTTTTCCCCATTTTTATCTCGTGCCGAAACATCTTCATATACAATTTCGTTATTATTTTCACTGCTATCGTCGTCGAGATCGACGTCCAGCGCATTTTCTCATCGATTTAACAGTAAATATATCTCAGAAGAGAAAGGAAAAAAAAAAAAGAATAATAAAAAAAACTAGTAATAATAATAATGAAAGACGTATAACTAAAAATTATGTAATACATATCTCAACGATGAATTTAAAATGCTAATAACACTGCCTATATCTATTTTTTTTTCCTATCATTACGAATTTAACAGTAATAATAATAATAATAATAATAATAATAATAATAATAATAATAATAATAATAATCTGATTGAGAATTAACCATCTAAAGATAAATGACGAAAAAAATCATATACATAAATTGTATAATTAAAAAGAAAAAAAAATACCTATTAATCTAGCAGTACATTCATTATTTAAATACTCTTAAAAATAGCTCATCAAAGAACTGCCGTTTCGAAGATAATAAATGATATTTTATTCATTTCCACTTTTATCATTATTAATATTATATCTTTATTTTTTTGCTGTTTTTGTTTTTTTTTTTTTCTATCGTGCGAATCCTAAAAAATCCGTTAAACGATCATTCCAATCATGTAACCAATGTGACGGACCATTATTGTGCGGTCTTTGATGTTTACACGGATTAATATCTTTATCAGCTGGCATATATTCTTCACCGCGTATACAAAAATAACTTTTAATTGGACTACGACACATTGGACAACGATCAAGTTTACCAAAACATGATGCACATATACATGTATGACGACACGGTAATAATGCACGTGATAATGGAAAATATTGGCATACAACGCATAATTGTTCACCAGCTGAATTCCACAATGAACCACTGTCATTATCACCAGCACCGGATGCAACCAATGCACCTCTAGTACCACTACCATTATTATTACACGGTTCAGCCAATGCCAATGCTGGACCCAATCCAGATGACACATCGCCCTCATCATAATTCGTTGAATTGCCAGTTGCTAAATACAATTGCTGGAAAAAAAAAAAAATTAAAATATTACATACAAGAAATAATATCTAATGTTAATTTTAAACACGTTTGAACGTGTCTCAATAATTTAATAACGTCTTTGAGGTGACTCAAACGTTATTGGTTGATGAACAAAATTGTTGGAGAGTTTGATTATATATAAAATATACAATGTATTTTATATTTTTAAATGGTAATAAATTAAATGGTAAAATATCTAACAACAAATATTTAATCTAGCGAATGAGTTACCTCAACAAATAAATTTGCAATACATTGTACGAGCAATAAACTCAATAATAATATTAATAATAATAATAATAAACGTACAAAATAAAATAAAAATGAATTGGGAACATATATTTGGTAGTGGGTCGGGAAACTTTCAATATGACGTAATAATTGTATGGTCCAAGGTTACTTACCTTCAGACATGACAGTTGGCCATTGGCTTGCTTGAGATATTGTGCGAGTATTGAGGTCGGTAATGTACAAACGCTGTCTTTGATGTGGACAACATTCACCAATGCAACCTTTAAAATAAAAAATAATAAATATATACATAATAAATAATGAAATTCGACCAAAACACAAATAATTATTCAATTACACAAATTAAAATATAAACTCACAGTTTCATCTGGATGTGGATCACGATTATCTTTACGTGTTAAAAATATTACCAAAGGATAACAAAGTCTCGGTGGTGTACCAAGTTCTAATTCAGGTGCTGGTAATGACAATCTCAATGTTTCCTCACCGTGTGGTTGTCTACTAGAAATAATAATACAATAAATGAAATAAAAAAATATATATTAAATAAATAATTAGAATAAATAAATTGTATGAAATTAAATAACGTACGTTTGTGGTGGTGTTATATATTGTGTATGTCCTTGAAGTAATGTACCATTTAATGATGCATCTCTCAAAGCATTCCATGGTTTCCACAAAGCCAAATGTAATTCACGTATGCTAACACCCCATATAGCTTGCAATGAATATTCAACTTGACTCGATACCTCACATTCCACTTCTGTAACATTCAATATTTAAAAAAGCACAAGAACAACAACCAGAAGATAAAGAAGAAGAATAAGAAGAAGGATTATTAATAATTAATACGATTCACAATGTTCATAAGAGTGATATACAATTTTTCTTCTGAAGAATTTCCTGAAAATCAAAGAGAGGTCAATGGTCCCTTAAAAAAAAATTCAATGACCGTGCGCGGTCAAGAGCCTACACAAATAAATAAATATACTTATATATATATACAATAATAATATTAAAGAGGAGAGGCCAATGAATCGTCACAAATATTATTCTCACTGTGTATACAGAAAAAAAAAAAAAACTTATTACATGAAAGAAAATGAAATAACATTATCTACAAAGCCTATTATCATTTTTTTATTCTCTTTACAATGTACAGTAAATATATATGTATATATATATAATGAAGTAATATTTGCGAAATTATTATTTATTGTAATTTCATAATAAAAATTGTGAACAACTTGAAGAGAAGCAGAGTGTTATCTTAAAGAGCGATTGTTTCAACGTCTATATTCTACTAAATGAACGAAAGTGAAAGCTGCATAGCGCACCGGGTCCAACTTTACTTCACCTCTGTAGATAGATCATACACACACACACATATATATATATAATGATTTTATCTATATACGTGTACATAAAAATAAACACACTCTTCTTCGTCATGAGTTTACTCAACGTCAAATGAAAAAAAAAGGCTCCGAAATAAAAATACGTCTGAATAAAATAATATTTATCGATGATATTTCACATTGAATAAATTCAAATAAAATTGCAAAAACTAAGAGGATATATATATATATATAACTGAATTTGTCAACAAAATTTGAATATAAATATTGCAAAATATTCTCTATTCTTTCTTTCAACGACTGACTGGTTAAAATTCTTTTCCATATACATAAATATATTATAATTTTTGCTTGTAAATCAGTCACGGTCTCTTGCCATTTACTCAGTTAACGATTATCAAATATCCCTACTTCCCCCCTCACTCCGCCCTTTCACCTATGAGTCTAACCTAAATTGCGTAATAACAACAAATGTACAGGAATGAACGCGTTGGTGCGCGCATACGGACCGACTGAGACACGTTAAAACACATTGAAACACGTTGAAACACGCAGTGACAAGCCGGCATATTATAATACAGTAAAGTGGTTACAGCAATATTATTCATTAACCGCGCGGACGTCCACATGAAAATTCAGAACCGCCATTTATTTCACATACAAAAATATATATATATATATATATATACATATATATATTAATAAACAGATTAAATTGTCATTGAGACATAGAAACATATTATTTATAATCACGTATATCATTAACCTGAACCTTGTGCCAGTTATAATAAAAAAAAAAAAACGTTCTTTTCTTTCATTCCTATTCATTTTTTTTTCTCTTCACTTTATACGTGACGAAAATTATTATTTCATTCAATTTTCATTCTGTTTGTCGAATAAGAACACTGTCTGGTAAATTAATTATCTATAATAAATGGCGCATGAAAAATATATGTTTGTAGACGAGAATAAAAATATTCACGAGTATCAGCAGTGAATGAATTATATTCTGTATGTTGGATAAATAAGTAATAATAATAATAATAATAATAATAAAAAACAACAGACCCGGATCTCCCACTTTTGTCAGTTAAATTTCGACACACGTTGTCGCACAACGAAAGAGTTTGTGTGCATCAAAGCAAGGACACACTCTTTGTGCACTCACAATAAACATTTATATACATTTTGTCTCGTTGTAGCAATAAATTCAGACGCAAAATCAAATTTTAATATAGATTGTTAAATTATTCTTTTTTTATTAATAATAAAATTGTGACCTGCCTGACGAAAAATAAATCCCACCTTTTATCCAATGAAATGGGTATATGTATATAAATTTATAAATAATTATGACAATGACAATTGTATGAAGAATTAATTTATAAAGAGTGAAGAAAAATGATAGAATTATTAACCGCCATATAAATGTATATATACGTGCAAATTAAATTGGTATTGTGCCTACGTGACTTTACCAGCATTAAATACACACACATATATATATATATATACATTCTTTCTCACTTAATCTGTTAGTGATCAAGGTCGTCAAGTATATATATGGGATTGGAATCGCGCCGTGAATTATCAGAGTTGGTAGTGACGACAAAACGCGTTCGCTCGCGCAAAAGCGGTATCGGTAAATTGCTTCGCTAAAATGTTTCTTTTTACACGACAGTGTCATTCCCCTCTTTGTTTCAACTGCTATTCACGATGCATACATGCACACCTTCACAAACCAAATACGCACATCGTCGTCATGCGCATCATAAAAAAGAAAAAGAAGAAAAAAGCCCTTTGTCGTTAAAAACAATTTTTCTCCCAAAGTAAAAAGAATAATAATAAAAATATTTGAATTAATTCACCAACACAATTTCAATCATATTCCATTTTTTAGTTGTCTTCTTTATCCAACAATTTCTCTCACGACTATTAAATTTGATCATCACATTCAGAAATAATCACACACACACACACACTGCATAAATAATGGTTAAAATCCTGTATCTAAAAATAAATCATACATGTATAAATGTGGCTTTGTTATTTTATACAAAGAAAGAAAAAGAAGACAAATTAATATTTCATTTCTAACGTGTTTTGTTGAAAAAAAAAAATATATATATTATGAATTATTCAACGTATTCTGCTGCACTGTGCGTGTTCAAACAGGTTAATAATCCGCCCGCACAGTTGAACATGAGGAATAAAAATAAATATCCAATCATACTTTATATACAATACAATTCTATGACCAATTTTTCTATATTACATATGTACAAAGTGAAACTACACTCATCCTACATTTTCCACTTCTTTCACCACATCTCAATCATTCTCTACAAATTACCATGATTAATGCAACGTCATTGAGAGCATAACAACAACAACAGCAACAATAATTCCGAATCGTCACGTAGTTAAATTGAATTTTCACCATTAAATATTAATATTTAGAAATATATATATTTTTACTAATCCCACATGACTCAACCAACATCAAATGAAAATAGAAAATAAAATAATCCACACTAACCGGTATTTGAAAAAGAAACTGTGACAGATGTTGTTGTGTTAAAGCATTCACGGGTTAACCAACTCATCGAGCAATAATAATAAATAATATAAAATAAAATAAAATTGGAATAGATCTCTCACATTTCGTATGCGGGTATTTAATTAATGCCACGTGTTTTATAAATTCCCCAAGGTCATGTAATATTCTGCGATCGTGTTTCTACATCAGTATTGCATACATAAATATATATATATATATATCTCTTGACAAACTGGTTCCAACACGCACTCCAATTGACGAAACACACATGATTCCAAGATTAAACATAAATATATACATTAAATATATTTTTCTAGATCATTTAATAAGTGCATACATGCAAATTGACAAATAAAACCAATAAATTATTAGTTGTTCCCACTATCAATATCATCTTCAATAAATAAATAATACTTGTAAATAAATTATTCCCAATTATTAAACCAGAAAGAAAGCCATCAACGCTTTTATTATGGTTAAAGAGAGGAAAGCAAAATACAATTGATTTGTCTATAAATAAATGCATATAAACGTTTTTTCCAGTATAATTCTACATAATTGTTTATCTATTAATTCTCTATTTTATATTATAACATTTATAAAATGTCATTGATACGTTAATCAATATGATTAATTGATTTTAATATGTAATTATAAATTATTTCTCTTTCATTATTATCATATTTGAAAACAACGATTGACATTAATAACAATAATGTGCGAATAAATACCACACGTCAACACGATGAATCACAGTTTATTATTTTTTATTATTTAATTGAAATAATAATGAACATTGACAGAAACTGATTTGAATCCAAACGAATGCAAAAATGAAGAAAACTTTAAACGATTTTATTGACTCATACCTTTTTGCTCGCGCACATAAATTAATAAAACAAAAAATGTTCTACACACGGTTATAATATATGCAAATAAATTCATAACGACATTTAACACAAGAAGATTCTATTGTTTATAGAATGACAAACAAATAAAACAACACATTAGAATAAAGGGAAAAAAAAAAATATATATATTAAAAATTATCAAGAAAACAAGAGAAACATTAAATAAAGAGAATAAATATAATAATAAAGAGATAGACATGAATAATTTGTATTCAGCATGTGGTGTAGAAGAGATTGGCGACTATTTTGCAATTACGAAATCATTAATACACAAAACCTTGACCACTTATAATACCACACGGAACAGGTCAATGATTTTTTTTTTTACCACCAACATCATCATCATCATCATCATAGAAAAATCCCCTCGATTACAATTATTAATTCCAAACGATAAACTTATTGTCACAACAAACAATTGCCACAATAATAAAAATATAAAAACTAATAAATATAATTTAGAACAAACACTCACCAGCATATGTACTGCGTGAACTTTCATGCAATTTGAAGGTAAATGGTATATGAACCTTCATCATTTTCATTTGTGGTATTCGAGGTGAATGCGTCATAACACCACCATTACCACCAAACATGAGATCATCACCGTGCACCCGTAGGACCATCATGTTCCTTGGAGGAATAAAATTAAATTAAATAAACATATTAAATACATTCTATACAGAAATAATATTACGAAATTATTTCACACTATTCGTTTATTATTTTTATGTTTAAATTCCATGAAAAAAAAAAAAAAAAAGAAGAAATTTAGCAAGAATTAATACATACAAACATAAACGATTACATTGAATTGACTTTTGTTTAACCACTACGACAATATATATATATAAATATATATATAAATAAATATATTCTCTGTCTATATTAACTAAATGAAAAACCAATAAACTTCTCAACCAAACAAACTCCACAACAATAAATATATTTAATTAATTAAATATATAATTATTGCAAATGTCTCACCTCATAATAAACAATACAACGCCACAAAAACATATTAATACAGCGAGGACGGAGAAAATGTTTGATAGCTCGGCGACGGATACCAGCATCGCCGTCATTGTTTCACTACGTCGCGGCGGCGATTCACACACTGCACAATATACATACATAAAAATATATATCTATATACATATAAACACATACATACATGTAGTAAACATATATATACAATTATATATATATATATACATATACTACATACATATATATGTACACTCGTCTGGCTGAGTAAATTGTAAACGTGTCGCAACACGTTCTCCAGGGTGCGTCTCTCTTCCACGCCACAAAACGCTCTTTTATTTATATAATATATTATATTATTTAGAGTAAAGAAATAAAGACGAATAATTTTTCACAACAACACAATAATTTTCCTGGTATCACACCGAATAATAATAATAATAATAATAACAATAATAAACTGACAGAGATAAATGCATGTGAAAGAATTTCTTTTTATTCACAGAAATTTTATCGAATTAATTATCTTTATGGTGCCAACGTGTTTTAAATTTATTCTGACACTACAATGACGCATTTAAATGACAATAATATCACTCCATCCCTTCACAATTCAAACTAATAATGAAAATAATATAATATATAAAAAAGAAACATATTTTTTTTTTGTCAACAAAAAAAGTAACAGAAAAAAGTGCTTGCGATTTATTTTTATTCCTCGTTTGTTTTCATACTCATATCGTATATACTGTTATTAATATCCTCAAGTATTTTATTGATAATATATATATATATATATACTGTTACGGTTTTCATTTCACTGTTATTATCTTTATCTCATTTTGATTAGACAGATGGTGCTGGAGACGCAAAAAAAAATATATTTCTATAGATATATAATACACATACACATGAGTATATGTGCATATCTGAGGAAAAATAAATTAGAATGATGACGCAGGAATTGTCACAGATATGATAACGGGATATAAACGACAATTTGATAAATGCTCTTCAAATCCCAGTTAATTCATATTATTCAAAATAATTCTCTCTATTATGAAATATAATTGATTTTTGTTTAATCATTATTTTTTTATTGTGCATCTTTAAGGTTATAATTTTGTTTGAATAGACAAAACTACCTCTTTACACACACACACACACCTCCTCCTCCCTCTCTCACCCTCTCTTCTATAACCCTTTTAATATCGTCGAATAAAATCCTTTCATCACTCTCTTATCACACAATACATAGCCACCTTTAAAACCCCTCTCATTTTATCTCGCAATCGTCGAGAACGAAAAAAAAAAAAAAAAAAAAACTCAACCCTCAAAATAAAACAACAAAACCACAACAATTATCTACACAATTTAAAATTTCTACCAATACAATCCTAACTCAATATTTTTAATTATCATCTATAATTCCTCTTTCTTCCTTTTTTTTTTTTTCCCCCCCCTCAATTTCACCGTTACAAAATGCGACACGCACAAACACGTTAGCACTTACAATAAACGTGTCAATTCACGCACCGATGTCAATATTTATATTATTATTAATGTTGTAATCTTCTTTATTGTCCTTGTCTCACTCTCTCTCTACTGTGACATCCTCAGTAATTTGAGAAAAAAAGAAAAAAAAAAAAAAGAAAACGAAGTAAAGAAGAAAATTACTACATTCCGTTATATTGGCACGAGTATGCGCCGGGTGATATTGCTTTAAATATATGTAATATACTGCTTTATTTATTTATTTTATTGCATCAATAATGTTTCACTTCAATGTCTATCTTTTTGTCATCTATTTAACACTTATTCCAACCTATTTATTGCACTAACACACTTCCCACACACACACACACCCACAATACACATTACTAATCACATATAAATGTATGATAAATTAATATTTATTATTATATATATATATTATTTTTTTGTATTCCTGTTCTTCTTTCACTCTTGGGCTCTTTACACGGCCTCGATACACGACTATTCGCGACGTGGATACAAATATATACATATATACATTTATATTTGTATATATATATATATATATATACGTCTATCTCGTCTTTCATTCGTTTCAATACTGCGAGAATATACAGGGATACTTTGTGATGTTCACTTGGATAGTTAGTAATAACTTTGTGTTCAATATAATAAAGATGGCGCCATGTTACGGCGTGGAGATTAAAAAAAATAATGGAAGGGGATGTGTGCGACATCTTGAATTGAATAAAATAGCGGAAGATTTAAATTTCCCCTGAAGAATTTATTGTCAATTTGATAAAACAATAAATGAATGCAAATGAATATTTATCGAGAATTTGTCTCTCACTCAGTTATGTGAAATATTATTTTAAATACGAGTTTGTTTAAACAGTTGATTGAGATGTAAATTGTTAAATAGGGATTGAGATTAAATTGTTGGATGCTCTAGCGGCTATTTTGTAAATTATTACGAGTGCAATGTAGTCACAATTGGCGCACTCTATAAACAAATACGTGAAGTATAATTGTTTATTATATTTATAAAGATGTATGGTACATTACTCAAAAGAAACCGGAATAAATAGAGATTAATATTAATCAATTGTGATGTGAATTAATTCCACAAAACTGTCAATGTTATTCACATTAAATAATATTAAATTGTTTATTGTTACAGCAGCAGTTAGTGGTGTATTAATAATATCATTATTGCAATTAAATAACGCAAAAATGTCGCAATTGATTGAATTAAATTTCGAAGTATTTGGCACAGTTCAAGGTAAAATTGAAATAATTAAATCTATACTTTAAACAATACATTAAATATTTGTATAATAAATAATTATCTATTTGTCTATTTTTTCTTTCGTTTAAATAATCATTTGCCGACATCAAAGGTGTATTTTTTCGCAAGGTTAGTTTCAAAACTGTTCTATCGACAGAGACAAAATCATAAAAATACAAAATAAAATTGAAATAAAAATATACCAATAATTAAAAATGAATTTTCTTTCTAATTTAGTACACGAAAAAACGTGCTGAAGAATTGTCATTGTCAGGATGGTGTATGAATACAAAAGATGGAACAGTAATTGGTAAAATTGAGGGAGAAAAATCCAAAATCGAAGAGATGTAAATAAAAAACAATTCACCACTTCAACAATTTATTTCCCCCCCCCGACATTATCAAATTAAATTTTGTCTTCTCAACATTACAGGAAATATTGGCTACGAAATACCGGAAGTCGTGAATCACGCATTGAAAAAGTCGAATTTAAAAATGAAAAGGAAATAAGTGAATTAAAATTTCCCAATTTCACAATAAAAAAATAAAAAAATATTTTATCATAAAATAATTCAACAAAAAAAAAAATGAACCAAAAAAAAAATTTTTTTTCCTCTTCTTTTTGACAGGAAAATTGTTGTTGTTTTTTTTTTTTTTTTTTTTTTTTTTTCATTTCAAAACCGCGCCATCAACGGTAAAATACACAAACTCATTTGTCCCGTCACTTCTCAACACAGCTACATCAATGTATAAACTTTCCAATTTTTATGTACACATTTTTTCATGTCAGTATAAACCAAGTGAGTGCATTGAGAACATATAAATCTACGCGCTCTAATAATAAATAAATAAACATAGTTATTTTTTAAATCACTACACTGCACACAACTCGCATATAAATCAGAATTAATATCAGTCAAGAAGAAAAGCAAGAAGAGAAACAACACACACACACAACATACAAAATAATCCTAAAACACATGAAACAACAAAAGTAATTTTTCCAATTAAATTTTTCTCTATCTCTCAACGACATTTTCTACCTAAAAAAAAAAAAAAATTAATTACCAAACTCTTTATCGCACTACAACAAGAGAGAAAAAAAAGAGAAAAAAAAAACACTCTTGATTGTCGTGATATAATATTGAGTATTCCATCAACTCTCATTAAATGAAAAAGCAATTATGAAGTGCTATAAAATATTTTTTAAACACAAATGGCAGCCACAACAGGTAAGAGAGATAAAAAAAGAAAAAAAAAGACAATAATTAATCTATCAATTGCCTGAATAATAATGAAGAAAAAAAAAAAAAAAAAAGGAAAACAAAATTTCACCTTTTTTTTTTTTTTTTTAAATGACTTTTTGGCCTTTTAAATAATTTATTTCACCTCACTCGAACCCTCCCACCTATCTTTCATCTTTCCTCCATTACCACTGACAAATCTATTAAACAGTTGAAAACAAAAAAAAAAGAAACCCCACACATCCGTTGAGAGCACAAAAACATATCAATTTAAAATAATACAATAACAAAAAATAAAATAAATGTAGAACACACACACACACACACCCAGCAAACCACATCCGTGGAATTTAAATTCACAACAGAACTCAAAAATAAAGAAAAGAACGAAAAACAAACTGTCATCAATAAAAATAAATAAATCTCATTTGTTTCCTCATCAATTTCACACCCAAGAAGTTGACAAAATTAAAATAATTATCCCACCTTTGTTTAATAATTTTCTTCAACAACAATAAAACAACAAATAAAAAATATTATTGACATTAACTTTCACCCAAACTGCATTAGAAAATAATAACACAATTAGAAAATATCGAAGAAATTCATCAGAAGATTAAATAAAAAAAAGAGTGAATAAAAAATCATTTCTGTGTTAGGATCCTGACGTGTTCAAACACGATAACAAGATAACGGACAACTAAAAACACATACACACATACACAACAAACACACTTCTCAATAAAAATGCATCATACATGTATGTATAATATCTCATACTTATAATGTATCGTCGACATGGTGAAGTTTAAACCGGTCAGTACCTGTCGTTGGCGCGCCTGCACTACCCAGTACACGTTGTGGAATGTGTTTCGTAATTTTTCCTTCACTTTAACCACACTAACCATATAAATAAAGTATTCATGATTTTGATACCTATTCAATATTAATCTAATACCTAACACAATTAACTCGATACATAAAAAATTAAATACAATCGCAGTGTCGAAAAACAACGAAAACAAAACAAAAGAATATAATCAAGATATTCTTTATAATTCACAACGAACATACATCTCAATGTAAGTTATTAAATTGCTAAAAATATAAAGATAACATTAATAAACGATAAAACATAACAATATTTATCAAAATATATGTCCATAAATATTTATTTAACTATCAAACACTTCTTTTTTTTTCCTTTTCCCCCCACCAATTAAACAAAAATGTGCATCACTGTGTCGTGGTGATGTAAGCGATAATAATTCAAATCCAATTGCATAAGAACAATAGAAATTATCGTAACCATGAATGTCAATGACGATGAAATTAATAAGTAAAAAGGAAAAAATAAAAAAAGATGTATTTTAATATAATTAAAATATCATTTTTATTCATTTTTATTTCATTTGCAGATGGAAGAATTGAACTACAATAATAATTCGAGACGTGACGAGTTGAATTACAATGCAACAGAATTGGGTGAAGTTAAAACGATGCCAATAAATAATAGTACATCAACAACAACAACAACAGCAACAACTCAACCTGATGGAAGTTTATCGTGTAATAATAACGGTTGTAAATCGTCATCAAATCGTTTAGCCACCAATGAAAGTCCATGGAATTTATCAAAAACTGTATTTTTCATCACCGGAATTGTTTCATTAATATTGTGGATAATTATTTACTCACTAATGTCTCACTACAATATTTTATAATATTAAACAAATAATCAAAGTGCGAGAAGAAAAAAACAAACAAACAAAAGATACAATGAAATAATATATGAATATTGTAAATATATTTTAACTAAACAAAATTGTTAAAAAATTGACAACTATCAAGAAGAAAAATGATCAATTTAAAAATTCTATCTGTTGTTTTTATACCGTAATTAATTCTGTATATATAAAACAAATACTATTTGTTAATAAATAATTGTTACAATAACAAATATATATATATAAATATCTATAATTATTGCTTGAAGATAACGATTAAAATTTATTCCCTACAATTTCCAACGGTAAAACAAAAAAAAAAAAAGAAAAATGAATCTTTATCAAAATAATAATTCTTCAACCTCAAAACAAAAAAGTGAATGAAATACAGAACAACTTCACAGTAAACCAACGCAAAAGTCAAAACTGTGATAGATATAAATAATTAAAAATCCGTGTGTGTGAAAATTATTGAATTGAATAAATAACCAAAAAACTATTATTATTCTTTGTTTTCAAACACCATCTAATAATTGTGGCTACTCACAATATTCAATTGAACAATATTAATGACAATATTTCAACTAATATATTAACATTACACGAAACAATTTACACCCAACAACAACAACAACAACCTGGACATTCATCAATCATAGAAAAAAAATCATCTTACAATGTTCATAACGATAACGATTACAACAATGACATTATCCAAAAGAAATTGGACAAAATATCGAATAAAAATTTTAAAACATTAAATACAAATGATAATGATGATAATAATGATAATACATCATCAACATTATATATAAATAGTGAAGAAGAAATAGAATTAGAACCGAGATCACGATTAACATTAGTCGGTTGGGATGAATTTAAAACGCGTGTGTTAATAATATTAATAATCCTCTTCATCACTTGGGCATTTATTTATTTTCCAATTATGAAATATATAAGTCACAGTCCCTCCACCCACCCCCAAATAAACAATAATAATTAGAAAAGAAAAAGGCAGCTGCAAGAAAATAGAAGAATAATTTTTTCTGTAAATAATGCATTATTTTTAGAGACCTTGAAACAAAGTATAATTATACTATTTAAATTGTTTAAAATTGGTCAAACAAGAATCAACAAGTTAAATCTAAACATGACGACGAAACACACCCACACACACACACACAAAAGTGCGAAGAATAAAAGTATAATAAGAAGTGAGAGTTGCGTCTTGAAAACTGTGCGAGTCTTAACTTGTAAATAAAGTGGTGGGGGGAGCGAAACAAACTTCGTCTCTCAGTATACATTAAGTTGTCCGTCATTTCTCTGTTGAATATTCGTGACAGTAAATGTATCAAGCTAAAGAGTACACGTAAAGATATTCTCCGTCATTGCAATAATAACACAATTTATTCGTAAAATAACAATCAACATTATCAAAATACATCACGAAAATTTATCCTCGTGCAATTAAATATGTCCACGAGGAAATCATTCCTGATTGTTCTCTTGCTCATTTTCTCCCTCACAATCCGTAAGTAAATAACAATATTAAATAACAAAAACAAATATATATATATATATCCACAGCAATAATATAAATAACAATAATAATAAATAACATCTGGAAGTATTATCCTTTTTTTTTCCCCCTTCAATTGTAGTAAAAATATTCAATGAAAAAAAAATTGGTAAATTGATATAAAAATTATCTACAGTATGAAACACATTAATTCTGCAGTCCTTGAATTTAAATGAATAAATCCAAGGCTCAATGAAAATCCGTGTTGCATTAATAAAAGTAAGAAGCAAAGAAAACTAACAGTATCTCCAGTAGATATAATAAATTCTTCATAGAACTATTAATTGTTTTGATTATTTAGGTCACAGTATTATAGACATTATAAATACATAGATAAAATCGTTAACGAAATAACTAAATGTGTATCAATATTGATAAACCCTAACACCAAAAGTTCACAAGTTTAAATCCGATAATATTCCACGAAACGTTTTGTTTGTTTTTTTCCTCTCCACCTCCACAACACAACGACACATAAATATTAATATGATATTTAAAAACAGATGATGCAAACGCTGGATGGCAATTCTGGAAAAAAAATAAAGACTCTGAAGCAACATCAACATCAACCACTACCACAACAACAACAACCACAACTACAATTGCACCATTAACTGCCAAAGTAACAACTGCCAAACCAACTCGTGGATCAGTAAATAAAGGAATAGCGAGTGCAGCTGATCCTGGTTTAATAATTGGCGTTGGAACAAATGGAAATACAATTAAAAATAATGCTAAACCACAACAGCCAAATCCAGGCACTGAAGTTGGCCAAGAATTTCCCAATTCACGACCTAATCGTCCAACAACAACAACTGGTGGAGTAGATAACAAAGGTTATCGTGATTGGGCTGTGGATTTAACTGGTGCTGGTGAATCAATAAATAAACCAAAAACACCTGGAACATCAATAAATTTACCACAACAACCTTCAACACCATTAAATCCAGGACAAACCCGACCACAATCAACAATCCCTGGCAATGTTACACCAGGAAATAGCCCAAACAATAATCAAAAGCCTCCAATACCTAATTCAACACCAGTAAATGTTCAAACAATAACTCAAAAACCACCAACAGTCACACCAACATCAGTAAATAATAAAAAACAACTAGCACCATCACCACCGTCACCAAATGGCGGTAAATCTTGGGCAGAAATTGCTGGCGGTGGTAATAAACCTGGTACAATTACACCAACACCATTACCACCACGAAATCAACCAAATATACAAATTAAACCGTATCAACCTCAACCTACACGTCCTGCTGGTTCATCAGTGTTACCAGCAATTGCTGCTGGTGATACTGCTAATAAACAAATTTATACAAAAAATCCAGTTTACAGCAAAGGAAATACCGTTACAGATGAAGATCTTGTTAAATTATCTGAAGCATTGTTTATACAGGATAACAATAATGCGTGGCGACACATAACATTAAATTTACAGAAGAAAACAACGTCGGAAAGTAAAGTTGATGAAGCGCCACAACCGTAAGTTGAAAATTCAATTTAATTCAAACAAATTTTCATGAAATCAATCAACAAAAATTTTAATTTTTTCCCCCAATTAATTAATTAATTTTTTTCATTATTATTAGATTGTTAACTGTTAATTCAGCAGCACTACAAACACCCACTATTGATAAAGTACTGAAAATTTATGATAACTATCATCTGGATACAACTGAGAGAGAACAAATACTTCCATTACAACGCGATGAAGAAGCTTTATTGATAGATACTTTCTTAAGTACCGATCTTATGTCAGCAGCAATGCGATTTTTATCTGACAAAGGTTTTATGAAACGTGATTATTACGAGTATAAATATTTGCTACGACAATTATGGTTCAGTCTTTATTCACGTGGTGAAGGTAAAATAGGTTCAAGTGGTTTTGAACATGTTTTCATGACTGAATTAAAAGTCGGCACTGAAGTTATTGGTTTACACAATTGGATTTATTTCAATGCTGAAGAGGTTAAAAAACGTGCAGATTATCTCGGTTATATGAAGAAATTAGAACTCGGTGATGTAAGTATTATTTAAAAAAAAAAATAAATAATATCAAATAAATATATTTTTAATTCTTTTAAATCACAAAACAACAAAATTCATCATTTGTATTATTTTAATTTTGCAGAAAGCAGCCATTTTAGAATTACACGCTAAATTTAATGGACTTGATAAACCAGTAACTACAATGTTCATTGGGACATCACCAGAATTAGAAATGGCTTTATATACAGTTTGTTTTTATGTAAGACAAGATAAAAAATGTCCAGTGCAATTGGGCGGCAGTAAATTCAATATTATCACACACAAATTTCGTTATCGTGGTAAAGATTTAATTGGATCAGCTTATCCTGAGCTACCATAAACCAGCTGAACAAACAGATAAATAAATAAATAAATAAATAAATAAATAAAATACTCAATGGAAATATGTATTCGTTATAAATGATATTAAAAAATAATTCAAATAAATAACGTGATATTAATTAAAATTGAAATTGTTTTCTTCATATCATCCAACAAGTACTAATATCAACTTTCTTCTCATGTCTCCACTGACAAATAAATATAAAAATAGATAACAGAGTCCCCGCGTAAGAGAAAATAATCAAAACACGATAAAGACATAATACACCCGTTATATCTCTTACATGTGTTGTAATATGAGAATAAAAAATTGTAAAACAGCAGTCAGTGTTTTATTCTCCAACCAATAACATCTCCAATATCATAAACAATTTTTATTTATTATTCCGCTGTACGAATTAATATTTTTTAATTATTTCTTTTCCAATTATGTATCGTTCAAATAAGAAAACAATAATAAAACAATCAAGATTTATAATAAAAAATAGAAATTATCACAGTGAAAATGGTGTTTATGGATATAAACCAAAAATATTGCGTGAATACGATGGTAAAAAAGAGAAAAAAAAATCTGATTTAATATTAATTCAATTATTCAACAATAATTTAATAAACTATCTATTTATTTATTATTTTTTTCACCACAGTTTCACCAGAATTCCTTGAAAATCGTGCGAAATACAGTAATTTTTATCGTCTAGTGCTGGCATATCGTGAACACGGTCATAAACAATCTAAAATAGATCCAATATCATTGAAAACAAATTTTGAAACAGCAAAAGAATTAAATCCAAAACATTATCATCTCGATTTAAATGACACTGTTAAATATCGCGGTATATTATTTGGAATGAAAAATGAAGAGGGAACAGTGAAAGAAGCTGTAAAAATACTTGACAATATATACAGCAACCATATTGCAACTGAATTTACACATCTTGAGGTGAGAGAATTAAAATTTAAAAAAATCCCCAACACAAATTCTATAAAAAAAAAAAAAAAAACAATAAGATATATCCCCGCCCCTATCTAATAACATTAATAATTCAATTAATTATAATATTTAGACTGAAGAGGAACGAGAATGGTTTGCAGAACGTGTCGAAACCTGTCGCAACGAGAAAATAACGGAAAAAACAAAAAAAATAATAGCAAAATTAATGATTGAGAGTCAAAATTTTGATAATTTTATGTCAAAAAAATTTGTCAGTGTAAAAAGATACGGTGGTGAAGGTGCAGAATCAATGATGGCATTTTTTTACGAATTATTTAAACAATCATCCAACAATAATTTGAAACAAATAATTCTATGTATGCCACATCGTGGACGATTAAATTTACTAACTGGAATACTAAATTTCCCATCAGAAATAATATTTCGTAAATTAACTGGTGTCTCGGAATTTCCCAACGACATAAAAGCAACTGGTGATGTTTTAAGTCACTTTTCAACATCAGTTGATTTAAATATCAATGCTCAACAATTATTACGTGTATCATTGTTATACAATCCGTCACATTTAGAGGCAGTTAATCCTGTTTCAATGGGCAAAACACGTTCAATCATGCAAGAAATAAATGAGGGAGATTATTCTACCGATAAAAATGCCCAATGGAGTGATAAAATTTTAAATGTTCAAGTAATAAAATCCATAAGCATAAAAATTGAATAAATTCAATTTTTTTATTTATTTATTTATTTAATAATAAAAGGTTCATGGTGACGCAGCTTTTGCCGGTCAAGGAATAAATCAAGAGATGTTGTCGCTATCAAGTGTACCACACTTTGAAATTGGTGGTACAATTCATATGATTGTTAATAATCAATTGGGATTTACTGCACCACCATCACGAACAAGATCATCAAGATATTGTACAGATTTAGCAAAGACAATTGCTGCACCAATTATTCATGTTAATGGTGATGAGCCCGAGGTAAAAGAGGAATAAATGAATAAATTAATCTCCAGACAATTTTAATAATTAATATATATATAAATAATAATAATAATTATTATCAGGAAGTTGTCAGAGCAACACGAATAGCTTTTGATTATCAACGAAAATTTCGTAAAGATATATTTGTCGATATTAATTGCTATCGAAAATGGGGACACAATGAATTGGACGATCCTACATTCACTAACCCACAGATATATAAATTAATAAACAATCGCAAGTAAATAAATATAAATAAATCAATTGAACAATTAAAAGTTGAGTGTCATGAAAATTGTATTGAAAAAATGTCATTTAAATAATTAAATTTTCTAGATCTGTTCCGGACAAATATCTCGAGACCTTGAAGACTATTGGATTAATAACAAACCAAGATATTGAAACAATAATAAATAATCATAACAATGAATTGACAAATTCATTGAAACAAAGTGATAATTATCAACTGCAACCGAATTATTACACACATCGATGGAGAGGTTTTGAACAGGCTCAAACACGTTTAACTAAATGGAATACTGGAGTTGATTTAAATCTTCTTCAATATATTATTGACAAAAGTGTCTGTTTAAAGGACAATTTGGTAAATAAATATAACAATACGTTATAAATTAAATAGAATTGTTATTAATATTCATAATATTTGTTTATCAACAATCAGGAAATTCATTCGACACTTAAAAAAAATTATATACAATCGCGATTGAAGAAATTATCTAACGGCACAAATTTAGATTGGTCAACAGCTGAAGCAGCAGCATTTGGTAGTCTTTTATATCAAGGATATAATATTAGATTGAGTGGACAGGATGTAGGACGTGGTACATTTTCACAACGACATGTAATGTTAATCGATCAATCAACTGGAGGTATTTCAAAACGAAAAACTAAATACCACAACAATCTTTCCCTCAACTAAATAATAAATATTTATTTAATCTCACAATTACAGAGATGTATATTCCATTAAATTCAATGGTGAATAATCAACGAGGAAAAATAGAAATAGCTAACAGTATTTTATCCGAAGAAGCAGTGTTAGCTTATGAATATGGAATAAGTATCAATACACCAACAACTTTACCAATTTGGGAAGCACAATTTGGTGATTTTTTTAACGGCGCACAAATAATTATTGATACTTTTATTACTAGTGGTGAAACTAAATGGATGAATAGTAGTGGATTAACAATGATTTTACCACACGGTTATGATGGTGCTGGTCCTGAACACAGTTCATGTCGTGTTGAAAGATTTTTACAATTATCTGATAGCAAAGAAGATTTACCGGACGATGATAATATTAATATACAAATAGTAAATCCTACAACACCAGCGCAATATTTTCATCTACTTCGTAGACAAGTGAGTGAAAATCAACAAGAAAAAGACATTAATTAATAAATTCCCACTGTGAAATAATTAATAACTAATATTTAGATGGTGCGAAACTTTCGTAAGCCTTTAATAATTGTATCACCAAAAATTTTACTACGTCATCCATTAGCAACATCATCATTGCACGAAATGGCGTCGCAAACATCATTTGCGAATGTACTTGGTAAATTAATAAATAAATTAATTAATTAAATAAATATCTAACTGTATTATTAAATATATATTTATTGCAATGTGTTTCAGGTGATGACAGTGTAAACTGTAAAAATATTCAACGTATAATATTTGTCAGTGGAAAACATTATTACGAATTAATAAAATATCGTGAAAAAATGAAAATAAATAATGTAGCAATTGTTAGAATAGAATGTTTATCACCATTTCCATTATTGGAATTGAATGAAGAAATTCAACGTTATCCACATGCACAAAGTGAATTTATTATTATCATTTAAACAACAACAATAACAGTAGTTATTTATTTCAATCAAGTATTTATTTATTTTTGTTTTATAATCAGATTATATTTGGAGTCAAGAGGAACCACGGAATATGGGTGGATGGACATTTATAAAGCCACGTTTTGAGAATTTATGTGGACGCCGAGTAAGTTACGGAAAAAAAAAGAAAAATATCCCACCCAAAAGAAAAAAAACCAAACATTAATATTAATATCTGTTTTGTTTCAAAGATTAAATATTGTGGACGTGATGAATTGGCAGCACCAGCAGTTGGTATTGGACAATTACATCAACGTCAAGCGCAAGAAATAATTGAAAATTCATTTGCAATAAAATAAAGTGTTTAAAAGTCAATTCAATGATGAAAAATAAATGTAAATAATAATTGATTTATATAATATATATAAATAACTCTGAAATATTTACCAATATATATTTATTCTACATTTTTTTCCACGTCCAATCGTTTATATTCATTTTTAATAAGAATCTTTAATTCATCCTGTTAAAAAAATAAATGACAATGAATTATCATTAACAATTGTTATTTTTCGTGAAAATTAAATGTTAAAATATTTTAATCTTACACCCCATCCAAGTTTATCAGCCAACAATTGACAACCAGTGTCACAATCATCAATTAAAGCAACATCACGACCAGTTTTTGGATTTTTTGAATTAAAATCAAATCCCCGTCGTAAACCAATAAAACTTAACAGTCTATCTTGCATTCCAACCTTCTCTTTATTTATTAACAATCGTGGGCACTTTGGATTAACCCTAGAAAGCAAAATAAAAATTAATTAATTAATTGAATTAAATTTAAAAAAAAAATTTAATTCAAACAAACTCGTCTGTGACCGTTACAATTATTATCTCACCTATCAATTAACGATGCAAATGGTTGTACAATTAAACTTGATCCCATAATAATTAATAAATCAGCTTGTGGAAAATCATGTTCAATTAATGTGTGAAAACGTTCTGGTAACATTTCACCAAAGAATACAATATCGGGTTTAACAATTCCCACCGTACATTTTTCACATTTAGGAATTATTCCATCAACAATTTGTTCTACAACACAACAAAAATGTAAAAAAAATAAAAATGTAAAATAATAAAATATCGATAAAGAATTATTGTTATCAATTACTTTTCATCCACAAAAGATCATAAGAAGCTCGACAATCAAGACATTTTCCAGTGTGAAATGTACCATGAGCTTCAACCAATTTTTCTGTAGGTAAACCAGCAACACGTTCTAACGTGTCGACATTTTGTGTATAATGACGTAATAATAATCCTTTTTCCCACAATAAACGAATAAAATAATGACTGACTGTTGGTTTAAAACCTTCAGGCAATAATTGTTTAGCTAAAACAAAAAATGGCTCTGGATTTTCTTTAAAAAAATCCAATTCAAATATCGCTTGTGGATGTGGAAGATTGTATTTCTCCAAATTGTGATAGAGACCACTTGATGGTGATCGAAAATCCGGAATTCCTGCAGCTGAAAAAAATTAAAATTGAATTGTAATAAATAAAAAAAAAGAAGAAGAAACAGAAGAAAACACATTGACAAAAATATTATTCAATCGTACCAGTTGAAATTCCAGCGCCAGCCATTGTTATAATTTTTTTACATCCTTTTTTCTCAATATAATCAACAATACCATCAAGATTAAGTCCACTCAATATTCTCATTTCATAATCATTATCATCATCATCATCATCATCATCAGCATCATTATCACTGGATAACAATGTTAATTTTTGTGCCAAATATTTTCTTAATTTTTCCATTTCCGATTTATCATTAACATCAATATTCCTATCACTTTTATTTGCCGATGTATCCGGCTTTTTATCATCACATTTCACTGTTGCATAAAATATCTGATTAACAATATATACATACTACAACAATGAGCAATAATTAATAAACAATAGAGTAAATATGATTTATTTGTAGGTTAGAGTACGGAATCGAATACAAAAACGACGAAATAATAAATAATAATTAATCCACTTACCTTTTGTTTCGTCATTGGATTTTTTATCATCATCACAAGATTTTTCCATTTCGTTGTATTAACCAACAATTGTTTATTCATAACATTTATTTCGAGATGACTCACGAAAAAAGAACCACCACACCACAACACTAATTTCCATCGAACACAATTCGATATCTCGCACAATCGATTGATCGCAAGCTCAATAACTTTTCATATAAACAAAATGGCGGAGAAAAAATCAACGTACACCACCGCCATCTTGAATACGAATAAATACGCGGCAAATGTATTTTTGGCGGGATAATATTATTTGGATTCGGCGAATTTTTTTTTTTTTACAACAATTCCCCGAAATACAAAGCATTAAAATGGCGGATGATTTGACATCAAAATTCCATTTAATTAATGCAATTATCACTCATATATCGTATGAATATATTAATAACATAAAGATTTATGTTAATTAATTGATAATTCTATTGAATTTATCGTATAATTTGCACTTCGCGTTCTTTGGATAAATTCGAGGACAAAGGGGAAAAAAAAAAAAATGGAGTCGACCATTTTCCGAACGATTTACCGGTGAAAAAAGTGATGATATTATTTCATGGATTAATCCATCGCATCCGCAATAAATAAATATATATATTAATATATGAATAAAATAACGATACCATTTATGCAGCGTATGATGATGGCAAGTATGTGCTCCAAATATTTATCCCCCACAGCTACTGAAGGTCTTCCGTTTGTATTGAATATGGATGCTGAACAAAAAAAAAATATTGTTGTATATATACATGTATATATATATATGAGAAATAATTGAGGACGCTGATGAACATGCACTATTTGCAAGTTGCTGTATGCTTAGGAAAGTTTTTTACTATATTATTGCAGTAGATAATTATTATTTATGTGTAAAAATGGATTCTTTAGTTGAAAATATTCAAGGATGTACTCACCGGTATTCGGAACAAAGGAAAATTTTGCACGCACTACACTCACTTTTGAAACACTAATTTTGCCATAAAAGACCACTTATCACACACTAAATTGCACTTAATATACTACCACTGCACTTTTAAACAATTTTATCAATTTATTATATGATTAATAAACGAATTTGTGATTAATAATTGAGATTGAATTTACGAAGAGCACTAACGACGTTCATATTGCATTAGGGACGCCATGATAAACCTGCACGAACTTGCACATATTCCGTTACGAAAAACCACTATTCACACACATAAAACTTCCCTTAATAAAACACTATTACACTTCTTCACCACTTCACTAATTAATTATTAGATTAATTAACAAATTCGCGATGAATAATTAGATTAAATATACGAAGAACAATGAGAGCACTTCTGTAGTGTTGAAGACGCCGGTTGAACCTGTTCGGACTTGCACACAATTGCGCACGGCACTAATTCCCCCTCTTCGACTACTAGCGGCGCGCGCAGCTCCCGCTACATCGTTCTCGTCGTGCGAACATAGAATGTCTCGCAAACTGAATTCAATCCAATCTTTAAATTGCAAATAAAAATCGAAATTTCTTTTAAAATTGATTCCTAAATTATTACAAATAAATTTTTCAATTATTACATAATTAAATGCGTTTTAAAATTGCCATTGACTTGTGTTACATCGCATGATTAGGGCGCCACCATACATATTTCATAGCAAATACAATTCAAAAATAGACCAATCGTGTTTCAACATGATTACACTGACCGCCATGACACTTTTTAAAATTTACCGCGAACTAATGGGATTGTTATTATTATTATTATTATTGTTATCACTGTTATTATTATTATTATTGGGTGTTATCTCTCAAATAAACTCCAGGATTCGACTCTCGACATTATTATTGCAGGAAAAAATGCAGGAGTTGAGTGAGTTTTGGTATTTAAATAAATTTATAAGTGTATAATGATTTATTGTAGTAAAATTATAGTAATAACAATCACATATTGTGTTATCTATCAACGTGAGAGATATCAACACACATGTTTTATTTCATTTATTTATAATAATAATTGTTTTTTGTGAATTTTTTTTATTTTTTGTAAATTTTTTTTTTTTTTTTCTTAAAGAGAGAATGAATGGGAGACATAAATAATTTCGAACTCTTTTCACCAGCATATAAATATTCGTATAAATTATCATTGATATACGAATATGATTTGGCTGATGAAAAAAAAAAAAAAAAAAAAAAAAAAGTGCTTAAAAATCACGTTAACATTAAAAATATATATATGTATAATATTTATATATATAATATGTATAAATTGTCGAGTCGAACTTTATTTAATCCTCTTTTTTTTTTTCTCATCACTATTTCATTCCCTAATTTCTCATTTTGTTGCGCATTTTTTTATTTTTTTTTTTTTTTCCATTTGTTCGTTAATTCTCGTTCGTTATTAAACTTCATATCTCATTTATTATATTCCTTATTCTCTTTACTACTTTCGTTTTTTTTTTTTTTCCTTCGTTTATTCACCTAAAAAATAGAGTTTTTAAAAAATCTTGAGTGTGGCCATTGTTTAATCGGTTGTTGAGAGGAGTTGAAAAAAAAAAAAAAAAAAGAAAAAATGAAACACGAAAAGATTAATAAATAACGATAAAAGTGTATTTAAATTGTAATTTAGTTACTGCAATTAATTTTTTTCCAACTCCCATATCAATTTTACATCGTCATCACTTTAAATTTGTCCGTTAGAAAAACCTCCCCCTACTTTTCACTTTTATTTATTTATAATCAATTTTTTCTTCTTCTTTTTTTTTTTCTAATTATTAGGCACCAATGGTATGCGGACCCTGTCTTTGGTTCATACGACCTCGTCCTTCTCCTTTTCCCATGCCGCGATTTTAATAATAATAAAAAAAAAAAAAAATAATAAAAATAAAAATAATAAATTTTTCAAAGTAATTTATTATTTTTTTTTTTTTTATTTATTTTCCCTCATCTCATTTGTCATCATCATCATCATCACCCCCCTCTTTCTCTCATCTTCACTTCACCTAAAATACGTAATTGCTTTTTTTTTCTTTCCTTCATTTATATTTGTTTATTCTTCTATTTAAAATTGTTTTTTTTTTAGTCATTTTCACTTTTACTTCCTCCCCTCTCTCTCTCTCTCTCTCTCTCTCTCTCCCCCCACCTCTCACGCTATTTCGTTCGTTCTCGTCACTCTTTTAATTAGAGATATGTTCATTCCGTTTGAAAAAAAAAAAAAAAGAAAAAAAAAAGAAACGGAAAATAATTAATAAAAAAATATAAACTTCAGTCTTCTTCTTTTTTTTCCGGCTTCAAGTCCACCATTGCATGAAGTTCTTCGGGGCTGTATCTGCAATAAAATAAATAGAAATTAATTATTATAATAATAATTATTATTTGTTGAATAAATAATAGTTTTGTGATAAAATGATAAAAGTAAAAAATTGAATATTTACCCCAAGAGACTCTGAAGATCACAAACAAAACGATAAACATAACGTTTACCCGCTGTTTTATGAATAATATTTTTGTCATAATAATAACGCAATCCACGACTCAATTTTTCATAATTCATTTTCGGTTTATTTTTTCTTATACCCCAACGTCTTGCAACTTCATCAGGATCAGTTAATTTAAATTCCCAACCGTCACCGGTCCATGAAATAAAACCTTGACACGATTTATCAGTTAATAATTCCAATAAAAATTGCCACAACTGTATTGGTCCAGAGCCAGTAAAACACGGACCACCACCTTTATCAATTAAATAATTATAAAATAATATTTTAACATTAAAATTAAATAATTCAATATTATTCTTTCAATAATTATTTCAATGATATTTTACCTGTATAACCAGCTAACATAGCACTTGGTAAAAGTGTTTTTTGATCTGGATTATTAATATTTGATGGATGATGTGGATTAGATGTATCACGTGATCCTAAACCAGCTAAAAATGCTGGATGATGTGTTAAATGTTCACCAAGTGGTCCAACACCCCATTGATCACCACCAACAGTTGAACCACCACCACCAGTTGCACTACCACTACCAGGAACAGTTTGAAATGGCGTTGCATCATATTGTCCATAACCTTCACTATAACCTTCATGATAACGACCTAAAAATAAAATAATATTAACAACAATTATAAATTAATATATACAAGAAATAAAATTGATACATCACCTCTTGGATAATTTTTAAATGGTGGCGGTTGATATTTAGGTTCAAGTTGAATTCCACTAGCGCTATAAAATTCTGGTGATCCATCCAAATTATATGAATGTGTTGTTTGATGTTCTTGTGGTAAATTATGATATTCAGTTGGTTCTTCATATCCAGAATAATGTGCAGGTGTAATATAATTATCAGTAGCATTACCACTATTATTATTACCACCACCACCACCACTGCTTGTCACCCTGAGATCACTCTCATTATTTCCACCACCACCACCACCACCACCACCCGCGTTCAAATCACTTGTACCACCACCGCTCTGCAGATGTTCTGGTATATGATGATTACTGTAGTTAACTATAATTAAATAAATATTAACAATTAATATTAACAATTAAATATAAATAAATATCAAATATTATTGTAATAAAATATATATATGGAAAATTTACCTTCGGCTTTGAGCTGACTCAAGTTTCGTAAATGTATATATGCATTACTTGCATTATTATTGTTATTATTTGTATTATTATTATTATTGTTGTTGTTGTTATTATTATTATTATTATTGTGATTGCCACTGGTTGTGGTTGTGTGTTGATTATTGGCAGCTTGGGAATTATGATTGTGTGACGATGGTGATGTTGTTTCATCTCTTTGATTGTCATCTTGACATATTGGACTACGTAAATGATTGTATCCACCTGAAATACAATAATTATTAATATTTATTGAGATTAAATTATGTTTATATATATATTGTGATATTTATTTGCGGTAGGCGGGAAAAAATCTGTGCTGTGTTGTGCGCGAGGACTTGCGCGAAGTGTGGGCGGGCGTTCTCTCTGATTGGCTTGTTCTAAACTCCGCCCAATCTCATTCTCTCTTTTTTTTTTTTTTTATGTGTGTGATATGTGTATATATATATACCATATATTATTTGAACATAGATATGTGTGTGTGTGTGCTATTTCTTCTCATATAAATGCTATCTATTCGTTTGCAATTTTTACACAGACGATAATACAGAAATGCAACAGGCTTAAACTTGCAGAGAAAATTCAAGGTCAAGTTAAATAATTCATTATTTTTTTTTTTTTTTCCCCCCTTTTCTTTGCATTAAGTTTGTTTAAAGGGTGGGGAGGATTTAAGAAGTATCAGGTCACGCACTTGATAGGCTTTTATTATATGTGGAGGATATATTTAATGGGGGTTTTTTTTTTTTTTCATTTATGGGTAATGGTGGGAGCTAGAGTTGGTTATTGCGCATGTTATGTTGACCAATGTGCCACCAGGCACATCATATATCTAAAGCTTCGTTTTTTTTTTTTTTATATATATAGGTGCAGGTATATATGTTATACACCTGCGTGTGCAAGTAGCGTTTGCACACGACGACGACGACGGCGGCGGCTGCACCTCGCACCCCATTTCATGGACGGTGAGCGTGGGAGTCGAATGAACACTCGGCCCTCACGCCACCATCATCATACAAGACCCCATATATGTATGAATGTATGTATAATAAATACACATATACAATCACCCCATAGTCTTTTGAATTTTCAATTCACCACATAATTAACTGCAATTTTTTTTTTGTTTTTTCTTGTTTGCGAAAATGAACAAAAAACGTTGAATTAAAATGTGAAGAAGTTGAAGACAATTTAAATGTTGGTGAAATTAAGTTAGAGATGATTTAGAATATATATATATATATATATGTTTTAGTTGAAGTAATTTGTCGGGAATTGGAATATGGTGATAAATTTTTTTCAGACATGATTGGATATTCTGTCGCGGGGCCAATATCAGCTGGGGAACAGGTGCCGGTAAAAGACGACGAACTTTTAAGATAGAGAGGGAGTTCTCTTCTGAACGTGTATATACTTGTTGGGGCACGCGCCAAACCGAAACAAACGAAGAGCGCGCGGCGCACAGCTGCTATACGCTTGTTGCTATATTTCCAACATGAAGAGTAGACGCGGTTCTACGAACAACTATATATTATTATACACAAACGTTTAAATATATACATGTATATATACACTTAAATTTCCAAATGAGAGATAAAGAAAACGAAATTAAAAACAGGGAAATGACAAAAATAACGGTTTTATCAGTTGGAAAATGAAAACAAGTTCATTCCTGTTTTTCGGTTGAATAATTTAACGGTGAAAAACTTCGGTTTCATCACAATTTTATATTGTCAGAGTAATAAGTTTATTCCTATTTTTATTATTGTCATTCCAGTTGAATATAATTCAATTTAATCATCAGTATTTTATATTTTTCCTGATGAATAACAAATGTTTGTTCATTTTTGTTTCTCGTCGTCATCATAAAAATAATACCTGGTGTGTGTGTAGTTGCATCCAACGAAACGGGTGGTATTACCCTTGATATATCATTGTGTTGCTGATGATGATGATGATGATGATGGTGTTGTTGTTGTTGTTGTTGTTGTTGTTGATGATGATGATGATTATGATGATGTTGATGATGATTGTGATGATGTGGATGTGTTGCAATAGTGTCTTGTTCATGATACGATGGATAATCAGCGTAAAATGGCTCTTGAGCCGTCACCAAAGTGTCCAACATTTGTAAAACCATTTCTGGTGCGTTTTCAGTTGGTAATAGCAACGAATCGTTGCTATTATTATATGAATTTATTATCAATGTTGCTGTATCTTCTGCCGGCGTCTGTCCCGAATGGGAGCCCGACGTTTCGAGGCTCACAACACCCGCCGTGACTTTTAGTCACTAATTAATTAATTATAACTTCACTATTCTTTCAATAAACAAAATCACCAAATTCTTTTATTAATTATCTAATTAATAAATCAATAATATTTCCACACTCCTGACCCAATATATATCTTGAAAATTGACTAGAATATACCACCAATAAATAATTATTCATATAAATAATTAATTCGACTCTCAAATTCACATTTACAGATGGAAAAAAAAAAATTAAAAATTCACAAAATTATTTGCGCCGATTATTTGACTAAAAATTCCATATTTTGAACAAAACTTTAATTTATATTTATCCAATTATTCGTCACACACACACATATAACTCACGTGAGAATATATAACACATAAACACATATATAAATAATTAATAAATAAAAAAAAAAAAACCCCCAGAATAAAATTTCAGTTAAAAACACTGACAAAAAATTGAATATTTTCTTTCAATTGATTATTTTTTCGTTTCTTCTAATTAAAATATATTGACAAAATTTAATATAAATTGATGAATTTTGTGAAGCGCACGAACAACACTGTTACTCTCCACTTGACGTGAGCGCGCGTGTCACTGCGACGGTGCCACAGAGCGTTTCCGCTCACCAGTCCCCAGCCACTTCCCTTTTTCCTTTCCTGTCTCTTTACGCGTTCTCTCCCTTCTCCATTCGCTACCACTACCACACTGTTACCATCGTAAAACGTCGTCGTTGTCGTCGTCGCCACCACACCACTACTTATAAGTTTTGTTCACTCACCGCCCCGTATATTTCCCCGTGGTTGCTTATCCACATAGACGATTGTTAAAAAACGTTGAGAAGAAACTTCGAGGCTCGTCAATGTGCGCATTAACTGACTAACCTTTAATTGTATTCGTTCATGTATATATGCAACGCGCGACAAACGATGGCGGGGAAAATAGTAGTGGGGATATTTAATGCTGAAGGAGAATGTGAGAGAGGGAGAAAGGAGTATATTACAAAACGCCCCCTCATATATTTTCAACCACCTGTTGCTTGTACTTAATAGGGAGGAATTGAGATATAAATATATAGAGAGAGAGAATTTGGCCAGATATATTTAAATATTAAGTATATAACTGGAAAAAAAAAAAATTTTACAGTTAAAAATTTTACATCTTCTCTTGAAGCAATTATATTCATGTTGGTACTCAAACAATGTGAAATCGTTTAGTTTACAGTATAAAATAGTAAACTTTCCAGACTTGTGTGTAAAAAAAAAAAAAAAAAAAAAAAATAGATTAAGGTAAAGAAGAAAAAAAAAATCACCAGCTATTTCCATAAATTTCTGTAATTTTCTTTCAGTATTACAGAACCACCCATGATGATTATTACATCGTGGGTATTAATAAGAGACTTTTGTCGGGTCCGATTTCGATAATAACAATTCTATTCTTTTATAAATGGAGTCTTCCCCCCCTTCATTAATTTGAGTGTGGGACTCATCCCACATGACAGAAAGAAAAAAAAAAAAATGAAATTATCATCCACATTTTTCTTTTTCTTAAAAAATAAAGAAAAAGAATAATAATAAAATGAAATAATATAGGAAAGAGAATTGAGAAAGATTGAGAACAAGGGAATATATATATGTATATATATATATATATATGGAAAAATAAGGTAATGGTATTATAGAATATTCTGGATACGAAGAGTGAAGGGGGGGCCCCTCACACCGGATGCAAGGAGAGTTGACGCAGGGGAGTCCCCGAACAGGCTCGCGCGCGCTCACACACGGTGGCTCGCACGTGATACAGAGGGGACCGGAATTATCTCACCCTCTCTTCACCACACTTCTTCTCTCACTTTAACTCCCTACTACCAATAATACCACGCTCGTGCCTTCTTTCATAGTCCCAAACAACTTGGGGACTTTCAAGACTCAAGTTATATATACATAAAAAAAAAAAAGGAAAAAAAAAAGGGAACTGAAGAAGTACAGAATTGAAGGGGGGAAAAGAAATGAAGAAAAAGTAGGAGGGAAAAACCCGTAATGCTCCTCCTTTATTTCTCTATCAAAAATTCATTTTATATATCTACATACATATATATATATATATATATAAAACCTTCAAAGTATTATTGACCCATAGAAGAAAAAGTACCAAGTGAATTGCAATATATACATTCAACTTCCTTTCAATTCATTCATCAACATTTTTTTGCGCTTTCATATTCAGAAATTTGAGAAATTCAAGAATTAGATAGATGCATCTAAAAATGAAAATCAGGTAGAAGAAAAAAAAAATAATTATACGAGAACTGGAAAGAGAAAAAAAAAAATAAAAAGGCCCAAAAAATATGAAATAAGGCCCAAAAATATATAATTATATATATATATGTATTTATATTTTTTTTATCGACAGTGCAGGTTGTATTCACGCGTTCATTCATAGTGTTCTCTCCACCGTGGCGAATGGGGCCTTATATACAAGAGTAAGAGAGGGGGAATGACAGAAACATTATATACAAAGAGAGATATATATATATATATATATATATTGAGGGAGGGTAAAAAGGGGAGCATTGCTCATTGGTAACGCACGACACGCTATCCCCTTCTCACAAGACATGTTTTTTTCTTTTTTTTTATTTTTTCTTCTTTTGGGCCTTATAGTAAAACTCGTACGTGCAAAGTTCTCTCGCTCTTTTCCTTATATATTTCATATTTATATATATATATATATATGTTTTGAACCATATATAGTATATTTGAGCTCTCGCATTACAACCGGAAGTGGAGGGAACCCCTAAAGGGAACCACTAACCCCCCTTCAAAAGAGACAGACAGAGGAGGGGACATGAAGGGGCCTTAAGATACAGCTTTTATAATGTCGTCGAGTGCTCCTCCCTCATTTATATATACATATATATATATATTTATAAACGTGAACCACTTCATTGTTGCTCACTTCTTGCTCAAGAGGGCATTTTTTCTTTTTTTTTTATTCTTCGGTGGGAGGTGACGAGTCTAGGGGGGTTAAAATATTGTAAGAAATAAAAAGAAGAAGAAGAAGAAGTAGAATAATATAAAATAATAAAAATGAGAACGAAGATGTTGGTAGGAAGGAAGTTGAGCAGATGCACCATCGCAACTAAAATACATACACTCAACACACGTTATTATTGCTGAATAAATATTCGTTTTTTGGGCCTTGTGAAAATATAATTTTAAACAAATATACGAATGTCTATTATATTAAATTATTATTAATATTAATAATAATATTGTTATTGTTATGTTATGGAGGGGTAGAGAGAAAAATCGTGAAACAATCGATTGGGCCAACGGATAACCATAAACGAGTTCAAACACGTCACAATACCAATATGAATCCTTTTATGGATGTTTTATACCATATTGAAACACTCATACATATAAATATATATATATATATATATAATGATGATGATGATGATGATGATGATGAAGTTTAATAAATGCGACGACGTGCTTGAAACATTCAATGTGCGAGTTGTTGTGCGTGATAAAAATGATTTAAAATTAAATTTCATTATTTCTTTTTTTAGTTTTGTTTCAGTTAATGTTAAATTTTTTTTAACATCAAACATATCTTGCAATTGAATAAAAATAAATGAATGGATAAATTAATATAACGCGAGTTGATTGATAAAAGATAATAATGAATGCAATAATAAGAGAGTTGGAGGTTTTTTTTTTTTCTCTTTTATTTATTTATTTAAGTTGTGTGTGTGTGTGTGTTTATGTGGCAATCGCCCATTATTGTATAAACAAGGAAGATTTTTATCTTTTTGTTTTTTATTTTTCTTTTCTATCCACACTCTGATGTAACAATAAGAAACTTTACATTGTCGTTTATTTGTTGTCGCGCAACGCCTTTCATTTATTTATTTATTTATTTATTTATTTATTTATAGTATCCTCTTTTTTATATTTCGTTGATTTCACACGAGAAGAATTGAATTAATTATTGGGGGAGGGATAAGAGAAGAATAATTTGGTTGTATTGATAATTATTATTGTGATTTGTTTGTTAATTTACTCACCGTCATTGTGATAAGGCCTTGGTAATGGTACATTTATTGATTGCTGAATTGTTTGTTGCTGTTGTTGTTGTTGTTGTTGCTGTTGACCTGGATTTCGTGACGCCGATGATGTTGAGGTAGTTGAATTATTTGATGTTGTTGGACTTTTATGTTCAGTTGTAACTGAATTATTTGTCGTTTGATATGATAAAAATTCACCAAGATCCGGTACACAAACGCTCTCGTATAAATTAGCTGGCATATTTTCCAACGATGCTTTTTCCACTTCATCTTCTAAATAAAATAAATTATTATAACAATATTTATAATTTAATTATGGCTGCTTTTTTTTTTTTTTTTTTATTTTATTTTTGTCTTTAATGAAAGTTTTGGTGTTGGTAGTTAAATATAAAAATATATATTACTTTGATAATGATTAAATAATTATTTTGAATGATGGAAAGCGAAACGACAAATTTAGTTTCTATTTCTATAATTCGCATATATTTCTCAACCACCCTTATTCAATAGTATTATTTATTTATTTATTCATTTAATATTTACAATATTTCCGCCAATTTTTCACTCAATTACAAAGTTAAATTTCTCAATTTTCGTTTGCACAATCGCCACAGAATGAAATAAATGTTTAACTATACAATTGTTTATACAAAAATGATATTGAATCTAATGAAAATGGTGAATAACACACTGCAGAGAAAAAGAATATCTTAAAGGGTTGAATTTCACATTTTATTCTTTCACACACACGTGTCATGAAGATAAATAAAATAAAAATCTACGTTAAAGGGGGTAGGGGTTTTTTTTCTTTTTTCTCTCTGAGACACGTTATAAATGAAATTGAAGTATATATCATCGAGTACAAAGGAATCTATTGTAAAATGTTAGAGAAAAGAACAAAAAAAAAAATGTTCAAGTGTCTTTGGTGTATCCGGAAGTGTACGAACAAAATTTTCCATTTAATTCATTTTATTTCCATCATCTTTTACACCTGTGGATGCATCATCGCAATTTTTCCCCATAGATATCTGATACGTTCTTTTTTTTTTCTTTGTGTATGTCTGTGTGTTGTATTCATTCTCTCTCGCTTTATATATATATTTTGGAAAATGCAATGACAAAACCCAGTGATTATTTTCATCCATACTTTCGCGAGAATTGCAAGGAAAAAGTGGATGACATTACAAGAAAAATAACGATAAATAAGAATAAGAATGAGAAATAGAAGAATATAAAGAGCAATAGGATCTTATATATATATATATTTATATTCATGTATAGACTGCTCTCTTTACATGGAGATCACTCCTTAAGAGGAGGATTGATCACTTCCGGTGTGTGACGGGATCCAGGTGCTATCTCTCAATCTCATCGAAAAATTTATTACCACAAGTTGTATTTAAAGATTTGCGATCAAACATAATACTTGAATGAATTGTTCTTTTTTTTTTTATATTTTTCTAGATAAATTATTTACCCATCAACGCTTTAGTATTATTCAACAGAATTTTTATTCAATTGTATGAAGAATAGTAGCATTATTGAATCAGGAGCTTGAACAGGTTTCGACCTGTCCGGATTTAACCGTTAAATCATCAGATAAAAAATTGTAAATAAATTCTAAATTTTGTAGTTAAATATATTTTAAAGTCTATTAATAAATTTTATATTCTATATATATATATGTTTAGGGTGGAAAATAAATCATTAACTAACCCTTTTGAAGAAGCTCCAAGTGCTCCCACAAAATATCACCCATAAATGCTGGTGCTCGTGCTAAAAATGAATCTTTTCCCATTGCACAAATTTGTTTTCCCGTCATATGTTGCCACGGTTGCATTGCCACACCTTCTAGTGAAAATTCTCTTATCGCCCAATGTAACCAATGAGCAACAGCAGTCTCTGACCATTGCCTTGGATCTGTAACGGAGAAAAAAAAACAAAGAAAATTAAAACAAACAAATACAAAAAACTGAATTAATATCAATTTTTCACCGAAAACTTTTCCATCTTTATAACTTTCAAGTTCTTATTTTTAAGTGTGCAACAAACACACATATTCGCACACATCATACAGGATATTGTGCCAGTATATCGGGGTTTTAGAAATCCACGAAACATACAAATGAAATCGCACAAATTGCGCAGGAAAAAAAAAAAAAAGAAAAAATAACAAACGCGTGCACATACACGCACATATATATTTATATTATACATCACATACAAATAAAAAGTATGAACGAGGCGGGTGGAACACAAAGGATTGTACCGAAGGCCATTTTATGAATGGCACAAGAGTGGAAAAAAAGAAAAAAAAGAGAGAGAGAGATACAAACGAATAGACAAGTGTATGAGAAAGACAAGAACTTTCCACACAACCACAAACAGTTCATATACATATATATATTCGTGGAAATTGTCAGCAGAATATAACTACACGTAACAAAATAACGTCATACGCGACATCGTCAAACAAAAAATAAAAAATATTCAAACATAAATTTAATAATTACATTCAAATAATTTCCATTTTATTTTCTTTAAATATCAAAGTAACGTTCAACAGTCTTTTCATTTATTTATATTAATATATTATATATAAATATGTATATACAATCTCTAACAGCGATTGACATGGCGGCAACAAGGGTGTGTATATGTATATGTGTCTGTCTGTCTGTCTCTCACTTATGGATAGATCAAAGGTGCCGCCGTGCGTACCGGCATCGGCACACCAAATGTTTGAGGATTGCGGGCGCGCACGCGCAATGCTTCATGTTTGGCCAACTGATTCCTTGTCATCATTGTTAACAGCTATACAGCGAAAGAGAGAAGAGGAGAAAAAAAAAGAATAAAAAAAAAACGAGGAAGAAATAAAATAAATAGAGAGGAAGGGAACGAGAGAAAAAAAAAGTATTTAACACTCCCTCATCTCTCAATCATCACCGCACCATCACCACCCATCATCGACACCATAACTAAAATCCATAGTCAATATAGAATGAATATAAATATTATTGACCAAATAAGTGAGAAGAGATAAGAGTGAAAATATATTTAGAATTATTGAGAGAAGAAATAAAATAGACAGGTGAATATTTCTTCTTTTATTTTCTTCTTTTCTATACAACAATAAAAAAAAAAAATTTTGTTCTTTTGATATTGAAGTACGCAATGAAATCAAAACTGTTGATATTTACTTAGGAAATAGTTCACCTGTTGCATAGAATAATACGACCCTTATATGTATCTTTATATACACCCATGTATATATAATGTTTTGGTGTATATAAGTGTTTGTATATAATGCGCGGGAATATGGTGAATGTTGATGGCTCTTCTGATGGGGAGCCGATGCCACACATCCGGTATGCGCATTCAGAACCACGCGGGTGTGACGTTACTTCCGGTCTACATGCCCTCGACAAGAGACGTCGGACCCGCGCACGTCGATGGTGGCAGTGGTGGTCGCTGGAAATTCGTCGCTTTTTCTCTCTTCTCTACATCTCTTGTTATATATATATATATATACTTAACAACATATATACATATACTTATATATGTATGTATTTGTGTCTGGTTCGCGAACAGATTCACCTACTCTGTGACCTCTCCGTGAACCAACTGAACGCGAACGAACGTGTACAAACGCGTTCCACTTCGTCTACTTTATTCTCTTACATATATATATATATATTGTATCCATGATCTTTTTTTTTTATCTACTATCCTCTCTCGTTTTTTCATTTTTACCTTTCTCTCTTTTGTATATATATATATATATATATATATGTATAATATTAATTGTATGTATGTTTGAATCTTTCGTCGCTTTCTAGTCGTTATTTCTTTTGTTTACAAGAAAAAATGTAAATGTATATGGATTTTATTATTTATTTTTCAAAAAATTATATAGATAATGAAGTGTATATATAGATAAATAATCAAATGTTTTATAATAAATGAAAGAAATAGAGTGTAAGAGGAGAAACAAACAAACAAAAAAAGATAGATTTTGAATAATGTCTAATATAATTTTCTTTGTTTCCCCCTGACCCATTTTTCATGCTCATTGGTGCATCCTTATACGCAAGTTGCATGGGAAAGGTGAATGCTAATGTATATATATATATATACACATATGTGTATGTATATTTAGAGGAGATTTCGATTGAGAGTCAACGAAGGGGAGAGAAAGAGAGTGGGTAGAGAATGAGGGAAACGAGGTAATCATCGTGCGTAACGAGTTTGCGATTCACTCTTCTCGTTCTCGTTTTTTTTTTTCCTTCTTTTCTTCTTTATTATTATTGCTATTGATGGGGGGCGCAACACGCAGAACATAATCAAAAACATTTGCAACAATACGTATGGAAAAAAAAAAAAACTATTACACGAAATATTTTGTTTTTTTTCAAATTTAAATAACTATTTATTAATTATTAACTCACCTTTGGTTATATTCAAACGAACTTGTTCCTTTTCCCATGATGCAAATGAGGCTTTCAATGCCTCAGTCATTTTTTTATTTGTTCCAGGTGTTAATGGTGGCACTTGCGCCGGAATATCTGAAACAAACAAAATAATCCCTTTAAAATTTATAATTTTTTATTTTATATATTATTATATCTAAATATTCTTCCAATATATAATTGTATTTATGTATATGTATTTAATGAGTACACACCTGTGGCAGTAAAAATATAGAAAAAAAAGGGGGATACGGTGTATAAACTTATCTGTCATGATCAAACGATGAGAGAAAGAGAGAGAGAGAGAGAGAGAGCAGAGAGTATAGAAAAAAACAAAAAGAAAGAGGGACATGGACAAGCATCGGTGATTTTGAAACAATTGGAATATTTATCGGCATTCTTTCTCTTCATCACATTTTTATTTCTTTCTCATTCTCTTCTATTATATATATATATATATAAACTCTCTTGTGATCGTCACTCTAAAAACACACGTGATTAAATACATTATATACCCTCTTCATTACCCTTTTCTATACTCCATCACAATGTACATGTCTCTTTACTCGCGTTTACCCACGCGTGGAAATTCCACCGTGGGAAAAAATGTATGCAAACGTATTCGCCCTCGTCGATCGATATGCAAATTTTTAATGCTCGATTATTTCTTCTTTTATATATATATATATATTTACTTCTTCTTCTTCTTTTTGTTCAACAGTTTATTATTCACAAAAATAATTCGTAGAACAATGAAATTTTTCATTATATTGATAAAGTTATTTATAATATTATATAAATTGAAATTCTCACGGATAATGTACAAGTGGTGTCAGGTGTGTTGTGTCTGGGGTGGGAGTGTGCAAAAGACCAACAGAAATGTGAAAATAAATATATGAAAGAAATAAAAAAGAAAGAAACATTATATACATAAATATGTGTATGGATATAAAATGTTCTTCCTAGATAGGCATCGTCATAAAAGAAAAGAGGGTGTGAGGCCCTTTACAGTTGCAACTGGCGCAACATTGGCTTGAAGCAGGTGCAAACACGTTTGTATATGTACGGATGTGGCATCAGGGTAAATAGTAAAAAAAAAGAAAAAAGAATAGAATTAAAAAATTGCAAAAGTGCGTGAAACGAAAAATCAAACAAAAATTTTTATTTTTCATATAATTAATTATATACTGAACATAATTTAATAGTTATTATTTTTCTATTTTATTTCAATGAATGACAGTGTAATGGAGTTTATAAAATTAAGTTAATTATTTTGTTGCTTGCGTATGATGAGAAATAAAAATAAGAAGCGAAGTATGCTAATGTATACTGCTTGACCTGAGTGACTCTTTATTCACCTTTCGGTTCGTTTTTGTTTAGTAAGCATAAATTAACATTATTAATCGTTGATTCCTTTTTTTTTTTTCTCCTTTTCTTCACATATATATATATATACGCATGTATAATAATCAAAAGGATATATATGTTTGACTTCGATTGAGCTAGACATTCAAAAAAAAATATAGAGTGTATGAAAAAAAAAATTTCCATTCGTATCATTCGATGAAATACATTTGCTTCAATAATATTTTTCTTCTTTACCCACTTTTTTACGCCCCCCCCCCCCCCCCCCCCTCATTCCTGACGTATTTTATTTTATAATTCCATAGACAGATGGTTTAGAATTAATAGAGATATTATTTATTTATTCAATTTCTTTTTCATTCTTTGTATAAATACAAAAAATGATATTCCAATGTATTTTTTGTTGCCTTAATTTTCTATTTTGTGTGTTTATGAAAATGGTCTACGAATATTTATATGATAGGGAAGTTTTTTAAAGCACGTGCTAAAAGAAATTTGTAGAAGCTTACATATATATATATATATTAGTACTTAAGTTTACTTTTACTTTCTTATTTTTTCCCCATTCTTTCTTTCTTGTTGCATGTGCCTCATCAACAGTGAAGAATGAGTAGCAGCCAACGAATGTGCCAGCTGGCCGACCTCCAACACGACATATGGCCCGAAGAAACTTAGAGGGGCCTTAAGGAGTAAGGTCAAAGGAGAATGAGAAAGAGAAAAGTGATAAATAAAGATATATAATTCAGTAAGAAGGATCAAACTACCACTGTCCAAGTTATATTTTATTCTTCGATTTCAGTGTGGGATTAAAGGGTCATTTTTTGTTTGTTTAAATAAATAATTAAACAATTTTCTTTATAACAATTTGAATTAGTACTTAGTTAATTATAATATCTATTACACTGCAAGGGTATGTGTACGATAAAGGGCAAAACCTGTTGCACGAACGCGCACGTGCAGGTTTGAACTTGCGCACGGCGTTAACCGTCAAAAAAAAAAAAAAAATTCCCCCACTAAAATAATCTAATATTTTTTTTCCTCTCTAATTTTCCTTGTCAAATACACAACAGATGCATTTGAATAGCGATAAATATAAACTTTAAACAAAGGAAAACATAATGAACAGTAGCAGAAGAGTGGAGGGATAAGAGGAACTAAGAGATATGAGGGGGAAAAAAAAAATGTTAAAAGATTTCTTTTTCCTCCTTTTTTTTTTCTCTCTACTTCTTTTTTCTTTTTTTCTTTTTTTTTCGACAACGTTTAACGACAATTTATCATTGTAGCGCGTGTTTTAGTGAGATATGCGTTTGTATATGGTTGACACACGATGACGACGGGTGTGTGGCTGCGTGCGATAATACCACGACTTCCTGGAGGCGCATATATTCCTCTAGAGAATAAATAGAAAAGAAGTGTGAGCCACCCATGAAAGAGCAAGTGAATAAATGAAAAAAGATGAAAAAACAGAAAAGAATAATATGAAGATGGTGATGTTGCAAACATTACTCTAAGCACATTGGCCAAATAGGCGTGTGTTAAAGGCGCATTGTGGTCAAGCATATTTTAAAACCACTGTTGGGGGGAGAAAAAAAAGGAAAAAGATATATAGATATATATATTTTAGTATGTATGTTGGACCACACACTCATTATCATCAAGAGCTGATTAAAACTGTCCGTTACAATGTGGAAATTCTTTTTTTTCTCTCGTCTCACATAACGTACATGGTTGGTCAAGATAATGAGCACAATTGATAACACAACACCATATGTGATAACAACCATATTTTTTTTTTCTATATTCTCAGTTTGAAATTAATTGTTAATTGATAATAATAATAAAAATGTAAAAGTATAGAGTGATAAATTATATAGAGAGAAGAGACAAAAATATAATAATAAATAAATATAATTTAAAATGTGAGATGCAAAAATTGTTTTTTTTTTTTTTTTTTCCTTCTTTTATGGCGACAATATATAATTGTTATTTGAAACACGTAGATGAGTATAGGCACGGGCCAATGGATCGCACATGAGACGACAACGACACAACGACGAAGAAGCAGCAGTTTTGCTGATTAAGGTGCCGCGCATTGTTATATATATATAGTGATAAAATAAATATTCCATGTGTATATATAGAGAGAAGGATGAAGAAGTGGACGGTGTGCAAAGGGAATTTAAGTAAGAAGGGGTAGCGCGGGAATTTTTCATTGTTCTTTCTCATCACGTTCAACGACCGTATATATGCGTGTCTTATATACCTTCATCATTTTTTCATTTATTTCTACTTTTTACCTTTACACTGTGTTCAACATTGTAACATTTATTACTATTGAACAAATATATTCCAATCATTGGTATATATATATATATATAATGCAATTGGTGGTCCAATTTATAACTGTAAATAAATTCTATTATAGTAAATAAAAATATTGAAAAAAATATGATTAAACTATTTTTTGGCGGTTAAACGTGCAAGTTTAAACACGTGCGCCACCGCCCGGCGGCGTCATCACATTATCCACTGTAACATACGTCCTAAATTAAACCATGCGTCCGTGCAAAATGTAAAAATAAAAATAACTAAGTATATATATATATATATATACATTTAAACTTCGTTCATGCGACACCGGTTATATATTCGATTGTGTCGCCGGAAGTCAGTCAATAATCGATTAGATTTTTATTTTTTTTCTTTTCATCAAACATATATTCGTCTGCCATTTTGATCTCAATTCAATATTATTACGCTCACACATTTGCACATAGAACAATTGCTGTTGAATGGTGTATTAATGTGGTATGAGAATATTCAACAGAATATTAAATAATTCAAGACAAAATAGAAAAAAAAAACGTGAATTTATTTATTCTTCTGTATATTTATTTACCTCTGGGCCTGCCGAAAGACTTCATGGCCTTGATTCCCATTCCGACGTGATGCGACTCGGCTCCGTAATCGACGTACATCAAATTTATTATTTTTTAATACAACATACACACACACACACACACAAACATACAACACTTAATAATTCGTTTAATAAATGTTTACGTATCACAGTGGTGCACTTAAAAAAAAATATATCCCTTTGATAGAATTTATTTTCATTCTCTTTTAAATATATATATTTAATAGCAAAGACAAAATAAAGTATATCAGTTTGTTTCATTTTTCAAGTCACATGATGATGATGATTTTTTTTCTCCTTTTACATTTAATTTATCCCATATTTTTCCTTTGACGATGAATAATATTAATAAAACATCAAACAATACAGTTAAAATTTCGTATTTATGTATATTATTGTGATATTTGATTGATAAATATAAGTCGTTAAATGTTTTTCGTGGCGCCGCCGAAAGTGTCGTGTGTTGTTTCTTTAAAGAGCGCATGTGTTCGCTATCAATTTAAATATTGAAAAAAATAAAATTGCATACATAAACACACATATGTATATATATATATATATATATATGCGCGCGTGCGCCACTGAGATTTCTATTTTTGAATATACCTGAACGTCGTTTCAGTCTTCGTCATCGTCGTCGCCGTCAGCGATCGCTGTCCATTCGTTTTTCATTCGTATTTGTCGCTTACGCAATATCGCGTTTTACCAGTTTTTATTATTTTTTTCATCATCAAATAACTATTCATATTAAATAACCATAAATACAAAAATATCCTCTTTATTATTTCAACGACGACGATGACGACAAAGATATTATCTTTTTCCCTTGACAACTTTGCACTAACGGACAAACACCATCAATTTACCCCTTTAAATGTATACAATTTTTTCTATTATTTGTTTCTTCCACACCCCCCCCACTCGTTTCATCTAGTGACACTTCCCCTTGCTAAAAAAAACTAGCGCCACCACACAGTGTAATAAGTTGAAGAAAGAGAAAAAAAAACATCAAAAAATAAAAATCACAAATGCAATTTCACTTTTAAATATTCACTTTTACAAACAGATCGCACTTGAAATTTCAACAAACAAAAAAAATTACTCCAATTTTTATTATTGCAATATATACAATCAGATTAAAAGATTAAATCAGATTATGTTTAATGGGTACATTTACTTTAACACTAGATGGCGACATGAGCGTGTCTGTTTTGATTTGTCTGTGAAACAACACGATTCTGTCGCTCCACTTCCGGCGATAAATACGATTGGAGTATATAATAAACTGAAGTATGTTTCAATTTAAATTTTCAATGACTGTTGGTATTTAATTAGATAACAGTGATGTCTAAGAGAGAAAAAGGAAAAAAAAAAAAAAATTAACTAGATATCACAGGGTGAATTTAAAATGACGGTTAACTCCAAAACACGCTTTAACTTGTTGAGACGCGCACGGTGATCGTGATCGCGGCGAAATGCTGAAGCGAACACGCGGCGTACAGCCACGACGAAGGGCAACACACAACACACACATACACACACACACATATATACAGAACTGTTGCTTGAAAAAACAAGAGAAGTGTTGAATATATGTGTATATAAATGAGAAAGATGTTGGAAAAAGAGAACACACACAGAAGCAAAAGACGGGAGAGAAGTCGAAGGACGTTTTTAGAGTGGGGGCAAAAGCGGGGCGGCCAGTGGCACACAGCCCGTATATACCCCACAATAAAGTAAGGTGTGTGGGGGGGGAATATAACTTATCATAGTGGGGATAAGTGAAAACAAAAGATGGTGCAGTAGTGGGAGGAAAAATGATTGAAGAATTTTCTAACGAATAATTTGTTAACGACAAGTTTGTTCTTGTTCATTTTCCCAAATTCACACCACATGTTTTGTACGACAATTTATTTTAAGATATGATTCATTTTTATTCTTATAATACTTCAACGGAAGTCCGAAAGGATTCGTTGATGAAAAAAATATATTCTATCATTCGCAATTAATAAAATAAGGTAAATATCAACCCCTTCAACTCAACAATCCAATAAAGCCCTTCAACTTCCACACAATCAAACGTTCTATCATAAAATAAAATAAAAATACATTCCCAAACCATTCTATTCAATTAAACAATTCTCAACAAACAAAAATGATCATTAAATTCTCCAATCCATCATCTAAATATAAATATAATATGAAAATGATCTCTGGTTAGTGTCGCCCAAGCGGTAATGATTCAAAGTATACTGTTGTGTTGAGGTAGGAAAGAAAATAGCAGTGGGGATATAGAACCCAAGAAGTTTTATGAATGAATATACGCGCTTGCTCTCTTGCCACAAGAGAATATATAAAGAGAAAAAAAAAAGTAAAAGAGAAGGGAAGTGAGAAAGAGGCTGGAGTCTCATGCACGCACATGCGCAATCGGCACCTGTCTCTTCATAACTACTCTTCGTTTCCCTTCCTCTCTCTCTCTCTCTCTCTCTATCCAACCACATCCTTTCTCTATCCTCTTAATTTTTCCCCATTTCGTTGATGCCAACAGCGAGAGCTATCTTTGTGCTTCCACTGCTGCTTCTACTGCTGCTACTGCTGCTGCATTAGAATAACACAACTTCTACATCTCAATAGAGAGCTTAGTCATTACAATTTTCATTCATAATAATATTTATAACCATGAAAATATATTGCATGTTAATAAAATTTAATACATAGAATTAATTCTTTAACTCTCCCTCTCCCTCAATTTTTATTTTCTAACTTTTATGACCATATGATGATAAATTTAATAAGACAGTGAAGATTTTTTTATTGGTAATTTCATTTTAATTTTTTTCCTATTCCTCCCATTTGGATTTTGTATTTTATAGAATAGGAAGGAAGCTACTGATCATTGTAATAAGCGTGTAATATTTATTTTTTTTTGTTTCTTAATTTTAGTCCTTCATTATTTTATCTCTCTCTTTTTTTTTCCCTTCCCCCCCACCCCCCGTTTCTCAACGTGTATATTCCTGTTCGTGAAAGTATATATATATATATATAGAGAGAGAGAGAGAGAGAGAGGCAAAGAGTGATACGTCTTGGACGGTACAAGAGGGGAAATACATAACGGTTTATTTCTCTAATTTTCTCTTACTCTGTCTCTATCTCTGCTCTCTCATCACTCTCGCAGTCTTTTTTTCCATCTTGCGCACGACTTCCGGTCGACAAACGGACGTAAATGTCAATCGTTTTTAATACATTGACACGCAACACATAAACAAAACTCCATCAATAATAAAAAAAATAACCATAAAGATTAATAAGATAAAAAAAAAAATGAATAATTGTCTCCATGTCTATTTCAAATTAATTTTCACAATCGTTAATTGCAAATAAATAATAATAATAAATAATAATAGTAACAATAATTAAATGTGTAATTAACTAATTAATGTATTGAATATAATAAAGAAATAATTCCACAATGTTGATTAGTTGCCAATTCATTGCAAGTTCATTATCAACTGATTAATCCACACCATGACACAGTGAAATAAAAAAAAAATTAATAAATAAAAGAATAATAATATTGCAAGCACACGCGAGTTTAAAAATAACCGCATCACAATATATTTATTTATTCATTATTTTACTGGTACATATTAATCCTATTTCATATGATCGCACGCTTGTTTGCATCATCATCTTTGTCCTGATTCTTTTCCTTCTCTTTTCACTCTATTGCTGTGTGTGTGTGTATATATGGTTCCCTGTTTTCTGTTGCCACTTCCGGTGGCCCGCTTCCAACTGAGTGAACCCCCTCAGGGGTTTCACCACGTCATTCTCCCTTCATAAATATACACTCACGAAAAAAGGGAAAAAGAAATAAAAAGTACACGACAGTATCTTAACCTCAACTTGAAATGTTTCTCACCTAATTATTTAATATTAATATATATATTATTGAATGAATATTAAATAATACTTTGCTTCCGTTTATTTTTGAGTATTGAAAAAAATTCGAATTTTTAATTTTTTTTTTTTGTTCATTTTCGTTTTGGTAAATAAAATTATTTAATATTCAAGTGATCATTCGTGTCACACTCTCTCATCTTTTCTCTTCTCTTTATATATATATATATATATATACATGTGTTTTTCTATTCAATGAACAAAAATAAGAAAATAATATGAGTATAGGATTTATTTGACTATATACACTCTGTTGGTTTGACAACAACTCATTTCCGGTGTTATCTCGCGTCACTATACGTGTTTGTCATATTTTTACATTTGTACATACTCATTAAGCGAATATATATATATATATGACATTGATGTATGTCATACATATATATATATATATATATAAAAATTAATAATAAAATACTTTCACTGTATATTAAAATAATTTTGAATATATATCGCAAAAATATAATTCTTTTGCAGGCTCAAACGTGTTCATATGAATCGTTATAAATTCATCAGTAATACATGTATGTTTCTTTTTTTTTTCACTTGTATATTTTATATACAGCAACGGAATTGCGATATTGCGTAACGGACACTTTTGCCCAGTAAAGAAAACGACGGTGAATTTACCGAAGCATAAAAATTCAAATAGAAAAAAAAAAAAAAAAAGGGAAGAAATATATAAATATATATCTCTTTCTTATTAAACTACTCAACTCTTTTCTGTATAATCAAACTTCTATCATCATTTCTTCTTCTATATATTTAATATTAAATAAATAATATTGTCATTGAAACAATGGAATAAATAAATAAATAAAAATTAATATAATGAATTTATAATATCATTTTAACCTTCAACGAATAAATAACCACGCATGTAACATGACAATAACTATAGAGATAAAAATATGCAACAGTATTTTTGCTCCAGTCCTTACAATAAATATATTAATAAATAAATAAATAGATTGAACAATGTAAGGTATATATAAATATATAAAAAAAAAAAAAAAGAAGTAATATTTAATTCAGGAATAAATATTGTTTAGATTTGATGTAATAAAAAATATATTGGAGGTGATTGCGCGCGTCAGCGAGATGGTTTTCATTGGTGAAGTGAAGTGAGGTAAGAGAGGGGGAGGTGTATATGGTTTTGCGGAGGGGAAAAAAGACACGTTCGCGCGAGTTCTGGCTGGGTGAACGCGCGTCCGGTCATTAACGGAGCTTATCTACATGAGCACACCTCGAACTAACCTAACCAAAGTCCATTTTCTTCTTAACCAACTTTTGTCTTCTACTTCTTCCTTTATCAACTTCTTCAAGCAATATTTATTATTCTCTCTCTCTCTATATATATACATTGTCATTGAGTATCTCACGCATTAAAGCACAAAATAATTCCCTCCCCCCCATCATCATTGACAATATCAAACAACAGTTAAACAAATACTGAACAAAAATGATTCAAGAGCTTAATTCAAATTAAAAATTAATGTTTTCAACAATTCAATATTTATTTCACCATTTGTAACAACCTTCTATTGTTCAATATAACTCACAAAACTAAACATTAAAATATTCGACAATATATTTAAAATGAAAAACAAAAAAACAAAAAACCCCCCCCCCCCCCCCCCCCCCCCCCCCCCCGAAAAAGGAATCAAGAATACTTTTGTCATTGGCAAAGAGTGAAGACCTCGAGATAATTTGAATTGACAAGGTGAAGAGGAGTAAAAGAAAAAAAAAAAGAGGGCAATGAAGAGGAGGACGAGGGCAACAAATGGAAGAACTAGTAATACAAAAGAGTGAGATAGATGAGACAGAACAACAGACTACGAGGGCCAGCAGCACAAGAAGTGGAAGCACGCTTGGCTGCTCTCGCCATCGAGAGAGAAAATCGGCAGCGTCAAGTAATGCGCAAAGTGGGTGCGCCATACAATAAATAATATATCACCAAAAATAAATAAATAATAATATAAATAACAAATAAATAGAAAAATTAAAATATATATATGACATAATATAAATATGGAATAAAACCGTTACAAAAATTACTCCAATTATATTATATATATTTATTTATCTATCTATTAAATTGCAACAATTAAATATTAAATTGTTATATAATAAATAGAGAATATTGTAATTAAATTTCGTGCAAATACTATCGACAATGTGTAAACACAAATTGACGAAGAAGAGAGGTAACTAATCAATTCGCCTCAGGCAACCTAATTTACGTGTGACAGACATAAAACACCCTAAAACACCCCCAACTACTATTCTCTATTTTAACACACTCAAAACCCCTTTGTAACTTGCACACAACAATATAATACCTCATTGAAATGTCAAAGTCTCAATCTTGATTTAATTGAATTCTAAAATTAAATTTTATCAGTTGTGAATAAAATAAAAATTCACTCGACATTTATTTATTTTTATATATTTTTGTTCTTTTTCGGTGAATAACAAACTCTTATATGCATCTAATTATTAGCCTGATAATTTAGTATACATGTACACATCATTCTTTATTATATATATACATATATATATATATATATAATGTATATGACGTCAGTATGAAACGGTTGGTTGGACACGAGTCGCGCCATTAGCATGTACGAGACACAAAAGACGAACGCAACGGAAAAAAAAAAAGAGAAATAAATAAATATAAACCAAATATATATGTGTATATATACTACTACATATTTATGTGTATATGTGAACAAAGAAATATACGAATAAACTATTTGGGGCAACACGAAAGAGTAATTATACTGACTGGGCCCATTGTTTGGAAATTATTTCAATTTTAATTCGTTCTTTATTTTTCTTTTTATTTTATTTTTTCGTTTGCATCTCTTTATTTTCTGTGTTCTATTATATTTTTTTTTTATTATGTATATATATATATAGATGACAAATTAACACTGATATAAAATATTAATTGTTTAATTATCTATTGTAATGAGGAATAGATATAAATAATATATATTTGATATTTAATTTTTTATTCAGAGCAAAGTTAAGAGATAGAGAGATATGTGTGTGTGTGTGTGTGGGTGTTTCATGATTGCCATTATGGTATTGGACAAACCGCAGGCGGGACCTGCACGGACGAGTGACGAGAGGTCATAAGTATTTATTTATATATGTATATGAAATAATATATAATGTATTATTTGTGTGTATGTATTTTCACTGAGAGTAGGTGGAATAATACTGAGAGATGGCAAACAGAGAATGGAAAAGAGGATTGGACATACTAAACTCCACCCACTGCACCAACACATAACATATATACATATATATATATGTTAAAAGTGTAATAATAAAATAATAATTAATATTGTTGATTGAAATGTGATGAAAAAATTGAATTTGGAGTAGATTTTATTTACGAAATATTAATTTCTTCAACAACTTTTTTTTTCTATAATATTGTTTATTTCTGTGTCTCTTTTAGTTTATAAAAGTGAAAATTGAATTTATTATCGTGCAGTAGACACTTTTTTTTATTGATTGCAATAATAAAAAGGGGAATGAATGAAAATAGATAAGAAAATATGAGAATTGAATTGGGGAAAAAGAAAATGAGACCCTCTATGACTGTTGATAAAATTGATATTGTGTACATGCCAATCGGAAAATTCAATTGTCCGTCTCGCAAGCAATACATATATATATATATATAAATATATATAACATATGAGAAAGCTCTGGAGAATAATAATAATCTTTGTAAAAGGATGAAAGAGAAATATTTCAAACGAAGAAATAAATTATTGTACTGAGAGAAAATAATCCAACTTTGCAGATGAAAAAAAAATGATATACATATGTACCGTTATCCTGCAACATATATATATATATATATATATTCCCTCCCTCTCTTGCATTCCTCCCTATCGAAGAAATCGTGTATAATCCAATTGTATATATATTCAACCTTCCTTCCATTTTATTTTCTAATTTCTTTTTCATTTTATTTCTCATATTGCTGTTATATTTTTCACTATTCTACCAACACTCACAAACTCTCTGTACTTTCCTTCAATACATATATATATATATATATATATATATATATATATATATAACCCTGTTGCTTTTCATCCCGTAATTTTTTTTATTCAAGTTGCCATGGCGCGCGACAGGCACGAACCTGTTTTTCCCCATCGTGTCTTGGCATGATTGAGAGAACGCGAACACACACGACCTATACCTCTATAACAATCTATATATAATAAATATAAACATATATATATGTATATGAAATATATTGGTGAATTTAATTTTAAAAGTCAACGAGTTCTTTCCTCATTTCTCGACAAAAAAAAGAAAAATGAATAAAAGGTAGAAAATGTTTATTACAGTTTTTCTCTTTTGTTTCGTCGTCGTCGTCGTTGAATTGTGAATTAGACTAACTAAAGATTATATTATAAATGTATTATATTAATTCACAATTCTATAGATAAGTAAAAGAGAAAATTATTTGTAAATGCAAGTAGTTTATTTATTTATTCATTCATTCATTCATTTATTTATTTATTTTATCTTGCAGTGAATGGACAAGACGTGTCCGGACGTGAATATAACCCACAAGATTCGCTTATAATTCACTCGCACGTCGTCCAATATCCGGCTTAACATTAACAAATATCGTGGGATCGTAACACTCATTTAATTTTCATATCGATTAAACAACTTTATCAACATATATATAAAAGAAAACAAAAAAAGAAACGAATAAATATTCCCCATAAATCAGAATCTACTTATGTAATTTTATTTTAATTACAAATCGATAAATACGACACAATAATATAAATAATTCCAATTGACATTAACAAAAAACAGATGAAAAAAAAAAAATGTAGATGAAAAAAAAATGAAATAACTGTCGACAAATAAATATAAAATAATTAAAAAAAATAATATCTACAATCTCTAGAGCACTCACTGATAAACAAAATTATCAAAACAATACCCAAAAAATTGATCTACAAAAAATAATAATAAACAAAATAAAACAATTTTATTCAATTTTATTTCTTATTTCTTTGACATGGCGCTGAGATATAACATAACGTTAATAGTGCACCTGTGCAACCGGCTCTTCCCCTCTTTCATCCCCATCATTTTTCTCTTTTCATTCTCGGGATTGCAACGTGTTTAAATATATATATATATATATATACAAATATATATAAGAAAGAAAGGTTGAGAGTGGGATAAAGAGAATCGCGCGACGTTCGCGTGGATCGCGCACTCTGCTTCTTTAAAGAGAAGGGAGAGAGATCGCTCGCGTCCAACTCGCACAAATAAAAAAAAAAATACAACCTATATATATATATATATATATACAAGTATAAAATACACTTGGAAACATTGGAATCATAGTGGGGATGAGAGCCACGCGATCGAGATTTATTTATAAATCAAGAAGCAAAGTGCTCCCTTGCTGCAACCACCTCTCTTTTCTCTTCTTCATCTTCTTCATGTTATGTTCTTGATCCTCTTTCAACATTTTTTTTTTTTCTCTCCTTCTCTCTATCCTTCTACTTTTATTTATCATTTCTTTTTTCATTCCCCACCTTTTCTTCACTCGTATATACCAAAGCCCTAACAATTCACATCTGCTCTTTCGCAATTTATTCCTACACATTTTCTCTAACCGTTTTTTTTCCCTAAAAGAAAAAAAAAAAAAATCAGACAGGAATGAACTTGAAAAAAAAAACACATCACACGACCAACCATCAAATTCAATCAATTCCAAACAAAATTATCCAATAAATTGTAACAAAATAAACAATTCACAACAACAATAAATAAAACAATAAAAAAAAAAAAACAAAAATTAATAAACAAAAGACAAAATTTGTTGGTAAAAATGTGAGATAAAGTTTGTTAAAAAAAATTTTTTTTTTTTTTTTTCCGGAATTATAAAAGCCATACAATTATCTCTGTCTTATATATACATATATAATGTATATATATATATAAGTCTATCTCACTTCCTCACCGATGACCTTACACTTCCCTCCGCATCAGTAAAACCAGTTTAAACTCTTTCTTCTCCCTCTGGGTTGTACGCAATTCTCAACCAACCACATCAACATTAAATATATACATACATATACATATATATATATATATAGATTCACATTATATCCCTTTTCAAGTAGCGCGCGACGTTTAGCTCGCGGCGGAATCAATTATTTATTTGGTCGTATTGGTTTCCATGGTCGGATAACGCCACACGCTAATCAACTGTTCAAGATCCATTGCATTAAAAATGATATTAAGAAGAAGAAGAAGATAATGTATATTGAAATAAAAATATAACGCTATTCCAACACTTGTATATAATACAATGAAATTATTAATGTGTTACATGTGAGTGTTGTATTAATTTTATTTATAAATAAAATATGAATTTAATGATAGAGAAATTGTGTATATATATTTTTGTGATTGATTTATTGTTTTAACACCATGGTGGCTTTTGTTTTATATCCAAGTATTTTTTTTTTTCTTTTCTATTTGTTGGTTTGTTTATTGCACAATGTGAAACACTAGTCAAGGAGGAGAACGGAAATTCATTTCCCCAGGATACAGTAACGAAAGTATTGGAATATATACACACAGTGACGAGAGATGATATTTTATTTATATATATATATTTGTTGTATGTTAAATAATTAAATAATATTTATTAAAAGATTTGTTTATTTGTGATTGTGTACCAATGAATATATATAAAGGCTGAGATGTAATAAAAGTGATGTGATAAATAAAAAGAATTGAAAGAAAAATTGAAATTTTACAAGTAAATTAATTTATATATGGTATTAATAATTAATAACTCACCTAAACTCTCATTTATTATTATTTAAATATTATATTAACATGTCAAACTGTCTAAATATTATGTAGCACAATTTCAAACATTAATTCTCCATCAACTGAATCCATTCTCTATTGAATCTCGTATGTGGAGGATAAAAAGAAGTAAAAAAGAAAAAAAATAGAGGGAATAATAAAATTGAATACTATTAATTTTAATAACACTTTTAACAAATGTCCAGGAAAAATTATGCAACGGGATGCGGCGATCAACCGCTTGTGGATTATAAGAAAAAAAAAAAAAACCCCCTTATCAACAATAACGAAAATAATTTCTCTTTAACAATTTCTTCTGCCTTTTTTTTTTTTCTTTCACTTCGTCACATTATTGATAACAAACACATATATAAATTGACACCGCAAGGAAGTGGATGTGGTTCGTGTATTATTTTTCAATGTTACACATTACATGGGAACATAAATTGATGAAATATATTTAATTGGTTTTGAAAAAAAAAAAAAAAAGAAAAAAGAATGAAATAAAACAAATGTGAATTAAAAATTCAACGATGAAACCAATCAATTCTCTCTGTACAATGATTTATATATTATTATTATTGTTGTTGTTACTGTTATTATAATTATTATTAATATAGATATGTAAGTAATTTTTAAGAGTATAATGAAAAGAAAAAGGAATAAGAAGAACAGCAACAAACAAGATTATACCGACGTGTTTTATTCTCTTGGTGTGTAGCGATTATTACCTGATGTAGAGAAGCTGTTTCGAAAATTAAAACGTAATTACGGTATACGTATACGGTAGCAGGAAACGCGATCGTTATTGGGAAATGTTCTCGTGAATTCCGTGATGCAAGGGCCTCCTGTGCCCTAAGGCAAAGAGAGAAGAGGATGGAAAAAGAAAAAGAAACAGGTTTATGCCTGTATAAATAACCGTCTCTCAGACATTTCTCTGTGTGTTGTTGTTGTTAATATATATATATATAAATTTTAAAAGAAAATGAGTGTATTGAAACGGAAGAGTATTATTTAACTAATAATAATTTATTTAAATTCAATGGAAGAATAAAAAATAGATAAATTATTGAAACTAACAAACAAAATACTGACACAGAAAAATATCCAATTTGTCAAATAATTTTTCCTTCAATCAAATACTGTATAAATATTTACAAATTCCATATCCATTGAAACAACATTATTACGTGCAATAGCACGTACATAAAATTGGATAAAAAAATTAAATAACATTAATATATGTATATAAGAAGTGTGAAGTGCAGTAAAAAAATATTGGTAAAATGTTTGTAGTAGAAGTATTATTAATATCTACTGAAGTAGCAGTAATATAAATCGTTGCACAGGTGTTTCAACTCACTATTTATTTGTCTTCATACATATACAACTCATATAATACATAAATATATATAAAACCCATGTATACTTTAGATGCAATAGTTTTACACGCACATTGGTTTATATATTATGTTGCGCGCTAAGAGAGTTTGTATCCAAGGTATAATATAGAAGAGCAGTTGTGCTCTATATCAACCTCGGCTTCTGGTTGTACAGCAAAACCGCGATTACATAGAGATAATGGGGCTTCAGGATAAAATGCAACACCCATCAACCATTGGCCAGTTGTGTGTGTGTGTGTGCTGCTACAAGTAGAAAGATGATGGACAAGAATAAAAAGAAACAAATAAAGAGATGATGCAAAGGAAAAAATTTAAAAAAAAATAAAAAAAGGTACATGGGGTCCTCGCTCCCAATAAATTGCTGGGTTCATTCATCCTCTTCACTGATAGAGTGAAAAACTAGCCACACAAGCTAACCATCTTCATCATCTCTTCTCTCTTTTATCATCATTTATTCTATATATCTCTCTATTCATCAAACGCTCCCCCCCTTTCTCTATTCATTTAATATATAATCATAGAATTATTAACCAAAGTATACTTATCATTAATTTTTTCCATATCTCATAAATTAAATATTCAATAATATTCCCATCACAAATTTTATTAAATTACTGCTCTATCTATATTTAAATAATGTATAAAGAGACGAAGCTTGTGTTACTGTTGTGTAGAACTGTATTATATATATATATATATATATATATATATGGTAAAAGGTATATAAAAGATGTAAAGGAAATTGTTAAAGAGAAAAAAAGAAAAGAAAGAATGAGCTTCTGAATTGGTTCTATTATTTTTTACAATTGCACGAAATCTCAGTGTTTAACAAACGACGTTTTGTTTTGAGAGAGAGTGCTAGTTGAACTCGACCCTTAATGTGCCATAATAACAGACAAGTGATGAGTGAAGAAAAAAGAAGAAAAAAAAGAATGAATGGTTATATATACCATATGAATATTCATTCATGTATATACTTTAACTGTATCGTTAAAAATATATAAATAGTTCATTCCTGTTCATTCCTGTTCATTCTTGTCTTTGCCCGTATTTTTATTTATTTATTTATTTTTGTTTTTTTTTTTTTTCCCCCATCACACTAACTAATATCTACATATATATATGTATATATATTTAATATAATATATAAATTGAAATGAACGTTTTAGTTCAGATAAACGTTGAGTCATAAAAATTTATTTTTATGTCCATGAACAGACGCTAAAATTCTTTCTATATTAGGTTTAAAGTGTAATAATGTATATGATAACACACATTTGCAACAGACTTTACTCGCACAATGTAACAATGATAAAATAATATACAATATATATATATATATATATAAAAAAAGAATAAGAGAAATATAAATTGTGAACAAATTTACGATCGCATTTGCGTCAATTGTAAATGAAAAATTGAATTACTTCCGGTGTTTGGATACATGTATATATTATGTAACATTGTGACAGCCACTGTACCAGTCTCCGGATGGTGAAAATATATAGTAAAAGATATGGTGAAACGGAAGACGCAACTGAGAAGAGAATAAAAAAAAAACAAAAATGAAGATGCCATTGGGAAGAGAGTGGAGAAGATATCGAGTGAAATAAGCTCCAATACAGGTACACATATACATAAACTGTACAAAGAAATAAAGAAGGGAAACAGACAGACAGACAGACAGACACAGACACACACATGAAAAATATCAAACACATACAGTTAAAAGGTGAGGGAGGAGTTTGAGAAATTTCAAACGCATTTGAAATAACGCGAGCAACAGAGACAAACAAATCACGACAAAGTAGGGGAGGAAATGAAACAAGAATAAACACGTTAGTATAAGGGAGTGAGTGAGAGAGTGAGACAAAGAAACGCGTTCCCACGATCTCATGAATGAACTCGCGTGGCCGACCAACAGAAACGAAACAAGAGAGGGATAAATATATATGTTAGAGTAGGGATAAAAGCGAGCCAAGAAAATTTTCCCCTCATTCCTCTTCTCTATCTTTCTCTACAGTACACGAGATATATATATCGTGATCGTAAGGAGCTCAACTAAATGGATGTAAAAATGAAATAAAAAAATAAAAAATATTTATGCACTTGGGGGCATTTGCGATTGAAGGAACTCAACTCAACGAGAGAGAGAGAGAGAGAAATTACATTTACTGAGGCTAAAGAACTCTCGCGGTCATCGTAAAATACATATACACAAAATCTTCTTCAACATAATCGAATAAATATTCATTTATTTTTATTTCTTTTTTTTTTATTAATACATTAACAGCGTGAACTTTATGATCAAATGAAAAAAGAAAAAAAAAAATTGAGTGGTTAATTATTGTTAATTGAAAGAGAAAAAAAGATTTTTAGTGAAAGGTTGATATTTATATATATATTGAGATTAATAAAAATGCGAGAATGGTGGTGAGAGGTGTATGGTGGTGGTGATGGTGGTGGTATAGCTACTGCAAAGAGCATTGAATTCTCTTTCGCTTATGAATGAAACTCACGGAGTCGCGTGGCGCCTCATGACGTCACACAAACCTGTTGCAACCTGTCCCAACGGGTGGCCTTACAGTGAAACTCCACCGCTCTTCATCGCTCAATGATTTTTTTGTTTCTCTCTTCCTCTACACATCAAACGTTCTTTTCAAATACACGATTGAACATGATTATTTATTAGAAACAGAACAAGATGTAGAAGCGGAAAAAAAAAAGAAGAATAATTTATCTATAAGATGTTTTAAATTATGTCCGTCTTTGGGGCACATCTTTACCGCGAAAGAACCGTGGGAGAGTAAAGTGGGGGGAAAAAAAAAAAAAAAGGACCACCGAAAGGCACATATAACAAAACTCGTTTGCATTGACGAACCAACGGTTTTTTTTTTCCTCATTTTTTTTTTAGAGAGAAGGTAAAGGTGAAAAGTGAGAACAAGAGAGATTCGTAATATTCTTATTTCACTTTATTGAAGTGAGATAACCGTATCAACATTGAACCAGTTATTGCACGAAATTTTATGAACTGTACAGTAGTAAATGAAGTAAGAAAAAGAAAATAAATCATTGAGCAAATTTTATTTCACTAATATTCCATAAACAAAGCGAAGAGAATAGAGCAAAAGAAAAAAAAAAGATAATAGAAAAGTTCTCATTGGATTTTATATGAATGAAAACGTCTTTTTTTTCTTCCTTTTCATTTTTCCTTTTACATAATTCAGGTCGTGTGATTTTATATATTGAGGCCGATGTGGCAACGAACCAAGTAACATTAATGAGCAAAAATAATATATATATATATATACATATATATTTTGCAATAATCATTGTCCCCCTTTTTTCACCCGCCCGCACAATCTAATACCAATCGCAGAGAAAAAAACTTTCGCATTTCTACCTCTACACATAAATAAATTAAATTCAAATGAAAAACTGTATTATCGACACAATATCTTCGTGTGTGCATGTGGCGCAATCATACGGATAAATATTCAACTGCAACGTTAATTTACCGACTGAACTTTACTCACTAGATGGCAACAGTTTACCTGTTTATCATCAACAACAATAATAGCTATAATAATAATAATAATAATAATAATAATAATAATAATAATAATGCAAACAAGATTACGTTGAGGAAAACGTGCGCAATATTTTATGAATGATTCAACGTACATAATATTCAATTGAAATCATTTGAATGGAAGATAAAAAATAAAAAAATAAAAAGAATCTACGTGGTACGTGTCATTGATATATATATTATCGACACAAATTGCAAGTAAACAATTATTTAATTTAATATTAAAACTGTCCGGAATAAAAATATAAAATAATTCACAAAAGAATTAAATTTTCTGCTGTTGTATAAATATAAAATAGTTGTTGACTGTTTTATTTATTTTTTCTACCACATTTCTCATGCGCATTCTCTTTTTTTTTTTTTTTTTTTCTTTTTCTTTCACATAAATACGTGAGAACTTTATTTAACCGTTTGCGCACACAGTGCAACGAAGAAGATGAGGGAGGTTTTACTGAAGAAGAAGAAGAAGAAGAAGAAGAGAGTGGAAGTACAGAAGTGGGCCCTCAACGTGTTCAGACAGGACCCGAAACACCACACGCACAGCTGCGGTTACATATTTCACGCAATATGCCGACCACCTTGTCTCCCATTTTTATTTTATTTTTTTTCTTTTTTTAGCCCCCCCCCTCCCCTCACACTTCTTTTTCTTCTCCCATTCTCAGTTTGTCTTTGATACCGATCACTCTTTACTTTGCACCCAACCCAAGAAAAAGAGTGCCCTGACAAATATATTTTTTCCCATGAGTCTGAAAAAATGAAGAAAACAAGAACAAAAAAAATATCAAAATTCCAATTTTTCCCACCCTTAAATATCACATGGCTTTACAAAATGTCCCCCCCCCCCCCCTTTTCACACTCTTTATTATACAATTTTTATTGTACTTTGAACAATTGGAAACCACAAAATTGAAATTTAAACTGTTTATAAATTTGGGTAAATGGAGTGAGAAAAATGTTAAATGATGATTGTGCTACTGTTGGATACATTGTATAATAAGAAAGGGGATATACATTGTTGAGATAAAAATGGCGACAAAAATGACACTGGTATATAGCCCTTGTGTTAAAAATTTCCAAGCACGTTCATCCGGTACCCGTTTGTCTGGAATAAATTGGTAGTGGTATCTCATATATGTAAACGTAAAATCTATACACGATAAATATCGGCAATATAACAAGTCGTTCTTTCTCTATATACAAGTGTTGGAAAACTTTTCTCAGAATGACAAAACATCTATCTTGTATATATAAATAAAAATAAAATAAAATTATATTAGTATTGTCTTAGTGTTTTTGTTATTTGTATTTAACGCACAGAGCGTGACCTGAACTACGAAAGAGAATTGTAAAAGACATTATTCGACAATGCTTCCGGAAAATAAATTTAAATATTGAAAAAGATGAAAAAAAAAAAATTGATTATAAATGTATAATCAAACTCTGATGAAATATTCAATATTTAGTGATGATACTTTATGAATTTTTTTTTTTTTTCAATCACTACACTACATTGACAAAATGAAATAAAACAAACAAGTTCATTCTTGTTTTCACCAACTGCCATTTCACAAGACAATAGTATATTTGCATTAAACAATTATGCTCGCGCGTGTTTTGCAGTTATTGAACACCCATATATCCACACATAAATAAAAGGGGAAAAAAAAACAATGTTTAAACAATCCAACCAACAACGCAAAACAATTAAATAATTCGCACCAATCTTTTCCCCAGCCTCAAAATAACAAAACAAAATCCCTCAACACAATCCATCAATTCTCCATTCAACGAAACCAACTCAATAAACATAAACAATTAAATTCCACCCAAAATTCCAACTCAAAAAACATAAACATAGAAAAAAAAAAGAAAAAAAAAAAAAAAACCCCTACAGAGCATTGACATTGACACAAAACATGTGCATTAATGTTTGCATACAAACTACCAACACACCGGATGTTAAATATTTCAACATTGTGCACACCACGTACAAATACATATAACAAATAATTTCAAAATTTCTTCCCTCTATCTACCAATTCTATTACCTTCCCCCTCCCCACAACAAATAATCACAACTAAATCACAAATATACATATATCTATCAACAATAAACATTAATTATTCCTTAAATATATAACTTAATATTCATTCTCTCTAAACCCACGCATGAAAAAAAAAAAAAAAATCCTGTTACAAATAATAATCCGTCTACTGCCATGATGTTCATTGTAAATTCACTCGAGGTAATGCATTTACACTACATACAGCTAAAGCGAGTTTGAGTTGAGATGAAAAGGCGGAGGCGTATATATATATATATATACATAAATGTATATGTGTTGGTGTGGAAGGGAGCTTAATGAGGATGCTGCTGATTATCCAATTCGTAAATTCTCGCTATATTTTGATCGCGCAACAGACAGACACGTGTCTGTTGACAACGGTGTTAACAATAATATAAATGTGTTACATTAACCGTTAAAAAAAAAGAAAAAAAAAGACAAAAAGAAAGAATATAAACATTATCATTTACCTATGTTTATTAATAATTATATTTCCCACCCAAAATATTTATTCAATTTAAATTGTATTTGTTTAATTTTGAAAATTAGTTTAATAAGTTGTGAAGTGATATCAATTTAGCAATAATATTCTCACGCGTTATCAAAAAATAATTCATCCACTGTATATTGTATTACATTATTATCTACTCGAATTTAATGTGAAACAAACAAAAATAAATATCAAGTTGATTTATGTAATTGTAGAATGATAAAAGTCAGCGAATATTATTTCAGCCAACATTCCATGAATTATTATTAAATATCCAAACAAATTCCCTACTCATTCAAATAAATTATTGATTTATTAATAATTAATTAACAATACTATTTTAAATTATCAATATAATATAGAGTAAGATAAAATAAAGTGTCTTTTGTTTTCATCGTTTGTTTCAATCAAATAAATTCAATTCAATTCACAGACAATTTATATAATTGTCTAATAATATAATTAATATAGATAAATTAATAAAGAATTAATAAATACACTCACCCATTGATCCAAGTGAACTGTCTGGGTCTGATAAATCAGACAATGATGGTACTTTTCTCATTGATGTAAATCTTGCAGGTAATGCCGGTACCAAACCTTCTTCCTCTGCATCAGATGTTAATTCTTGTTTCATATATTTAGCCATCATCATCATAACACCACCGCCACTTAAATTGCCACAAACTAAATTCACATTTCCACCGCGTACATCGCGCTGTAAAATACCAAAAAAAAAGAAAATAAACTGTTAGTTTCGAGTGATATGTAACCTACTGATTTTGATTTTTACATATATACAAATATATATTATATTTATAAAGATACAGTTACACGTATACGAAAATTTTTTTAATAAACACACAATGTACAAATGAATATTTACCCATCTTATCACAAAATATCATCATCAATTCTTTATATAAAAAAATTTTTTTCTTTACCCCCGCCCCTCAAATACTCTTTTAAATATCTATCTGATAATTATTCTTATAAGTTTAACCAATACGTGCTAGACGACACGTATTAATAGTCACGTAGACACGATAACTAAATTGAATTGAAAAATTCAAAACATATGTCAATTGGAATGAGAGAATTTGATATTGTATAAATGGAATTATCAAACGAATAGAATAAAGACGAAAAAATAAAAAATAAACGATTTAATAATCCCATTGTATATTTTAAATATAATCCAACTCTGTAACAATAAAAATTGTTACACAAAAATTATTGATAAATTAAAAGAAAAGCAAAAGAACACAAATGTTCAACAGCAAAAGCAAAGAAATATATATATATATATATATATATATAGAGCCAACTGGCATGGTACAAAAACATGAATGAACCTGCAAGAAAACGGGGAAAAAAAGAAAAAAAAAACATAAAAGTAACAGTGGGGATAAAACGAAATGGTTGAAAGTATAAATGGCAAACCCACCAACGCGCAACAGAATAAAGAGTAGGGATAGATATAAATGCAAGGGGAAATAGAGGGAGAAGAAGTGGTAAAGAATAAAGAGTGGGAATATTATGAGGGGAAATATTAAAGTTACAAGTGAACGGAAAGAAAATTGTTGAGGACCAGAGTGATGACTGCAAGATAAAAAAGCATCTCTCTCTCTGTGTGTTTCTCTCATCTCTCCGTTGTATGTATTTGTATTTAACGAATTTTTTCAAGTGGGGAGAAAAATTCGTAGAAATAAAGTCGAGCGCATATATATATACACAGAGAGACAGTAAGTCCGTTTCATTCGTGATATATAAACGTCGTGAAACATAGAGGAATGAAAGAGCATGTTGAATGAGAGAAGAAGGGAGAAATACAGAGATTGTGAAGAGTGGGGAATTTAGATTGGTTGAAGTGAGACGACGCGAAACAACGACCGTTTGACCTTCATGCCACAAACTGAATGAAAATGAACAAACGTCCAACAAACACAGACACAGACACACAGACACACACAGACATATTCCAAACACAAATATATGACGTAATATAAAATTGACGCAATAAAATAATAATGAATAAATAGAAACTAAAAATAAATATAAAAATAATAAAAAAAAAACAAATCCAACAAAGATAAATTATCATTGGATTAAAATTTTTTTTTTCAATCCAATAAATAACATTTTTACACATGAAATATACATCAACACAATTGTTATATTGTTAATAATATCTCAATGTTAAATTAGAGTTGAGAGAAAAATAATTTATCATTTTTTTTTTTTTTTTTGCTCATTTTTCATTTGTCAATGATAAAATAAATGATTTTTCAATAGTATAATATACTGAAGCAAAGTATAGAGAAGTATAAAGTCAGAAGCAAAAGCAGTATATGCAGTATAGCAGGAAACTACAGACGAGTATTTATAAATGAACTATTTATAAAACCCTCTCTCTTCACGTTCTCGCTTGGTCAACGCGACTTTATACTGTCTTTAAAAGCGCATTCACATATTATACCAACAGTGCAGAGAGAACAGAAAAAAAAACGAACAAATAATATACAATAAACAATTTACTATTTATCAAACAATTAAATTTTGCAAATTAAATAATTTAACTTTAAATTATCACAAAACAAAAATCACCAACTGTATTTATTTATAATTTATATATTAATATAAATAAAATTTGTGGGTGTTTTTATTTCCTTTCTCTTAACACACACACATACATATATATATATATATATAAATAAATGAAATTATTACAGACGCCATTAAACACCACTGCAATAATAAATACCAATCACAAATGGTATTTCAATAATCACTGATCCACCACAATTCATCCCACTCCGACATGTATAACATTATTTATTTATCCATATATTCATCAAACAAATAATGTAAAAAATAATCAATAAAATAATTAAAATTGTCATTGTACTTTTTTTTTTCTATTGCCAATTGCAATTGTGAAAATAATTCGTGTCGTCAAGCGCGCCCCAGTATCTCTCTATATTTCTCTATTATTATTTCAAACTCACTCTCTCACACTCCATTCGTTGACTTTATTGTGTCTATATTTGCATATATATATATACGTAAAATCGATTGCAAACGAGACATCTCTGCATTATTATCAATTAACTAAGCACAGACGAGAAAGAGTGAATATTATCTCCCATTCATTCATATAATTCCACAGCGAATAATAATGATAATTATAATAATAGAGAATTAAATTTAATTATTTATAACTTACTTTAAGTGCACGATGATCGATTGGATAACCCTTTCTCGCTCCAAGATTTTCCTCATAAAAATCCTGTTCTTCCTCGTCGTAATCGTAGAGCGAGGACTCGATATCCATGTTATCTGCAACAAAATAATGAATTATTATGGATGAATAATATAAATTAATATATATATATATATTGATATTAAATATGAGGAGGGGAAAGAGAATATTAAATATACATTAAATTGTATATTTGTTTGTTCTTTTGGTTTTATATACAATTTTAAAATCCACTGAGATATACGTTATTCAACGACAGGAAAAAACAAGTCGCAAACGTGTTTGAACATGAGTACAGCACGTGTGGAAAAGTTAAAAAATTGGAATTGGAACTAAAAATTCAAAATAACAAATTTTTAATATTGAAATGAATAATAACAACAATTTAAGATAAATAAAATTCAATTGTTTATTAAACAATTAAATTTCATTGATTTAAAAATTGATGGACAATGTACAAAAGTCAATGCACAAGAATATTGGAAGAATTGATGAAGTGTATCCCAAGATGGTGATCGAATTACCCTTATGAACCCTTTTACAAATAATAATAATAAAAGAAGAAGAAGAAGGGTGATGTAAAGACACAAGTGAAAGAGTAAGCGAGAACAAAACTGAAAAACCCGAACGACAGATGGCGAGTATAAACGTGTTCGTGATTGGATACTTATAATGGCGTCGCACCAGACACCCAATGTTGAAAAAAAACCCCCATCGACAATTTCTCTCACGAACTTTGCTTCAACCATTCATCCATCCACAAATATATGTATATATATATATATATAAATGTTATTTATATTATATCTCACGGATGCTGTTACTTAATATACCACCTGAAGATCCATTCTATTGTTCGATACATCAATGTACCTTTTTTCACCTGATACCAGTACGAAAAAAAAATATAAAATAACAATGAAAATTATAAAATTAAATAACTAAATAGAATAACATTTATATATATATATTTCTTTAGATTATTAACAGTAAGACAATAAAATAATTTAATATACAAATATTAATGATTTAGTTTTGTAAACTGTGAATTTGTGTTTGAATTAATTTCAAATGAAATTAAAATACATTTGTTTATTCATTTATATATGATACAATATACCGTATCTCATTTTGTGATTAATATATAGAATTATATAGGGGAACTCCCCAATCATCCCAAAGACACTTATCAAAAATAAAATCTTGTTGGTAGATTTAATCAACAATATTTTATATTTATTCATAAATCCCTGATGATATATTAGAGTATTTATTTGTTTTTTTTTTCTTTCATTGAAATGATAATAAATAATTCTTGAATAATTGTATATACAAGTGATGGATAAACAAAAGGTGAATAACTTTGGTTAACAACCTGCAGAAATTGTTTTGTACGTGAGACTGAAGGGGAGAAAAAAATAAATATATATATCATTGATATTTTTTTTTTTCCACCTCAACCTGTCTCCCTTTTCTCAATCGTTTTTATACTCTATTGTCAACTTCACCCTATTCAATAATATAATTTAAAATCAAATAATAAGATCATATATATATATATATATATAAAAAAATATCAAAGTTAGCAAGAATTTTTCTTTGCATTTTATTCTCTCAAAAAATTTGATTTAAATTCTTTCCAATTTGACTTGGTAGTTTTCCACTGATGTAGATAAAGGTCAGGTAGTAAAAACGAATGAATAATCGACCCTTTATTTAACTCACCCTGTATATAAACTGTAAAATAATAAAAAAAAAAAAAAAAAGACTATCACTCACTCAATAACCTCAAGCATAACATAAAAGTCAATCCTCATGCACGACACGAGTCATCTTATTCTTTATCTTCTTCTTCTTCTTCTTCTCCACGAAACATATTTTATTTTTTTTTCACATTTTTACCCATTAAAATTCAAGACATTGGAGACAAAAATTTAAAAGCAACAGAACAAAGAAGTCAACGATAGCAAAAGAGTGTATAGACGACATGACACAGAGTGTTGAAGAAGAAAAAAATATATAAACGAGAATAATAAATGAAAACCAGGGGATTTTTTTTCTCCTTTTTCCATTTTAAAATTGAAAACTTTGTCAAGAACAATATAATGATTTAATTGTTTACCCCTTAATGCGGGTGATGCCGCCATCTTTATTAAATTACTTCTAAAGTCATTGAAGAAGATAAAGAAGAAGAAATAGAAGAAAATTTGTATAGTTATCTTTTCTTTCGACAATATTTCTAATTTCAATTCAATTCTCCCTTTTATATATATTATTCTTTCAACTGGTATTGCAGACAGGGAGCATCAACCACCACCATTCCCTCTTCCTCTTTGCCATGATGCATTGATGTCCGCCAGTGAGTTTAGTTCCGAAACGAGCTAGAGCGTTGCAAAGCGAGGGTTCTCTATTGGATATACAGCGCGGGAGGGGAATATCATCTTCCCAACTGTTCAACAGCGTTGCCATGCCGCATTTGGGCCCTCTTGGATGCACATATAAACCCAACCACACACACACACACACATCACTCTGAAAAGAACGACAAAAAAAAAAAGAAACCTCAGGTCCCTAAATTAGGGCCTTGCCTTTTTTTTTTCTTTCTTTTTCCCGAAAAAACTTTCTGAATTTTATGACCTGTTTAACTGAAATATCCCATGTTTGCATTTCTATTAGATTTAATAATTGTTTTGAATTTATAATCGGTTACATTTGAATCCTATCATACACATTTATACTTTGATATATAGAAACACATAGATATATACATATATATTTATTGAATAATATAGAAACGTGGGTGACGCTTAATTGAAATAAATGCGCCCGCGTTTAATTTTAACACGCGACAAATAGGTGCGGGAATAAAAAAATATTGCTGCAAAGAAATAATCAAAAATGAAGAATAAAGAAAGCTATTGTAAATTGTCTGGAGTATCTCACATCTCATATTAATCGACATTTAATTGTTTATAAAGAATAAATGTCAATTCATCTATAGAAGAAATCTTTTAGATATTTTATTTAATTCTTGTACAATTTTGTTCTCTTTTTTTTTTTTTTACTCCAAAACAAGTTCATTCCTGTTTGCGCTGATGAATAATACTCGATACTTTAATCGATCATGATAATCAATATAAATTTATGTAGATAATATCATATTGAGTAACCGCATTGAAAAAGAAATGTATTTGAATTATTTAAGTACGTTCTACCGCCAACTTCAATTCGTATCTCAATATATATTAGTCATCATGATATTTTTTTTTTTTTTTTCCCTCTTTTTTCCCCCAATCAATCGATGTTAATCACGAATATTGGCATGATTTATTTGTAGGTTAGGATCTATAAATACCTTTGTCGTCAGTTGAAGAAAAAGAAGAATAAAAAATCTCCAACAATTAGTCTCTTCCTTTTACTTTTTCAATCTTTACAATCACTCTCTTCTATTATGTTTCTTCGTCAATATATATATATATATATATATATATATATATATATATATATCTACCAATTTGGCCGTTATTTTATTATTTTTTATTGTATAACAATAAAAAACACACACGCAACACAATTGGTACTCTGAATCCAAATAAAACCAAAACTAATTGTTGAAACTAAATGTAAAACACCAACACTTTACGCGGAATAATACGTTACATTAAATAGACAAAAAAAAGACATTTTTTGCCTGTTCAAACTTGCACGACACTCAGTCTATCTTTATTACTCGTTTGTTTCTCTCTCCAATTGTTGTTTTCGTTGCAATATGATTTTAAAATTAAAAACTTTCTCAACAATTGTTTGATAAATAAAAAAAAAAAAAAATTTGTTCAACAATACCACCAAGAGTCTTTGACTGTGTATGCGTCGTGAGCGTTCTCATGAATGAAACTGAGAATTGCTTGAGCGCCGGGAGAATGGGACAAATGTTGATGGTGAAGGTGGGGATGAGGGCGAAAAACGACAAGTTGAAGCTTGTAAGTGCTTGTGAGGGGAGAAAAATAGACTGTTATTGCACTAACCTCAACCGACGCCAACTGTGCAACTGAATCTCTGTGTGGCCATATTACATATACATCTCAACGAAACATATATATACACGCACACAATTACGTACTCCATTTTGATTGGTTACATTCTCTCGGATCTGGTGTATGTACGTACCACAAATGAGACTGCGGCTGGTCAGGTGATCTTGTTAGAATACAGGCTCCTGATTGGTTCGAATTTGAATTGACTACGTGATTATTTCATGTTTCATATCTGCACGCTCACATGAACCTATTAAATATTGTATGAAAATTTATACTAAACGATATAAATAATTTAACAGATTATTATTAATTAATAATATTAATAAATTATTGATATTATGGTTATTTACCGAGTTGGTCAATTGACTCACTAGTTATTTTATCCTGCGCATGCGCGGTGTGAAAAACTGGAACGACAGACGCCATTTTGAGTGAGCCAGCTGATTATTGGACGATCCAATTGTTTCTCTCTCCGTTTCGGGTAAAGTAAAAAGTATTTCTTCATTTCTGTCAACACAAAACTGTTTATTGTATAACTAACATTAACTCAATTTTAAATATATTCGTTCTTTGAATGTTAAATTAATTTTATTTCCCCCCTTTTTATTCATTCTAACCAAAACGATTTTTTTTTTTCCACTCCAATATATTACATAAGACAATATGTATAATTTTTTTTTTTCAATTAATTAATAAATGATTGTTCTATTATTTATAGAAAATTCTCTCATCATGTTGACGCCAAGATTAACATCGTTGCCAAAAATTGTTAGGAGAAATTTTGGAATTATGGTACCGGCAATGCAAAAAGTTAGTGATCCAATTCAACAATTGTTCATTGACAAAATTCGTGAATATGCAAAGAAAAGCAGGTAAATTTTAATATTTAATAATATAACCTCAAAGTGATTAGAACAAAATTTAATTAATCAATGAATTAAAGAAAATCATTGCCTAATGTGAAGTTTAATTTGTCCATTTCAGTAGCGGTAAATTCGATGTTTCCACACCAGAAATGCAGAAAGAATTAAAAAATGATTTAGAACGTCTTTCATTGCAATATGGTGGTGGTCCAGGTGTGAATATGACTAAATTTCCAACATTTAAATTCGAAGGTGAATTTAAAAACACAAATTGTCTTTTAAAAATACATTTTCCCACCCCCACAAACATAACCTCAAATATATTAAATACCCAATTGCATTCTTGTTTCAGATCCCAAAGTCGAACACAATATTGTAACCAAGTAAAAAATATAACCAAAATTGATTAGTAAACAACAAAATTATCAATAAAAAAGATGAAAAATAAATGAAAAAAAAAAAAAAAAAAAACGTTTCCTGTAAGTATTTAAGGAGAAGTTAAATAAACAAATATAAATGAGTACATAATCTTATTCAATTAATATCTCCTACTTCATATTAAAAAAATATATATATTAAGCCGAAAGTTTTACATATTTGCTTAAAATAAAAAGCTTAAATAATGAATATTAATTAGAAAATAGATGTGTATTATCAATAACATCATTGAGAACAATCATATGACATTTTTTTGAAATAGAACGCAATATCTTAACACAATTAATCATATCATGTTTACCAATAGTTGTTCTATATTGTCCTGAACATGAACAATATTCTGTTATATTATCACGTTGAATTTCATGACATTTTTGACACTGTAAATCTTGCAAAATAAAACCCATATATTTACGATTAAGTGTGTCAATTAAAGCAAATTCAATTTCTGAATTTTCATAATTAGTTTTGCACAATGGACAATTCCATACATGAATTTCATTTTCAATTGTTTGATAAATATCTTTACAAAGATCAATATCACGTGTATGATTACAAGCTTTACATATAATTTCAGTTAATACAAATGAAATACATGGATCATACCACTGTGCTTTATCACTAAATTCACCAATACCAATTAAACGCAATAAATTACGTTGCAATTCATTAACTTCATCCTCAACTTCTTTATCCAACGACAAAACTTTGCATATTGATTTAATTAATTCCAATGCTGGATTTATTTTCTTAACATCCAAACCACCAAGATTTAAATCCGGATGTTCCTCAATAGTTAGCAATTTTTCTGGTAATTTTTTATGAATTTTTTGAATTATTTGAAATAATTTTTGTGACATTTCTTCATTTATTAAATTTTTTGCAAACGCTGAAGTATTTTCTAACGATCCTAAACCCAATTGTGCTGACATTGTTTGACTTAATGCATTACTATTACGACGTTTACGTATTCTCGGTGTCATTCCAACATAACCCGGTTCCATTTTATTCATAAAATCAAAAATTGCCATAACATAACCTGCAATAATTGCATTAAAACTTGCACGACACGAAGCTTCTTGTGGTAAAATTTCTGTTAAATTCCAATTCATAATTATCTCTGGAGTATCATCATCATCCTCTTCTACATCATTATCTTGATCAATATCATCCAAATCTACATCATTTTCCTTCAATTTTCCTTTAATACCAGCAAAATTAGCTAAATCCAACCAAACTAAATATTCCCAACAATTTTCATAAGTAATATCAATTGAGTGAAACAATTCTTTGTTTCTAATTGTTTGAACGACAAATTCAATGTAACCTAAAGCATCTGTAATTGAACGTTTTTTCGTACAAATAATAATTTTATTAAAATTAGCAAACACAACAATGGAACCTAAACGTTTAAATTCAGCAATTAATTGTATAAATAATTTTTTCATATAATTATATAATGTACGACGTAATGCTGGATCATAAAGTAATGCATTGGGTGATCTTAACCAACGATAAAAATGTATTATTTGATAATCAGCAAAGACATTTTTTTGCAATGTAACAGCACGTAACCATCCATTAATCATATTACGTAAAACTTTAAATGCCGCACCACAAACCGCTGTTTCATCATAGCTTGGAATTATTTTATTTGGTGTATCACCTGATATTAATTCTTGCAATGATGCTTGTGGTGCTGAATGAAATGCAACAAATGAACTTGTACCATCAATATCATTAACACGATTTGACTGCAATAATGTATTAATTGCCAAACTTTCAACCTCCAATTCAACACAAACACTTGAAAATGTACCAGATTTATTGGCAGCGCATGATGTACTCTCTTCAAAATCAGTTAACAAACGATTATCATCGTGTTCACTGCCGCCTAAATCTGGTCGTTCAGTTGACGAACACCAAAGAATAAAATTGTGTTTTTGTAAATTACGTGCGTAAAATAAATCAGCGCCAAATAATGTTGGATCTTTGGGAATATTGCCCAATGGTGCGGCAAAAAAACGACACTGATCAATCATTAAATCTAATATTTGTTGACATTTTAAAAAATTCTGTATCATTGTACGTGAAATATTTTTTTGCCAATCCAATGTATTGAATAAATTATCCACATCTTGTACATGAGTATTAATTATGGGAAAATCATTTAATCCAGGCATTTCACTTGATAATTTTGCTATTTCCATTGGTGTTTGTATCATCAACATTGTCGCACCATTCATATCATTTTTGTATGATTGCAAAGCCATTTGAATTATTTTATTAACAGTTTGTATATTTGTTTCAATTCTAACCTCAAAATTCATCTCATTTGGTATTAAATCATCATTTAATTGAGTTTTAATATTATTTCTTTCAATTGTATATAATGATTTCATGTTTGGCATCTGATTTGTTTTAACTCCATGTAAAACAATTATATATGAACGTTTACTTGGTCCAAGAAATAAACCGTACATTGAACGTTGTCGATTATTTGACCAATGATGATATAAAAATATATATTTAATATTATTTCGTTGTCTCAAATAAGTCTCGGACATTGAAACTTTTATTTGCAATTGATGTAGATAAAATGTATCAGAACTGTCAGCAATTGTACGTGATAATTTATCATCAACACTGCATACACAACCTAAATTTAATAATGCACGAAATATTAATGGCATTTGTGTTTCATAAATTCCTTCATTATCCGGTTGTGTTACATTTTCCATAAGACTTTGACTATGCAATTGATAAAGATCTTCTGGTACTGTATATTGATATAAATGATAAACTGGACGTGATCTTGGTAATATTTTTGAACATTTACGCCATAAATCATTTTTACCAGGTTCACCACGATCTTTACGTGAATTAACATAAAATATACGTGGTACAATTAAACGTATTTGATGTAATTCATCATCAATCAATGTCCAAAGTTTAAATAAACCTGGTTCATTTGTTTCAGCTATTTGTAAAATTTGCCATGAACAATCCAACAATTTTCTCTGTGTTTTACGAAAAAATCCAGCAATTGTTGATGTATTTAAATTTCTAATAATACCACAATGATTATCTACATCATCATCATCATCATCATTGTCAATCATTCTCAAACGTTTTTTTACACGTTTACCACGTTGACGTGCTTGATATTCCCATTTTTTACGATGAAACGCTAACCAATCAACAATATCTTTATCATTATTATCAATTGTTGGTGGTGGACCTAAAACTTCTCGCCAACTTTTCTTCAAATCCACATCTTTCTCTTCACTATTATTACGTTTTCTCTTTGACACAATTGGCCTTTTAAATCCACTTGTTGATGGTCTTTCAATATCTTCAATATCACATACATTAATCCCACCATCATCATCATCATCATCTACGATTTTATCAGTTACACAAAACATTTCCGTTATTTTTCGTTGTTTTCGTGTATCATTTTTTTCCATTAATTTTTTAAATAACCAATCAGGATGTTGTACACGTGGAACAGGATTAACAATACCCTGCATCGCTGCAGGAATAGTTATAATTTTTTGTATTGTATTACCAAGTCTTTCAATATAATAACTCCAATCTAAAATTTGTCGGATATCAAAATCTTGCATTGTTGAATCTTTTAACCATTTACGTAAATAATAACGTGTTACACTTGGTTCTGATTGAAATATAGCTAATGGTATGGCACGTTCAGTAACCGGTGCACCATGTGGACGTTTAGAAATAATATATTTACAAGCTAAACCTGCATCTTTAACCATTTGATCACCCAAAAATTCAGCTAAACGTTTAGCAGTTGATATCGATGTTGATTTTTGTTTACCATAATCTTCTAATTTTTTTGACATTGATTTATTCTCGGATATTAATTCAAACAATTCAGCGTCCGGTATATTAATACCTTTTGTATATAAAACATCTAGCCAATAATCAGCAACTTTGGCAACAGCTTTGTAACATTCATCCAATGTTTTACCTTTTAAAAATGATTCAAATACAGATGATTGAAATATTTTAATTAATTGCAATTCACCACGACGTTTAACCTCAAAACCTTTTAATTCCGCCAATGTACCGTCAAAATTAAATACTGCATAACGTTTTTTTAATTTTTTACCCTCCTCTTTTGCCGCTGGTAAAACCATTGCCAAATATGGACCATCTACTTCAAAGAAAATTGAATTTTCATTACGTATTTCATATTCACCACTATCTTTATCCAACAATTCATGATAAGCTGAATTTGTAAATTGATCTTTAACCATAAAATTCAACACTGAATTTGGATAGGACAAAACAATTTTATTTTTCTTCAAATCCGTTGTTTCAATGATAACTGTATCGGGAAATGAGCCAGGTAACATACACCAAATACCATCAGTATCTAACTCCAATGGTCGTCCAATTTGTTCAATTATTTCACGTGCACGCATAATAATATGTGAACCAGTGTAACAAACAATACCACCCATTTGCATACTGAACCAACGTGATCCACGTCGCATAACATAACCATAAAATGAATTTAAAATACATTTATGCGCCAATTGCAATGAATCATATAATATTTCACGATTTTTCGCCAATTTTATTTCACCCGCATCACCACTCGCTATCGCTATTGCCACTTGTTGTTTAGCTATTTTATTTAACGCTTTATAATCATAACGACGATCGCGAAATGCACGTACAGTATCAACATAAAATGAATTTTCTCTTTGACAAACTGTTTGTCCACGCTCCTCCATTCTCGTTATTTTAACTTTTTTATACGCTTTCTTGCAATACTCTTGTAAACGTTTTTTTTCAAATGTTGCCTTTTCTTGACGTGTTAATTGATGAAATGCACGTTTAGGTCCACCTGGATACCATGATGGAAATTTTTCCGTCTCCAATTGTTGCTGTATTCTTTGATATTCACCCAAACTCGCAGCTATATATTCACCACGCCACATCCATTTCATATCACGTTTACACAATGCACCAGGACGATTATAATCACATGCAGCGCATATTGTTTCATCAACCATAGCCGACGGTTGTAAACGATTAGTTAATATAATATTTGGATACATTGCACCAACATCAAGATGATAAATTATTGGATTTTCTAATCTCAATGGTTGGTCTTTTAAATTATTTAATTTAACAGTTATTTCATCAATTACCGCATCCAAATTTGTCACTGTATTTAACGGTATTTTTTCCTCCTCAACAATAGCATGTTTCAATGTATTTTCAATGCCGTGAATTAATTTATCAATCGCCGCTGGTACTATTTTAAATCGACACGGTATATCAGCACGAAATATACCTGATTCAAGTGCTTCAACATGTCCGCCAACATATGTTTCCGAATCCAATACATGTCCATCGTTTGTTAATTTATTAAATTCATTCTGTTGTTTATTTGGAAATATTATATTTGCGGCAAATGCTTCAACCATCAATAATGCTTCACAAAGTGTTCCTGAACCTTTTCGCAACACCTCATCCGGCTCCATTGGTATTATCGTACACAATGCAAATATAAATGGATGAACATATTTATTGTACAAATAATATGTTGCAACTGCATCAGATACTGAATAATTAGCTAATAAAATTGGTTCTTCCGCTGCCAAACGACACATATCTTCTGGTTCAACTTCAACTGGATTGTAACGTAATTTAGATTTAGTAACGGCTTTTAAACCCTGTGAACCTATTGGTAAATATGAATCACGTTTTACCCATGATAAACAGTCCATATGTATTGCTGGACGACTTGTATAAATATCATCACGATTTTTCGAAAAACCTATCAATTCTTTCATATTCATACCCAATATTGCTGCGCGTGTTTCAACAAATGGCCAATCAAAAAAATCACCATTGTACGATACAAATATGTGCGGACGAATTTCAAGAATGTGATTGAAAAATTTTTGCAATGTTGATTTTTCATTTGGTTCATTAAATACTTTAAATTGTCCTTCAAATTCGGGTTTTGGTGTGTACTCAAAATTATCAATATCTGACGATATTATTTCACGATTTGTTATTAAATAACCCTCACCGTCAATCATATATGATATCATCATTATTTGATCGATATTTGCGTCGGGAAATTTTAATGGTAATTTTGTTGTTTCAATATCATATGCCAATACAATTGGATCAATTGTATCAATTATATCTTCACGTCTTGTTATTATTGGTGATTGATCTGCACCACGACATTTAATTGAATACCAATTGCCAACAAATATTTTTAAATCAATTGACACACGTACATGGTGTGGCACATCATACTCACGTATATCAAGTATATTATCCATATGATCAATTATTTTTTTATTTATATTTATATTATTATCATTATTTGTATTATTATCAAATGCATCTGATAATAAATCGGAATAAAAATTGTCACCCTTCTCACGCTCTTTATTTATTTTTACTGCATGCATTATATCTTTTTTTGCACGTTGCATATCAACAATATTTGCAAATGATAATTTTAAATATTTTTGTCTCAATCCAATCAAATGATTTGGTAAATCTAAATCTTCTTTTGATAATAATTCAATTTTTATCACCAATCCATTGTATTTTTTTAATATAAATGTTGATACTTCTTCATCTGTATCTTTACGACATAAAATATAAAAATATGGATTGTATGGCATTGATATTTTAAATCTCGTGCAGTCTTCTTCTAAAAAATAATAATCACAACCGCTCACTAATCGTTTATCTTCCTCAACAATTTCAGTTGAATGCATATTTATCAAGTATCCTATTCGTTCTTTTGTATCATTTACACGATGAAATCCATATAAATTATCAACATGTATATTTTCATTTGCACGTAATAAACGACTTTCAGCTGAATTTTCACGCGGTCCATCCGATTCTTGACGTTTTTTAGTATTATCAGAACGTTCTGGACGATATTTACCGGTATTTGTCGCCATTTTCAATCAACTATCCACTGCACCACGAAATTTTGAGGTTAAAATTCCAAAAATAATGAATAAACACGACTTTTAATCACGCTCACCTGAAAAATTAATAAAAAAAAATCATTATATCCAACTCGATAAACATTTATATATATATATTCATTTATTTATTATAATTACTCACCTTTCAATCGCATTAACACATCCAAAACACCTTCGCTGCATTCTACAATTATTCCGCACTTTTTTATTCCCATTTGCGCGCCAATTTTACCGTTATACAAGATGGCGTCGTAATCGCACACAAAATGGCGGAACATTACGCGCGAAATTTAATGTTGTTCAAAACGTCGAATTCGATTTTTTTTTGTTCCAATTTTTTGTTTCAATTGACCGGAATTATTGATTGAATCAATTATTTCTTGTGAATTAGCTTGTGCACCGACATCTTTCATTATTACTCTAATACTGTATCGAGTATCGGCAATTGGTGGTGAAAATTCAAATTCCATTTCATCACCAGTTGAACTAGTTGCATTTGAATCACATTCATCTTTATTTTTCGTTACGACAAATTGCAGTGGTGGAACATTTTCTCGTAATTCCGGTTGATTAATAAATTCCTTTTTAACTGGATACATTGTTATGTAATATTTACCATTTTTACGATGTAAATGAATTACTGGTGGTAAATGATATTCATCATCGTGTACACGTTCTCCACGTTCACCCAAACTTCTTGATAATAAAAATGGACTATGTTTACGTGATGTTTTTAATTTTTTTCCTCCAGTAGGAGTTGTTGGACGTTCAATTGGCGTTTCATCCATTTTTTCTATCTTTGCATGCTCCAATAAACGCCAAACACGACGTGAAATAGCACCTGGTTTCCATCCAATTTGTGCTTTAGGTTCACCAGCTGTATTTTTTGTATTCCATAGCCAACCCATGTTACCAGGAACACGCATTTTAATATCTATACAACTTTTATGACCAAAATGTAGACGATTTGCCACTGATCGAACTAATTTCATCACTTGTTTACTCGGTTTAATTTTTTTACTCTTTGATAAATACATTTGATAAGGCTGTGAATAATGTTTTCGCACTCGTTTTCTTCTACGTAAACGATTTAAACGTGTCGCTACAGGTTTATTAATTAATTGTAATGGTGGTATTGTTTCAGTTGAATTAATTTGCAACATTTCATTATCAATTGTCGCATTTTGATGAATAATTTTCTTTGACTGACACAAATCTTCACCACATGGACCAATATTTTTTGCCACACGTTCAATCAATTTATCATCATTATCCACCACCAATTGTCCATCGTGTTTTGTTTTTTTTATCATCAATGGCACAACATCATGACGATTTGAATAATTAAATAATGTTTTAACGTCATTTTTATTATTTTTTATTTTTTCAACAGGTTCATTCCTGTCTGAACACGTTGTTGGTAAATTGTAACGGTTTCTACCGAAATAAGGACTTTCAATTGGATCCATTAAACCCAATCCAGACATTCCAGTTACTTTAATATTATCCACAAAATCTTGAGTGTCTTTAAATGCACGTATTAAACAATCAATACCTTGACATGGTTTATTTGAACATCCATGCTCCATTTTCATTAATCCTATTCCGGATTTTCCATAACAACCACAACCAGGTCTATCATTATCATTATTATTATTATTATTATCTTGATTTGTTCTACAAGCACCGGACAATAATGTGTTTGATGATGCAAATGGAATTATTGATGAATTAATATTACAATAATCCAATCCACCACCTCGCATACGTTTTTCATTTATTATTGAAGACGATGTTGATTTAAAAATTTTACTCTGTAAATCATCACATAATTTTAACACACCCACAACAGTTTTAATACTCATTAAATCTTTAATATCATCCAATTCTTCTTCACTCTTCGACAATACACGTGAACATGTAAATTTATTTGTTGAATTAATATTATTAAATATCAACGTATTATTATCATGATTAAATTGTGTAATAATTAATTTATCACAGCAAGAAATACGTATAAATAATTCAATTGTTCCACATAAATTATTAATTGTATCAAATAATTCATATGATTCTCTAATTTCAATTAAAGAATCAGATAAATTATTATTATTATTGTACATTGAAAGCATTGTATTAAATTCATTGCATAAACATCTATCAAAATTTATTTCCGCATGACAAATTGATTCTTTATCAATATCATCAATTTCTGGACATATTGAATTTATATTCATATTATATACTGCAATTTTTAATGATTTATTACCATTTATCATATTAGATAAATCATTTGGATATTTTGTGAATAAACATGATACACCGGGTGCTATAAAATCATCACTCTCCAATTTATTTTTATATCTCTTTGATGATTTAATAATATTTTCTTTTATTGTAAATGTTGGTAAATTTAAAAATGTTAAATCAATTGATAAATATGAATTATTATTATTATTATCATCAATTATTTTTTCACAATTAATATTCAAATTTATTATCATTAATTCTATTATATATAAACATTGTGATTTATTTTTTGATAATAATTGTTGAATTTTTTTATCCATTTCTTTTGTTTAAAATTATTTAATATTTTTTTTTTTTATTATTTATCAACAGACAATTTTATTATCACACAATATTTATTGAATATGTCATTTGACAAGTATATATTTAGGAAAATTGTGGTTCAGTGTGAAGTTGTAATAATTATAAAACAATTTCATTAAATAATTATTCATTTATTTTATTTTCTTTTTTTTTCTTCTCTTTCGCTTTTGTTTATTAATTAATTGAATCGAGTTCTTCTAAAAATGACTTACATTTTCCCTTCAATACTTTAACTGCCTCGAGAAATAAAAGACCTGGTGGTAATGCACCGACAGATTCAACTGTAACTGTAAATAAAAAATAGAATTAATAAAATAATAATGATAATAAATATTATATATTTAAATTTTTACTTACATATAAAATGATCAGGTATACGTGAAAGTTTGGCAGCGTCTTTTAAATTTTCATGACGATAAATATTACGCGAACAACTATCATACCGTGAATCTTTAACTCGTGCTTCTATTTCACTATTTTTATTCTTAAATAATTCAATAACACCTGGACTGAAACATGATTTCAATAATTCCGCATCTTTTCCTTTAATTGAACGTGTCAATTCTATTTCTGGTAATAATCTGTATGAAGCTGTTGCTGTAAATTATTTAAAAATAAATGTGTGTATGAAACGAAAAAAAAAAAAAATGTACACTATTGAATAGAATTTGAGGTTAGAATAAAATATATATAAATATTTTTACCAACTGGTGAAAATTTTGCATGATCTTTACCAAGACCTTTTACAGCATGCATAAATGCATGAATTTCTTGTCCAGGTCGCATTTTACATACTAATATATCATTTTCTATCATTCCAAATTGTTCTTCACCATGCGGATATAAATCTGCCTGTCTACCAATAGGCATCCATTTAATATCACGACTGTAAACTGATAGATATTATTATTTAATTAATTATTTATTGAATAGAAATGTTTAAGGTATTGATAAATATATATTACCATTACTGTTACGATAAATATCGTCTGGACGTCGTGAATCTTTTGATGCATGTGTATTCCATGTACATGTAACTTTCATTTCATATCGTAATGTATCCTGATCACTTACTTCATCCTCATCATTAATCGGTGTTGTTGGATATTCAAATAATCTTGGATCAGCTTTTAATGGTAATAAACCCAATCTATGTGCTAATACTTCATCTTGAATTAAACTTGTATTATTTAATATATGAACTTTTTCAATAGCCATTGATGGAACTTCACTGAGTAATATACGACGGAATGCATTAGCCAATGCTGGACTACAGCCAATTAAATCAAATTCTAATTCACGTTTGTCAGCTGATTCTCGTACAATTTTTATTTTAAAATTCTGTGAACAATATAGATTAATTTTAATAATATGTAGAGTGGTTGAAATATTGTTGGATAGAATAATATATTTGTTGTTGTTGTAGTGTAACCTTTTTGAAATTTTCTATACTCCATCCACCTTTAGTTTGGAGGTTAGTAAAATCGGCAGCCTGTAAATGACACAAAAAAATTTATTTATTTATTTAATTTTGAGATTATTTAATGGAATTATTATTTTTTATATTGATAATAACGTTTGGTATTCCATATTCGCCTAATATAACACGAGGATTCTCTAAAATTCGATCCATTGTTTCAATTATGTATGTTATTGTTGTATTGTAACATCACACGCCGAATTTGAGGTTAAGTTATTGGTATTTTGTGTATATATCTATATATATAAGACGCCATCTTGAAATTTGTTAACGCAAAATGGCCGCTGGTATTTACCATATAAATACTGTCGTGACTGCAGAAGGTAAATCTCTCGTTTACCAACCGAGTTGTGTAGATGGTGCTAGTGTTCCTCTGGACTCTCTATATTTACTGTTTTTCAGTATTTTTTTTTTTTTAAATAGATTTGAGGTTAGGTTGGGGGAAAAAAAAAAGAGGGCGGACATCTCTGTGTTTTTAATCAGTAGTGAACGACAATTTTAACTCTAATTTCACGCAAATAACCGTTACTAGTAGCAATAGCAAATTAAAATGGTGATTATTTTCATTACTATGTAAAATATTATTTATATATTTATTACTGGAGTTTTCAATTTTTTTTTTTCATCTCATTTTCTGGTATCCAATTTAATTATTGATTATTATATGCCAGCAGAAATTAAACTATTTCTATATTTCTTATATCTGTATACAGATTTTAATATGTTTTGTTTTCAGATTCGATTTATTTTAATTCAAAATCGTGCTGGAAAAACTCGATTAGCAAAATGGTATATGAATTTTGATGATGATGAAAAGCAAAAATTAATTGAAGAGGTTCATGCTGTTGTAACGGTTCGTGATGCCAAGCACACGAATTTTGTTGAAGTCAGTATTATAATTTAATAAATAATATTTATATCAGTACAATTTTCATACACAAAATGGCGGTTGATTATTAAATTTATTCACTATATTTTTGTTTTTTAGTTCCGAAACTTTAAAATAGTCTACAGACGTTATGCAGGATTATATTTTTGCATTTGTGTTGATGTTAATGATAACAATTTGTGTTATCTTGAAGCAATACACAATTTTGTTGAAGTACTAAATGAATATTTTCATAATGTTTGTGAATTGGATTTAGTATTTAATTTTTACAAGGTAAGTTATATAAATAAATAGATAATAAAATAGGGAAAGAAATGAGAAGGTGTGTTTGGTTTATTATTAATTCTATATATATATATATATATGTTTATTTATTTATTTATTTAATTTTTTAGGTGTACACAGTCGTAGATGAAATGTTTTTAGCTGGTGAAATTCGTGAAACCAGCCAAACCAAAGTGTTAAAACAACTATTAATGTTGAATTCATTAGAGTAATAAACAAACAAAAAGACATAAAGACAAAACAAAAATATATTAATTTCTTTTAAGTATGAATATATAATTGAAATGAAGAATTTTCTCTACATTCGATTTATTTAATATGTAATATTAAAATATAACCGCAAGGATATATATTATTATTTTTTTTTTCGTTAATTCTTCAGTTTTCTGGATGTGTATATATATATATATTGTACGTAATATAGTGACGTCGCCGAAACATGTGGCTTGTTTGTGTTGCTGATGTTCAAAAATAAATTATACACGCAATTCACATTGTTCTAATTCATTGATTTTGCGACAAATGCGTTAAAATTAAATGAAATAATTGTGAAAATGGCTGATTCTGATGATTATTTTCAGAGTTATGAAGAGTTGGATGTAAGTCAATTTAATTTTATCAATAAAAACATTTATTATGTAGAAAACTACTCAACATAACCTCAAAATTATATACATTATAATAGTGAATATACAAATTGTAATTAAATTAATTATTTACTTATTTATTATTTTTCTTCAGGTTCATTGCTTGATGTTGAATGATCATCCACGAATGATAGCGTACAAAAATGCAATTATAAATAATAAAACATTATTTGAGAATAAAATTGTAATGGATGTGGGTGCTGGAACTGGTAAAAAAAAATATTTTTATACCAGTTAATCTCATATCAATTCTTTAATATTTATTGATAAAAATATAATTATTTCTTCACTGTCTACAGGAATATTGTCATTATTTTGTGGACAAGTTGGTGCACGCAAAGTTTATGCAGTGGAAGCCAGCAATTTATCAAAACTTATTGAAAAAATTACTAATGAAAATAATTTAAATGATGTCATTGAAATTATTCACAGTAAATTAGAAGATATTGATTGTAATATTGTGGAAAAAGTTGATATCATTGTTTCAGAATGGATGGGATTTTATTTAGTACATGAAGGAATGCTTGACACTGTTTTATTAGCGAGAGAACGATTTTTAAAACCTGATGGATTATTATTTCCATGTATTGCTAAAATACAAGCAGCACCATGTCAATTACCTGAATTTTTTGATCATTTCAATGATATTTATGGAGTTAAAATGACGTAATTATTCTCCATTAAATAAAAAAATTATTAAATAATTTTTTTTTACCAATACTAAAAGTAATTTAATTAATTTTAAAATTATTGTAGATGTCTTGGAGATGATATAAGACATATAAAATCATCAAGACCTGAAATAATGACAGTAAAAAGTGATAATATATTGGCGGAAGAAAAAATATTAGCGTGGATTGATTTAAACACAGCAACAATTGATGATTGTGATTTAATTGGCGGACAAGATTTAGTTTTTCCATCATTAAAAAATGGCAAATTTGCTGGTGCTTGTGTTTGGTTTGATGTTGAATTCCCGGACAATTCAATATTATCAACATCACCACTAAACCCACCGACACATTGGAAACAAACAGTAATTATATTACCCGAACAACAACAAGTAATAAAAGACGAACCAATTGCATTTCGTATAACATTGAAACGTGACAACGACAATAAACGTCGTTACAATTTAGAATGCGACATATTAAATGCAGAAACAACTGAACACGATCTTCCGTGCGATTGTTTCATGACAAAATGCATCGTTGCAAAAGAATTTATCAAAAATCATTGTCAACAAGTGGATAAAATAAATTTAAATCCACAAACATAACCTCAAAAAATAAAATTCAAACAAATAAATTTAAAATGTAATTATTTCTTCCTGTTTTTTTTTTTTTTTCCTTGTATAAAATACAAATATATATATCATTACAGATCAGATTAATTTTTCCGAACAATGATCGAGAGAATGAATAAATATTAGGCGAAAATATTGGATTAAATAGAGAAAAAAGAAAAAAAAACTTTGACAATTTATCTCAACAATTTTTTTTTTTTTTTCCACCACAACTTATTTCCCTTTCTTTTTCTTCATCAATTCATATGAAATAATATTAATTGTATTATAATAATTATTCTCGATCACATCCGTACGCTGGGATAATAATAATAATAATAATAATAATAATATTAATAATTATAATGACAACAAAGTTTTACAATCAATGTGAATTTTTCAATGTTCTTGCTCGTTGTGATCGTGTTATTTTAGTGCCATTTTTATCACCACCACCACCACTTGACAATTGTTGTTTATATGGTTCATTAACATGTGGTATCCTGAATAGCATTATTTTCATATGATCACAAATTTCAAGACAAACTTGTGAGCAATATTTAAAAAAATCGAACGTAACCCAAATCTATAAATATATAAATGAATATAAAATATTTAAACATAAAGAATAAGATTGAAATTAAATATAAATATATAAAATAAAATAATACTTACGAAACATAACCAAAGAATGTAATATTCTTTGATAAAAAAATTAAAGTATTGATTGAGAAATAGCATACATGGACCAATCAATGCTGTATCAAGATATTCCATTTCATTTTTTGTCATATGCGCAACCTTTTAATAATAAATAAATAAATAATTTAATAAATACACAAAAGCTGTTTAGCTGTTTATTATTTATCTATTTAACTTACCACTAAACGATTTGTTACTTTAGCAGCAACCATTCCAAATGACATTATATATAATGCTGGATGATTTTCATAAACGTGTTCAACACTTTTACGATAAATTATAAATGCCGGTACAACAACCAAACTGAATGGTATAATTGGTGATAGTACAGATGTTCCCTAAAAAAAAAACAAGAAATAAATAACAAATTATACAGTATTTCAATTACTAAACAATTAAATATAAATCCCATTTACATTTATATTATTTCTTATTAATTACAAACACACACAGAAGAAAAATTGTTAATTAATTAATCAATCAATGAATATTAAACAATTAAATTTCATAACAATAAGCAATTAATAGAGAGTGAGAGAGAGAGAGAGTGCAAATAAATAATGAATATTAAATATTAGTTTAATAAACACGGGTGGAATTGTCCAAGCGTATGAATAATATTTAATATTAATACATAACCTAAAAATTAATGTGCAATTAAATATATATATATAATAAATTAATTCTTCATATGTAATCATTTGTTTTTTGTTTTTAATTATTATTTATCTATTGTTTTTTAATGTATCATTTTGTATTTGGTGCTGAGATAATTTTCGTTGTTTTTCACTTTTTTCTTTTTTTTTTTAAATAAACTTACAGCAACAGTTGAACCATTTTTGCCAACACCACCGGCAAGTATCACGGATAAACTGCTTTGTGCAAGTAAAATAGCAATTCCAACAGCGCACCACAATGAAAACACCTTGACTTCAGTGCCAATGTATGGCAACTAATGTATATAAAATTTAAACAATTAAACATCTAAATATTATTAATTACAAATATATAAATATATATCAAAAATATAATAAAACATTTATATAAATATAATCATTATTTTAAACGATATAAATTTTTTTGTTTATGATGACCAAAGCAAAATGACCCAAATGAAACAAATTTTTGTTATTATTCAATTAATCCAAATTATTGTTTAAACCCGTTTTTTTTTTTTTTTCTTCTTTTCATCTTCACCGGCAGTAAATAATTTATAACAAATCAATAAACACACAAATTAATTCAAGTATTTAAACACACAATTTATATGTAAACAAATTATTCTATTCTTTTATTTCCCCTGCAACTTATTATTATTATTATTAATATTAATAATAATAATAATTTGTATTGTTTAAGTAATTATATATAGAGAGAGAGAGAGAGAGAGATGTACCAGCACTTTTAATCATCTCAGATAAAGAAACATTTAATATTATTATTAATTATTAATAATTGCAGAATTTTTTTTTTTTCTCCGTAATTTCTCTGTAATAATTTAAATAAATTTATCAATACGCTGTGACGATTCCTCACCGAGATACGAAACGAAAATGTTTCAACAATGCCAATGTAAAAATGATTATAAAAATATTTATTTATTTATGTATTAGTAAATTGTTTTTGTTTCTCACAGTCGTTTCATGCGTCATGCAAATAATTATAATAAATGAAACAATAAATAAATACCCATTTGAATGATAAATGAATTGATTATTAGAAAAATTTTTATATGATATTTTTTAATTTTTTAATTTTTTTTTTATAGTCACGGGCAAAAAAATGTTTTATTTTTTTGTTTGCTCTTGCGGTGGAAACGTGATAACTTACAGCGACAGTTGAACCATTTTTGCCAACTCCACCGGTGAATATTACAGAAAACATTGTATAAAAGCTTGTCAATGCGCACACAATTGTCATACCGCCAACTAAATATTTTAATTGTAAACCGTCTATATAAGGAATCTGTAAGAAAGTCATATTTTTTTTTTTCTTTTCTCCCTATTATCAATTTTTTTTTTGTATTTATATTTTTAATATATGTATTAATGTGTTTGTTTTTTGTGATTGTAATAATTACTGGTACATCGTTAGAGATTTATTCTCTTTTGTTGTTGTTATTCTTTCTTTTTTTTTTCATTGTTTTGGTCATCACTCAATTAATTCGCGAATTTTATTTCAGAGAATTTAACACAACTCAATCAATAAATTATAAATATTATCGTTGAATTAATAGTGTAGATAAATTTTCTTCTTTTTTTTTACTTTTTTTTTTTTTTTTTTGTAGTTGGGGAAAATTATTATTATTATTATTGTATATTTGTTTAATATAAAATTTAATACAACCTCAGTCATCCATATTTTCGGTCCGAATATTGCTGATGTTAAATGAATGCCAATTATTGTAAATTGTGCCTCTGTTACATCGACTTTTCCAAATCTTAGAGATCCTAAAAATAAATTGATGGATTGAACATTTGTCGTTTTTTTTCTTTTAATAAATTGTGTTAAAGACTCGAATTTATTAATAAATATTCTTACCAGATACATAGCTCTGCCAATGTGCACAATAAAATAGTGTCATAGCACAAAAACATTGGAAAAACATCCAACTAGGATAGTATCCCAATTGTACAGCGATACACGCTGATAATGCAACAAATACTGTAACAATTAGATATTAATAATCAATTTAACAATGTATTAAATATATAATATTGAATTTATATTCACCAGTTGATACTGAATCACATCCATGATCAAATAATTCACCCAAAGGTGTTGATGAACCTGTTCTTCTTGCTTGTTTACCATCAATTGAATCTAAACTTTGATAAATAAATAATCCAAGTGCACATAATAAACATGCCCATCTCGGTGCCTGCAAAATAAAATAACATTTACTTAAATTTATTTTTTATTTTTTGAGGTTATATATACATTACCTCAGCCTTTGCATCTGGACTATAATAAACAAGAATAAGCGTTGTTCCAATATTAATAATTAAACCCAATACAGTAATGAGGTTAGGTGCAAGCCATAATGGAACATAACTAACAAGTAATTCCCACCATGGTTGTAAATATTTATCCAATATACTTGCACTTGAACAACTGTATTTGTGCTCTGATAAACGTTTTAATTGTCCTGGTGATAATATTTTTTCTTTATAAAATTGCATCATCGTTGTATTATTATTTTTTATTTTTTTTTTCGATAATATTTCAGTTATAAATTATTTATCAATTCCACTTTCGTTTTTTATTTTTTTCTTCTCTTCAAATATATATATATATATATTTATTTATTATTATTATTATTTGTTTATTTATATTAATATATATTATTGTTTTAAATAATAATAGTACATTGTATGTGCTATTTTAATATTCAATTGATGATGATTGATCTAAAATTGTAGATACAGTACACAAGTTACGCAGCATGACAAACATAACCTTCAAATTAATTTCTCTTATGTCTGTTACATATATATATATGTGAAATAAATACATATACAGGTGTGTGTGTGGCTGCGTATACGTATTATCAGTTCCGTTCTGATTGAGGAGAAAAGAAAATGTATGTGCAATTAATTGTGTAGCTATAAAAAAATATTATCAAAGAGAAAGAAGTTTGTTGGGTTGTTTTTTTTATTTCACTGTAGGTATATGTAGCAGTAATGATAATAATATTGATAATAATAATAATTATTATAATTGTTATAATAAATATTGCAGGAAAATTTATTGTTACTGGGTGAATTTAGTGATATTACGGCCCTGGAGATTTAGTTAGTTATATAGCCGCAGTGGCGCTGCGAGCAGAGTATTTTTTTTTCGCGGTTGATTTGAATTTTGTTTAAATTGTTGTATTATTTTTTTTTGAGGATTTAATTGTCGTTTTTTTGATCAGTGAATAATTATATTATGATGCAGGATTGATGGGGATATTATTCGTTTTAGTAAAATGTTTGGGGGTCTGCGGTTTTTCGGTAGAGAAATAGATTGGATGAATTTATTGTCTAATCATCACACATATGAAAAACACTACTGGTGGTGTTATATGTTAATTCAACATTAAAGGAATCCCACAACTATATTCAAGTTGATAGATTAATTTAAATACGTTGCCATACAAGTATATCAATAATAAACTTTATTATATTATATAATGTTTACGTTAATAATACAGTATGTAATAATATTTATAATGCATTCAAATTGTTGAAAAGATGAACAATAATATCGATTGTTTATATTATATAGCATTAAATATTTTATCCCATTCAGAATCAAGCAAATTAGATGGTGGGCTCACGTCAATTTCAAAGCCAGCTTCAGTTACAATATTTTTAAACCGTTCATTTATTATTTTTGTCACCAAATCAACGTCATTACCATCATCACTATCAAAATAACATCTTTTCATATTTGGTGAACGTCGAAGGAATGTTAATATCTCTCTGGTTGGACGTAAACACAAATTGCAATAAATTTCCTCGAGATTTGAAAAATAATTCAGTATCTGAGTATTTTGTGGTAATGTCAATCTTAATGAACGCAAATTTGATAATGATTCAATGGCATTTAATCCATTATGCGTTATCGATGAACATCCTGGAATCAAATATATATATATATTAATAAATAAATTAATTATATAAATTATATATGGAGTTTGTTAAACAATTATTCAAGCTTTAATCATTATTTGTTCATTAAAATTCTATTTCCTAACCTCCAAATTCAATGGTATGCAATTTTTTACAATTATTTGCAAGCCCAATCAAAAGTCTGTTATTTACTGGACGACTGTAGTTGATACTGATGACTTCTAAATTAGATAATTGTGCAACACCATTAATTGCTGTTATATCATTCACACACTCTGAATACAATGATTTTAATGTATTCTTTTCTGTAATTATCCTCATCATTGATGGTGTAATTCCATGGATGAATAAAAATGATAATTTATCTGCTTTTCTCAATACCTGTATCAAATTAATAGCGATAGAATGAATAATAGAATGAATAACTTGATAATTTTACATTAAATATATACTTGCTTTTTCTACAGCATTATAAAACTTAAGTGAATCAAGACAATGATATGGATACTTTAGTATTAAATGTTGAAGATGTTCAGTATTTAAATATTCTAATAGTTCTCCAAATTGATTATTGCAAAAGTATGAAATTCTTACAGAATTTAAATGCTGATTATGTTTTATCAATTCACGTAAAACATTTAGGCGTTCTGTACTATCTGTTTCAATACATAGATCTAAACCTTTAAGATTACCACAGTTTTGTTTCAATATCGTAGTTAAATACGATATATTATTACTTATTATTTCTATTTTAGGATCATCACTGATACAAATATTTATCTCATACTTAAATTTTTTCAAGACATAGGTAATTTTTAATTTATGTATGATAAATATTTGATTAATATTGGATTGCCATCTTTTACAAACTGTGAAATAGAAATAAATCAGTTAATAAAGAACAAAGTATGTTTATTATATTGAATTAAATAAATATAATGAAAGAAAAATAATGTTTTCACCTCCTGAAAAACGTTGTCGTTCAATAATATTCATATATGAAAATATCTTTATCAACATTTCATTTGGTAGATCATCAGGAGACGCCATTTTGCTGTTTGTGTCTACAAAGTAATAATTAAATTTTCAAGGTTTGGTATTGTAATATTTGAGGTTATGTTATCTATGTTGTATAATTTTATTTTAAAAAATGTGCTGTAGGAAGTCAAATAAATTACAGATAAATTTAATAATAACAATAAAAACCATGATTTTTGTTGCAAAAAGAATGATTTAATATTATGTTTATTATCTATTAAATCTTACATCGAATCATTTTGACATAGATATGTGTAATAATTAAATGTATTTTTTATAGGTTATGTTGATATAAATTTGTTAAAAGCTAAAGATAGTGTTATCACCAAAAAGTAAACGTTAATGATAATCTGAATTGTTTATTTCTGAGAGATAAATTATGTTATTGATTTACAGTTCGGAATATTTTTTGCCAATTAATAAAATGTAATATTCCTGGACGACACCATTTAATATAAAAACCTGCTTCACTCATAATTCTATCAAACCAATCATGTGTCTCTTCCCAAATATCTTCATTACAGCATTGAGCTGAAAATCTTTCATGAAAATAAAATTGTTTCAATTTTGGTGAACGTTCGAGAAAATTTAATAATAAATCTTTTGATAGATAAATTAGATTGCAATAAAATTCATCTAAATTTGATAAATATTCGAGAATTTTTATATTCCATGATATTTTATCTAAATTTACATAACGCAAATTTGGCAATGATCCAATTGCTTTTATTCCACTTCCTTTTACAGATTCACAATCTGAAATTAAATTATTTATATGTTAAATTATTTATTCAATAATATATATCGTTCAATAAATGTTTATGAATTAATTTACACCAACTTTTTAGATCAATAGCTCGCAATTTTTTACAACTAGCAGCCACTTCACACAGGACAATATCATTTATTAATTTTCCATTTTCAATACTCAAAATTTCCAAGTCAATTAACTTTGTAGGATTAAATAATTTTGATGAACCTTGAACGTCTCCTAAATATAAAGCTTTTAATGTATCCATCTCGCTAATTATATTTAATATTGATGATGTTGATGATACAAAACTGATATGTAAAAAAGTTAATTTACGTGTGTTTTTTAATAGCTGTAACAAACAATAGAATATTTAAAGATAGTTGAGGATAGTATTTTATTATTGAATTATTTATATATATATATATATATTAGAAGTGCTTACTGTTTCAATTAGATTATTTAATAGTGGTCCAGATCCACCCATATTGTCTATTGATAAATGTTCAAGTTTATCTATTGGTAAATATTTCAATAAACTTTTACGTGCATTATTATTTCTAACAGCAATTCTAACAGATGTTAAATTCTTATTTCGATGTATCAATTTCCAAATAGTGTCTGGTATTTTACAACGTGAATTATTACTATCATCATTAATATCTAATTTAATAAGAGAGCCATTAAATTTCGATAATACTGCCTCAAAGCAACGAATATTTTGACTCGCCAATTGTATTCCATCTTGGTTATGTTTGAAATATACATTGGAATATTGTGAGGTTAAAGTGAATTGTAATTTATTTTCTGTCCGCCATATTAGTTGATTGATCCATCGCCATTGTTTACAAACTGTATTGAGTAAAGTAAAAATAAATTGATAATAATACGGTAGTGATATAAAAAATGAGAATAATAATAAATTTTAACCTAATTCCAAACGTTGTCGGTTAGCAAATTCAATATATAAAAATATTTCGTATAATATATTATTGGGAAGATCGTTAATGACCGCCATCTTGTGTAACAGTTATTTCCACAAGATGGCCGCCTCATATCGATGAAAATTATTGACAAACTAACCTATAATATCAATAAGTAAAGTTATGTTAATTGAAATAAAAAACAACTTTCTTAACAAACTATACCTGAAGATGATTCTACAAATGAAATAATTAAACTAATAATACCCACAAGAACTTTGTACATTTGATGCTTCTTTGTATTTCAACATTGACAAATTTTATTATTTAACATTTATTTACAATAATTTACCAATAATATTTTCTGGAATAGGACGTGGGAACAATTGTTTTGATGCAAATTCTGGTCGAGTACCATATATTTCATACCAATCTTTTTTAATAAGTTTAAGTGGAAGTGATAATTCCAAATGAAAACCAACATCAGTAGCAAGTTTATCAAACCATTCCATTACATGATCAATATAATCAAAAAAATCACAAACAATAGTATCTTTAACATAACATCTTTTTAAATTTGGTGATCTTTCAAGAAAACGTAATGCTGAATTGTCAGAACGTAATGGTAAATGACAATAAAATTCATCAAGATTAGAAAAAAAATTTAATATTTCAATATTACGTGAAACTTCATTCAATCGTAAATAACGCAAATTTGGTAATGTTTCTATTGCGTTCCATCCAATTTTAGTAACAAGTGAACAATCTAAAAAACATTATGTACAAATTAATCATTCAATTATATATTTATTAATAATTATTCTATCAATAATTTATTCTCTTACCTTCCAATTCTATTGCACGTAATTTTTTACAATTATTTGCCAGTTCAATTAAAAAATTATCGTCAATATATTGCTCTGTTGCAATACTCAATGTTTCTAAATTAAATAATCTTGTGAAATTTAATGATCCTGATTCACCATCTGTATTCACAAGATGTAATGTTTTTAATGTATTCATTTCACTGATTGTTTCTAATATCAATGATGATGCATTATTGATATAAAGTGTTGTCAATTGTGGTGCGTTTATCAATATCTATATTAAATATTAAAAGAAATTGAACAAAAATGTATGGAAATAAATATTTGTTTAGTATTAAAATAAAATTTAAAACACTCACTTCTTCAATTACATTATTTAGATCGTGAGTTTTTCGTGAATTAGCTATTAATAAATGCTGTAGATGCTCTGTTGACAATGATTTCAATGATTTTACAAGACTAATTGTATTCCCAGATACATGCACAGAATTTAAATATTTATTTTGATTTAGCAATTTGAGTATACAATTTGGCAATTCAAAATACGATTCTTTAAACACAAGTTCCAATTTTGTTAAATTGCCATTAATATTTTTTAATACTGCTTCAAAATCTGATGAATTTGCATTTATAAAATGTATTCCATCTGCTATATGTTCCTTTTGTTTTTTGGTTAAATCGAGAATATTTGTTGAGAGATGGATTGCTAATTTGTGAATTGGATACCACATTTCTTGGATATTGTATCGCCATCGTTTACAAACTGTGTACGAAAATAAAATTGATTAACAAAAGATATTTATATATATTATAGATAAAAGTAATACGAAAGATTTAAATATTGAAACATATGAAAACAATTTCCTAACCTATTTGTAACTGTTGTCGTTCAAACAAATTAATATATGAAAATACTTCGCATATTATTTCATTCGGTAGATCATTAATTGTGGCCATTTTTTATTTATTATTTAACAATTAATAACAATCATTACGAACACAAAATAATTTTATCCTGTAAATATTTAAGGTTATGTTTCCAATATGGTTTCCATTGGAGTCGAATTAAATCAGAATTATCCAATCGTATTTTTATTTGTTAAATAAATCCAATTATTTAAATATTTGACTACTATCGATATAAAAGTAATTTCAACGATACCTTTATATTATATAACATTGTTATATAAAGATAGAACAATTTTTTTGACTAGTAAACTTTATTGTCATCGACAATTGTGTACAATTATTCATTTCAAATTTTGCGCCCATGATACACTCGGTTCAAAACCGGAATTTTCAGTCCATATTCCGCTGTTTTTCCAGCCGCCATTTTGTGTACTACATCGATTGTATCGAAAGCAGACATGGCTGCCACAGCTACGTTCAAGTATGTAGTTATGTACCACAACGTCGGCGATTAAAAATACATCCGCATATTCTTTTCATTGTAAATAATATTTTAATACAACAACAATAATTTATTTACAATCAAATATATATATTAATTATCGTAATTAATATACACATGGTAAGAGCCACTGTCTTTGTGTTTTATATCACAATTATAAAGTAATATTTATTTCATATTTTGTTTTGGAAGTATGATGACAAAAAAAAAACGAAATAAATTTAACGGACAAGAAAAATAAATAAATAAAAACCCCAATAGTTAGACATACATACAAACTATTTATATCATCACTCCTTTTTTATTTACAGCGATTGGAAAATTCATAACCTACAATATTGAATATGATCTTAATTCATCAATTAATTAAAATTATATCAAGTTATATTCCATTTCTCATGTATAAATGATGGACAAAATGGAGGATTCAACTACATTAAATCGATACGATTCTATTATATCAATAGTAAGTATTTTATAACAATAGAAAATTTTACTGCCAACTCTTCAACTACCCATCAAATAAATAATTACAACTACTCAACTATCAAATGAACTATTTAACCGATTATATAATTTTAGAGCAGCGCAGAAAATTCGCCTGTAAAATCCAAGCCAACAAAACGAATAACGAGAAAACCATCACAATCATCAACAATAAATTCACAAAAATCTTCAGCAATATTAATTGTCAATTCCGACAGTGAAAACGACGATTATCCAATTGACAATACACCACCAGCATCACAAAGTCCAATTATCAACAATAAATTCGCATTAAAAAAACAATCTACAATAACAAAAAAATTAATAAACACAAATAAATTAACAGTGTTAAATAAAAATTCAATAATAAAATCATCACCAATAAAATTATCATCAACAAATATAAAAACAATAAATAAACATCGTGACAAACACTCTGATACATCATCAGACGAATTGAATACACAAATTAAAATGGATAAAAAACGACAATGGGAAGGTGAAGATTTTAAAATTAATTTACAACCATTATTAATGGACAATGAAGTTTCACATTATGTTCAATACATCAAAGAATCACCACTATTAAAATCATCATTGCCAATATCAAATACAGCATTATCACAACACAATCAACAATTAAAAGATCTTTATATTGAAATATTGGAAAAATTTAGTTCAACATTGGAAAAAATTCCAATTTCAGTGTTGGAAAAATTTCCACAATTTAACACTGATGCATTTAATCAATTACGAATATTGAGACAACGTGTACGTGCTAAATGTCGTTTAATTGAACGTAAATTATCTAATGATTTATCATCAGAATTAATTAAAAGTGATATTGAAAATGATAATCACAATATAAACACAAATATTCATCAATCAACATCAACTAATAATAATAATAATTTATCACAAGATAAAACTGATATTCAATATGGTACATTTAAATTGAAACATTTAGTTAAATCAACATTACCTAAAGAAATATCAACTGTAACTGAACCATTTATCAGACGATCACAAACAAAATCAGATGATAAAAAATTATCGCCATTAAATTCACCAAATTCATCAACAATAATGCAAGAACAATTATTATCACGAGAAAAAATAACTGATACAATTATTGAAATTAACAATACTAAAGATATAAATACAGAAATAAATTCATCAATTGATTTAAATTCATCCAATGAATCAATTAATAATATAAAAAATAATGAAATAATTGAAAAAACATTATCAAATGAATTAAAAAATTATCCATCATTCAGTAATTATTATTCCGAATCAATTAAATCACGTGAAATAATTGATAAAATAATATCAAAAAATAATACTAAAGATATCAATGAGATGGGAAATTTTATTGGCAATGTACAAAATTCTGGTTTAACTGGTGAATTTGATGGTTATAATTTTTCACATTCTAAAGATTTACAACATTATTTTCGTCATACATTTGGATTATATCAATTTCGTCCAAATCAATTGCAAGCTATTAATGCAATTATTTTAGGTTATGATTGTTTTGTATTAATGCCAACAGGTGGCGGTAAATCATTGTGCTATCAATTACCAGCAATTATTTTATCTGGTGTAACAATTGTTGTGTCGCCATTAAAAAGTTTGGTATTGGATCAAGTACAAAAATTACAATCACTTGATATTCAAGCTGCACATATGTTAGGTGGTATCACTGATGCCAAAGCTAATTCTATTTATTCAGATTTATCCAAAGAAAAGCCGACAATTAAAGTACTATATGTTACACCAGAAAAAATATCAGCATCACAAAAATTATTATCAACTTTATTGCGTTTATATGAACGTAATTTATTGGCACGAATTGTTATTGATGAAGCACATTGTGTCAGCCAATGGGGACATGATTTTAGACCAGATTATAAAAAATTATATTTAATGAGAGATAAATTTCCTAATGTTAAAATAATTGCATTAACTGCCACTGCAACACCGCGTGTTAGAGAAGATATTTTACGTCAATTAAAAATAAAATCACCTGAATGGTTTTTATCAAGCTTTAATCGACCCAATTTACGATATACAGTTGTTGATAAAAAGGGTAAAAATTGTAGTGCTGAAATTACGGCAATGATTGTTGAAAAATATCAAAATATGTCCGGTATTGTTTATTGCTTTTCGAGAAAAGAATGTGATGATTATGCTGAACAATTTCGTGCCAATAATATTACTGCATTGAGTTATCATGCTGGATTAAGTGATTCACAGAGAAGTAGTATTCAAATGAGATGGATTGCTGATGAGGTGAGTGAGAAAAGAAAACAAAATAATTTTTAAATATTTTTATTCATCATTTTTACGTGTGAATTTTGAAATATTTATATTTAAATGTTAAATATTGAGATAACAATGAGAGATAGGGAAAAATTGCAAGAGTATGATATTGTAGAGTATAAAATTTCCAAGATAAAAGTTCCTATTCAATTTTATTTTAAAAAATTTATTTCTATATATTAATTACACTTGAAAAAAAAAAAAAATCATTAATTAAAATTTGTCGTTTTTACTGTTTTAGGTTAAAGTTATTTGTGCAACAATTGCATTTGGTATGGGTATAGATAAACCAAATGTACGTTTTGTATTTCATGCATCATTACCTAAATCAATTGAAGGTTATTATCAAGAAAGTGGTCGTGCAGGTCGCGATAATGAAATAGCTGATTGTATTTTATTCTATAATTATTCTGATACATTGAGAATGCGTAAAATGATGGAACGTGACGGTTCATCGAGAGAAGCATTACAAACACATTTAGATAATTTATCACGTATTGTATCATTTTGTGAAAATAGAACTGATTGTCGTCGTGAATTGCAATTAAATTATTTCGGTGAAATATTTCCACGTGAAAAATGTTTAGAAAATAAACAAACAACATGTGACAATTGTCGAAATAAAGTAAGTTTTTAAATTATTATTTATCATTTATTTTCTCCATATATATAAACAATTTATATATTTTTTTCCAATATTTAGGATTCATTTACACAAGTTGACATGACAAAAGATGCTAAATTAATTATTGACGCAGTGCGTGATATAAATCAATCGAGAAAATGTAATCTAACAATTATTTATCTAGCTGAATTATTTAAAGGATGTAGTTTAAAAAAAATACGTGACGCTGGTAATTGACAAAAAAAAAAACATAAAAAAAAAATACTAAACAATATCTATTTTATCCAATATTACATTTATTTATTTATTTATTTATTTATTTATAGGTTTAGATACTCATCCATTATTTGGCCGTGGTAAACAATCAACACGAAGTGATATTGAACGTTTTATACATAAATTAATTCTCGATGGTTATTTACAAGAAGAAATGCATGTTAATCATGATATTGTCACTGCTTATCTCAAACTTGGACCTAAATCAAGAGAATTTATGATATCAAATGACACTAAGGTAAAAGTGAAAAATAAAAAAAAAAAAATAAAATAATAATTTAACAATTTTCTTTTTTATTTTTTCTTTTATTTAATTTATTTATTGTTTGTTTGTTTTTTTTTTTCTTTTCAGATTCTTGTTCCTGTACGTTTAAATGGCAAGAGTCAATTAACAGTTACAGTTACATCAGCTACAAAACCAACTGACAAAGCGTTAAAAGAATTAGAAGATAAATGTTATGCTGAATTGATGCGTGATATTAAAGGTTTTGCTGGTGCTTTAGATGTTTCTGCATCAACAATTATGAATATGATTGCAGTACGTTCAATGAGTCAACAAATGCCTATTAATGAAGAAGAAATGATGAAAATACCACACGTTACACGCGCTAATTTTGATAAATTTGGTAAAGTTTTGCTTGGAATTACACAAAAATATGCTGCAGAAAAATTAATTTTAATTGAAGAAATTGGTGAGAAGGAATTAATTAACGAACAAGATGATGATACTGAAGCGTTTAATAATGATAATTGGATTGACACCGCTGTCGGTGGTTCGAGTTGTTCTAATAATAGTTTAAATAAATATAAATATAATAATAATAATAATTCAAAGCGTGGTAAAAAACGTTTTCAAACTAAAAATCGTAGCAGTAGTGCTAAACGTTTTAAAAGTTCTAATAATAATAATAATAAAATGGATAATAGTGGTGGTACAATTGCTAAACGTTCTAAATCAACACGAAATGGCGGACGTAATTCACAATTTAATAATAAAATTAATAATAATGTTGGATTAGTTGATTTTACACAGAAAAATGAATATATCAAAGATCCATTGAGATTTGAAACATTTGGATTATAATTTTGCGTGTTAATATTTAATACAGTTATTTATTATTATTATTATTATTATTATTATTTTTCTTGTCTTTTTGTTTGATATTGATAAAGATTTTTTTTTTTTTGACTGGTATTGATTGTAGATTAATTGTTTAATTAGAAAAAAAAAAAAGACTGATAGTTGAACAAAATCGGTGAAATTATAATTTAATAATTAAGATCTTTTTTTTGATTTGATTTCTCTTCGATAAATTAAATAAATAAATGTCATATCTTTTATTTTTCGTATTTGTTATTATATTATTGATTATTTAACTGATGAATATTGTTTATAACAGTGATAATTATTTATTTTAAATACTTTTTGTTACAATTTTTCGATTTTTTTTTACAATTTTGTTTGTTATTATAAGACAATTTATTTTAATCAAAGCACGGGTTGAACTATTCGCGATTGTCGGTCATCATTTCTAACGTGTTTCTTTAACAAATCCATTATTTCATTGTTAAATTCATCTGGAGTTTTTTTTACACCTGCAGCCCAGTAAAATAAATCCCAATCGTTTGACGGTATATTTATTAAATTATCATATATATTTAATTGATTTTCATTGAATGTTGATAGATATTTCTTTGCAAATGTACTCAGTACTAAACCATTCTCTAACATTCCACGTTTACGTGATTGATATACCAATCTGAAAATGTTTATAATTATTTATTTCAACAGTTTTGATAAATATTACTATTTAAATTTGGGATTTTTTTTTTCTTTTTAAATTTATATTAATTATTTACGCTACATTATTGTACATATTGAATTAATTTGGATATAATTGAAGCTATATTTATACATAGTAGCAATACAAAATTGAATTTTTATCACATTCATTAGGTTTTAATTGAATTTGTTGATTTTTATTTTTTATCGACATGTACTCACCGTGCTCTTTTTATCTCAATATTTTCTCCTTCTCTTTGTACATAGGGTGGTATTGAAGGTTCATTGCTCTCTGTTGTGATTATTTCATCAGATTTATTTCTCATTATGATAGTATTACATCTAAACCATCCGATTGCAACATAATTTGCAATTGGTCTGTGGTTAACCTAAAAATTGAACTAGATTGAGAAAAAAAAATCACAAAAACACGATATCCTACCATATTTCATCACATATGTGTGTTTGTTATAAATAAACAATAATTTTTTAACATAATTCACAGCTGAAATAATTATAAACAGAGTAGGATTAATAAAATATATTTTTCGGCCAACATAACCCACCAATTTAGCACAATTCTTCAATACCATACTCATTATTATTATGTATTCAATTAATAATATTATTAATTTTAATAAATTAGAGTTTATTATGTGTCTACAAACTGTAATAATTCGTTGTAATACGATAAATAATGAAAAAAACGGAAAAAACAAATTTTTCACGATTTTTTTTGACGACTGGCGCCATCTCTTGATTTTTTTTCAAACTAAAATTTTTTCGATTTTAGTTCCGGGAGACCCAATAGATGGCGCCAAGCGTGAAAAAAATACAAATTATTTTTATTTTATCAAATTTAATCGTTTTTACCATATGTTTCGCGTAAAAACACTTATTTAGTTAATTATTAACATAAATAATGAATAATATTAGTCATTAAATTTTTTATTAACGTATTTTAATTTATTATTTATTGAAATATTGTGTTAGAGACATTCTGTCTCGTTAAAGTTACCATTCACGAATAATAATTTAATAATTTCATTTACACCCATATATGTATGAAATTTATACAAAATTTATAATATAAATATTCGTCATGTACAGAGTTAAAATAATTATTAAATAAACATTTTTTATCTGTTATAACTGTTCTTGTTTTTTTATTATCCAGTTCAACACCTTAATTATAATAATCTCTTCTATTTATTATTCTAACTTTGATATTTTTGAATATGTTATGTCGATAATAAGTGGGATTTTTTTTATATTTATTATATTTGTTTATGACTTTTTAAATTGCCAAGACATTTTTCTATTTGCAACTCATTCATATATTATGTTTATCCCAATGCTTCATTAATATTGCGTACGAATACACGAAAATGCGTTGGTGTATCAAGCGAATATGAAAACTGTAATGGTAAGGAAGGATACCGGCTTTATTGGCATTGTGATTTTTGGTCGAAAATCTAGCTTTGTATGCGGGTTACAGAATAGTAGAGTTGGTGGCACTAAAACAGCCAATGCCACGCCCGAAAAATGGGAGGCACCGCTCAATTATTAGGGGCCGGCCTCTCCCACCATACTAGATATTTTTAATAGTGTGCAGTGGGGGATATCATGCGCTGAAATTTCGTGGGTCCGCCCAGTTTTTGGGCGGGGCATTGGCTGCTGTTGAGTACCTAACTCTACTTTTCTGTGATCCGGATACATATCTCAATTTTTCGTGATTGAAATTCACAGTTCAACAGGGATATAGAGTAGTGACGTCAGTGGCATATTAAAAAATGCTTCAGGCATTCAGTAAAAAATATGGCGATGACAATAAATGAATAAATATTCAATTTAATTCATTGTTAATTTTTTAATGTTAAATTTAACTGTCCCATTGCAACATTTGCGTTTATTTAATACTGCGTCCACAAAATTGAATTTTATATGTTCATTTAATATGTAAATAATTAATAAACGATTTATTTCTTTCTCTCACATGTGTTGTTAATTTTTTATTACCCAATTTCACTCCTTAATTGCGATAATTCTATTTTTTCAATGAACGGCACTCTAAATTGAATAAAATATGCATTATTAATAATAAATCAACCGTCTCTGGATTTATTATACTCGTCTGTTGCTTCGCGACACCGCGAAACATTTTTTAATGTGCCACTAACGTTAACATTCTATATCCCTGTTAAACGTTGAATTTATTCTCGCAGAATGAGCGTTGTATCCGAATCATAGAATAGTTGAGTTAGTGGCACATTGAAACATATCTCGCGGTGTCGCGAAGCATTAGGTGAGCATAATAAATTGAGAGACGGTTGATTTATTAATAAAAATGCATATTTTATTCAATTTACAGAGCATTTCATTGAAAAAATGATATTATTACAATTTAGAAGTGGAATTGGGTAATAAAAAATTAACAATAAATATATAAGATGTGAATTCGCGTTTATTAATTATTTATAAATTAATAGGACATATAAAATTCAATTTGGAGATCGCAGTATTAAATAAACAAGAATATTGCAATGGGGAAGTTGAATTAGGTGATAGAAAATTATCAACTAAATAAATTGTATTATATATGTTTTATTAACACTAAATAAATTAATAAATGAATATTTTTCATCTCTTATAATTGTTGTTCATTTATTATTACCCAATTCCTTTCTATCATTGCAAAAAACCCATTTGTTTAATGTCAGAAGCGTAAAAATGAATTAAAAATATATTATTAATAATAGAAGCAATAATTCTTTTGTTTATTGTTATCGCTAAATTGTTATTTGGACGCGCGAGGCATTTATTCATCAACCCAGATTGTTATTATTATTCATTACCGGCCAGAAATTGAAATTTATTCTCGAAAAATGAGATTTGTATCCGGATCACAGAATAGTAGAGTTGGTGGCACGCCAACACAGTTTCCCGCCCAAAAAAAAAAGGCGCGACTACCCTTTTGGTATCATGTCGAGAAAATTTTGGTATATCCAGGTGATACGACTTTTTCTCTAATAATAAGAAAAATATTCACATAAATAAACTTTTTATGTATACACGTGAAATAAAATTTTTTTTTACGTCGATATTTCAATAAATTACCTACATAATGTTAATAAAAATTGTATCACCTGGTTAAACTTTTGGAAAATGCATGTGATCAGTTTGCCGTCGGATAACTTTCATTATCGTGGGTATTCCAAAAGTTTAACCAGGTGATACAATTTTTATTAACATTAACTAAGTAATTTATTGAAATATCGACGTAAAAAGAAATTTTATTTCACGTGGATACTTAAAAAATTTATTAATGTGAATATTTATCTTATTATTATGAGAAAACGTCGTGTGACATGGATATACCAAAATTTTGCCGTCGGAAGCCGAAAAATGGGCGGACCCGCCCCTAAAATTTTGCAGGGCCTCCCATTTTTCGGGCGGGGCAGGGTGCTCTTGAGTACCTAACTCTACTTTCCTGCGATCCGGATACAAATCTCAATTTTCGAGAATAAAATTCAAAGTTCAGCAGGAATGTAGAGTAGTGACATTAGTGGCATATTGAAAAAAGGCCTCGCGGATTCGCAAAGTGATAGAAAAACATAATAAATAAAGAGCTGCTTTATTTATTATCAACAATACAACATATTTAATTCAATCTTGAGACTTTTTTATTGAACTTATCTGAAATTATTGCAAATTAAAAGTGGAATTGGGGTGAAAAAAAATTAACAATGAATGTTAGAGTTGGAAATAAATCGTTTATTAATTATTTACATGTAAAAAAAACATAAACAATTCAATTTGGACATACAAAATACCTCTCAACAATTCCCCAAGTGTATCAGGACTGCAGAATATTATAAACAATAAATAATATTAAATACCACAGGAATATAAAAAAGAAACAATTAAATAAATCGTGAATTAATTTTCCATGAATAATAACCACTATTTTTAATTATAACTCAAAGAAAAAAAATTAATATATACATATATGAGTATAAATATAAAATTATCTTAAACCTAACCTCAAAATTAATGTTTATTCATTTTTGTGTTCAATGTTAATAAACTTAAATTCATTGAAATTAAAATTTCCTCTCTTCCTGGCAAATAAATAAATTGTTTCAATATTGTTGCTAATATTGGTAGAGTGTTGTAAAACCATTTGTTACTAATACATTCATTTATATCAAACAAAACAGATAGACATAAAAAACTAAAACCAATTTTCAATTTGCAAAGAGTAAGAACAATTTTATCTTGAATTAATTCAATAACATTTGTTGATGTCCCATCAACATTACAATAAGCTTCAACTAAATTGTTTAAACGTGAAAAATCAATTCCAGTAAACGTAAATAATTCATTATCATTTTCTATAAGATTTAACAAAGTTGTTCGTTGATTAGTTATAATACTTGTACAAACTTGTACACATTTATCAAAAATAATTTTCTTTTTTATATCATTACATGTCTGGAACTCTTCCAATTCAGCTAATACTAATGCTGCCATGCTTTCATCAATTTGAGAATCATTATTTAATTCAACTAATGAACAGTCAGTATGTTTAACAACATAACCATGTTCAATATTGCCATTACTCATACTATTGTTAATAACATTATTAATTTGGCATCTGAAACACAATATATAAAATTAATTCAACGTAATAATAATTACTGTAATTTTCCAACAAACTTTGTCATTACTTACATATTATTATTGCTGCTATTATTATTACAAGATGAATAATTATATGGTTCAATTATTCTCCCAGTTCTTTTCTGTCCAGTACCATCAACTTTTCCCTTAACATAATCCTTGGAAGGTAAATAATATTCTTGAGGTAGATTTTTACTTGGAATAACATTGGATTTTAACTTACGTCTTTTTTCTCTATCTGAAAAAAAAAAACAATTATATCATAAATACTTAAAAATATTAATTAATAATAACAATTACTACTATTTGTTGATAATAAATACTCCATCATTACAATTACAGGAATATTTATTGATAAATTACTTCTAGGATAATAATCTTCATTGTTGAAATGATTGCTGCATATTCCTGTGAATGGTGTTAAACGTTCTTTATCCAATTTACAAGCTTTACACCACTTGATTTTTATCCCATAATTCTTTGGGAATTTATGGAATGATATTCCATCCACTGGAATAATATTACAGTTACGAATCGAACATCTTTTTCGTGTTTTTGCCATAATAAACAAATGAATTGTATCAAAATTCTTTATTGAAATACTAACCTAAAAATAATAAATAACACACCTCAGAGAAACTTGTAACAACGGCCACCAGACAGCGCCTCGATCATTTATGCTCATCAAAAACGAAAAATTTATGTATTTATGTGTATAATGTGTAACTCAAGGTCAAATTACGAATAGCATTATCAACGAGTCGAAAAAATTAGAACAGACAGTATAGAAATAGTACAAGTGATGAGATGTTGTGTTTTTTGTAGGTTATGTTGTTTATGAGTATACGTTGAATGACGTGTATACAAGAACATATTGAATTATTAATTATTATCTGGAATTAATCAATAAGAAAAGGGTCCAAGATTTGATATTATCCATCCAGATGCTCTATGAATCAACAAGGAATACATTTATTTTATTTTAGGTTAAGTACGTAATGAAATACATAACAAAAATAATTTATATATTTACCCATTAAATTATTCTTATTTCTTTTACAGATGAATAAAATGATATTTACACGTATCATCGTGATTATAATTTGTTTTATATTATCACCGACTGCATCAAAGAGATATGATACCAAAGATTTAATTAAATTACGTGAAGAAGTACGTTCAATGTTTAATCATGCTTACAATAGCTATTTAAAATATGCTTATCCATATGATGAATTACGTTCACTAAGTTGTGATGGATTTGATACATGGGGTAGTTTTTCATTAACTTTAATTGATGCACTTGATACACTTGCTGTTATGGGTAATTACACTGAATTTCGTCGTGTAGCTGAACAAATAATAAATTCACGTAATAATTTCGAAGCAAACATAAATGTTTCAGTGTTTGAAACAAATATACGTGTAGTTGGTGGTTTATTGAGTGCACATTTATTATCAAAAAAAGCTGGAATGAAATTGGAAGATGGTTGGCCATGTAATGGACCATTATTACGACTAGCTGAAGATATGGCAAAACGTTTAATTGTTGCATTTGATACACCAACAGGTATGCCATATGGTACTGTAAATTTAAAATACGGTATACCAATTGGTGAAACAACAATAACATGTACTGCTGGTATTGGTACATTTTTACTTGAATTTGGAACACTATCAAGATTAACTGGCAATACACTTTACGAAAATATTGCAATGAATTCAATAAAAGCATTACATTATTACAAATCTAAAATTGGTTTAGTTGGTAATCATGTTGATATTTTAACTGGTCATTGGACAGCACGTGATTCTGGTATTGGTGCTGGTGTTGATTCATATTTTGAATATTTAGCTAAAGGAACATTATTATTTCAAAGTCCATTATTAGCTGGAATATTTCATGAACATAAATCTGCAATTGAAAAATATATTAGACGTGAAGATTGGCATTTATGGGTTACAATGACTGAAGGACAAGTAACATTACCAGTTTTTCAATCATTAGATGCTTATTGGCCAGGTGTATTGAGTTTATTTGGTGATATTGATAATGCAATGAAATCATTACACAATTATCATCGTGTATGGAAACAATTTGGTTTTACACCAGAATTTTATAATATTGCACAAGCTGAAGCTGGCGCTAATCGTGAAAGTTATCCATTGAGACCAGAATTAATTGAATCAGTTATGTATTTATATCGTGCAACAAAAGATCCATATTTAATTAGAATGGGTATTGATGTATTGAGAAGTTTACAACACAGTGCTAAAACAACGTGTGGTTATGCAACGATAAATGATGTTAGAGATCATCGTAAAGCAGACAGAATGGAATCATTTTTTCTCGCTGAAACAACGAAATATCTTTATTTATTATTTGATGAAGATAATTTTATACATAATAATGGTGCAATGGGTGATGTTGTTAAAGCTAAATGGGGTGGTGAATGTGTTGTTGATGCTGGTGGTTATATATTTAATACTGAAGCACATCCAATTGATCCAGGTGCTTTAGATTGTTGTAAACCAATGCGTAATTTGTTTGATGATGATGATAATAATGTTGTGATTGATTTGGAAAAATTTCGTGGTGAAAAATGGAAAAGAAAAAGGAAAGTGGATATTGATTTAATAAATTCAACTGTTGATGATGAATTAATGTTGAAAAATGATAAAAACATTGAAGATGTTGATGAAATTGATGACGAATTATTGGTGGAAAGTAGCACGACTGAAGATAATATAAAGAATCAAGTTGTGGGACCAAATATTTATAATAGCAGTACTTTATCATCTACGATTATGATGATCAATAATAGTGACAATTCTGATGATAGAAAAATTACAATGTCAGACGATATTGATGAGGAAGAAACATTTGTTGAGAGGATAGCCAATTTAAATAATATTTATCCGATAAATTTAACATTGAGTGAAGATTATCAAGCATTGTCGTGTCAATCACAACCATTTCTTCAACGAATTTCAATTGTTGGTGAATTTTTTTGAAACCACGATTATATATATAAATATTCCATGTAAAAACTGAAAACACAAAAATATGTACCATGAATTATTGATCATGCTGTATTCATATTTGTTCAATGCATTTATTTATTCATAACCATTGAATTTTTTATTTCAATACACTATAAATCAAATTCTAACCTAAAAAATTGTTATTTCACTTCCTATACCATTAAAATAATTGTAAAACCTCCATACAGAGTGATAATACATACAATTTATACTCTAATAAATAATTCTACAACAAAATCAACATAACCTCATTCTTTTATTCCACTCAACCCGATAAAAAAAAAATAATAATAACCAACGAATAATAAAATTGCCAAACTAACCTAAAAATTGTAATAATAAATCATCAATAAATATTTGTCCACCTGTTCAATTAATTTACACACGATGATAAACTCAACAATCAAGTTAGGTTAGGTTATGTTACGACGAAAAAACCAAAACAAACTTCATCACATAATATATGTATATACACCACAATGAAAAAAAAAAACAAAACCAAGAGTATGATAACGCTATGACGTCACAACTAGACTGAAGTATGACGCATATTACGCCACACAGATAAGTGTGAACGGTGAGTTTTCGATATCAATACGACTCACTAACATCATATACACATTATTATCATCCTCTTCTCACCTATATTGAACACTTTTCTACCACTGTCCACCATTATAATGATTATATTTAATACGATAATAAATTGTCAATTAACATTGTGCAAATTGATGAATGTATAATATTACATTGCATATTTACAACAAAATAGATAAACTGTTTGTGATAAACTGCTCAGGTAATTGTGTTTTGTTGTTGAATTGAATAATAACTTGATAATTTAGCATTTCAATATCATGTGAGTGTTGTAAAAAATATTTAATACATTTATCTATGTGATAACATTTTTGTTTTAGATTGTATTGAGATATTATTACGTGAATATATAAATGAATTCGGATAATAATGAGTCTATTGGAGCTAATGGAAGCAATTATCAACGTTTTGATGATGATTCACGTTCGAATTTTGGACTAAATAGTTATGGAACAAATCCAAGTAAATGAAATAATTTATTATACTTGGAATTATTTACTATATTGATTGATAAGTATATATTTACATTTATGTATACACATATATTTATTTATTAATGTTAGTTATAATTATTCCGTATCTATTTACACGACAATGAAATTTTATTTATTGCTTTTTTTTTTTCCTTGGCATAATATTGTTTTATGTAATTGAAAAAAATGTGATATTGTATCAGGGAATTTTATTGGAGTGAATAATTGAGGGGAGATTGTTGTAAACTATTGGAGAGTAATTTTTTTTTTTTTAATTTATCAAAGTTATGATTTTTTTTTTTTTTTTTGTATTAAATTGATGATGAATTTTTAATGGTAATGGAAATTGTATATTGAATTCTTTGTGGGGGTTGATACCAGTATTTTCTGGTTGCAAACTCGACACTTATCAACATGTGACTGACTTTTGTTTAATATAAATTCATTTGATGATTTAGAGAATAATATAAACACTTATATAATATAATATTTTTAGAGATCATACGCATGCTTTGAAATTTGCTTTTGGTTATAGAATATGGATCTATGTTGTGTTGTTCAGACAGTTTTGTGAGCAGTAGAATGTCACCGCGCGATGATATGAATTCACCAAATGAATTAAGTCAAAGGGCAGTAGCACGAAATATTGATGGAGTTGGTGATGATAACATTGCAGAGAGTGCAGCATTTGCCAGACAAACAATAATTATGGACGCTGAAATGCATTGGGAAATGAATTATCATGAAGCAGCAATTTTTTTAGAAGTAATACTGTAAATTTTTTTATATATATAAATATTCATTATTATTTACAATACTATAAATTAAATTGAAATAATAATATTAATATTTATAGGAAGGAAGAAATAATGAAAAATTTGATTCACATCCAAGACATCCAGAAGATTTACCTGCATATCTTTTAGTTCATAACAGTTGGTATTATGGCCTTGATTTATTTACATCTTTAATACTGTTAGCATTAGCATTTGTTGAAGAACCAGCTGTACCACTATTTAAAGTATGTATTAAAATTTAAATAATATAGAAAAAATAATGAAGAGATAATAAATATTGTTGATTAAATAATTTAATTTTTTATAGTTGCCAGTTTGGGCGCATGGTTCAATTGAATTATTGGCATTAATGACAATTGGCGTTGAATTGGCATTAAAATTACGTTGGATTGGATGGGGAACAATTCTAAAACACAAACGTACAATGCTGAAGGTAAAAAATATGAATGAATAATAATAAAAAAATTATTACAAGTAATTAATACAAATGGTTAAATAAAAATTGTTATTTAATTATTATTTCAGTGTATTACATTAGGAATAATGTTTCTCGAAGCGATAACCGTTGTCATTCGACAATCTTCACATTTTCGTGTAACACGTGCATTGCGACCAATTTTTTTAGTTGATACTAAATATTGTGGTGGTGTACGACGTTTTATACGACAAATTTTACAAACATTACCACCAATATTGGATATGTTGGGATTATTATTGTTTTTTATCATAACATATATGGTATTAGGATATTATATGTTTACAGAGACAAATCGAAATTTTGCAACATTACAGGACAGTTTTGTCAGTTTATTTGTACTTTTAACAACAGCCAAGTGAGTATTAAAAATAATTTTACAGAGAAAAAAAAAAAAAGAATGAATTAAAAATTTAATAATATTTTTTTTAATTATTCTTTACAGTTTTCCCGATGTAATGATGCCATCATATTCGCGAAGTAAATGGTACGCGATATATTTCGTATCATATCTATGTGTAATGCTTTACGTAATGATGAATTTAATGTTGGCGGTGGTGAATGAAACATTTACATCAGCAGAACGTGATAAATTTAAAAAATTATTTCTACATAAAAGACGTGCATGTCAACATGCATTTAAATTACTTGTATCAAAACAAAATCCTAATCAAATGAGATTTCGACAGTTTGAAGGTTTAATGCGTTATTATGCACCGAATAAAAGTGAGAAAATTGAATTAATAATAATTGTACAATTGTCAATGAGAATTAGTAACAAAAAAATAATTAACATCATCTCGATTCTTATTATTATTTCAGGTACTTTAGATATTATTTTTATGTTTCGTCTTATGAATGCATCTGGCAGTGGTGCATTAAGTTGTGAAGAATTTCTAGCTGTTTATGATGTAACAACACTTGAATGGGAGCCAAAATATTCTGGAATACCATGGTATCATACAGCATGGCGACCATTACAAATATTGTGCACTGGTGCACACAGTGCAATTATGTGGCCATATTTCGAGACATTAGTCTGTGAGTTAATAATAAATACAGTATTATTAAATAATGATAATAATTATTATTATTTAATTTAGTTAAAATTATTGTTTATTTACAGATGCAACAATTATTGGTAATGGTATTGCAATGACAGTTAGATTAATAGAATCAACCTCGGATCATATTAAATCATATGAAAAATTTGCCGCAAGTTGGGATACATTATTGTTCGGTAGTTTATTCGTTATTGAAGCATTAATAAAAGTACTTGGACTTGGTATGCGACAATATTTAAGTTCCGGATGGAATTTATTTGATTTAGGCGCGTCAATAATGTCATTAGTCGCTGCATGTTGCATAAAATTATTTTCAAATGCAATATTTTTTGTTATATTTCGTCCATTAAGATTATTACGTTTATATAAAATGAAAAAACGCTATCGTGATGTGTTTGGTACATTGGTAATATTATCACCATTAATGTGCTCAACAGTTATTGTTATGCTTATATTGTATTATTTTTTTGCAATCATTGGTATGGAAATGTTTGCAGGTTATGATATGAGAAATTGTTGTGCAAATACAACAGTTGAAGATTTTTATAAATATTCAGCTAATGGTAGTACAACATTGGGATATTATTATTTAAATACATTTGATAATTTAATGGCGAGTAGTATGACATTATTTGAATTAACTGTTGTTAATAATTGGTTTATATTGATGAATGCATTTGCATTTACTATTGGACATTATACACGCGTTTATTTTATGATATTTTATTTAGTTACTATGATTGTTTTAACTATTGTTGTATCGAGTTTCTTGGAGGCTTTTCGATTTCGGATACAGTATAAACAATCTACTTCCAAACGTGATGGTAAATATATCATCTTATTTATTTATATATCAATATATATATATACATCAATAGTTGAACGTTTGCTTTCTTTATTTTTTAATAATATTTATCTATTTATTTTGATATTTTTCAGAGGAAAAAATGTTGCATGAAGAGGTGGAATTAAAGTGGAATGAATTGCAATCAATTATTCAGGATTTTCAATTGTTGGAACAATTAAGATCAACATTAATGATTGGAGTGAGTTTATAATGTGTTTATAATATAATATTAAACAATATATTCTATTAAATGTAAACAATAATAATTAACGGTGTTTATATTCTATTGTTAGTATATTTATATGAAGTACATTGATATTTTATTTTATTAGAGTACTGCAATATATATTGGATCACGTCCACGTACTCGAGAAGTTCTTCAACGACGAATGTACACGAATGAGATAAATGAGTGGTTAATAGAAGCAAAATTAGAGGACAAAGATATTAATGGATTTGATCCAACATTAATAAATAATTTTGACGATGATATTGGAATTGATGATTCGGAAATTGGTGATTTAGATCCAGAACAAATAATACTCAATCGAAATAGTTCAGGAACATTACATCATCGTAATGGAATAACAACAAGTCCTATTTAATTTTTTCTCATTGATAATTTTATGATTATTTAATTTTAATTTCACTGAGATGCGAATTTACGACAGGAATTTTGTAGGTTATGAATTTGTGGGAATAATTCAACATTCTTTTTTTCACTAATTGAACGAAAGAATATGAATCTCATTGTATGTAAATTTAATTTCACCACAATATCGCTCTCGTGTATTATTTTGAGGTTATGTTTATTTGAATTGGCAATTATGTTATTATTTATATTTTTAATGACAAAGTCACTTGAACTCACACATATATTGTATGTATATCATTTCTTGTGACTTCTTGGAGCTAGTTTACCGAGAGATTATTTATTAAACGCTAGTCTTTTTCAATAATAGTGATAGAAAATAGTGCGAATTAATATCAACTAATATATATAAATATATGTGTGTATATTATTATATAATATTTAAAATGATTATTGTTGCAATTGTGAAAATAGTAGCAGTCAATTCCAATATTCATTCGTACATTTGCTTGTTAATTTATTATTTATATTTGTTTTTATAATTATATTATCGTGCATAAACAACAAAAATTAAAGTGAGAAATTTTGCCCGCATTTTTAATTGTGATAATTAATTTGTAAATATATTGTTGAGTTTTAAACTCTCTGTCTATAACAATTTATTAGTTTGAATTAATCTAACTCAAGTGTAATTGAAATTATAATTTATAAATTATGTATTTGTACACCGAATCCGCCTAAATTAGTTAATGTCACCAGATAACCATTGGCAATTAATTTCTTTGATATACTGGCTATTAATTCTGTTGGTGTGTCAGGTAAAAGAAGAATGTAAGCGTAACCGCCGCCACCAGCTCCAGTTAATTTTGCTGCTAGACCATAATTTTTTGCTTCAGCACAAATACGATCAAGTGATGGATGAGAAACTTGACAAGTTGCTAATAATCCTTGATTAATCTCCATCAGTGTCTGAAAATTATAAAAAATATATATCTATATTGTTATATTATTTATCGTGTACTTGTGTAAATGAAACGAAAAAATTTTACCATCAATTCTTGATAAGCTTGATGAATAATTCCTGTTTCATTATCCGATAAATTTCTTAGTCGTTCAATAGCAACAATAGCTTCCTTTGATACACTATCAATTGCATCAATAACTGGATTAAAAATAACTGGATATTTATTTTTTAATATTGCTAATTTGTCTACTTGTGCTTTTGTACTTCTTTGAACTCTTGTATCAACTAATAATATTCTCATACATTTAATTCCAGATATTGGTTTTAATTTTTCACCTTTTTTAAATTCAATTATTGAACCATAAGTACATATTGAATTGTCAAGACCTGATGGCATACCGTGCATTATTTTTTCAGAATTTATTGCATAATATGAAATTAATTCCAATAATTTATTATTGTTTTCGTGTAAATTTGTTATTATATTTTTTTTTATATTAGATAAATGTAAAAAACATGTTGCAATGCAAACTGAATATGATGCAGAGCTTCCTAAACCTGAACTAATTGCCAATGCTGTATCAATTGTTAATTCAAATGGTTCAATATTAAAATTTTCATTTTGTGCAATTGCAATGAATAAATAAAAAAATGCTTCAAGTCCTAATTTTTGTTGATTGTTTATATAACCGATATCATTTGTAAACAATTCTATATGATGATAATAATCATCGTAATTGTTTGTTGAAAATTTTGGTGATGTATCTGGATTTAAAAAATAATTTTGAATTTTTTCTATTGGCAGTTCAAGTTTTATACGAATTTTTGGTATTGATAAAATTATTATCTGTTTATTTGTGAGATTTGATGTGTGATTTTTGTATTCAAGTGTTGTACGTAAATCAAGACTCGCTGCTACTGCTGTTTTAGAATAAACAACTGCATGTTCGCCATATAAAATTACTTTTCCTGGCGCTGATACTTTAAAATTGATAAATTTTTTATCAGAAATATTGGCAAAATTTTCCATCTTATATAATTTTCACTTTTGTTTATTTTTATATAATTTTTTTCAGCAATTTTAATTTATTTATTTATCGTTTGTTTTCTTGTTGTTTTTTCCACTGCTCAGTTGTTAATGTTTTTTGTGAGAATGCATGAATTTCTTTGAGTTCTTCGGATAAAATAGTATTTACTAATCTGAAATTAATATTAATAATTAATTATTGATGTTAAATTTTTATTTATTTCATTTATATAATTATTATTATTTATTTACCTGTGTCGTTGAAGTAACGGTTTACCCTCAAACTTATCGGAAACAATTAAAACAGCAAATTTTGCACCACAACCGTCTGACTGATCTTCAACTGCCTGCAAAACAATAGTTAATAATTTTTTTTCTTCCACATATAAATTAATAAGACAAAAGAAATGATAAATAAATAATCACAGACACGAATACAAGTGAGATAAAATATTTATTTATAATTATTTCATAGTAAATTTAATCTAATTTCCAAAACAATTATACAAATAATTATTTAATTAATGTTATTTATATTTGTTGACAGTCGAATTCATAGTGTAAAAAATTTGTTCAACGTGAAAATAAATTGTGAATAAAATAAAATGAATGCATGAATAAATTGAAATTAAAAGTGGAAATAAATCTGGATAACGTTTTGGCGATTTTAAACAAATGCTCGCAAATGATAATAATAAAATGCCAACAATTGAAATATAGAAACAATATGCAATGATATAACGTAATTTATCATTGTCATTTTTTTTATGCCTCTTCACGATTGTTAATGAGAAGAAATTATTTATCCACATTAATTTTATTGACACAAAATAAATGATAATTAATCCTAAATACGCAATGAATAATCCATCTTTAATTAATAATGGTAACATACTGAATGTTGATATAATTAAAAACCAAAAACAAATAAATGGATCATAATGGTAGTATAAAATAATTGGTAAAGCAACTAATAAAATAGATTTTTCATGAACGTGAAATGAAAATAGATAAAAATTCATTGAAACATTTATCAATGATATGAAAAATTTTTTCTTTGATGGATACAATAATAAATCTATTGACGATGGTAATATTGATATTGTTGTTGTTAATAAACAAATTTTAGCCAATTGTATATTTGAAAAATAATAACGTAATTTTATAAATATATTTATTAAACACCAAATGTTTGCAACTTTGTCTTCAAATATTCCACGATTAATTGGAAACAATCTATGAACAATATCAATAATAATTGACGATTTTTTCATCCAAAATGGCGCCCAAATAACAATAAAAGTTAACAAAACAGTAATTGAAACGGTGAAAAATATTTTCAAACCCGAAATTAAAGATTTTTGTTTATAATTTAATAAACATTTGCCTAATATATAAACAAAAAATGGTATTGCATGGTACAATTCCATTTGTTTATAGTTCAATGCTAAAACAAAGAAAAATGCAGCAGTAGATAAATAATCACGATTAATTGCAGTACATGCAATTAAAAAGAAACCCAAAGACACACAATTATATTGAAAATGTCCATGATCAATTAATATAATTCCCGGATAAATTAATGCACTAATGCACAATTTTTCATAACTATTTATACTAGAAAATAAATTCTTCTGATAATATTTTGTATTTTTTTCCATTAATACATTTGTTGGAATAGTTAAATAAAATATTATCATTGGAATAATATATAGAAATAAATCAGATATTATAACTGTTAATCGCATAAATGTTTTATGATCATCGGATTCATAACCACGTGAATTAAATAATTTAATATACTGTGGATCTATTTTATTTCCAATAAATCCAATTAATAAACTGTGATATGCAGTCAATGGTGGATAATCCAATCCCCAATATTCCAAATTATTATCGCTTGTATTAATATACCAATTTTCAATCGGCAAATTATATGTTATCTCTTGCCAATGCCGTTGCGCTTCATAATCACCATACATTGGTGGTTTTTTTTCACCACTATATGAATGATAAGTAATACAGCATCGTAAAAATAATGCTATACCGATAATGACACCAATTCTTATTAATTTCTCCATATTATTCCTTCCAAATATCTTTTTTCTCTCAATTATACGTGCCACGTCATACAAAATACCAATATGGAAATTGTTTTCTCTTTTAAAGAAACAGATTATTGTTATTTCTGCAATAAAGTTGGATGAAAGAAACGATTGATATTAGCCATTTTTATATACAATATATAAAAAGGAGAAAGTAAATAGATATTATTTCGTGTTTTGTTTTTAATTTTTAAGGTTAAGTTAATTTTTTCTTATAAAGTATTGGATGTTATGTTTATTATTATTATTATTGTTACTTACGACGTATGAAGCATCCAAGTCTTTGGCTAATTTACTTCTGATATACTCCTCGGAATATGGCATATTTGTATTCAGTATAGACAATTTATTCAGTTACTTTTTTTTTCTTCCTTTTCTCCTTTTTATTCTGCTGGCGTAGGATTTTTTTGTATAATAAAGTCTCTTGCTCTCTCTCTCTCTCTCTCTTACACAGACTTTGAATAATTTATTCGTGATTATATATTCCAATTATTGATATTGAAATTTATACAACCTAAAGTGCTCAGAGTTGTGCATTTATTTCAATGATAATAACATGTATTTTTGTTATCTTTGTAATCGTTTTGCACTTTAAACCGGTGGCCTTTTTCTCATGCTTTATGTCCGGTTCGGACACGTTTGGGCACGTTGAAAATGAATGTAAATGAGATATTTATATATATATGATACATTATTGCTACAGCACATAACCTCAAAATCGTTCATACCATTAGAAACATTGATGATAAAATCGTATGGTAAAACAGACAATCGCATATGAAAACATTGCAATATTTGTATGCTTGCACAATAAAGTGAGGTTATATTGTGAGATAAAGTGAGACAGAACGGTTACAAAGCTTCAGTAGAGTGGAAAAAAAAAGTGACGAAGCATACAACACATAAATATATTTTTCAAACTGCGCATTCATATATAATTTATATATAAATTGTTGTTCGACGCAAAACTAATACAAATAATCATATATATTTATATATTGTTGCCATGTAATATATACACTTGTTTGATGATATAAGTATATAAAACAAATACACATCGGTGGTGTATTTGTATTTTCTAATGATAGATAATAATTGATAACTAAAAAACAAAAGAGGAATTTTGGTATTTTTTTTTTTCATTTATTAATTTAATTCAATTTTCGTATTATTACTTCTTTTTTTGTTACGTACCATAACGAAATTTAATATAAAATTTTTTGTTAGCTATTTTATAAATTGAAAAAAACAATTGAGCATGGAATTCATGCGACTGTGTTCAGGTGGTAAACTTCGAAATACCCTTCTTGGTGTAAAAATAATATATTCAAAGATACAAACAGCAAAATATATAAGGTGAGATTTAATTTTGATAATTAATATTGGATTGATAACCTTAAAAAATTGAGTGAAACGTTTTTTTACATCCTAACCTCAATTTATGGATTTATTTGCACAGTGTATTTGATACTGGAAAAGATTCTGTTGGTGTCGTTTCTTTTTCTCACCTATTTTTACCTTTTTTTTCTTTTTTTTTTCAGATTGGCTGAAGTTGGAAAATTAAGTACACCAAAACTCCAAGGAAAATATGAAACTGGACAATTAATATTACACCGTGTGTTTGGTTATCGTGGTGTTATTTTATTTCCATGGCTTGCACGCGTTTTCGATCGTGATATACCGAATAAAAATGATAGGTAGTTATTAAATTAAATGTTACAATTTCTTATTTATCTTCATGATACCGTTGCAAAACTCTATTAATTTTTTTTCTCTATATCAACTCGCACAGAGATGAAGAAGTGAATTCAAACAGTGTTGGAAAAGATGTTAAAGGACGTACTCATACATTTTATCAAGTGTTAATTGACATACGAGATTGTCCATTTATTGTATGTTTATATATAAAATATAATACAATACACTAGATATTTTTATTATCTATACATTAATTGAAATAATATTTATACACAGAGAGCACAAACAGAAGCAGTAACATTCCTTGGTAACAATGAAAGCAGTCGAAGTTTATATGCAATACCAGGATTGGATTATGTTGCTCATGAAGATATATTACCATACTCACCAACAGATAAATCAGCATTGCAACATGAATTATTTGATAAATTTCTATCATTTAATCCTGATAGAGAACCGCCATATATTGGACAAGAAACATTACGTGCATGGCAAGAAAAAAATCATCCATGGTTAGAATTATCTGATGTACATAAAGAAACAACAGAAAATATTCGTGTAACAGTAATACCATTTTATATGGGCTGTCGTGAAACATCAACAACATCAGTTTATTGGGTGAATAATATTTTTATTATAAATTAATAGTTAAATGATTATTATATTTATTTTATTATTTAAATCAACAGTGGCGTTATTGCATCAGACTTGAAAATTTAGGAACATCAAGTGTTCAATTACGTGAAAGACATTGGAGAATTTTTAGTTTATCAGGAACATTAGAGACAGTCAGAGGTCGTGGTGTTGTTGGTCAAGAACCAGTGTTGTCTAAAACATTACCAGCTTTTCAATATAGCAGTCATGTGAGCTTGCAAGCACCCAGTGGACATATGTGGTAATTATTAATTATTAAATACATTTTATCATAATTATATTATCTAATATTAATTTTTTAATCATCAGGGGAACATTTAGAATGGAACGTGAAGATGGTTATACATTTGATTGTCGTATTCCACCATTTTCATTGGAATCCAAAGTCGACAAGTCATCAACCAATGCAGAGACATAAATTTATTATAAACAATTATTATCATAATTATAAAAATGAAGAGAATGAACGAAAAAATAATTTTATTAGAGAATGTTATACACAAAAGTACGTGGAAACAAATATAATTAATAAATTATCTAGTGTATTCTTATGAAATATTATTACTTTTTCATAATAATAAGTACAGGTATATATATTTACATTAATTTATTAATAAATGTATGTGTTTGTGTAGTTTATTTCGAATATTTAATATAACAAAAAGAACACGGACAAATATTTTTTTCTTTTATTTACATGATGATTTATAATTAATTATTATTTTCGAATTTTATTGTTGGTTGTTTAATTTTTATTTTATTTTGCTTTTTTAATTGAATGGAATATTTTAATTTAGCCCAAATACCCTGACACATTCTCTCCAAATGTTTATCTTTACATTTAATTGCATATTGATATATTATGGGTATTATTGTAAGTGGTATTTTAAATTTTTCTTGTTGAATTAAACTCAATGATGCGTATAAATGACAACGTGCAACTAGCAATGGATCACCTAAACGTAATGCGAGTTTGAATTGTTCAATTGAAATTTTTCCTGCCACTTTAGCCTGTGAATAAAAAAAAAATATATATATATATATTGATTATTATTTATTATTAATAGTAATGGATGTATCATTCGCTTGATTGTGAGTTGGAGTATTTTACATTGCAATATTTATTATTTTTATTTTAAAAATTCTTACACAACGATTGAATTGTTCACCCATTGCTGAAAATGCTCCACCCAATGTTGATAACCACGACATTGCATAATCAATTTCACGTCGTTCTAAAGCCATTAATTTCATTCTTTCACCCCTGAAAATTAAACATTAATGTTTGTTGTATAATAAATTATTGTTAATTTGTTGTTTAGAATAATTAAACAGAACTATTTACCATTTATAATCCAAGAATTGTTTTCTTGGCATACGTAACCTCAAAAAAATTACTGACTGTGAATTATCTGATGTATTATTGCCATTTAATAATGAAATTAATGGTTTTATCGCTGATTGACGATAGAAATTTGATAATTTCATTGTTGCAATGTATGCTGATGCTACATATGCATTGAAACCTTTTTTATTCAGTCGCACAGCGACAATTTGTTTCATATTCACTACATCTATCTCAGTTTTGATTAAATAATTATTTGCAATAATAATATCATCATAAATGGATTTTTTAATATAAACAATTAATCTAATACACATTGTATAATGTTTGTGTATTATTTAAACACCATATTTAATTTTGTTTTCTTATTTTTTTTTCCAGCTTTTTGCAATGGCGCATAACATAACCTAAAATAGATATATTATTATGCATTTTTATGCTCGAGAGAAGCATAGAGAAATTCCCGCGTCTATTTTAAATTTTTTAATAGTATATAGTGACATCTGGGGACGATATTGATAATCATTTTTAATCATTGTTTAATTTAATTGGATAGTTTAAAATATTGTTCAATACTATTGGACCGATTTTGAATTTTTGTTTCAACTTTTATCTTTCGATATATATTGCAAACTATATCGAATTGTACATATATACATATTTTTTTCTCAGTTATTGTACTTCCCCTATTTTATGACCAAAATGTGTACATAACCTCTTTTTATCCATGAATAGAGATATTTTATACTGCCGATTTATGCATATATATGTATATCTACCGGTGAAGATAAAACGTAAAAAAACAATAATAAATTTAAAGAATTCAAACCAAAAATTTATATCGTTCAATATTCGATTATTGAAAAATGAAATTGAAGTCTGAATTGTATAACGAATTTATTTATCGAATTGTACATCATAATCGTAATCAGAATCGATTATTTATGTTAATGGTCGATTTTATCAATTTTTCAAAATGGTAGTTACATAAAATATATATAGCTAATCTACATTACCGATCATATCACACGAATATCGAACAATATATATACGTACTCGTGAAGAGCACATCAAAAAATTTTATTTATTACTTCAACGACTTTATTTAAATTAACAATACAACAATTTATCCATTGATATTCGTTAATACGTGACAATTATAAGATATATATTAAATATTCTAGATTAGATTTCTCATTATACTCCAAGAATCGATTGAAATTTGGAATAAAAATCAAAAATTTGTATTCAACTGTAACATAACCTAAAAATATGAGTAGTCATGTATGTAAGCCGGTATATTTAGCCATATAAATTATTTTCATCACTCATTCTCATATATTATCATATATATCATAATAATCATCCATCCATATCGCCAATCTAACCTAAAAATCTACCAAAAAATAAATATCAAAACTTACACATATATTTATATATATATATTTCAGTATCACGGTAGCATACATGGAATCTCGGAGAATGAAATTTTATATCGAAAATTGATAAAATCATTAATAAACCGAGGATGGAAACATTTTTGGGATGACAATTTAATTGATGATGATGAAGAAATAGTGTTACTGCTATCATCAGTTTATAAACGTAAATCAAATGCAAGAAAAAATCTCAACACAACACGAAATATATTACAAATTCATCAAGAGAAGATAAAAAATGATATTGATAATTATTTAGTCAATGGAGAAGACAATATATATCCACCCAATCATGAAATATATACATTAAAAAAATTATATCCATTCTTGGACTCAAAAATGTTTGAAATATTTACACCACTTAATGTTCCATGTATTGTTCCTAAAACTATTCTTAAAGAAGCAACACAATATATGAACGATGATGATCAGGATTATAAAAAAGTATCACCGAGTTATATTTGTCATTTAGGAAGAAAAAGTGTTAAGTGGTTGGCAATGAAACTATTTCGTAAGTTATTTATAATTATTTATTAATTTTATAAGAAAAATTTAGTATTGATTTAATTTATTCCTACAAATTTATTAATAGCTGATCAATGGCAACAATACATCATCTCTGTTGATTCAATTAATACAATATTGGAAAAAGTATCACGTGGAGAAAATATTCCAATAAAAGAATTGAACACTAAATTAAATATTAGATATAAAAATCTTCGATGTGAAATACGTAATAAACAAAAAGAAATATTAACTGATGAATATAAATTATCTGAAGGTGATTATGAAGAAATAAAATACTCAAAGATTTTATTGGCAAATGATAATACATCAATGAATTCAATTGATAATTGTTCAAATATTTTATTTGATAATGAATCAAAATATTGTATCAAAGATTTAGAAATTAATGTAGCATCTGATGTACCAATGAAAGAAGCTAATTATCCGATGTTGGAATCAAACGATCATCAAATGGCGATGGAAAAAATTAAAATAGAACCTGGTTTTTATCAAGAGGAAGAAAATTATGATAGAGAAAATAATGTCGACACTTTTTCCGATAATATTTGTTTGGATAATGGAATTAAGTGTGAAGAAAATTCATCACCAATTAATCGTGATTTAATGTTAAACAAATTATGTATGATTGAACGACGACTTAATTGTTCGGCAATGAAACAAAAACGTTTAAATAAATTAATGATGACAAAAACACAAATGTTGGAGATAAAAATGAAGAGATTGATGTTGAAGCATGCACGATTGCGAGAAATGATGTCGAAGAAAATGGAGATTATTGAAACAGCAGCAATGATGGAAAAAAAAGAAATGTTTAAAGTTATGATAAAAATGTTGAAAAATGAAAATTCAGGATTTTAATTAATATTAAGATTGTTATTTATTTAATTGATATATAAGAAACGATTTTTTCAATGAATGTTACAGTAGAGAGTATTATTTTATTTATTTATTTATGCAGAGAATTATATACTGGATAATTATTTTATGTGAATTAGCAATTTTGAGGTTATGAAATTTGATAAAACAGTTGAATAAATGATAAATGTAACAATTTTACGCTCTTGTTATGCTAGAATTTGTTCAATTAGTCGAAAATGTACATTAAATGTGTTATAAACAAAGAAAATGATGAAAAAATATTTTTAAATGTGATAATAAATTGATATAGTATTTTAAATAATGTTTTTTTTTAATATTCCCGTCCACCATTTGCATAAATCAGCGGTTGTTCGTTGTGTAACCAACTTTGTTATTCTAGATTCCTGTTATAAAGTGAAATTTATTCTCGAAAAATTGAGATTTGTATCCGGGTTACAGAATAGTAGAGTTAGTGGCACTACAGCAGCCAATGTCCCGCCCAAAAAATGGGCGAAACCGCTAAATTTTAAAAGCCCCCCCCCATACTATATTTTCTGGCGGACAAGATGGCGGGCCCAATGGTTTAGTGCCACTAACTCTACTATTCTGTAACCCGGATACAAATCTCAATTTTTTCGAGAATAAAATTAGAATCGTAACAGGAATATAGAATAATAAAGTTGGTAGCTTGTAAAAAACTACCTCGCGGATTCAAAAGTAATAGGCGAATATAATAAATAAAGAGTTGGTGCATCTATTATATTATTAATAAAATATATTTAACTCAATCTTGTGATTATGTTATTAAACAGACGGAATTACTGCAATTAAGGAGTGGAATGAGGTAATAAATAATTAACAACAAATATAAAAGATGTAAATACATTTATTAATTATTTTATCATTAATAAAACATATTCCATTCAATTTTGAGGTTATGTTATTGACCAAACACAATTATTGCAATTAAAAAGCTGAAATGAGTAATAAATAATTAACAAATAGATATGAGAGATGGAAATATTGCGTTTATCAATTATTTTATTACTAACAAAACATATTCAACTCAACTTTGAGGTTATGTCAGTGAACAAACGAGTTTATCATAATTAAAATATAAAACTGAACAATAAAAAGTGAAAATTAAATATAAAATACATGAAATAACGTAATTTAATAATGAATAATCACAAAATTCACACTGAAATCTATTACAAGTAACTATTTTCCATTCAAATAATTACATTTAAAAAAAAATCATACAATAAGTATTCGCAATATTATCGTTACAAAACCAATAAAAATTGTTGAACAAACAATCAATGTAACAATTCCACGTTCCTGCCATGCACAATCATGTTCAATTGGTCGACAGCGTGCATTCAACCCGCTCTAAACAAACAAATAACAACAACAAAAAAATGAAAAACATATTGAAAAATAAATAAAATTATTCTGAAATTAAAAAAATTATATATATTTTTCTCAATTTACCCAGCCACCATTTGCCTGTATCCAATTGGCTAAATCTTCTTCAAGTACTTCTGTCATAGCACGTTGTATAGCTGGAATAAATTCAGCTTTATCTTGACGTACACAATCAACAGCAACACCACCAGCAACTGCATACAATGCAATAATTTTACTCCATGTCATAACACCATTGGCACGTAACATTTCACGTGACACATCAATTACAATTTCTGATGCAGCAGTTTCACATGAAAAATGTCCACATCCAACTTGTCTAGAAACTCTGGTAAATAAATGTGGATGCATTTTTTCTAATTCACAACCAAGAGTAATTAAAACAGGTGATACTTCATCAATAACTAATGTATCAGCAATTATCATTGCACTTCGCATTCTTTTTAGTCCTAATTTACGTTGATATATTCCAGAACGTTTCAAACGACTTCTAATATATTGTCCACACAATGCTGAACCCTGTAAATAAAATAATAATAAATAAATATAAAATACTCAAACACAAACCGTAATTAATAATCTCTAATTAATTAATTAATTATTATATATACTATACATTACCTGACGAACAATAAGATCAACTGAATCCGAAGCAGAACGCCATCCAATAGTATTTGATATTCGTCTTGATACAACATCGCTAACATTACTAAATCTTCGTCTAGCTAAACCAACACCTAAATTACCAGATAAATTTAATGCAAAACTGGCACGTCTAATTGTAGTTTGTTGATTGTTTAACAATAATTCATCTGAATTGTGTTTAACCTCACTGGCTAATCCAGTCATTCTCCAATCCATATTATAAATTGACAAAACTATTAAAAACCATAAATCACATAATTAATAATAAAAACACAAATATAATTATAACAATATTAGAAATAGAGCAAATAAACGTGAGAAGAATTTTTTTTTTCTTTTTTCCCCATTCTAAAACTTACACTTGTACAAGTGGTTCACAATTGTTTGACATAGACCTTGATATCCAAAAATGACCATGGAATAAATTGGTGTCACGGTCTTCCAATAATTCTCATATATATATATCCATCCAAATAATTTATAGTTCACTCTTTCATGCAACAATAATTTAATATATATATATATATTTATTTATAATTAACATAAAATAGAATAATTAAAATCACTCACTGATATGTTATTAATAAATATTCTTTTATACTTTTGCATTAACACCATATGTTCAATGCGTCATTTTTGATGTGTATATATATTTCTCTCGTTGTGTATTCACTATATGGCACGTAATATTTATCAGCATTTAATGTTCGACCTTCATAACTATCACGTTCAACGACGTGTGTTCTGTGTCATTGTAAGAGTGCTATTTTTCTTCTTTCTTTTTTGTTATTATTATTATTATTTTTTTTTTTTTTCCCCCCTCAAGCCTTATACATATAAATTTTTTTATTTAACTGACACACAGGTGATGTTTGCTCTCTTACAACACAACAGAATAAAAATAATGATGATGATGATGATGATGATGATGAAGAAGAAGGCGAACGTTAAAAAGAGAAAAAATAAAACTAGAAAAATATAAATTGTCCAGATGAATATGACAAAATGAGAGAAATGAAAGAGAAAATTAATTAAAATCCGCGCAACACATTCAATAAATTAAATTAATTGAATAATAAAAATATTAAATCAATTGTGTGATATAAAAATTCAATCCGGCATTGATATCACTTGCAAAAAAAACAATTCACATTGTCATACAATACACACTTGGATACATTCTAATATTTCACTCACAATAAAATATAAATAAAAATAAATGGTATTAATAATAAATAAACCCCCCCCCACGTTTTGTTTTTTTTCTCTTTGTTCTCGTGATGATAAAAAAAATAATTGATTCAATTAAACATGATAATGATTTAAATATATATATATATAACAAAAATATTCAATGAACTATTTGAAGAAACGCGAAAAAATAATTATCACAACAAGCAAATAAATACCGATAAATAATAAGCACAAACCACTGAAACACTTTTAATACACTAAATAATTATGTTCTATTCTCTCTCACTGTCAATTTCTCAACCAACAACTGAAAAAATAAGTATTTAATGTTTTTGCTTACGTGGTATAGATAATAGTTAATATAACGGTGTTGTAAAGTTCGTGATGGCTATAAGACACTGCCTGCAGCAATGAATTTCAGTTTAACTTGTGTGCATGATAAATTATTGTGAGAACACGAAAGCACGTACATACATACATAAATACATTAACGCAACCCGTATACACATATACAAACACAAACACACACTCGACAATTGTAAAACCCAATGTATTTGTAGTAATATATATAAAGAAAAACCGAAAAAAAGACAAGAAAAAAATAGAAACAACACATACACACACATATTAATGATAATAAAAATAAATTATTCATTCATGTTGACAATATGTAATGAAAATATTTCACCCATCTTGTCGATAAATTATTCTCTTCAATATATTTATTATAATTATTATTAATATATTTTCATTTTCGAATATGAATCATCAAACACTTTTGTTTTTTTCTACTCTCACATTATTTTTCACTGTGAAATTTTTATTATTCCCATTTTACGACTGAACTTTGCACACTTTTGTTTATATATATATATATATATATATATAATTATTTAATTAATTATATTTGTAATAATAATTTAGGAGTGAATTAACATTTACAGTCTTTGATAATGAATAACTTAGTTCATTTAATAATTAACAATCTAAAGAAAAGAAAAATGATAAACGATAAATTAAATACATATATATATATATATATATATATTTGTTATTATTGTTATATATTTTTTGTAATAATTAATAGTGATGTAGTTATTATTTAAATTTTTCATGAATTTTATCGACGATAGAGTGTGAAAAAACAAACGAATTTATGCGGAATATATTTACGTTTGTTCATACGTATTAATTTATTTATTATTTATATATATATATATATATATATATATATATATATTTTGTTTTAATATATGTACATTAACACGGTTTGGATGAATAAATAAATAACGACGTGGATACACTGGTCGAATTACAGACGACTTATTTTTTTTTTATACTTTGACGCCTCACACTTTGATATGCAATTAATAATGTATATATAATTATATTTATTTATATTTATATATCGGTTGATTTTGCTTTTTATTTCACCTCTCTAACTTTCATCAACGTCTCCACACGCAAATTATAATAAACAAAATATAAATTACAATTTTTATATAATAGTTTATGCGGTATGTTATAATAAATTGTGAATGAAGTAAATAAAAGTTGAATAAAAAAATGTTTTTAGCTGACGTTTTGTATTATTATTATTATTATTATTTTTTTTTTCATTCTTTCGTTGTGATAAATAATATAGCGTGTATATTTTCTTTTAATATGTAATAATAAATATGTATGTATGTATATATAGTACCGTTTTTTTTTTTCTTTTCTTGCTACAAGCTGTCGTTTTATTGAAGTGAGATATTATTTTTTTCTAATCACCGGTCGTTGATTTTTCCTTGTATAAATTAACTTCTTACTTCAGTTGTATATTTATTGACTATATTTTCAATTATATACTTGTTATTAAACAATTTGAATTTATTTTTGATTGGCAGTTTGATTGCCATTAATTATTGTTTATTCATATAATTGCCATTACTTTTATGGAGACGTTTTTTTTTTTTTTTTATTTGCTATTATTCATCAACTTTATTTGATCATTTATTGTTTTTATATTTATATATAGATTTTTTTTCTATATACAATTGAAAATTGCTGTTTCAATTACGGCAACAATTTGTTCAATAAATATTGTTATAATTGTGTTCGAATATTTTGTTTGTTTGTTGAGATAGTTTAAAAAAAAATTTTTTTTTTCTTTTTCGGTTACAATTTGAAAATTAATTTTACACAATTTATTCTGTTTCTATTTTTTTTTTTTTCGTTTTCATTCCCCCTATCGCATTATCTATTATTTATTTATTTTTTTATTTATGTGTATACAAACACACAATAATAATCCGTATAAATAAAATGTTTTACAATATTTGTTGTGAACAAATGAAAAATAAAGAAATAAAAACAAACAAACAATGGTATACAAAAACAACACACTTAATACAAACATCGAAGAAAAAAAAAAAATTATTATATTGTACATAAACAATTATTTTATTCTATATACAAATGTATAATATAACAACTAATTCAGGTCCAATGAGTACTGAGAGGATTAGCTTTTAACAGTTCGTTCAAATTTGAAATAAAAATTGACTGATTGTGTTTGAAAATTTTACAAAAACAAAAATTTTTAATTAATTAATTAATTATTATTACAATAATGATAAAGATCTATATAATAAATAATTTTTCACACGTTGATGCAACGAAAAGGAAAATAATAAAGAGAGTCTTGCATTTAAATTTGATCATCATGAATTTGTTACAATAATAATTACAATAATAAACATATTCTTTCCATTTATTTCTCATTTTTGTATTTTAATATTTATATATGCATATATATATATATATATATATATATATTGTGACGTAGATAATTGTCGTTTATGATGCGATAATAAATAATGATTATTATGGATCGAGAACTCTTTAATATATTTGTACCTCTCGGTATATCTCAGAACCTCTTTAAATAATAATAAACGCTACTCCCCCACCACCACCACAACTTTTTATATTTTTTTTTTAACTCTCTATAAGTTTTATTTTTCTCTTCGTGGTAGGCCTTATTTAGGTTAAGTGTCGATGTGATGCGCGAACAGAGAGAGAAACGATGCGCACAATTAGAAATAGAAGGATGCAGTTTAATTTTGAGGTTATGTTTGGAAAAAAAAATTCATTGATATCATTATTTCAAATTCTTGTTCTTCTGGTTCACTTCTAGAATTACGTCACACATATATATGTATATATCTATATATATATGCATATACATATATATTTAATACATATATCAAATCATTATTAAATAAAATAATATTTTTTTTTCACTCATTGCTTATTTTCACTTTTTTTATTGTGTATTTAATCTCATCCTTTCTATTGAAAATTTCTTGGACTTCATTGTCAATGTTTGTTGAAATGTATGTTACTTAATTCAATAATATTATTGTTTTGTTATTATTTATAATTATCTATATTATTATTATTATTATTATTATTATTATCATTTCCATCATCAGTTTAACAGACTAAAAATTACCACCGTGTTTCAATTTTTCGGCATATAGTAATACTATTTTTTTTTTCTTCGTTATCTTAATTTTCTTTTTTTCACTAAGCAATAAAGAGATGAGAGAGGATACACGAGCAAATATTTATGACACTCACTTTTGTTTCTTCGTCTATATATATATTTTTTGTTGTTGTTTTTCTTTCGTTGCTTTTTTACCTTTCATTTTAGATTAAAGAGCTTTCAGTGAAACATCAAATGACGAGACAAACAATTATCAATTAAATAATGTATATAGAGAGTTGATTTTTTTTTTTTCTTTTCTTTTGTTGTGTGGCAGTTTTTATAGATACTAAATAATAATTGTATCATCGGATCGAATAATTGAGACCTAGCGAATTGTTTTCTTTTGCTTTTTTTTTCTCTTTTTTCTCTTTTACTTCAGGCCCCGGCAAAGCCATAAACTTCCAAAACACGAATTTCAAAATCACCACTGGCACATAATGGCGGATTATTAAATGTAGAGCAGTGATCAGTTTTTCCAAATCTGATATTTTCATCCATCCAAATAGCCTGGCCATCGCTACAATATTTATTTATATTTTAAAAATCGCTATTTGATTGTATTTTATTTTTTTTTAATGCATTTATACGTTTTTTAAAAGCAATACTTTTTTCTTTTTTTTTTTGAGGTTATGAAACAATATTAAATATTGGTTAATGAATTTTGTAAACTTACCCGCCACCAATTGTTATCATTTTTGCATCAGCTGCCATAAATAATTCTGCTGAGTGATGTACTTTAGCATCGTTATGAGAATCCATACCAATCCATGGATATTTGGCACGTTCTGGATATAAACTAAACAAAAATGTTTCACCAGTACCAAAATACGCCTGTCTTTGACCCTTGTCATCCTTCAAATTACGCTCGCACCATCTTGTTGAACAATATGCACCAAATACCTTGTAAAATAAATGTAAAAAGAAATAATTTCATTGTCAATAAACACAAATTATTAAATATTAAATAAATAATATAATCACCTCATTATTGCATGTTTTAATCATTAATAATGTTGGCTCGTGTTGTTCAACGCGAACATAAAATGTCGTTAATGAACATCCATGTTCTTCAGTAGTGTACAATAATATTGGCTGATACATTGTAATTCTCACTGGCAACCACGACCACAATGTGAATAACTATTTGAACAAAAAAAAAAAAAAAACAAAACCAAGAAGCAATTTAATACACATTTATTAAGGATGATATGGAAAAAAAAAAAAATAAATAAATAAATAAAAATAATAATGAAAAAGCGACCATTTATGATAACAATTCAAACAATGTTATTAGAAGTCGTCAAAAGAAATTCCCTAATTCTTTCTTTTATTCCTGTATCAAAAATAATGTTTTTATTATTATTTATTAATACTTGCGATAATATATTTCATGCAATCCAACAATCAACAATAATAAACACAATCTCGTAATAACAAACATAACCAGTGAAAGATAAATAATAAATATGCCATTGTTTACTAATCAAAAATGATGAGAATAAATTTGAAAAAAAAAAAAACTTCAAACAAATATTACAAACTCAATATTGGTACCATACTAAAAAAAAAAAAAAATAAAAGAATAACAATAGTAATGGTAATAATGATTGCATGCTTTCAATCATGTTCAATCATGCAAAAGGATGTTGGCGCCATAATTCTCACAATTGCTATTTTGTGATACAAATGAATGATGAAATTGTTTGTTCTATTTTTTCATAATAAATATCATTAATATTTCAATCTAAAATTTATCATTTCTATTTTAAAATAAATAAATAAACATGACCAGCATCCTCGTGAAGTTGACTAATTAAAAAATAAAAATTCATAGAGCGAATATCTGAATAATAAAAAAAAAAATTAACAAATAATTTTCCGCACGATTGTTATACTCGATGTATGAATAATAAATGCTATATAAATAAATAAATGAACATTTTCTCACAATAATAAGCTGTGGTACATCTATATGTATAATTATATGGCAACATAATGATAAAGATAATTAATTAACAATATAATGCGAATAGTAGTATTTTTTTTTGTTTGTTTTTTTTTTTTTTTTTCGCTTGTTTCAATTAATGCCTGGTATTTACTTACATCAGGCACATCTAAGATCTGTGAATTAACAGTTTGTATGGGATAAACACCCATAGATAGAGCACGCGGTCCTGGACTGTGAGCACCCTATTGTATTTTGTTTTTGTATCCGTTATTAATATCGCAGCGTATAACACACAATAAAAGACAATAAAAAATTGCCAATCAGATTCACAAAAAACAATTTCGTAAATTTTGATTATTAATCATTAATTATCCGAGATAGAATATTCATTCAATAATATTTATCATGACAATCATATTTTATATAATAATAATAATAATAATAATAATAATAATAAATACATTTATCTATCCACCAATTTTCATAAATGTAAAACACGTTTCAACACGTGAATGATTGGACATGAGATAATTAACCAACTACGATTCGCGACTTGCATTTGTTTTATTATATTGTTAAGTTTGATAATTGGTGGGATAAATAACACAATTGTTTTACACATAACCAGAGCTACATAACCTAACTAATAATACAACGCACAAAAAAAAAAAATTATAAATAAATAAATTATCGTAATTTGGGCATTTTCATTTTGAGGTTAGGAGACACAAATAGAAACTGAAATTAACGAACATGAAAATATATTGTTCAATAATTGTTTTGTCTATTTTTTCCTTTCACGTATTATTATTGTATATATATATATGCGAATAAAGATGGCTCATCTGAAAGAACATATATTATTTATCAATTTTGGATTTGTCGCCATTTAAAATATACAACTCTGAAATAATTCATGTATGTCTTTTTTTGTCATCTCAGTTCATTTAATTATTAAACAAATTATATGTACCACGTTCGAGGATGTGGTCGTTTTGTGTGTATAAATAATGGAAATATTTACATACACATATGTAAATACATATATGTACACATAATAATGTTGAATAAAATTCTTCAAGTTCAAAAAAAAAAAAATAAATAAATAAATAAATACATAAATATTAAATGAATGGCAGTTGCAAAAATGGTAACGGCGAAACAAAGCTGACTCGACAAATAAAATAATATGTAAATGAAAAAAGATAAAAAAATAATAATAATGATGTAAGTAAATATGTGTAAGTAACAATTATATAGGTAAAAAATAAATAAATAAATAAATAAATAGTAGTCCAGGTGTGAACAGAGGTAAATTAAAAAAAAATAATAGCACATGAAACTAAACGACACATTTTCCAAAAAGATAATTAATACAATACCCTGTCTTTGTATGTATCTTCGCACTCTTTCTGAAAACAAATTAAATTATTGAAAAAAAAACACGACTATTGAGTTTGTTTTTCTGTAAAGCGCAGTGGCGAAATTAATGTCCAATTGTGTCTCAATAAAATAAATCACCAAACAAATTATAAATAAATATTATTTTACATCGTAAATTAATTATTCAATCCGAAATAATAACTGAAATTTAAAACAAACAAAAAAAAAATTACTCATCAAACATCAAAACGTCCGTTATCGATATAATTAATTAAATAAACAAAAAACACAATGGATCGCGCGTTGGTATTTGGACAAAAAAAAAACACATTAAAATTAGTTGGTTCTTTGATTTTTCATATCTGAAACGCCCATCACCGTTTATAATGTGAAGTAAAAACGATAAATAAATAAAATGAAACAAACAAAACGTGAGAAAACAAATAAACACAAAAAAGAAAGAAAATAGAAGAATTGAAAATAGTTTCACAAAATAGACAATAAAATGTAGAGACAAAGTAGCATTTGTTTCAAATATTGCATCAATTTCACCAGATAACCCATTAAAAAATAATAATAATATTAATGCAATTATGTATACATACATTCATAATATTTATATTCATGTATATATTAATATTTATCAATTAGATAAATTAATTCATTATATTTTTTTTTAAGCTATATCATTTTATTTTTCAACTCACCTCGCGTATGGTGAGTGTATGTGACATCATTTGTATGTTGACTTGTGACTGGCTCGTTGGTAAATTGTCTGTAGAACGTGAACGTGCAAGTGATCGCGATCCAGATAAAACACTACGACTTTTCAATGCCATCTCCGTGCGCACAAATACTCTTGATATGTAAGCCGAACTTAATCCACGAATTCCAAATGCTGTGCGTAAAAATTTGGCCGGACTCACCTGTATAGAAGAAAAAAAAACAAAAAAAAACAAAACAAAAATGAAATAAGTAAAATAAATAATTCAGGTGAATGTTTATCAGTAAATATTCACCGGTATTTGACGACAAAATTTTGAGAGAGCTGTATCAACGCCATTCTTCGATATTTCATTCATCCATTCTGAGGTTGGCGATGATGAATGTTTGTAAAATAACAACACAACTGCCATAGCTACTCGATAAAAAACTTTTGAACCTTCGTGCAAAAAACAGTCCATAACTCTGACTAGATGTTGAAATGGTAGTAATTGTAATATCCACCATATCCAGTCCATATAAATTCTCTCAGCTCGTGAGCCCGAGCAATTTCTCGTTAAATGTACCGCTGCTGATTTCTATAACAATTAGGAAAAAAAAAAAAGAAAAAGAAACGTTAAATTATATCAATTTTATCCATGGATAAAATAAATATTAATTAAAATATTATACATTAAATAAATACTATATAATAAAAGATAATTATAAATCTTCTTTACCTACCACATGCTTTTTAGTTATCTGCTCAACGGTTTTCCATGTTACTTCATATAATAATTTTGTTTGTGTTATAAACATTTTTTCTTTCGCCGCAACAAGACTTGCCATACAATGATAACATTCTTCCTCTAAAAAAAAATACCAAAGTTATATCGATTAAATTAATTAACTATCACAATAAATAAATATAATAATTATTCTTTCTATTTACCTTATAAAATATTTGCGAATACAAACCTGTCATGAAGTGAAGAAGTAATGCAGTAATTGGATACAACGATGGACTATATGTTATATCAGGACATGCATATCCAAGAACGGAAACAACTCTGTCAGCAACACTTCGACCCTTTCGCGTTAAATGATAAGACAAACAGTGTGTACTATCAACAAATGGCGGTAGCATAATTGATTTTTCCGGCAATTCTGTGGAAAAAAAAATAAATTGTGTAAATAATTAAATTCACCAAATAAATATTAACAATACAATATTAATTATTATTAATAATTTATTGATATATTATTAACTCACCTACAGTTCCAAACACAGTCGTAACCATTCCCCAATAAAAACCATCTTCAGCTTTGGTAAATATACTTTTTCCATGCGCATGCTGTTGACAAAGTGCTGGCCACAATTGTCCCCTAATTCCACTATTCAACGGCCACGCATTATCACGAATACAAAGTTTAACTTCGCGTTTACGTCCAGCTTGAATCATAGAATTTAATTCATTAAATGTTTTTAAACTTTGTTTTTTGCTCGCTGGTGATTCTGGATGTATTATAATATTTGATGTATCAACATGAGGTGGAAAAACATCATCCACATCAGCATTCGTCTCCTCTTCCTGTGATACTGACAACATATTCGGTGAGTTGAATCCAGGTGATGATTGAGTCAATAGCATGGCAAAAATTTATTTTTCCTTCTTCTTCACTTCTTTCACTTAATAATTATTTTACCCCAATTTTGTCTTCAATTAACAAACAATCTCACACAACTACGGCACAATCTCGTCCATTTTTGGTATCTTTCTTCTATCAATACGAATTTTGATGATATTTTTCCAATGATGATGATGATAATGATGAATAAATGATAAAAAAAAAAAATCTACGATTTCACGTAGATTTTTATCAATCTGCCTATGTCAAATCCACCGACGTTTTTATTTTCATCTGTAAAATAAAATACAAACATTATTATTTTACATTCAATCAATTTTTCACACATGTATGAATAAATATTTATCAAGTTTATTCACCCCTTATTTTTTTCTTTCAATAAACAAAAAAGAAAAGAAAAAATAAACGTATATATATATATATTTATCATTGTTCCTTTTTCTCTTCTCTTCTCACTAACATTAGCAATTATTATCATAGTATTAGTAATTAAATATATTAATGTCTCTCATCACAACTGCAAAGAGATAATAATTATCTTGATATATTTATAATGAGTTTTATTATTATAAATGAAACAGAGAAAGAAAAAAAAAAAAGGAAATGTGAGAAATTAATAATATGCATATGAGTAATCTTCAGCTACAAATAACATCATTGAGCTTTTTATCCTTTCTGTTATCACCAAAGAATATTAATATATATATATATATATTATGTATACAGAAGCTGTTGGTATGTGTATGTTAGTATAAATATAATTTTGAATTCCTTTCTCTCTTTCCATTACTGTGGTATTTATATATACGAAAAAAAAAAAGAAAAAAAAATTGTGTGTTATTGAGATTAGCGAATAAATATTATGATAGATCTGGACCACTCGAAACCACACACATAGATTTATATATACATATATATAAATACTTATCACACATACAATCACAAATACACTTTAGAGAATGTATAAATATATCGTTGCGTGGAAAGTTAAATGCAATATAATACATATATATATATACATATACAAGTACAAATTGAAATTGGTCGGTATTAAAGAAGGTTATGGTTAGATTTAAAATGGAAATTTCTAAATTTAGTAACAGCTAAACATTATAACGATAGTAATATAAATATTTTTGCTTGCACAGCAACCAAAAATTCTTTCATTCCAATAAATCTATACCAATTTATTTTTCATTTGTAATACAAATGTAATATTAATTATTAATTATTGCTATTTTATAATACAATTTAATTACTTGAATAATTTTGTATTTTGTATCACAAATATTATTGTTTCATTAATTTTTCGTTTCAATAAATCAATATTATTTTATTTGTACAGTTGAGTGAAAGAAATAACCAACAATGGTACAATGTTGAAATATGGTTTTTTTTTTCTTTTATATATTTCTTATTCTCTGAAAATGAATCAGATGGTATATATGGCATTTATCCAAATCACATGACACACAAAAATATATATAATGTATGTGTGAAATGCGACAGAGTAAGATAGACATGTTGATTGCCAAAATGTGTCTTTTCAAGTAAAATTTATTATCTTAATAATAATATTCCGCCATTTTGTCATTAATATAACCTCAATGTATAAACAAACAAATGAAATGAACTGAAAATAAAATGAAGAGCAAACAAATATTAACATTGAACTATTCAACAATAACCAATTCAACACAAACAAATCAACAAACTCATCAACATAACCAACAAAAAATCTCAGACAAAAAATTAATTCAAATTTAAATTATAAAATTGAATTGAAAAAAAAAAAAACATTGATGCTAATATTTATTATCACTAATCAGTCGAAGTCAATGGACTTTCAATTCTCCCTTCCATATATAATACATATATATATATATATATATATATATATATATATATATACACGAAGATGTTATACATAAAATAAATATTTAACAATCAAATAAATCAACAAAAGTAAATCGGAGATAAATTAAATACTTCGGAATGTTTATTTCGAATCCAAATAAGAAAGAGACGAATCAAAACAACAAACACACACAAACACACAAAATTTATTCTAGCTGAGAGTAAGAAAAAAAAAAAATAAATATATATACATTCCTTATAAAATCTTCCCTCATTCAAATTTCGCTATTATTAAATATATTTGTAGGAAGGTTATACACATGTATATAAATATTGCCGGAAGATGATATGTGTGTGTTCATGGTCAGTAATTTGTCAATGAGACGATTAAGGAGAGACATTTTTCTCATCTCGTATAACCTTCTCATGTGAATTTCGTAACGTTTTATCATCTCTTGTCACACTATATAGGTGTATTTTAAGTACATAAATATACTTATGTATATTATACATATATATATATATATGTATTATTAAAATTATATATATAAAGGTTGGATTGTGCCTCTGACATTGCCATTAATGCGGATGAAATCGGTGGTTTCGTATTAACGAGATAAAATTGAAAGGGCGGAGCCATGGGGGGGAATATACCAAAGAACCCAACACACTGATAGAATAAAAGTGATATATATAATATATATATACATATATATTACTCAGAAAAGCTTTAGAGTGTCATATACTGCATCTATTTAGCCGGACACGAGTTCATCTACAACTTGTATACAATATAAATTCCAATTCGTAGATGAAATATTTATTTTGTTATAATGATGAACAAAAAAAAAAAAAATGATTTTTGGTTGTATTTTGATAATAAGACTAAGGATGTATTATTAATTTATTCACCTAAAAAATGAGAAAAGTGATTTAATGTGTGTGTATGTTTGTTTAATGAGATTTAATATTTAAATATTATTTAATTGTTAAAATTTTTATAGGTTATAAAAATAATTACCGCCAAAGTCGATATATTCTCAATTGATCCTTTACTTGCATCCCAATTGTGTATGTATATGTATTGTGAGACACACTTTTTCGTGTCTGTGTAATGGTTGAGATTGCGCGTAAAAGTCGATGAACGCCCAGATGCAAAAGAAAAAGAAAATACAGTGTTGATGATTATATTTTTCTCTTTTGTCCTTTCGCCGAATTATCAAACTTTTTTTTTTTTTTTTCTCTTGATTCAAGACACATATATACACACACTCAATGTAATACACACACGAATGCACTGTAAACTTTTGTCAATTGTGTGTCCTAGTTGCGTATATGCATCTAATAACTGTGTAGATTGAACTGTGTGTGTGTGTGTGTGTGTTTAATTTAATATTTTTTTAAATCAATTCTCAACACTTTTCTCTCCACCATTGAATAAAAACGAATCTTTTTTCACTCTTCCCTCTGCAAAAAATAAAGAAGAATAGTTGAAGATATATATATATATATGGATATTTATAATAATTCAATTGTCGTTTTTTCACTGTATATGTATATATATATATATATATATATATATATATGCTCACCTCTTGTGAATATAATTGTTTTTGCGTATAAATCCGCACACAAAAAAGTAAAAATGCACCCAACCTCAAATCTGATCAACGAAAAAAAGAAAAAAAATGAAAAAAAAAATTATTATTGTTATATTAATAATAATAATAATGAAACCAATTGACAATAATTATACCCGGCATTAATCTCATCACATTGTTAACATTAATTTATTTATAATTATTCATTAAACGTACATAAAATACATATACGTAATACGTACTCTACGTGTGTTATACGCCGAACCCCGAATGTACTAAGAACTTGTTCGAGCTTGTCAATTTTTCTTTATACAGGTGTGCATATATATATAAATATATAAATACATGTGTGTGAATATGTGTATGGATATGCGTGGAAATTTCGAGTTGAGGCACACGAATATATATACACAAGAGGGCATCAAAATGTAACGATGTGGTGGATTTCTTTCTCATGAAGCCTACTGAACTCACACACTATGAAAAAAAATATCCCAAGAGCAGTCAGCTGATATAGTTGAATAATGTGCTGCTGAGTGGCGCACCAACATAGTTTCTATTGTTTTATGGGAAAATAATACATATATGTAAGTTGAAATAATGTTTTGTGTATGTATTTGTGTGTGTGATATTTGAGGTTATGATCGATATTTGTTACAGTTAATGATATAACTGGTAATGTTACAGGGACATTGAATTGTTTCGGATGTAATTATTGAAGCAGGATAATTATTTTAAGTATTTGGGATTTACTGAGAGATTAGGTTCAATCTCAGGTTATTTTTTTTTTTTCAGGTTACATTGTACACTTTTTTTATCATATATATATATATTATGTACTAGGATGGTAAGGCAGATTTGTCGTTTATCATAACAAGATGGCGACGGGAATGAGGACACGGAATTTGAATTTTTCGTTCGAACAGACGCACAACAAAACAATTGAGATTTGTAAATATCAACAATTGACAATCGCAGTTTTGTCAAGTCTGTTTCAATCGTAGGAGAATAATATTCATATTTTGGAGGTTAAGAATGATATTGCACGATGAAGCTTATTATGAACGTCGAAGGCCTATTGAGGATTTGGGACCACTTAAAAATTTTTTACGTTTTATTTGGGACAGTAAACGTCGTGCATTTTTAGATCGAACAGCTAAAGATTGGGGTAAATAGATTCAATGAAATAAAATGTTAAATCATGTATTAATTTTTATTATGCCTGTTCAATAATTCTCAGTGTACCTTTTCTGTTTTTTTTCTTGCCCCCCAATTTATTTTTCAGCTTATGTTGGAGTTTTCTATTTCTGTTTTTTTGGAATATTATTTTCATTATTTGCACTGCAATTATTGATCACATTGCATATTATTTCGGAATCGGATCGGCCATTTGTTCAACGTCAAAGTAATCCAGATATAATTGGAACTAGAGCTTTTCTTTCACATCCATTCGCACGTTTCAATACACCAGGTAAAATATCAAACTATTTTTGTAATAACAAAATTAATTATATTAGTAGTTGGAAATAATTATACTTTCTTTCTAGGATTAGGATTAATACCAAATGTTCAATTGTCAACAGTATCACCAATGATTTGGTTGGGTCAAACCTACGAAGAAGATCAATCACAAAAATATATAGCAGAAATAGACAATTTCCTAAGTGGTAAAAAATAATTTATATAACAAAAATTAATACCCAATAAATAATAGTAATAAAATACAGACATAAATTCTCGTCTATTATAAATCATTTGATATTTATCTTTCCGCAGATTATCAGAGAAATATATCAAATTATAATCTGGAATGTGAAAAAGAATTTTTGTTAAATAATTCAACAACAAAACCATGCTATTTCGATATTAAATTATTGAATAATTGTTCACAAAGACCATACGGATATTCTAAACCATATCAACCATGTGTTTATATTAAATTCAATCGAGTAAATTATTTAAATTCATTTCTATTAATAATTGCAATATAATTTTATCTAATTTTATTTTTGTACTAAATTATTTCAGAGATTCGATTGGGTACCAATTAATTACAATCGTTCATCAGAAATGCCAGAGAATATGCCGAGTGATTTAAAAAACATTATTAAAGCAACTAAAAAGGTTTACAAAATTTAATTAAATAATTATTTCACATTTTATTTAATAATATACAAATAATTTTTATGGTATAATTATTTTTTATCTTCTTTTGTAGTCTTATGTATGGCTGTCTTGCGATGGTGTCAATAATTTTGACAAAGAACACATTGGTATAATAGAATATTTACCAGAACGTGGTTTTCCTATTCATTATTTTCCATTTACTGGTCATAAAGAATATTTATCACCAATTGTTGCATTAATATTTAAAAATTTAACAGTTAATAGATTAATTACTGTCACGTGCTATACTTGGGCACAGAATATTGATGCTGATGAACGTTACACATTAGATTTCCAAATATTTATTGATTAATTATTTATTCACATCATATTCAATTTTGTTTAATCAATAATTTTAATTTTCTCATACATTTCCTCTTATATTAATACATTAAAAAATAAGTTTGGCATAAAAGTGAATATGTAGTCGATAAAAAAACACCGGATTTCCGTAATTTTTGTGCTGACAATATTAAACCGCGATAATAAATGTTGAATAAATTCTTTCAATTTTATTTGATAAAAATGAAGCTTTATATTGCTATAACGATAAATAATTTGTCAATGATTTATTAATCGTCAATAAATATTCATTTTGTCAATATAAAATAATTTATTCGTTGACCGAAATTCAAAACTAATTTAAATATTTTACGAATAAATTTATTATCAATAAACTATTACATAAAATAATTGTATTAATAATGATATTTAATTAATTATAAAATTCAATTTTATATTTAATATTATCATCTACATAATTATATCTAATTATTATGAATTTTTATTCTCTCTCTCTCTCTCTCTCTGTGTTCGTGTAATGTTCGAATGTATTTTATCGTTTCTTTTATACAACTCGGTGTGTTGAAAGTGGCGGGGCGCCAAAAAGAAAAAAAAGAAAAGAAATAATGTAAAGATAGAGGAGAAGGTACACGCGTATGATATCGTAAATAGCATTCAGTATTCATTCAGCATTAGTCGAGTCAACACTTTAAAGAGTAGCGCTGATGTTAAATTGATAAAAAAATTTTGAAAAAAAAAAAAAACCATTTTAACAAACAAATAAATAAATAAATAATTACATAAATGTATTTATTACAGTGATTAAAAAGTATTTAATATTAATAGTGAATTGACAGTGAGTGATAATTAAAATTACAATATAAAAAAATATAATAAGGAAAAACGTTGTGTGAAAATGAGTGAAAAAATAAAATCATTTCCAAATGGTGTTTATGAATCAGAATATATGCGTGTACCAATTCAACAAACACGATGGCAAGAAATTAAAAATTGTTTATACAATTCAAAAGAAAATACATATCTCACAAGAACAAAAAGACAATGGGGTAAATAAATTAAATACTTGTATAAATATAACAAGAAAATAGATTTGATACAATTTTTTTTTTCTTTAACATTGAAATATTTTATTTAATCATTTCTTTATATATGTTTTTATATCTGCTTATCAATTTTAATCTTTTATTATGTCATTTGTGCTTTTATGTTTGAGTATTTTTACTTTTTAATTCAAGTTTGTGTAATAATTGTTTGGGTTTTTATTGCACGGGGCGAATAAATGTCAAAAGTCTTACCTGTAAAAGTATGAAAGACTTGTTATATATATATATATATACATATATATATGTATGTGTATTTATTTTCAAGGACTTCAATGTTGGAAGATATGTCCAAGATTACATACTGTATAATTTCTTCTTTACTTTATTTATTTATTTATTTATTATCATGTGTGATAAATATGAATAATATTATATTACACATATATATATATATATATATATATAATTATGGTTTTCCATTACAATTCCAATGATATTATTACTGTGATAATTTTTTTATTATTATTTAATTATATTTAAGTAAATGTAATGAATACATTTTTCCCTTTTTGTTTTTTCTCATAGTAATTTTTTTTGGAATGTAGAAAATATTTTAATGATGTGGAAAGTTTTTTATTTAATTATATGAAACGTTCAAGAAGATAAAGTAAATTAATATCATGTGGTGATTTTTTTTTTTTTTTGACTTTTTTTAATTTTGTTCTTTTATTATTTGTGTACTTAGATTTAATCGCGTTGAGTTAATCGTTGGCTGACACCATTGCAGTATTTTATTTCATAGATAATATATATATACGATAAGTAATGTATATCTTCACAGTTTCTTTGTTCATTTATTTTATCATTATAACTATCGTTGGATCTGAGAATTGAAAAGAATAATAAATATGTAATTAGATAGAGTGTGTGAATAATTTTGAGTAATGATTAATGAAATTAATTTAAAATTATTTCATATTTTTTTAATCATTTTATTGATTAACTATATGATGACTACATGTGATAAGTATGTGATATAGTTTATCACTAATCTTGTTAATCATAAATAGTAAAATAAAAAAAATATTTCAACATTTAAAAGTGAATGAAGAACTAAAATACGAAAGACAAAATTAGGATACAAATGTTAATTAAATATTTCAATGCATTCTTTATAATGTGAAGGAAAATATAAATATATATATATATATGCCAAAGTCGTGGTACAAAATTAAATAAAAAAATAAACATCGATTGCGTTATGAAATCGTGTTTTCATTCATGATTACGAAATATGTGAAGACACAGTTTGAAGGTGAATAAATTTTATCTATTGAGATACTCTCATGCAATCGTTGAAATAACATTTTAATAATTTATATTTTCCAGTTGCATAAAACATATATGTTAAATCAATAATGAATAATATATATATTTATTACTATTATTACACAATTTAATTTTCGAATATTTTATTCCTTGGGATTTATAAATTTGATAATTTTATTTATAAATTGTGTTAATATTATTTGGAAAAATGCCAAGTTATTTATTTTAGATAATTTATTGTGATAAAAAATTGATTTGATTCATATTTCATATTATAATAGTAATAATGTGTGAATAATGTCTTTCTTTTTATATACAATTGTATATGTAATAAAAGATATGCATTATGTTTCTTTTGTTTACAGGCATTACTGGCTTATTTTATCTAGTTTTCTTCAGTTGTTTAGCTTTGATGTTTGCAGTTTGTATGAAGGGAATGTTGGCAACATTAAGCGATGAACGACCACGTTATATTCTTCAAGAGAGTTTGATTGGAACAAATCCAGGTTGATTATATATATATATACCTCAGTATAGATCAATAGAAATTAAAATTATTAACAATTGATATTAAATGTTTCAGGTTTATCATTTCGTCCTACAAATACAGATGGAGATACAATTATATCATATAAACCATCTAATGAAACTGAGGTTAGGTATTGGATAAAACAACTTGATACATTTCTTCATGGTAATATTTGTAATAATTGTGATAATTATTTTAATATGAATTAAAGTTCATTTAAATGTTGAGTGTTGTTATTTATTATTTATATATTTAATATTAGATTACAAAAATTCATCCAAGTTACCTAATGGTGGACGTAATCAACAAGTTTGTAGTTATCAACAAAATGTAAGGGATGGAATGGTTTGTGGTGTTGATATGAATGATTGGGGTCCTTGTACATCTGAAGGAGGTTATGGTTTCAACAATTCAGCACCATGTGTTTTTATTAAGCTCAATAGGGTAATTATTAATGATTGTGTTATTTATCAAACAGTAATATTGATAATTGATGTAATAATAACGTTTTTTTATTATTCTCTTGTTATATTTTATTAATTTTTGCAGCTATTTGGTTGGGTACCACAAGTTTACAATGATTCCAATGAGTTACCATCAGAAATGCCTGGAAGTCTTAAAACTAAAATTCAATCATTGAAAGACACTCCGGTAAATTTATAAAATTGCAATGAAGTTGTATGATAAGTTATATTAATAATTATTTTTGTTTTATTGTATATTGTCATGATGAAATAATTGTTTTTATAGGTTAGAATATCATAAATGTTTATTTTGTGAAATATGTTTCAATTAATGTTGTATTGTTTTCTTTTCATAGCAATTGAACACAGTTTGGTTGAGTTGTAATGGTGCAGATGCTACAGATGATGAATCTATGGGAAAAGTTGAATATTACAGTATGGATCCATTAACTCAAGGATTTCCAAGTTATTATTATCCTTATGAAAATATTCCAGGCTATCTTAGTCCATTAGTTGCTGTTCATTTTCTACGACCACAACGTAAGTATTGATATGACATTACCATTATTATAATCTAAATTTCATTTTTTAATATGACTTGAGGTGCAATTTTCAATTTTTTTTTTAACATTTGTGTATTGTAACTCGTTAAGGAATGAAATTTGTTGCTTGGGACTAATGAATAACATTATTTTACCCTCAGAGGCTATTAATATATTAATATTTGGGCTTTGGTATACGTTAATAAATTAAATTTGCACCCTCGGACTCGAAAAAAACAAAATTACCACCTCAGGATCCAATAAACAAATTAAATTTACACACTAGGACACGAAAACAACACATTTCACCTTCAAGAACTATTAAACAATAAAATTCGCGTCTCAATACTTGTTTAAAATATTATTTCAATTAATTATTCATTGAAATATTTAGTTAAACACATTTTATTTCATTACAATCTTTTATTCACGTATAAATATTTCACTTGTATACATATATGTACAAATATCCGCCATTTACAGTTACAAATCAATTAATAAACGCTATTTTTTTATCCTCTCATATTTGTTGTTAATTTTTTATTACCCAATTCAACTGTTCAATTGCAATTATTCCATTTGTTTGATAACATAACCTTGCAATTGGATTGGATATATGACGTCATTGAATAATGCAGCAACTCTTAATTTATTATGTTTGCCTGTTATTTTTTATACCGAGAGGACACACGGCTCTAAAAAATATTCCGCGCGCAAGATACCATCTTTATTTTTCTATATTCCTGTTAGAGAGTGAAATTTATTCTCGAAAAATTGAGATTTGTATCCGGGTTACAGAATAGTAGAGTTAGGTACTCAACAGCACTCATTGCCCCGCCCGAAAAGTGGGCAGGACGATAAAATTTCAAGGCGTGATACCTACCGCAATTCTGAGAAAATAAAATATGGCGGAGGGGTCGGCCTCTAAAATTTCAAAGTTCCGCCTATTTTACAGGCGGGGCAATGAGTGCTGTAGTGCCACTAACTCTACTATTCTGTAACCCGGATACAAATCTCAATTTTCGAGAATAAAATTCAGTTTCGAACAGGAATAAATGATGATAAAGTAGGTGGCTCTAAAATTACAGTCTCACCGCCATATTGTTTAACGGAATATTGTCCTGCCACCAACATTATTATTCTATATTCCTATTACAAATTGAATTTATTGTCGAAAAATTGAGATTTGTATCCGAGTTACAGAATAATAGAGTTGGTATCGCGACAATAATTTAACTGCGCGGAATATTTTTTAACGCTCGCGTTGATTTTCTCATTCCACCTACACACTTACCATATCCACCTGATTCATACACCGAATTCAAGAAGTATTAAAGATAAATAAAATATCCAATAGATATTAAACAAAAGGGATGATTGGTGGAATTGATGTGTAGAATAAATAAATAAATGATAAACACCAAATATACGAGATAAAAAAATTACATTTATTAATTATTAAAACTGTGATACATACAGTGATAATTAATTATTAATTTACTGATTAAAAATATTCATTTTTCTGTATATAATTATTATTAATATCTATTTTTATTCATTTTACAAATTTCAGGTAATAAAACAATTGCAATAGTGTGTCGTGCGTGGGCGAAAAATATTAAACACGAATTGAGTGCTCACAGTGGCGTTGTCCTCTTTCAATTATTAATAAATGAATAAATATTTATTCAATCCTACGATATACATAGTTATAATAATAATAATAATAATAATATTAACGGTAATACATCATTATTATCATCATCATTTTTTAGGTTATGCGATAATTGCAATCATAGCATTTAATTGCAACTTAGCTGTTTTTTTTTCTTTGTAAAAGTATGAAATATATTTGTATATGTGTTGTATAATTTGTGGAGCAATATTGCAATAAAAATATGTATGCATTTGCTATATATATACGTCAAGATTGTCATGATGAATTAATTTGATTTTGTAATTTGTTTCTTTATTCAATAATATAAATATATATATCTGTGAAAATGTTATTTTCGTCATTTTATTTTTCTTTTTCTTTCTTCAATAAAGCACACGCATAAAAATATTCTTGATTGAATTACTGGCCAACTGTTGTTTAACAATGATGGCAAAATTATATTTCTATTTATAAACTCACGTATCCATTCAAATATGTATTTATATAATAAGACAATATAATTATAAATAACCTGCCAAGTTTTAATTTGTTTTAAGTGTAAATTTTTGTAATTATTATAAAATAGTTATCTATAAGATTCGATATATATTGTAGAATGGACATTGTGAAATTGTTTCACTTATTATCGAACTTTATTTACAATTTTGGAAGAGAAAAAAAAATATATATATATATTTATAACTGTGTACTTCTCTCAAATCGCGGAGAGTGAAATAATGATTAAAAATTACAATTATTAAAATATTACAATCATTCTTTTCTTTTCCAATTAAACAATTAATCAATTAATAGTTCAAAATGCACTGAACCCAATTTTTCATTTCGATTGTGAATTATATTACGTGCCCAAGCTTTGCACTCGATATTGATGAGAATTCCAGCTGAAAGAGAAACAAAAATGAATGATTAATTAAATGTTTTCACTTGTTTTTGAGGTTATGTAGATTATTTATATTTAATTTCACATATCAATAAATAAAAAGAAGATATTTGAGAATTTTGTTAATTCCCTCTTACTTTTTGGTCGTTCAAAATAAACAGCAACAAGTGGACTGCGATATCCTACAAAATTTTCATATGGATAATAATATCCTGGGAATCCTTGACGTGGAATATAATGTACTGGTCCAACGTGTTCTTGATCAGCAGGATTTTCACCTTCACAAGAAACCCAAATAGTATCAAGTTGTCTTATATCAAATGCTTTCAAATTTGCAATATGATTTTTCAATGATATTGGCATACTATCAGGTAAATCTTCAGTTTTATTGTAAAAATGTGGTGTCCATCCAAATATCTATTAACAATAATAAACAATTAATTTAATAATCATCATAATTAAATTATATTTGTTTATTAAAAGATAAATTTACCTTATTTAATTTAAGAAATACACATGGACTTGATTTATGATAACCAAAGAAATTTTCTTCAGTGCAAGGATCCCATTGTCGAAATTCAACAGTACAAACTTGTCCAGGACCTGGCAATGAATTGTAATTACAATCCTTTATATTTGCACCAAGACCTGCTTGTTTACCAGGTATCTTATACTCTGCATTAAAAATAAAATAAATACATACATTAATATTATAATTAATTATCTATAATGTTTTACATTCACAATATTAAATTGAATACAAACTAGCGAGAAATGTGGACAATGAATTCACCCAGTGATTGTAATTCTCACGTTCACTTCCCTTGAACCAAATTAATGTACTCTCAACATTAGCCGCGGGTGGCATTGGACGGAATCCTAATCCTAAAAATAAATGGAAGAAACATAAATTAAATGTTTTCCCAATATTTATCTATAGCCAATAAAAATTATACTATTAATTATTATTTACCAGGATTGGTGCCAATTATTGAACGTTCCAATTGCCATTTTGGTTTGACTGGATCAATTGTTTGAAAAAATCCCCACATGCAAATGGCAACCAAAGCAGCCAACACTCCATAAAAAATCAAATAGAATAATCCAATTTTTCCTGTAAATTATTAATGATAAATAATTAAATACTGCCAATATTTATTTCTACAAAGTGAAACAAATATATTTTTAATTTCTCTATTATAATATTCATTGGAATTAAAATTTAAACCCCAGAGTTCAATTTATCTGAGGATGAAAATCAACCAAGTCAAGTGGAGCAATTCAATTAAGTGTTTATCCAATGTTACAAGTTGCCAAGGTCATATTAAATGTATACATATGTCATATTTCAACATCCTGAGTGTGTGAACAGATAAATGAATTGATATCAATCAACTAAACATAAATATATCAACCAAGATTTTTTTTTTTTTTTTTTCCAGATTCTAGTAATTAAATTATATATGTATGTATATGTACAATATAAATAAATGCACATATAGGTGTTCCCTTTTGGAGTTACCCTACTAGTATAGCCTTTACGTAATGTCGGTAATACTGCCATTTAATACCAATTGACCTCGTTCTTGCACACATAATACGAGGGACATTGAACAATTGCCATTCAGCACCGACACATTATACACACTCAAAAATCTGTTATTAGATAATTTTCTATTTCATTTCTTTTTGTTTCCTTCTTTTTATATTTCCTGCTCCTACAATAATGTATCATATCATCTAATCAAATGCATTTACATACATACATATTACATTTAATATATATACATATATATATATGTATATATATTAGCTTGCTGATAAAAGATTATGAGTTTAGATGGGATTATTGGATCAAATACAGCTATACACATAAACAACTGAATTTTTTCTCCATTAAAGGCTTCACATAAAAATCAAAACAAATAATCTGATAATTATTTACATCGACGCCATTTTAAATACAATTTTTTGATAGAATAATTCATCCTAACCTCAAAATCATAATTATATATTATTGTTATTCATTTTCAATATGAATAAAAGGAATTGAGAGTAATAAACAATAAACAAACACATCAGTTCATTGACCATTATTGTGAGGTTATGTTGGTAATGGCGCTGCAACACGGCGTTGATGTACAAAAAAAAAATCAAACACATTCTCTGTCTCATTAGTGTGAAAAATGATTTATGTACGTGTTGTAATGATGACGATAACATGCCACGATGATGACAATCATTTAACGGGCGTGGACATACAATTTTCGATATTCGATTACAAACATAACCTCTAATCGACATATTAAAAAACGATTATTATTATCGTAATCGTTACTATGGTAATATTAAAGAATTGGGCGCGGCAGATATTTGTATTATCGACAATCAAAACAATGTATCTGTATACAATTGTTGAACAAAACAATTTTTTGAATATTTAGTTGGGTAGAAAAAAAAATAAATAAATAAATTACCCCAACTGCTTGGTGTTCTGCCCATAAAAGCACCAGTTTCAGGATTGTAAAGAAATGTCCTGAATGATTTTCCACGACTCATTGCTGGTGGTTTTTCATATGGATTCATTGATTCCGTTACTAAATCTCTTTTCACCACCATTGTGAATTGAATATTTGATGAACAAAACACTTACAGCAAAATATATATATATATATTTATTTATGTATTTAATTACTGAGAAAATAAATATATTCGTGTATTAAATACACGTGGTGAATTAATTGGAGGTTATGATATGATTAATATACATATACAAAAAATATAAAATGATAATAGTTTATATGATATAAAAATTGATTTTAGATGGAATACAACACGCAAAACACAACCTGAAACACGAATGAATCAACCGAGGCGTTAACCGGTTGCTCTACAGCACAGAGAGAAGGTTTCCCTTTATTCCCCTACTTTAAACACTCTCCCACTATTTCACCTTATTTCCTGTTTTTATCCCCACTGTTTTGTAAGTATTACTATATCAGTATTTCTACACCTTTTCAAAGGCTTATAATGTTTATTGTGGTAACTGGTTATATGATACTATTGATTGATAATTTTATTTATATTATTGTAGAGATTGTAATGTTATGGAATTTTTTTTTTCAGGTGCAATTCTCGCGAATTCTTCATCTCCACATTCATCAGACACGTTGAATTAAAGTCATATTTTGTCTTTAAGCTTCTTCAAAATAATGTAAATAAATTTTCATGATAATTTTTATCATCATTTAATTATTGTTCAGCATTAAAAATGTGATTTGAATATTATCGAACTGTTTGTCACAGTACAAACATTACATTGCTGTTTCAAATATAGTAAAAGAACATTTGTTAACAGTTATTAAATCTCGTTCGATGCAATGAAATTTTTTATTGGCCTCATGTTACTCTCAATAAATAATTAATGATGATTCAATGACGTAGTACGTTATTGTTTAATCATAAACATGTTAAAACATTGTTTAGAATTTATTAACTGTTAATGAATAATTATTTTTTCATTTGAATAAATAATTTACTTGTCCACGAATAGTTCAAACAATTGTCTCATCTCATTCTATACAAAATTATATTTAATTATAACTAAATATTATATCTAATATGCATATAATAATGCCAGTTGAATGAACAATATGTGTCTGTGTATAATTAATTGGAATCGCAAGCGATTTTCCTATTATATTTGGTTGCAAGTTCAATCCGGGTAGATCCAGTGTATGTCATATAATATATTTTATGTGTCTATTCTGAATCATCCACACACAGAAACAAGTGAGATAGATAGATAGATATAGGAATATAATGGAAAGAGAGAGAGAGGAAGGGAGAATTCTACATCTGAATTGACCGCATCCTGTCTCATAATTATCGTGATCTTGAACAAAACTATATACATTCATATATGAGAGTGTGAAATGTTTCATTTTTTATTCGTTTCATTTTTTTGATATCAATGATATAGGGTAATTTAATTTTTCATATAAGATTATTGTATGTTTGCATTTATTTTTATCTTTGCTGATTGGGAATTATTTATGTAAGATTTTATTTTTCATTGCACAGCTAAAAATTGTTTTTCAATATTTATTAATTCACATTTCACACTCTCATTATTTATATATATAATTTTATTTATTTATTTTAGATGGTATTTTATTTAATAAATGACAATAAATAGGTTGGTAAATGGTATTATGTTATATCCACAACGCGTTTTCTTTATTCAATGATTAATTATTTATTTATTTATCAATAATAATTGTCTAGAATGTATTATTATTATTCAAATGTATTGTTTAATATCATTTTTTCTTATTTCATCTCGCTCGCGATATTATTTTGGGCTGAAAAAAGAGAAAATGATTCTACTAACAATGTGATATTTAATGTCGTGAAAAAAATGAAAATAGCGAGTAAAATTATTACGTTGTTGTTAATGTTTCATTCGTAAATTCAATGAATATATGCATATATATATTGTACATATATGAATGAATAGATGAGTAGCGAATGTAAATGAAAATAATTTTTCTCTTGTTTAATAAATAAAGTGATGAAATGCCGAGAAAAAAAAAATTGTCCGGCGTTTTAAATCGTTCTTGCTTTTGTTTTTTCGTTTACATTTTTTCATTTATATGCAAATGGCGGCACATACATTATCAATAATAGTTCAATAATTATTAATATTATACTAGGTTATATCATTCAGTGGTCGAACGCAATTAATTATTCATTTTTTTTTATTTGATTTTTTTTATACTGATATTTTTTTTTGTCATTTTCTCTTCGTCTCACATTTTTTAATATTTTTTTTTTTTCCGCAAACAATCATAATTTCTCTTTCGCCTAAAATTTATTTATTCATTTATTAATGTTTTTTTTTTTGTTTTTTTTTCTTTCTTTTTTTTTACTTCCCTATTATTTTTCAACTATTATAAATACGATTGTGTATGTCTGTGTGTGTGTGTGTGTATATGTGTCGTGTATTTAATTTTTTTTTTTTTTCGCTTTTTTCACTCACTAATTTGTTGTTATTCTAGTATATTTGTTTATGCAGTGACCAATATTAATTATTTATAAATATTGTTGGCATTATTATGCATAATATATAACGGACGTTTAATCAACTAATGAAATAATTAATGAAATAATTAATAGCTAGGCTTGAGGATTAAAACGTGTGATCATTTGTTTTTTGTTTATTTTTTTTTTTCAATTTATTCTTTATTATTTATTGGCGCACGTGCATATTTTTATTTGTCTCAATAACGTTTTGTTTTTACAATCAAAAAGCAAATAATTATATTATCATTCTTTCGCATTGTTAATTCACAATTAAATAACGTTTATATTATTAATTTACTGAAAAATAATTAAGATATATTTTCAAATAACTCGAATAAATTTTTTTTTTCATCCTTTTGTCATTAAATTTATTTTTTTTAATTAATTCAAATTGATTCTTCGCATTTGTTTCTATCATTTTTAATCATCTCTGCGTGCTGCACTTTTATTTATTTACTTTTTTTTTTTTATCATTGCCTAATTCTTTACGCTATTGCTCTGCAATCAGACAAATTTTTCTATTATGGACAATAAATCTACGAAATACATGGCAATATACTGCTAATTAATTATTTAATAAACTGCGCGCTCACTTTCACAGCTAAAATTTCATTATTTTATTTATTTGTTTTCATTCTTCATCGCCATATATCATCAGACGTTTTTTTTTTCTTTTTATCTCTTTCTACCTTTCATATATAATTAATGAATCAAGATAACAATAATTCATCCAATATAGCTAACAATTATTTATCATTGGAAAAAATTATTATAATTAATTTGAGAACACAATTTGCTTTTACAACATTTTTTTTTCTGCTTCTTTTATCATTTATTAATTATTAATTATTTCATTTTTATTCGGGATTCATACGAAGCAGCAGATAACTCGCCAATTGAATTTTTATCTCTTTCACTTATTTGTTGTTGTTTATTCACTATTGTTTTGCAATGTAAAACCGATCATCCCCCTCGGCATTTATAAAATAACAAAATTTTAAATCAAATTATGAAAAAAGATTAAAAAGAATTTTTATTTTCGTCACTATTTGTCTTCATTGTTTTGTGCATTATTTATTTCTCTTATTCATCCATTTGCTCACGTTATTGTTATTATTTCCTTGTATTCGTTTGTGACAATTCTTTGTGCTCGCCGATAATTTTTTTTTATTCTGTTTCTTATCATTATTATTCAATAAGGCCAAAAAAAAATTAAATATGAAGAAGATAAAAATAAATATCGTGTGTGTGTGTGTGTGTGTATGTTGTGTGTGGCAATTATTTCTCTTCCCTTTGCCTTTATAAATAATAATGTTTTATTGAATTTTTTTTTTTTCATCACGGCAGTGTGGAGATATATTGAAGACGAGTTGAACTTGACCACCATTAATTATTATTTTTCAGCTGTTAATTCATTTCTTTTAGCCTTTTACATAATAAACATTTAAAAGTGCCGAGTTTGGTGTGTAGGGACGATCAGTAATATAAGTAATGTTAGCCAGCTTTGCTATATATTTTTTTTTTTGTTAATTTTTAATTTTTTGATAAAGCGTTGTTGTTATTTCATTATTATTATTATTTTTTTTTTTTCGTTTTTTTTTCTTTCCTTTCTTTTTATTAATAAAGACATTGGTGGTCATTTAAATATATATTAATAGTTGTTTTGAAAGCGTGAACTAAAAAATAAAATGATAATAATTAATGATTAATTTAATCGACCATCAATTCAAAATGAACTGAACCGCGCCTCTCAACCCTGTCGTGAATAATATTGCGAGCCCATGCTTTGCATTCAATATTAATTAGAACATTGCCTGGAAAAAAAAAAAAAATGGGATAGAGATGAATAAAATATTGATAGAATTTTTTTTTTTTTTCAATTATTAATTTAAATTATTAGATTGGATTGATTGTTTTACTTACGTTTCGGCGCTTCAAACCACACTGCAACAAGTGGACTGAGATATCCAGGACTGTTGATGTAAGGGAAGAAAAATCCTGGAAATCCTGAACGTGGTTTGTATTGAATAGGCCCAATGTTTTCAATATCAGCTGGATTTTCACCTTCACAAGACACCCAAATAGTTTGTGATTCATCAGGGATACGTTGTTTTGCTGATTTTATACGATTTTTCAAATCATTTGGCATATTGGACGGAAGATTCTCCGTATCATTAAAGTACTGTGGTATCCATCCAAAGATCTGAATTTAAACAGTGATAAATAGTAATTAATATATTGAAAACAAGTTCAACAATCACGTTTATAAAATTGATGAAAATTGTATTTATATACTTTGTTTAATTTCAGGAATATGCATGGCTGATAATCTGGATACGTGTAAGCTTTCTCAGATGTACATGGATCAAACTTTTTAATATCAACATTACACGATTTTCCTGCTGGTGCTGGTTTACCATAATCACATGGAACTCTGTGTTCAGCTTGAGTTTGAGCAACTGTACCAGTTGAACCGGGTTTTGGTGGTTGATATGCTAAATATTGAATCACAAAAACAAAAAGATAACAATTAATATTGTATTCATGCACTGAAATAAATTAAAAAAATTATTTAAACTGAGTTGGATTAAAGTTCCAGTGTATTCAAATTTGAATTATATTTGTCATTATTAAACGTACGTTCAAGGAATTCATCAATTGCTCTGGTCCAATGTTCATAATTGCCTTTGTTACTGGCTTTGTACCAGATAAGTGTACTCTCAACATTGCTGTCTGGTGGCATTGGACGGAAACCAAGTCCAGGATTATTACCGATTAATGATGCTTCCATTTGCCATTTTGGTGCTTTGTGATCGAGTGTTTGATAAAATACAGTTAACATTGCACCAAAAAATCCACATAATACTCCATAAAATATCACATAGAACAGCAATATCTTGGCTGAAATAAATACAATCCAATCATTCGATTAATTCATCATTATTATCGTTGAATAACAATAGACAATAATTTAAACAATAGTATTCCAATAACAATATCATCCCCACCTCACCAAACAATTTTTCTAAAAAAAAAAATAGAAGCGTCGGTAACTCTACAACAAAATGGCGAATTACCGACGATCGGCAAGTAACGACATTGAGCTTCCAAAAAAAGTGGCGCTGCAGTAGTAAATTCTGATATTACCATAAAATCGAACAAAAATTCAAATTAAATAAAAATATATTTACACACAGCTACTGATTAATCATTAATACAATAAAATATTAATTAATAAACTGATAATGAAATAGCATATTAATTAAAAAATTGCATTGTGAAAATGATTCAATATCTATAAACACTCTCAGAACAATTACTATCTGTCAGTTAATTGGCCTGAATTGAATGATATGTTTGTATCTACAATGTATCTGGTCAATCTTGTCATGTACTAAAGCAAACATTACAACTTGTTAATTGAAAATGATATTGATGTACACCGCCCATCATTTATTCCATCAATATTATTGACACATAATTAATAATTGTAACACAATAATACACCAGAGTATATTAATATCAAACTGTTGCAGTTAAAATTCAATATGTACAAGTATTGATTCCTTTTCACTTGTGTTCTATATACACGACATATATACATTTTGAATATATATACACTGAAGTACATTGAAATATGTTACATTGAAATAAAGAAAAAAAACCTCATTCATTCATTCACTCATAATTTAACAGAGAAAATAAAAAATTGCCAATATACAAAAAGGAATTTACTTAAATGTTCAAATGCAATGAGTAAAATAAAAATAGAAAATAGAACAGATAATAATGTGCGCAAACGGCAGATCAATAAAACAACGATGAGGTAACACAGAAATGATTGATAGAAAAAATAACCATACAAAAAAATAAATTACAATTTAAATTGTGCGATGAATAAATTGATTATTAAATATTTTTTTCATTGATTATTCTTCCTTTCATCCTTTTTTTTATTCTTTTCGCAATGTTATTGACCATCCAACGCGCATGTACAATTTTATTATGTAATAAGAAGTGATACGACTCCTGAGTGTGATCAATTGACCCCGAAAAATTCTCTATTAGAAGACGTGAAGAGTTTATTTGATCATTTATTTATTTATTGTATCTATGGGATAATAATTCATAGCCTTGACAATTATTTTCCCTGTTTCTTTTATTCTTTTTTCTTCTTCTTCTTCTTCATTGTCTCAAGAATAAAATAAAATTCAAAAGGTATTATCAATTGTTCATTGACAATATCATTCAAATAATATATATTACAATTTTATTTGTAAAATAAATGAAGAAAATATTGTCTACGCAAGAGGTATATAGTAACGAATATATTGATTTCTTTCGTCCCCACTAGACGTTTGCTTCCTGGTCTCCATTTGCTATTAGCAATGGCTGGTCAATGTACGATATAACGAGAACAAGAAAGAAAGAAGAAAACCAACCCCCGCCCTACCGCAATAATAATTAATTAAAATCCAAAATAAAAAATTAAAAAAAAAAATTCATATCCAATTAAAATGTGAAAATTAAAAATGAATAAATATATATAGAATAAATAGAGTTAGAAAAAGAAGAATTACATTACATGCAAGAGTGTAAAATGTTGGGCGCGGTATTAATTTACCTCTTCTTCTTCTTCTTCTTTATCTATTTTTTCTTTTCTTTTCTTTTCTTTTTTTTCCTAAATTCAACATACAAGTGAGCATTATATGGCGAACGCCCATGTTATATTTCCTTCTCGTTGCCGAGGAGAATATCGATTGCGCGATAATATTGGGGCCAAATTTGTGATGCAAGTTGGATGATAAAATTGGAATTAAAAATAATTGGTCATCCGTGAAAAAAATAAAAATTCAATCCATCCATTCACACTACAAAAACAAACAAAAAAATATAAATAGCATAATGAATATAAAAAAAAAATAAAATTGATCTTACACATAAGTAATAATGAATAAATAATAAAGAATATAGAAAAATTACTACAAATTATTGAATACAATGATAAATATAATTGAATTAATATTTATATATGTTAAACTCACCCCAACTTGCTCCAGTACGACCACAAAATTGTCCAGTCTCAGAATTCCATACGAAAAGACTGAATCCTTCCCATTTACCAAGTTTAGGCGGTGGCGTATAATATTGCTCCACTTGGCCCTTGTCCCCCATTACGCGGCTGCGATAAATACAAATATTAGAAACAATTTAAAAGAAAAAAAACCCCCTCGCTTCAAGAAACGTTAAAAAAGAATAAATAATTCCAACAATTTAAATAATTCAACAATTCAATAAATTGAATAACAAAAAATGGAACATTACAAATAACGACATAAAGAATTAAATAATTATATTCAATTACGTTTTGTATTAAGATATTTAATATTAAATAATTGTTCAATCTTTCTCTTTTTGTTTTTTTTATATTTAAATTCCTACTCGCTCTGACTCTTTATCTTTTGTGTTAAATTATTTTTAGATGATGTAACCGAATGAGAGAAAAAAAACGTATTGAACAGTGTTTAGCGTGTGTGTGTGTATATAATATGTGTGTGGTCTCTGCAAGTCCAAAGCCGCAATCGAACTGCTTCGTTGATGAACACAGCGAGGACAGAGGCAGAGAAGAGAAAAGTAGGCGCTGACTCCAATTCCTTCGTGCGCTGCTTGGTGGCCCTGCTGCGGCTGCACTCGGGGTCTTCACTTCAGTGTATGTGTGTGCTTCATTTTCTACACATAACTATTATTATATATAATACTATACTATACACATATACATATACAATACCACCCCTAACGTGCAAAGAAGAGGGTGGAATATTGAGCGATCACGGATAGTCACAGCCCCGGAGCTTTGTCCTAGGCAAACGCGCAAACGCAGTAACCAACCCTAGTTGTTACATATACAAGTACATATACATATATACAAATAAATTTATTCACAGACAGTTGTGTAATTTATTATTGGAATTTTAATTTTTTGGTGTAGGAAAAAAAATTGGAATTTTTTATTGGGAATGAAATTGGAGTGGTTTGGGTGAATTTTTGAAGAGTGTAATTAAAAAATCTTTTATTTGGGGATGATGAGAGGAGAAATGAGAGTTTTTTTTTTTTTTGATAGAGTGAATAATAAATTTTAGAAGCTATTTTGAAAAATATGAATAATTGTTTTCTCTTTTATGAAGATGAAATTGAGGCGTTGATAAATTAATAAATATTTTGTTGTTGAGAGTGATGGGGATAATTTGTAATATATGAAATGGGGTTATACATGGATATTGGCTAGATATATTGGTAGGGGACATCACGATAAGATATTAATTTAAAATCAGTCTGTTGATAATTTTAGTGAAATATCGTTGACGTTAATTTGGAAAAATTTCGTTTATAGATAAATATAATATTCGTAGTTCTTATCATATCACGCTTATATCACTCCATATCACTCCTACTTCCGTCCACTTTTATCATATAATTAAAAAAAAAAAACATCTCCCGCAAAGACTCAAAACATTGATAATAAGCTTTATAATCAAATTTTTCTTTACTACTATTTTAAAAATTAACCTCTCTCCAATTTCTAATAACTATTGCATGAGAACAATCCTCCATTATTAAATAATAAACTCTCCTGTCATCAGACGATATTAAAAAAAAGAAACATCCCCCAAATATTTACAATTAAATGTCACGAAAATATCATCAAAACATAAATTCAATTTTCAACATAACAAAACTCGCTAAATCTCACAACGAAATTTTTCCTCTATGCAATTTAATCTTTGTCTAAATTGTTCTCAGAATATCCAACAAGGGATATAAACAATTGTCTATAAATAATCCGTATGTAATATGTATATGTATAAATAATTTACGAAATAAAATGAATAATGGACAAATTGGAAATATAATAATAATAATAATAATAATAATTTAAATGATATATAATATATATCATTGTATATATAATTATACAAGATTTCACAAAGACTTTATTCAATCAACACATTGTGTTCATGTTGTCGCTTATATACTTTTTTTTTTATGCTCATCTCTCATAAATTGATTTTTGTATTATTTTTTTTCAGTTTCCTCTGTATTTTTTTGTTCTTTTCTTTTTTCTTTTAAGTATACATTATTAGAGAAGATTAAAATATTTATATTATTGTTTGTTCGTATGTGTGTTGTGTGTTGTGTATGTGTATATTCGATAACAGAATTTACAAATATATTTCATTATTATTTTTATAAGCATTTTCCTTTTTTCTTCTTTCTTTTCATTTCTTTTATGTATAGCCTGTGTATATACACATCACATTATATTTTTTATTAATTATTTTAGTTATTTTTTCATTTAGTTCTTTTAATTTTTCCTTATTCGTTTCACTGGCTTATTTCTTCAACGCACTTTTATGTACAATAATTTGTTAAATACGTTAATATACACACGTTACACAATTTCATTTTTGTTTCTTTCCCCATTGCGTTTTTATTTTTCCAATTATTATTTTGGCCGTTTTTGTTTATTATCGCAAGAGTTCAGTTGTAAATTCTGTCATTATATAGTTACACAAAAACATCTCTCACGATTTTATATTCACCTTTGTCGAAAAGTTTGTTAACACAAATCACAAAAGAAGAAAAAAATAAAAAAATAATGACGGATAAACAGTTTAATTTTACATGTACGTTTTTTTTTTCTTTTCATATTTGCGCCATAAATATTCTCAAAATGCAATCTCTGTTTCGTTATTTATCTTTTTTTATCAGGGTGGATTTAATTGAGCCATTGAAAAATAAAAAATAAAGAATCATTCAATCATTAATTATTACAATAATTATTTGTTATGTTTATCAGACACAAACATTCAAATTCATCAATCATTATTTAATATTATTGATACATAAATAAATTTATATTCAATTGATATTTCCTCTTTTTCCTTACTTTTTTGGAAGCTTTGATGGTTTATTTTTCGTTTTTGTTTCTATATCCGAAAGAAAAGGAAGAAAAATACATTAACAGTTGGAAAAATTGTGTCAAATATAAACTGGCAGAATATTTTGTATCTTTTTCACACTCTCGCTCTCTCTCTCTATAATAAGTCATCGGTGCACAAAATTATTCTACATATCATCTGACAAGTGTGACAATAACTTTGAAATAATTCACAATAAACCATTATTAACTGTCATAAATTAATGTAATTAAATTTCCAAATGTGTCGATTATTATTCGCTAAATTGTCCCAACTATTTGTGACACACAATTAAATTATTTATAATAAACTATTGATACAATTATTCATCAAAATAGCCGACACACTTTAAATTCACATACAAAAATACGTAAAAGTCATCAAATGTTTTATCACAAACAAATCCAAAGTCAACAAAGCATTCAAAAACAGTCCGTGAACTGAATAAAAAATAAAAACATTGAGTTCACTGGAATAAATTGTTCTCGTGTCTACATATACATATACTTTAGTTCCCAATGCATACAACAAAACGCTCAAGTATATAATTCACAAAACCAATCATTTCTGCATCAATTAATTAATTAATTAAGTAACCCATGATATAATTCGCCCCGAAAAATGACACATTTCCTCTTTTCATTCAATAATATACCAAAAGAAAAAAAAAAAGGAAAAAAATACCATCGACTAGTCAATTCTCAAGTAAGAATAATAACAAAAAGGAAAAATATAAAAGTAATACCCAAAAAACAGAGAAAAAGAATGAACAAACAATTTTTATTGCCCGAATATTTTATTACTCCCATTCATTATCTGAATATTAAATTTTAGGAAAAAGAAAAATTTCCACGTGCATCCTTTTTTTGTTTTTTTCACCGCTACATTTATTTTTTGCCCCTCTTCAATAATAAGAAAATTCATTACCGAACACTTATGGTTACTTTTTTATTTTTAATTTTTGTTAATTCTTCTTCCATTCCCCTCTCATTCATTTCATTCATACATATATATATACATACACACACACACATATATATATGTCAATAAAAAAATTACAATGAATTGTGACAGCGATTTTATCTATAATTATACAAGTAATAAACCAATGAATTAATTCATCCAGAATAATAATATCATAATAGTATTTCCCATGTGTGTGTGTGTGTCTGCGTGTGTGATAGAAATATTTAAACATCACATTGTTCATTAATATCTGCTCTTTCTCATCTCATTGTTCATATTTATAATGCAATTATATATTTAATTTATCATTTTTTTTCATTCACACCTTCACATTTTTTCTCACTTCGAAATATATATATATATATATATATATATATATATATATATATATATATATATATTTATGCACTAATGATATAGATAAAATTAAATCACCAATAATATTTAATTTATATATATATATATATATATATATATATAAATTAATTATACGTCGTTGATGTCGTCACGAGTAATCTCCGCAAATTTATAATCGTCAAATATTATCATTATTTTATAATATATAATCAAAAATCGATTCATTTATAATTATTTATATTTTTTTTTACTTATTTTCATTTTTCGTTTGTTGTTTTTTTTTTGTTTTATTTTTTCTTTTGTTTTATCTTTCACCAAGCATTTTTCCGAGCTTATTCGATCATTTTCCCGGACAATTGTATATACTTTGTACATGATTTGTTTTTTTTTATCTATATATATATTTATATGCGTGTATTTAATTTTCATTTTCTCCAATTTTTGTTGCTCTTCACCCAATATCGATAACAATAATAATATCAATAATGATAATAATCAATACAATGAATTGGAAAATAAGTTGAATTCGATCAAGTTTCACTTTAAAATAATAATAATAATAATAATAATGATTATTAATAGAAGATAGAATGATGTATAAATAAATTTAAATTCCGAATTTGAAGGTTATGTACAAAAATTTGTCGTCAAATTTGCTTCTTTTTCCCCAATTAAATTTCATTGGTATTATTATTTTTGTTTCTTTTTTGTTATACTGTCACTCTGTGCAGTTGTTTGTTATTATATTGTTGCTATTTTTCATTTGATTTAAACTCAGACACGATTAATTACCGCGATAGTCGTTTACTCGTTTGATAATAATTATATCTATAATATTTGTTTCTAAAACACTGGTAGCGTTGTTGTTGTTGAAATAATTGTTGTTGTAATTGTTGTTGGCGTTGGTGTTGTAGTAGATACTGATGACGATGAACTGAGATGAAATAATAATTGATGGCAGGAGATCACTCGTCATTATTAGGGCAATCGCCCGGTTGCTTCATTATCGTATAATCGAGACGATATTGCGCTGAAATCATACAAATAATCCATACCAAAACGATACTAAATAAATAATAAATATAATTTTATATAATTAAAATAAATAATAACATATATATATATATACATAAATATATATATTGTTGAAAAGAATAATAGACAATTTTATTTATTGACCCACTGCGGCATAAGTTTCTTCAATTTAATATTAATCTAACTCAGATTTTTTAACACAAAAAAATGCTTCAACGGGTCAAGGATAAAACAACATTAAGAGCAACATGATAAATATACCTCTTTTAGTAAGATCCTCCATACTTTGATCCTTGCAATCAATGGCGATATGACTACAACTCCCACAATTGTAACACGAAATTTTATTTTGTTGCTGCTGCTGCTGTTGTTGTTGTTGGACGGTAACTGGTGTATAATTAACAGTTTGTGTTGTAGTCATATAACTTTGTGACGGTAAACCAACGCCAATAGCAGCAACACTAACTGGCGGTGGTGGTGGAGGTGGTGGTGGTGTACCACCGCCTGGTTGTCCCGTATAAGAATACATTATTTCACCATTCTGTTGATAATTCGGTTGGAATGGCCGTGTATAAACCGAATGTGGATAACCACTAGTATAAATAGCACTATTAGGTCCTCTCAATGCTGAAAAATGGCTTTGTGGTAAGAAAGTCATTTGTGGATGGCTTGTTGGCACTGGAAATGCTGATACACAGTGCGTTAAATTTGGTGGTGGTCCACCACCATTATTCCCACCACCACCCCCATTCATCAATTGATTTTTTTGTCGCATCATATGTCCATGATTTTTTCCAGTTCGTCGTGGCCGTTCAATAATTTGCTGCTGCTGCTGCTGCTGTTGCTGTTGCTGTTGCGCTGATGATAATGAATTTTGATGTGAAGCAACAACAGTTGAATAAGGAGGCGCTGAATTGCTACCGCTACTGCTACTACTGGCATTATTATGTTCATTTATTGCACCAACTGACGGACAATTGTCAATATTAACTGTTGATGAATTATTAGTTGCTGTCCATGGTGCAGCTGGTGGTGTTTCTGGTGGTGAACGGCTGCCAGTGCTATCTGAACTGCTGCTTTGTGAATAATGACGGCTATTATCTGATTCTAATTTTAATGCGGACAATTGTGCGACGCAGTACATATGTTGCGCACTGCATCTTGGATAACGATTTGGCATGCCGGCTATTGGTACTGTTAAACACGCATAACATGGATTTTGCGTTGCGTACATTGCTGTTGGTGGTGGATGATAGATTGGTATTTGTATTGGATCAACTGGCGGTGGCATTGTTGGATAACGTCTCATGTTTGGTAAATTTGCCGGATGATTGTTGTTCGCGTTTGAGTTGGAATTATTACTCGAGTTGTTGTTATTGTTATTGTTATTATGGTGATGATGATGATGGTGATGATGATGGTGTGGTGGTGGTGGATGGATTTCTTGGACGGGCAATGATACTTTTGAATTCGGATTAACATTGTCTGTTGTGTCTGCACCTTGTCCACTCTGAAAAATAGATTGATTATATTTTTTTAAATTTTATTTTGCGGGGGAAAAAAAAAAACCCACTGCAATAATCAACTCGTAAGACATTACCTCAGTTTCCGATTGTTCCGTCACTGTAGTGTGAATAGAATTACTCAAGTTCTCCTTCTTATTATTATCACCACTACCAATCTGATTCAATCCATTACTATTAACTTGACCACGTACAATATTTCTCAATTGTCCTACTGCATTTGGCGTAAGTCCAATATCCCTCAAATCATCATCGCTCATCCGTCGAATCTAGAGAGAAAAAAAATTGAAAAACCCCCCTCCAACGAAATCAATAAACATTCAAATAAAACCAAATAAAATTGAATTCTTACCTCTTCTAATGAAAAATTCTGCAAATTTCCTTTGAAATTGGGCATTTCTTTGCCCAAAGTTTCTCTCAAAGTATCACTGGACACTGAAGATCGCAATCTTGGTGGTGGTGGATGTTTAGTAGCTATACCACCACCACTCGCAGTTACATTATCCAAACTATTATGCCTCAAATAACCCGACGAGCTATTTGACGGTGGCGGTGGTGGTGGTGGTGCAGTTCTTGTACTCAATTGATTCTGCTGTTGACTATTAACATTCCTATTTCCACCCCCAACACCACCGCCACCACCACCACTACCACCACAAATACCTGTTGTTGATGTTGGATAAACCGTACCTGTACAATTATTTTGATTATTTGTAACATTATTACCAGATATACTCAATGCACTCGATGACGATTGATTTGTTTGCACGGATTGTTGCTGTTGCTGTTGTCCACCACGTTCATCAAATGATGAAGCTGATGACGACCAACGCAATGTATTATTACGTCTGCCCATTGGTGAATTGCTACGACTTGGCGAGCGTGATTGCGATGGTGATGATTGACGACTAACCAATGGCGATACTGGATAAGTCGTTAACATATCACCACCAGTATGATACATTATTTGATTACCAACCATCATATTTTGTGTTTGCCATGGCGCTACTGAATTAACAGCTGGGAAACCCAAGTGTACAAATTGTCCAGGATTATTAGTGACATTTATTGGTATTTCTGTTGATGGTAGACCAAGTCCAGGTGGTGGCATTGTCAAACCTGGTGGTACTGCATTATTTCTCATATGAATATCACCTGAATAATGCTGCGATTGTTGCTGTTGATGTTGTTGATGTTGTTGTATTGCCGGTGAATTATTAATCTCTGTTGTTTCTGTACGTTCATTCGTTGATGATTTATTATACGGTGAATTGTTTGGCTTTTGTGAATTTATTTTTGTCTCCTCTTCTTGGAGCTTCAAATAAATATTTCCAAATGCTGTTTTCTGTTCGTAGGTAAATGCTGGATGATTTAATGCCATTGTGTATAGTAGTAGTAGCTCTTCCAATGGCTGTTCATCATGATTGTTTGATAATAAATTTGTGATTTCTTGTGTATCAAAATTGGACAAACTTTTATATAATAATGTCGCACATTGATAATTACAACTGTTTAACAGAGCAATATATAGTATTAATTTACGTCGTGTACGCGTTTCTTTTATACCAATATTGGTTACTTCTGTTAAATCAGTTATATTATTTGCATGATGTTCTGTATCACGCAAATCATTGTAATCACGTTTACCACGATCTTCAATGCATGTACCCAGATAACGTACTTCAAATGGTAAACACATATTTAACATTGTCACCATTACGTCAATACGTTTATAACTGAAATAAGAAAAATAATAAACAAACTTCAGTCATTTATCGAATGGTATAACGAATTTCATTTCATTCAAAAATGGATAAAAAATATTATTCAAAATGGCGGAATGCTAATAATAATGATGATGATAATTAAGTTAATACATGACCTCACCTAAACCACCATATGACTCAAAAATAAATAATCCACCCCCAACATCACGACCATCAACCCAATAACAGATAAAAAAAAGCCCAAATCCAACACCCTACCAGATCCTAACCCCAAAAAAAATGCATTAATTTATAAAATCATCTAATACGCCTTGAATTCATCTCAACAAAACTTTTCATCTCCATTATTCCATCGAAAAGAAAAAAAAATGCCCCATTTAACCTCACTTTTTCTTAATCATTTATCTAACCAATAAATCAACGAAAAAACTAAAAATCAAGACAATAAATAAAATACAATAAATAATCATCCAATAACGAATGTATACAAGATGTTCATTTTGAAAAAAATGCTTCATACATCATACACATATATATGTATATATATATACCTAAATAAGTAGAACAATACAAAGCGAGGGAAATCAGATGAAAAATTATCTCCAAAAAATCACAAAGCAAATTAAAAAAAAAACCAATACCCCCACACACACGTATATATATATATTAACTGAACAAAAGTAAATAAAAATTACCTGGTAAGATTTCCAAACCATGATACCACGTTCTCCTTACACACCATTTCCAGACAACATTGATGACCAATTGTAAAATTGTAAAAAATATAATTCCCACAAATAGCAGAATATTAACAGTTGAACAATTCGCAAAAAAAAATATATATATGTATTAACGTTATTATTTCTTTTCTTTTTTTTTTGGCGCCTCGTTAATATACAAATGGTGGTCGTATTTTATTCGTTGGTCGTCATTGTGTAGTCACACACAACTACCGACACAAAGTTATACACATATATGCACCACTGAAAATTACGAGAAACACCAACCAAAACGAACCAAACCAAACCAAACCAACCAACCCAACTCTATCGCCACTAATCGATTGCAAAATAGTTTTAATTCGTATCACACATGCATATACGCATACACATATGTATATATATATGCATATATGTAAAAAAATATTAGTTCAATATATGTTTTATTTGCCAATTGCAAATTTTCCAATCCTATATGTGTGTATATATATATATATATTCAAATACATAGATATAAATATATATCTGTATATATATATATATTTGCGAAATGAAAATGAACAGGATCAAATGCGTTTAACACACTCTCTGTATCACACAATCACATGAGAATGCACACCATGGCTTCGAGTAGAGCACAATGCACTATGAATTTATATATTTCAATGTATATATGTATATATATATATAGATGCCTCGTTTTGCAGTTGCTTGCTTGTATTTAGTATTAGATTTTAGAGCAACATAGCCTTCAAACAGTATGGACAATTTTATAGCGAGCAGAGACACAAAATTTTCGATTTTATATATAAAATGAGAGATAAATGTGAAAAGAAAAAAAAATAATTCGGTGAAATTTGGGTGTGTGTAAGATAAACACGCACATTTAGACACAGTGGACTTTTTTTTTTTTCTATGGACAAGATTTTGTGGGTTGCTTCACAAAGTCTCAAATATCCAATCGCAATTGTCGTATAGAGATGAAAATAAAGAAAATAGTATCATGCAGGGACAATGAGCTCTATGTATATGTATAGATAGATAGATATATATATATAGGTTATGTGATGATAGAATGGTGGTGTTGAGCATGATGGTGTGTGGTGGTATATAATGGTAACAGTCTGATTGAGAATGTCGACGGAGGGTAATGCTGATATCGGTAAAGTAGGAATTAAGGCTATCGGGAGTGGGTAATAAGGAACGGCCATTTTGTTTACTTGTGGCGCGATGTTTTGAAATTGAGGAATTAATTTTGTAGATAAATTTTCAAGGAATAATGATGAGATTGTGAATTTTTTAGTTTGATTCAGTGATTTGATGACGAAAAGGAGAAATTCATAAGAGGAAAACTCCAGAGAATGATTTTTTTTCTCCATGTTTGAGGTTACCTATCCGACATTACCATCGCTACTCCTCCGAAAAATACAGCTCCGACCACTTTTAATCAATATTTTTTCACGAACAAGCACGAACACGGCCGAATACGAGCTAAATTCCGTGTCTTTCGTGTGTAATTCGGCGACAATTCACTGGCGAAATAGGTGAAAAATTCACAAAAATCAACCACATATTTCGTACAATTAGTACAAAAACAATTCAACAATATGTTGAGCCGTGTTGTGCGACCAATTGTCCGAGTTGCCCAGAGAGGTGAACAAATATATTTCATTAAAAAACCAGTCTATTACATAAGCTCATAACCTTACCTAAATTGTTATCCAATATGAAGAAAAATACCCTTATATATAAAATTAAATAATTACTCACTTTTTTTTTTCACAGGTGCTCGTAAATATCATGGTCATAAAGACTACAAATACCCAAGTATGGATGAATTACCAGTCCCACAAGGTTCATGGCAGGCGAATTATGATGCATATCAAAGAAAATATAATATGCAACTTGCTGGTGGAATAATCGTCTTCCTAATCACTTTTGCATTCGTAAGTGATAGCCTAGAACGGAAAAATAAATACACAAATGCAGCAAATAATATCGATATGATAATTAATAAAATATATTATTGTGGTGGTTTACCCTGTCCATAAAAAGAAAAAAGATCAAGGTGGTGGAGGGTGGACACCTTTATTGATCGACAAGACAAGCAGTTGAATTAGATTTAATTTCCAATTTTATTTATCTGGAATTAATGTTTAAACGAACTGTTAAAAAACGGTTTTTATATGATGAACAATGTTACACATAATGGCTGCCAATTATTTTTTGTCAGGAAAAATGTTTCCACTATTTTATTAACATTCAATTTTTTATTTCAGGCAAAAGCCAGTGGTGCACTTTACCTCAACGCCACTATTCCAACCCCAAGTAAGAAGTCGGAATAATTTATAAACAAATAAACCTATAAATAGATTAATTAGTGCACTATAAATGTACAGAATATGCTCTTGTAACGAGTAATGAAAATAAAATCATATTAAACATTTACTATTTATCCATCTATGTTGTTTTTTCTCTTAAATATTTATCCTCATCTTTTTATCAAAGTATTTACATTATTTATATACGTTTCTTATTAATATTATGAACGTAATTTAAATTTATTTACAATAATGTTTTGGTTATTACTTTTTGTGCAGTTTTCTTTTTGGTTTTCTCAATGAGATCGTGCGATCTCTGAGAAAAATTCTAAAATATCTTGTATTGTAAATTCAAGTGTTACCATACTGTCGGGATAACATCTCTGTATTAATTCTTCAATGTAAATATACTGTGCGATGAATTCGCCCTGCATTTCACGCCAAACAACCTTGAAACAGGGGAAAGAAACAAATTGAAATTAATTTAATAGAATATGATGAATAAATAATTATACCTGCAATAAATTCTCTTCCTCACAGAGATGTTTCTCAACTTTTCGATACAAATTTTCCAATCCTTTTTTCACCTCTCTCGCAGGATATTCTTTAACAACACGACGCAATTCTTGTTTACTGAATGCCATTTGATAACTTATTTCTGATTCTTTAACTCCAGCGCCAACTTTTGCTTGAACACCTTCGAAAAATAGCTACGAGAAAAATAAACAAGTTCAATACCAATACATCTGTTGATATCAACGAATAATAAATCATGTGAATGATATTACATTCAATTTTTCAAGCGGTCTACCAAAATATTGGATTACATATGCTTTCAATGCGTCCTGATACTTTTGTTTCGCTTCCTTTCTCTCGTGATCCAACACAGATATTTTTAATTGCGACAATAGATCATACAAATGATGAAAATTCTCTGTTAACAAACAAAAAAAAATGTCTCTCAATTTTCCCTTACACATTTGAATAAATATTTTATCACAATTTCATAATTTAATGTAATTTTTTTCTTTCCAAAAATAATTATTACCCATTTTAATAACTTCCTGCGGTGTCTTATGATGTTCACAACTATGAACTCCAATTGCTTCAAACATAGTTCCCACCAATTTAGTATACCACTTCTCTAAATCTACTTTTCTATCAGAGTTCTTAAAAATCCTCTCAGCAGTTCTAGCAAAGGGTCCAAAATTTTCTACATACGGTAAAATACCACACTTGTGTCTTCTATTAACTTTTGTGTCTCGCAAAATTGATTGCTGTTGTGTCTGCATAAATTTATCAAATGCTCTTTTAACTTGCACTAATGCCGATGCAAAAGTCATGGATAAAAATGATCCAGTATCTTGCGCTGACATGACATGCTGTGACAAACGCACAAGCACAAACATACACCAAAAGCTATCAATTTTATCCAAGAAAGCAATAAAATTATTTAATTCTGGTTCAAGTGATGGAAAAATGGCTGACATAGTTGCTCGAACTTCTTCATTAACTTGTCGTTCTAACTTTTTGCTTGCTGTTGAAGTTGCTGAGCCTGGACTGGTGGCTCCATTGCTAGAATTATCACCAGCATTGATACCCTCGTCTAATTCTATTACTTTTCCTGGTGATAATGCCAAATCCAATTGAAAAAATGCCACACAAAATGCCTGCTCAGCCAAACAAATAGGTTGCAATTGTGATAAAGCACGATCTAATAATGAATCCAACATTATTCCTTCACCCTGTGGCGACCACACTTCATTACTCAACAGACAAATTGGAGCTGGTGCTATAAATTCTTCGCCTTTTTGTCCACTTGATTTTCCAGCGCCATGACAATGCGGTCTTGAATTAATCAATCGACTTTTTGCCTCCTCGAAGAATAATTTTAGATCACGTTGATACAATTTGCTCATCGTTCCCGTGTAAACTTTTGTCAGTTGTAAAAATGCTTTGTTGTCCAAAGCGCGTAACAATTGCATTAATTCTGTGTACGGTTCCAATTCACGATGAACAGCTTGATGTGTTGGTAAAATAAAATCCGTTGTAGTTGTTGATGTTTCGCCAACATCATTTCCCAAATGAATAAATAAATTATTGAGATGTCGTGCAACAATGATAGAAAATTTAGCGCGTAATTTATCTAATCGTCGCTTTTGTTCAGTGACTGCGCTTAATTTATCAAGTCCCGATGGTAATGGTGCAGAAATGGCTTTTAATAATGCAGCACCGGCAACACCAAGTTCATTTTTACCACCTGGTAATTCAGCATCATTCAAAGTACGTTGATGTTGCTGGGAAACATCTAATTGAGTTATCACTGCGTCCAATTGATCAAGTAGTAGACGAGCATTGTGATTAGCGGTATGTATTGCTTGGTTTTTTTGACCTACTCGTGCCATCACTTCACGAATTCGTCCTAGAGCTTCATCGTAGGCTGTTAGACGTGATTCTACTTGGGTTGCTTCAGCTATTGCTGCTTCGATACCGTTCATTAACTGAGTTACTTGAGGCTCTGATGCCAACACTGATTGAACATTTTCACCATCCAGAATTGATAAATCTTTTGATAATGTTTCCATGAATAATTCGGCGTTTGATATTGCGTAATTGCAACCGGACATTAAATTTTCTAGGTCTGATGCCTCTTTGTCGGTTATTGGTTGATAGTCGGATGATATTACTGGCGTTAATAGATCTGGAAATGGAGAAAATAAATTGTTAATAGATAGATGGATAATGGAAATTTATTTTGGTATTATTGAGTGGAATAATGCAGGAATATTATTGCATTGAAGCAATTGTGGGTTAGTGATTCAATTAATTATTAAATTCTTATTTGTTTGAGAGGTGAAAATTACCTGGAGCAATTATTGTCATACTGTCGCTTTCCTTCAATGAAATAGGATCAATTAACCAATCATTAGGTATATTTTTAAATTCTGGTCGTTGTGGTAAACTGCATGAGTATGTATATAAATTGCTGATGAATATACGACGTTCTTGTGCGGCAGTAGCTGTCCATTTATACATTTTATCAATATGCAATTCCATGTCCATTGAATCATTATTAACACCATCAACAGTTTGGATATCGTTCAGTGGCCATGATTGTTTCTTTTTGAATACATTGCGATCATTTTTTTTAACTTGATATAGAATGAATGAACCTGGTGCATCGATGGTTGTTACTAAACATAAAAAACTTGTTTTTTTACGTTTATATGTTTTGCTAACAAAACAAACTGTGAGTAACTTTTCATCACTTGGCGTAAATATTTCACGTTGCAGTGCGTGCCTTATCGCTGCCATTATTGAGGTTAAGTTTTTGGTATTTTTTGTTTATTAATATTGGAAATGTATTTTTTTATTGGTGATATAATATATAAATATTTTTTAGTTAGGTTATGATTGTTCTTTATACCTCGATTAGTTCAATTTTCCAACACGATGGGCGGAGGGCGCCATCTTGTGGCACTGGTGGTGCCATCTTGTGAAATGATTGTCTCTAATTTCATGGCGGTAAAATACAAAATTATCTATAATAAAAATGTTATTTAGTTTATTATTTGAAATGACAATTAATTCTTCATCGCTAACCTTGGAAATGTTGCTGTCCTTTACTTCTATCGTCTTTATCGTAAATAAATTAATAATATACAGAATCTTAACCTGTAAATATAATTGCCTGTAAATAAATACATTATTCAATTTAATATCTGAATTATCGCTAGTACTAAAATTCTTATGCATACAAAATATATCACAAAAATATAGACAAAATTATTTTCTTTCACAATTGAACACTATCCATTATCACAGCTTTCATTTCTACATTTTAGATACCGATTATTATATTGAAAAATAAAATAACGTCTCATATTTCATTTTATCAACCAGTGTAATCAAAATTTTTCTGATTACAATCTATTAGTATAGTCATATTAACTTAGAACTGCACGACCGTGAATTTTTCACTTTATTTCTAATATTTTATCTCAGAACTGTCGAATTACAAAATGAAATAGCGATAACAATTATATCAATAATAATAATGACATTCTTATTATTATTATCATCATCAAATATTGTCTATTGATAATTAACTATGAATAAAACCTTATTGAATAAATTAATTTATTCTCCAATGCCTAATCTAACTCATAAAAAATTGTAAGGTGATAATTTCTCTTACCCAATTGAATATAACTATGTCCCAACACGAAGATAAGTTTTTTGTATATGCAATGGCGTTGATAGAATTCTTGGAATCATAATGATAAATTTTTAATTATCCTGAAATATGTGAACAAATAAGTAATTAGAGAATCAGACTATTATTTTTTGGAAGGTGATATCATAAACGATTACTCGTGAAAGTTTAATGCTCAATAACGACTAATTACCTGTTGGGCTCCGTCTTATCATTCAAATATTCATTCTATTGTTGATTATGAGTATGGTATTTCTGATATTAATCATGCATTTGTCATATATCCTGAGGGCTAATACCTAAAAGGATGATGATTTATCATAAAAGGACGTATTAGTAGTGGTGTATGGGGAGTGTCCATTCCTTCACTGCATATATAAACGTTGAATTTTGGCATAATTCTCAGAGTTATCGTCCAGACTTCACAAGCGGCAGAATGATTTCCCTGGTGAGCATCAAGTATACTTGTATATTATTTATGGAGATATTTAATTCAATTTAAACATCAATATTGAAGTGAAATTATTTTATAGAATGTTTATATGCAGATAAATTAATTTTAAATATTCCCTGCGACAATTTAGAATAATTAATGAATGTGTTTGCAATTTATTTCATTATAATATAAATGTGATGAATTTTCATCTAGATTAATGATCATCAAACAAAAATTCATTTAGCAATTGAATTATTTTGATAAATTAATTTACATTTGATATATTAAAAAATTTTTCCACAATTTGTTTCTATCAATTATTCATTCTAATTTACAGTTTTGCGTCGTTTGCTTGATGGCCAGTAGTGCCATCGCATCTTCATACTACCCATACTATTCACCACAAACATTCAAATCTCAATCCACTACACTGTCCCTATACGCACTCTATCCATGCCAACGAGGAGATCCAAATGGTGAATGGGTGACAATAAAGTCACGAAAACGTTTCGTCCAAGTTTCTGAATGTCAAATGTTCAATGGTTACCAATGTATGGGATCTGATCAAAATATAATCCATCAACGGCCATTGATGGTTATCCAACCAACTAATGTGTGTTACCGTCGTTGCTCAAACTTTTGTATAAGAGACACATGTGGCCGGTGCACTATTACCTGGCCACTTAGGCCACAGGTTACTACAACCACGGTAAAGAGTACGACAGAGGCGGAAATAGTAACCGAACTTTCCACACCTCTGGCACCAACTACCACAACGACTACAACTGAAGCACCAACTACCACAACCACAACTACAACTGAAGCACCAACTACCACGACAACAACTACGACTGAAGCACCAACCACCACAACCACAACTACAACTGAAGCACCAACTACCACGACAACAACTACGACTGAAGCACCAACCACCACAACCACAACTACAACTGAAGCACCAACCACCACAACCACAACTACTACAACCACGGTAAAGAGTACGACAGAGGCGGAAATAGTAACCGAACCTTCCACACCTCTGGCACCAACTACCACAACAACTACTACTGAAGCGCCAACGACAACGACTCCAGCACCAACATCCACTACAAAGAAAACTGAAATAGTTATAAACCCACCAACTTACTACTGGAAATTTGAGTGCAAAAATTCCTTCGAATGTATTTCATCACAACCAGGAGGTTGGTATCATCATTCTTCAAGCGCATCATCAAGCGCATCATCAAGTGCTGGTGGTTCATCAGCAAGCGCAGCTGCAAGTGCATCAACCGGTGGAGCATCAAGCGCAGCTGCGAGTGCATCAGCTAGTTCGTCCGGTCACATCCAAAATATTGGTTACCCTAGTCAATATTATACCAATGGATGGATGAATACATATGACAACTCTGGGGACAACTCTGTCCCCACTTATTTTAAATGGGATGACGTGAATGGCAAATATATCATCTATCCTGAAGCATCCATTGTGAATGGTGGGGACAATAAACCTATTTCCACTGTATCTGCCCATACTGATGGTGAGATAGGCGAACACATTTTCACTGGATCTGTCAATTCTGATGGTATAAACGGTCAATATATGCCCGGTTATTCTTCCAATATGGATGGTATGAACGGACAATACATGCCCACTTATTCTGCCAATTGGGATGCTGTGAATAGACAATATATGCCCAATTATTCTTCCAATATGAATGGTATGAACGGACAATACATGCCCACTTATTCTGCCAATTGGGATGCTGTGAATGGACAATATATACCCAGTTATTCTGCTAATTGGGATGTTTACGGCCAACCCATCTCTACTAATACTGCTAATTCCAATGGTATGAACGGACAATATATGCCTTATTTTGCCGATTCAAATGGACAATATATGACCGGTTATGTTGCCAATTCGGGTGATGCAAACGGCAAGCGAATGATGTCTGTTGTGTACAAGGATGCACCCGGTCATATCTCTGCCGAATCTATGGTATCTGATGGTTATAACGGTGGAGAAGATTATGAGATGGCAAACCCATCACCGTGTGTAGCAACTACATGTCCTGAGACCGTCGAGAATTAATGAATCATTATAATAGTGTTCATGTGTCGAGCTAAAATTGTCCTTACTTGAATTATTTTTTTTTATCTGTAGTACCTTCGTTGTTTTTTTTTTTTTGTAAGATAATTGAGATAATCAATGTATAAATACGTTTTGTAATAAAATAAACAGATATAATTAATAAGAAAGAGAAAGATACGTACTGAGGTATAGAGAATAGAGTTTAGTCATCTCAACTTTTCGGTTGAAAATCGCCTATTCCTGAAAAATAATTTTCTATTTTACAAAAAACTGCGTAAAATCATATTCAAGTTTTTCATTTCATTGGATTTACATGCAATACTCACTTGTATCTAAACCAACATACAATTAATCACTCCTGATGCTCATATTTGCGTTGGGAAACAGTTGCAAACATTCGCAACAATTTTGATACTTGGATAATTCGTGGATGGGGGCAATGTAGATTTCTTATTTCTACCATTTCGACAATTGATGTATAAGTATGTTGGTAATAGCAAAGCTTTATGGTAAAGTATTGAGATAACTACATTTTTCCACAATGATAAATCCAAACATAACCTGGTGCCGATAAGATGAGTCAATGTCGATAAAACAGCAATTGTTTGTATCGGCTGGCCATAACCTCAAAGATGGAGGAATTGTAGACGGACATGAATAAATATGTCATCTAATGGATAATTTGAGAACTGTGGAAACTTTACATTTACTCGTAAGTTAGTAAACATAATCCTGAAACTAAAATGCACCTTTCTTAATTTATTTATTTGACAAAAAATAGTATTATGGAAGTTGGGGTGTTCGAACCACGCGCAAGATCCACAAACAGAATTGCCTGTTCTGTTTATGGCTGTGATAGCAAATCACATAAAAATTTGGATCTAATATTTCATGGATTGCCGAAGAAGAATTCACGCTTTGTTTATATTAAAAGTATCTTTGGTGAAATGGAAAAAATAGATCAATTAAAAGCGTGGAAAAATGCTTTGAGAATGGACAAAAAATTGAATAAATATTCGTATGTTTGTTCATTACATTTTCGAAAAGAGGACTATATATTACCATGTAAGTTAAAACTTCGTTTAGAGGTTATATATCCAGTTAGTCAGATACATTGTTGTGATGAAATTTAATTGGTCTAGATGCTGCGTCACAAAAACGTCGTTTAAAAACCACTGCTGTACCATCGTGCAATTTACCACGAAGCTCAGTAGAGACATCTAAAAAAAATGTTAAATTAAATATAGCACGGGAAGAAAGACATCTGAAAAGAGCTAGTCAACAGGATGAAGTAATAAATACCGAGGCAATTGATCCTGTAGGAGATGAAACAATTTTGATAGATGTTCTAGAAGATATGGATCATGAAAGTACTAATGATTTATGTGATAAATCTGAAACGACTGCTGTACCTCGTCTCGAACCACAGATAAATCTATCGCATGATATTGGAGTTCAAGTTAATAGTGACTTTATACTACCTAAATTTACAGAGTTCATAAAAACTGATACGCATTTGTATACAGCGACAGGAATTGAATCAATGGATGTATTGGAAACGATTGTGGACATTGCAAAAACAATTTGCAACGATAATTTCAATCGTTCCGGTGGTAGATTGAGTTTACGCGATAAAATTGTTATGGTATTTGTGAAATTAAAACAAAATATTTCATATGCTTTCTTGGGAATATTGTTCAATGGTTACACTGTTAAACACTGTCAGCGAATATTTTATGAGACGTTATCAATGTTGAGTCAATGTTTAAGTGTCGCAGTTTGTTGGCGATCGAAAGAAGAAATAGCACGAAACATACCAAATTGTTTTCAAGGTCTTGAAGATGTTCGAGTTATATTGGATTGTACAAAAATTATCGTTCAACAATCCAAAGAATTATCCTCCCAAGATCCAACGTCAGTCCATGATGGAAGTTCAGATACATATAAAATTATTACAGGTCTCACACCAGCTGGAAATTTTTCATTTATCAGTAAACCTTTCAGCAGTAAAATGACTGATGATGATATATTTCAGCAGAGTAATATTTTGAGTCTGTTGGAGCCTGGTGACGCTGTGATGATTGACAAGGGTTCTCAATATATTAATAAATTATGTGAGATTAATAATTGCAAGTGTATAAGACCACTATTTTTGAAAAATAAAAAACAAACCGGATCAAGCGTATTGTTGACAGAAAAAATATTGAAAGCAAGATTACACATTAAAAAATCGAATCAACGGATAAAAACATTTAAAATTATAAATGATAAGATGCCAGTGAATCTTATACCAAGAGTGCATGAAATTTTTACAGTGATATGCGCTGCTTTAAATCTATTTTCATCTAATATAAAAGACAAAGAATACATTGTGATTGAACAATTAAATGATTCTAATATATCGTAGAATTTGTAACAGATTCGAATTATTCGTGAGTTCGACATTGAAATAAATGAATTTATTTAAAGTATTATAGATTAAATATGTTTTCTTGATTGTTATTTGTGGAGATGAAAAATATAAAAACTTACGAAAATTAGTTATTAATGATTTTATCGAGGTAGACGATATTCGTTTCATGGGGAAATAGCACCAAAGGCACTGTCGAATTTCTTCAGATATATTATTGCAATGACAATTGGAATGGTCTTCAATAAGGCTTATATTGGATTTCAGTGCCAAACCTGGCCGCAATTTCATTAAATGAACGATGCAAAGATTCATCAGAGAAATAACATATTTTCAAGTTTGGTGAACGTCGGAGGAACTCTGTTAATGCTTCCTCTGAAATTGGACCATGTCGAGACAGATCACAGCGAAAGTCCTCAAGGTTAGAGAAATAATTCAAAATTTCTGGTCCTTCTACTGTCGACAAATTTATACAACGCAAATTTGGTAACGTTCTGAGTGCCTGCAATCCATCACTCGTTACAGATTCACCTGGATACAAACATAAAAATAAAATGAAACGTTTTGTTATATATAATCATGTATGAATGTTAAATATCTTACTCAGGAATCTGATGGCTCGTAATTTTTTACAATTCTCAACAAGTTCTGTTAAAAATTTATCCTCAATTAAGCCTTCGTCCGAAACCGAAAGTTCTTCTAAATTAGTGAGTAAAATTGTATTTAAAAATAAATCATCTGGTGCTACTGTAAACTCCAGAGCGCCCAACTTCAAGAACTTCAATTCACTCATCATTTCTATTTTTTCGAGCATCAACAATGAAACTAGACCAACTTCTAAAGATGTAAGAGTTGGTGTTTTCGTTAATATCTATATCAAATGGAGAGAAAAAAAAAACAGACATCACCATAGCAAAAAAATTCACTGAGTTACTTTGAGCGTTAGGACTTAATTTTTTATTGACACCTACTTCTTCAATTATAGTTATGGATTCGTCATCAAAATCCCCATTCTCATGCCATGCTGAAAATTCCTGTAGACAATTAGTTGGCAAACAGCTGAGACAATCTCCCATAACTCCTTCATATCCATTAAGAATTGAAAATGATTTTAAATTGTTATTTTGCATCAAGGATTCGAATGTATCCAATTGTCGTTCACCTTCTTCGTCATACACCTCAATCCTTAATTCAACAATATTACCGGCACATAACTTTAATATTGCTCTCAGAGTATCCCAATCCTGAAGATCACAATCAATTCCACCAGGAATATAATCAACTTCATTTATGGGACATAAATAATCATCAGGTACCACACTCATCCTTAATGTGTGTTGTGTTGCCCAAATACGTTGAATAATTGATTGCCATCGTTTACAAACTGTGAAAAAAATTAATAGATAAATAAAAAATTCATATGAATTTATACAGAAATGAGATGAAAGTTGACTCGTGATCGATATAGCATTCGTAATTTGATTACACTCCAGTCAGTGTTTCGTCTATTCAGATCTAATTGCGAGTCAATCATCAATCAATCTATTGTTAAACAGAGTTAAAAAAAATTCCTAACCTATTTCCAAACGTTGTCGCTTGAGAATATCAATATACGATAATATCCCACACAAAATGGCGTCTGATAAATCATCAATTGTTGCCATTCTCGTTTTTTATTGTGAGGATTATCAATAATCATACACGAAGTGAAATTATCGGTGATTTACGTTATAAAAAATATAAATATGGGGTTATGTACACTGAGACAAATGTTCAAATGAAAATTGGGGAATGTTTCTTTAAACGTGAGACCAATTCGAGGTTTACAAAAGTCATAATTTAGTGCGTAGCACACTAATTTTCGATGTGTCGAAAAGTATCTCATGTTGCGCCATCTACAAATTTTGAATCTTATTTCATTGGAAATTTGTTTTGAGAATGAATCCATTTTTGTAGATACATAAACCCTCACAAAAAAAAAATATTTATTGATGAATTTGATGTGAGAATGAAAAAGTATATATTTGAAGTATTACGAAAAATATAAAAATCTTTCAACAATTAATTATTAATGCTTTTACCGAGGTAGACGTGTTTCATGAGGAAATTGTACCAAAGGCACTGTAGACCTTCTTCAGATATACAATTGCAATGACAATTAGAGTTCTATCCAATAAGGTTGATATTGAATTTCAGTGCCAAACCTGGCCGCAATTTCCTTCAACGAACGATGCAAAGATTCATCAGAAAAGTAACATGTTTTCAAGTTTGGTGAACGTTGGAGGAACTCCGTTAATGCTTCCTCTGAAATTGAACCGTGTCCAGTCAGATCACAGCGAAAGTCCTCGAGGTTGGAGAAACAGTTTAAAATTTCTGGTCCTACTGTCGCCGTATTTACACAACGCAAATTTGGTAGCTTACTGATTGCCTTCAATCCATTAATGGTTACAGATTCACCTGGAATCAAACAAGAATAAAATAAATCGTTTCGTTATGAATAATCATATATGAATGTTAAAGATCTTACTTCGGAACCTGATGGCTCGCAATTTTTTACAATTCTCAACTAGTTCAGTTAAAAATTTGTCATCAACGAAGGATTTATCCCAAGACACAAATTCTTCTAAATTACTGAGTAAAATTGTATTGAAATGTAAATCATCTCGTTCTACTGTACAGTCCAGAGGGCCCATCTTTAAGCACTTTAAGTCACTCATCTTTTCTATTTTCTTCAGTGTAAACGATGGAACTTCACCAACTGCTAAAGATGTAAGTGGTGGTGTTTTTTCCAATACCTATATCAAATAAAGGAAAAAACTGACGTAGTTTCAGAGTGAGGACCTAATTCATCATTAACACTTACGTCGTCAATTACAAGGATGGATGTGTCAGAAAACATTTCGTAATAATTCCATACTGAAAATTCTTGTAGAGAATTAGTTGGCAAATTTATGCAAATATCTTCCAAAACGTCACTAAGTCCATCCACAATTGAAAATGATTTTAAATCTTTATTTTGTTTCAACGATTCGAATGTATCCAATGGTCGTGTATCTTCTTCGTCAGTATCAAGCACAATGTGTAATTCAACAATATTACCCGCACATAATTTTAATATTGTTCTCATAACAAACCAACATTGTAGATGACAAGCTATTCCACCAGGAATATAATCAATTTTATTTACAGGACCTAATGAATAATCTGGCTTTCCTGCAGTGATCCTCAATATGTGTTGTGTTGTCCAAAAACGTCGAATAATTAATTGCCATCGTTTACAAACTGTGAAAAAAATTAATAGATAAATAAAAAATTCATATGATTTTATACAGACATGAGATGAAAGTTGACTCGTGATCGATATAGCACTCGTAATTTGATTAGACTCCTGTGAGTGTTTGGCCTAATTAGATCTAATTGCAAGTCAATCATCAATCAATCTATTGTTAAACAAAGTTAAAAAAAATTCCTAACCTATTTCCAAGCGTTGTCGCTTGAGAATATCAATATACGACAATATCTCACACAAAATGGCATCGGATAAATCATCAATTTTTGCCATTCTGTTTTCTTATGGTAACGATTGCTAATAATTATAAACAACGACGAATTATCGGCGATCTGAGATGTAAAAAACATAAATTCGCTGTTATTTACACGTAGACATATATACAAGATAGGCAAAAGTGTATAAACAGCCCTGCATTTGCACTTTCCCAGGGCTATGTGCATCTATGTGAAATTCCATGGTGGCGCCACCCATCTTCAGATAGAAGAAACAAACATATATATACCCCGGAGTGGGTGCAAATACAGAGCGTTAACTATATGCATATTTTCATTTATTTATATATATATATAAATAATCAACGACCGGTGTTTTCAGCGAAAATTCGCCAATTATTCTGCATATAACAATATGCCCTGTAAATAACAACCAATCAATAACATTTGATGAACTATTATTCAATTTAATTCACCATTTCCATTTGTTCGTCTCGACATGGTAACTATCTTCACTTATTTAATTGATAATCGCCATAATTTGAATCAAAATTCGTTCCCAACCTGAAAATCTATTTGACTTTTTGTTGAGTTCAAATATTAGTGAATACACGTACTTAATATATATGTTTACATTAATAAATTTGAATATTATGTGCAAATTATTCAATGTCTGTACATAACCTTACTTTTATTTATTGTTAAATATTCGTGGTTGTTTTTTTTTCTTCCAGTATTCGTTGATACACAAAACTGAGAATGCACACGAAGATAGTATCTGGACGTGTGCTTGGGGTAGACCAAAGAAGAAGGGAGCACAATTGGACAATGAAGACTCTAGGTAATAAAATTCAATTAATTTTTAATCTTTGATTGACATGGATGACGTCTGGAAATTTAATTGGATTTTTCTATCTTCTTTTGGTTTGATATTTAGAGATTCAATGCAATCAAATAGTGATGAAGCTACTGAATATATTGTGACTGGTTCTGTTGACGATACTGTCAAAGTATGGGAACAAAAAGACGGAAGTTTAAAATTGAAACATAAATTAACTGGGCACTCACTTGGAGTTGTTTCAGTTGCTATAAGTTCAGATGGCACCAGTAAGTTTTATCAACAAATTGAACAATTTATTAACATAAACGTTTTAATATTGTGTTATTTATTATTTCAGAGTGTGCATCAAGTTCATTAGATTCGAGTTTGAGATTATGGGATTTAGAATTGGGTGAAAAAATTTCAAGTATTGAAGTTGGTCCTGTTGATATTTGGACAGTTGTTTTCTCACCTGATGATAAATTCATCGTTTCGGGTAGTCATGCCGGGAAAATTCATATGTATGACACGGAAAGTGGTAAACAAGAACAATCATTGGATACACGAGGTGGAAAATTCACTTTAAGCGTTGCATATGTAAGTTTTCTGAACTTTTCATTGAATTCAATGAGCAAATTAATTTTTATTTATCAATCAATGTTTGCTAATTCTACGTCTCTTCTTCTTTATGATCAATTATGCAGAGTCCAGATGGGAAATATATTGCCAGTGGTGCGATAGATGGAATAATAAATATTTTTGACGTTGCTTATGGAAAAGTTTTACGAACTTTAGAAGGTATTTAATTTGTTTTTCTTACTTGAAATAAATCTGTGAATATTTTTTCGCAATGTTTGAAGATAGTTGATGCAATTCGTCCTATTGTTAAGGACATTATCATTCCCGTCATTATTTTAAATTCGGTATAAGCAGATCAAAAAAAAATATTCCGTGAAAAATAATCAGGTTATTGTCCTGTCGTCTGTTATTTTTATTACTGATAAATCCAAGAAAACACCTGAAACAATTTCTCTTTATATATTATACGTAATTTTTACCGTTTATAATATATCAAAATCATCATTCAAAGCCGTTAAAAAGTCTACAATAATTTAATTATTAATAGAAACAATTTTATCAGTGACTTTGTAATACTAACAAAATAATTTTCTGTCATTTTCAGGACATGCTATGCCTATTCGATCACTTTGTTTCTCGCCAGACTCCCAATTACTTCTAACTGCATCTGATGACGGTCACATGAAACTCTACGACGTGTGAGTAACAATAACAAAAATGAATTAACAAAAAATTACTTCAGCTATTTTTAATTCTTCATTGTTCTCAATTTCATTATTGTGTTACAGGAAAGATGCGAATGTAGCGGGAACATTATCCGGACACGCTTCATGGGTATTGGGTGTAGCATTTGCACCTGATGGACAAAAATTTGCATCCAGTAGCTCTGATCATACAGTAAAAATTTGGGAATTGGCACAACGACAATGTTTGCATACATTTAACGATCACAATGATCAGGTAATTAATAATACATTGCTGTTACATATAATATTCGACATTAATCTTTATCAGTTGATGTAGATTTCACCAAAACAAAAAATATTATGGCTATAAATTACAGATGATAATTAATTTAACTATCAAATTCAGTGTTATCTACTTGGGCAATTGATTTAAAAATATAAACTCTATCAATATTTCAGGTTTGGTCAGTGAAATATCATCCGGAGAAAAATAATAATCTTGTTTCTGTATCGGAGGACAAGTCAATAAATCTTTATGAATATCCACAATGAAGAGAAAATAAAACAATGGTGAATAAATATCAATTTATGTTGGTTAACAATTATTTTATCATTCAAATTATACTCACACATTTTTTCCATCCTGTTTTTCTTTGCCTTTTTTCATTCTCGTTCACAATTCTTTCCTCATACCTTCACTTATTACAACAAAAATTAATATTCCATTTTCTGCAAATATAATTGAATAATTGTGCAAATCAACATATCATTAGCTATAAATTGTTTTTCATTTTATTTCTGACATTTAATAATAATGTACAACTACTCAGTGATGATGATTCGTCTTATTATTTTTTATCATTATTACTTGTTCCTTTTATTTATGACATAGTGTGACACATCACGTGGCAATAAAAAATGAAACAAAAAAGAATAATTGTAATGTCACTGAAACAATTGAAAATGAAAGCCAAAAGAAAAAAAATTCACAACTCCTTGTCTTCCAAATTTTCGAAGTTAAATTTAATTAACTTCGATATTTGGCGTATACTAGCGACAAATACACGCATATAAACTCGCAATTTCCCTTCATTTTTTTCACTACGGAAGAAAAGAAGACATCGTATATAAACCAATAATAAAAATAATATAATAATAATAATGATAATAATTATTATTATAATAAAGTAGTATAAAAATATTTACATCAACTATGGCAACGCAATTAACATAAACAAATTATATTTATCCGAATAATTGAGAGTGATTTTTAGCCGAGAAAAAATGTAAAATGATAATGAAAAATAAAAATTAAAATGTTCTTTTTGCAAAATACCTGAGTATACATAAATGGACCTAACATTTCATTACTTTTTTTCTTCTTCTTCCTTGTTTGCATAGCATCGAATACATTTTTATAATTGGCGAATGGAATTTTGGACACTGTCATGGATAGTAATTCAAAAATGTTCTCATTTTGTTTTCTTACATACGAATTAACCTTATTGTATATTACGTACATGCTCAAAATAGATTATGTATGTATTGCCAATGATCATTTTGTCTTTTAATCTTATTTTTTTTTGTTCATTTTTGTCTTTTACAATTGAGACTAGAAATTTGCAGCAATGACAAAATTCGGGAGGGCAAAAATTTATATATATTCATATCTTAAAACCGCTGTGCAGTTATTAAAAATCTAATTTTTCTAAATAATTCAAGCAATCATTTAATCGTCTCTCTCTTTTCATCTCTCTTTTCTTTTTCCTCTCCTTATTCCCAAAAAGATTGGGGAAATATTGTTCTGTCAGTTGAATGAACAAAATTTGTTTGCACATTTCGTTGTACAAATAAAGAAATAAAAAATAAATACATTAAGCCAAAGATCTACATATGTATTTTAATATCCAAATAGCAGGCGTGTATTAAACATTTTGGATTGTAATTATTATTCCAATCCCCACTCATTCATTGTTATTATTCTCCCTTCCATTTTGTTTTTATATATACATCGTTATTATTAATTTATTCATTTATTTCCTTTCAAATAAATAGGACAAATGCTTGTTCGTTTGTTCTTCTGTTTTGTTCGTTCTGTTTCTTGGGATATTTGTTTTTACGTATTTACATCCACGAACATAACCTCAATTATTTAATATTAATTAAATACAAACCAAATTGACTACTGTTGCGGGCGCATAAAGGGAATGAACGTAACCTAAATTAATCGATAGAATGGTAAATAAATAGAATATCTTTTGATGAAATAACAACGAATATAAGCTTATTCGTAAGGGAAATTAAATGAAAATGAAAGAATAATCTTAGGCAACAGAGAAAATACATGACTAGTTCAAAATAAACTGGGTACAATTATTTCCATTCATTTGTTTAAATAATTTTATATTTAAACCGTCGTCACCTGCGCTGAAGCTGTTAAACAATCCTGATGATCATCTGCAATCTTCGGCGCACCTGATAACGTCACATCCTGTGATTGTTTCGGTGTATAATTGTATGGTGGAACAATTGCAGAAATTCGACCACCGTCATTTTGATTTTCAGCATCAACTCGAATGAATGAGCCCAAACGTGATATACGTTTTGTTGGATCACCATCAGTTGAATCAATGCTACGTTGTTTACGCAATACAATTGTACCATAACCTATATTTGTCGTTTTAGAATTATTTCCAGCATTAGCTTCACCGAATCTCATTGGGATTTTGCATGGCGCATCATTTGCACTCATCCCCGTTAAATCACAGGAATTACGATAACTCGGTCCATAATTTGCTCGACTATCAAATTGTTTTGTTGCCGTTGTTGATGATGATCGATTGAATGTTTTATTAACAACATCAGTTGGTTTTGGCACACCCTCGAATGTAGAACTACGAAACAATCGGAAGTTAGTTGTAGAATTGCTAGATGATGCCGTTGCGGTTGCTGGCGTAGCTGTGATCCATTGTCTTGTATCTGGTTTTTCAAAACGTTGTTTAGTACGATTTTCTTCTACTTTTTTCCACAAACTTGCAATTTTGCTCGTTGCCTCTTTGGTTAATTTTTTTCCAGGTCCACCAACACCATTTTGTGACACAATACTCGAATTACTATTTGATCTCTGTCCAATATTAATTGTTTTTTTGCTTCCTTGTGCGCTATCAATTGTCTTACCATTATCCGCAACGGAATAACGTTTATTAATATTAGTTGTTGGTGTAATTTTCGGCGTTATTATTCCCTCAGCGCTTGCACATTTAGTTAAACGTGATTGTTGCGATACTTGTGATGTTCTAACTGTAATTTTAGTTTTAGAATTGATTGATGTATTTTTGGGCATTGAATTGCGTGTGGGTTTTGCTATTTTTGATTTGATTGGCGATTCAATAACGACTGTTGGTACATTCTCCACTTCAGGTTCATCTTTCGTAAATGTTCCTTGACGTTCAAGTGGTTTTGGTGTTTCCACTTTTGTACCAGTTTCTTTTGTAACATTTGGCGTACATGCGGGTGGTGTGCTGTGGCGTTTAACTGTTTTTGCAGCAGGTGCCGATGTTAATCCACCCCGTTGAGGTATCGAACTACGTTTGGTGATTGTAGAATTTTTATTAACTGTCGTTAATCGTGTTGTCGCAACACTCATTTTGGATATGTCGTTTTTAATCACTCCACCATTTGTATTTTGGCGTAATGTTGTTGCACGCGTTGCACGAACAATTGGTGAACTATTACTACGACCAATAGGAATTCCACTACTGATACTATTATTATTTTTAACTGGAGAACATTGTGGCGTGACTTTTCTTGTATTTGGATTCGAATAAAGTGCCTTTCGTTTACCGCGAATACCTTTAGGACTATTTTGTTGCTCATTTTTATCAGCACCACTATTTGAATCACCACTCGCTTCACGACTCATTGGCGGTTTAATTATTCGCGGTCGTTTTGGCAATTCTTCAACCGGTTTACATTCATTCTCATCATTCTCAGACTCGTTATCATCAACAATATCATCTTTAATATCATTTGTTTCTTCACTCGCCATTTTTGGCACTGACTCACACACCATTACTTCACTCTCTTCTATTTGCGGTGCATTAACATGTGGTACAGCATTTTTTCTCGTGAATGTTAGAAATTTATTTGCTGTACCATTTGCAAGACGCATTCGTAAACTCATTTCCGCTTCAGAATCATTCGATACAAGACTCAATGTTTCACAATCCAATATTGATTCATCAGCTTTACTACCATTTTCATACAAACTGTGTAAAACAATATTGGCATTTTGTTCAAGCATTGTTTGTAAATTAGCGTCTTCAATAATATTCGGAATATCATTTGTTTCACTTTCATTATCAATTAATGTTCGTGTTCGATAACGTTCTTTACCATCCGTTCGTTTATTTCGTAAACTCGGTAGCTGAGTACCACCAATATTCTTCAATGACGGAATTGCTGACTTTACTGACTGTGCAGCAATTTTTCCCGCATCAATTACTTTATCACCAACATTACCAAATGGATTTTCAACAACTTGTGTTTGGAAACGTGCACGATCTTCTTGTCTACGTTGTTTAGGAGTTAATTTAGTTAACGATGAATATTTACCACGAACATTATCATCCGTATTCTCAACTTGAGTATTTTTACGACGTTCTTCCTCCTCCTTTTTCACCATTTCCGCAGCAATTGTATACGTTTTATATCGTTCTTTAGCCAATTGTCGTTTTTGTTTTGGTGTTAAGTGATGCCGGTTAATTTTCTTTGGTGTTGATTCAGCAGAACTGCTCAAACCACTGCTATATTCCGTAATAACATTTGTCGCTGCATCATCATCATCATCAACATCATTATCATCATCATCATCGCAATCCTCATTATCAATAATTTCCTCCATCGGATTATGAATAATTTCATGTGAATAAACATCGGTACATAATTCATTATCAATATACAAAGTATCGCTACACATTGTATCAGTATTAGCATCAATAGTCGTATCATCAATATCACTAATTTCATTAATTAACGATGGTGGATTAATATTTTCTAAATAATCACTCAAACTGTTATTAGCATTAGCCTCAGCATATTTAATACACGTAGCCATTGCATGTGAATTACTTTTCAAATCAAATAATGAATTGTGCTCTTTTGAATCAGCAACTTCTGATGTAATACTTGAAACACTTATCATACTATTTTCCATATCACCACCGTCCATTAATAAATCATCCATCATTGACGGTGGTTTGACATTATCAAGTTGCGAAACATTAGCAATACTCGTATCATTAAATAACAAACACTCTAAGCTTCCCATTTGTTGTGAACCAGTGTGACCAATCGCGCGTTTAGCAACAACACCCGCTGGCAATGATTTTTTACGTGAATTTTTTAACGACGGAATTGGTGACGTTAAATTATTGCCATCAATTGACAATGAATTAACAATTGTCTCTGGATTTATGTAGCTTGCAGTTAATGATACCAAACTATTCATCGCTGATGGTGGATTAATTGCATCAATATTATCATCATTGAATGATAAACTGTTGCAATTAAATTCAGCATTAACTGCATCGGCTAATTTAAATGCTTCACGTTCAATAATACATGATGTAGTCATGGATAAATGTTCATTGTTGGTATCGTCTGATTTAGTTCTGTCATTGTGTTGAATTAAATCATTGGAAATTTCACTTTTAAATGAATTAACAAGCGGCACAGACATTGTTATTGTTGGAAATGATTCATTAGGTGAATCTTCATTCCATGTATCACTTGCAATACTCTGTTTCATTATTGATAATTCACGTTCGCGCATTGCTTCAGTTTGTTGAACAAGAGTTGCTGTTAAACGATCTAATGATGCAATCATAGCATCTGGATCGCGTTGTCGTCTGTATTCTTCAGCTTGATGTTTCGTTGATGTATCAATATCATTTAAATTATTGTCGCCTATATTTTCTGTTGTGGATTCGTGGGAAATTTGAGAATCGATATTGTCGATGTTTGTTGTCCTGTCATTTGGAATGTTTTCAGTGTTGGTTTTGCCAGATTTAATACACAATTCAAGTAAAACGTGTTCGGATCTTTCAACAGAATCATAAGACTCCATACTTTCAGTGCTTGTTGTTTCAATTGGTATTTCATTTGGTTTCGACAATATTTGTTGATTGATTGGTGTTGTTGGTTCAATGACTGCTTCATTTTCTTCAATTGAATTTAATGATTCGATATTTGTATTGTCGGAATTTAATTTTTCATATTCAACAGTTATTTTTTCATTCAATGGAATATTTAAATTATCCTCGAATGATAATGATGTGAAAGTATTAGATGGTACTTCGCAATTGTCGTTAATTACATTGTGATCTAATTTAATATTTAATTCAGTTTGTTCAGTTGTTTGTTGTTGTGATGTTTGGTCATTTGTATTATTACAATCGACTTGATCTAATGCAATACTTGTTTGATATCGTGTTAAATTACTCTCACCTCGTGTTCCTTTTTCCAAACTGTTGTGGCGAAATGATTGTCGATGTCTGTGAAAAGAAACAAAGAAAACAATTCGAATTAATTTCTCATTATTTATTCTATAATTTTCAATAGAGATAAATAAATTCATAATTATACCAAATCATTTACCTATTATTCTGCATTCCAATATGAATACAAGCAGCAAGTAAATCCTCATCGTCATCATCACCATCGCTAGCCATTGATTCCGTGAAACTTTCTGCCTCAATCGCACCACCACCACCACCACCACTGTTATGCTTTCTCCCAGCTTTCAATTCACGTTCCTTTAATTGCGTCTCCTCAATCACAACTTTATCCTCAACATTAATACAATTAATATCACCAATTGCTACCGTTGAATTAATATCAATATTAATTTCCATTCTCTCATCAACTTCACGACTGTCCTTAGTAATTTCCAACGATCTCGGTGGCAATGTTGAACGCCTTGACAATTGTTTTTGACTAACTCTCGACAATTGTTTCATTTTTTCATCTTGTAAATCAGAATGCGACGCAGCACGTGATGAATTCAATGAAGTTTCACGCGGTGTACCTTCAGTATAATAAGTTTTAATTGTATCTTCAACATCTTGCTCACCGGTAGGAAAATATCCCGACGTCTGCTTCTCATCCTCATCGGAATTACGTTCAGCATAACGTAAGCTATAATTAGTCGGTTCGTCTAAATCAGTTTCGGCATAATCACCAAACAAATCCGTTTCTGAAGTGTGACTTAAAGTCGGTGACAATAATGGTTTACCAATAAATCCACCAGTTGGACTCTTAATCGTTGATTTAATTGAACCAGTAGGTGATAATAATTTATCATCAATTGGTGAACGATTGATAGAACATGTTGATTCTTGATCGGGTGCAGTTGCCCAAGACATTGTTGATGTTGTGGCACGTAAATCATTAACATCATTAACAATTTCAGGTCTCAAACGTTCGACAATTGAATTTTTATAACGTGTAGCATATTTTTTCTCCAATTGACAAGTTTTACCATGTATTTCAGCGCCATTTTGTCCATTAAAACCCATCGCCGAGTGTAAAGAAGATGATTGCTGTTTCATTTGCATCTCACAACTCGTTAAATTATTATTAACATGTCGATTAACACGTTCAAATATTGTATCAGAGTGTGTGCTAGTTACTGAACGCATAGATTCACGGCTTTCACTTCTTGGCACTGCATTTGGACGTGTTAATGTACCAGATTGACCATGCGTTGAATGATAAATACGTGATCTTGAATTAATATCCGTATTGGCATCAACTTTAAATGAAAATTTGTCATCTTTAGTTGTTGGTGATGTGCTTGGTTCAATATTCTCACATGTTTCCGCTAAATTCTGATCAATTTCTTGTTCCAATGCGCGTTGACGTCGTGCAACAAGCGATGGTAATGTCGACAGGCCCAATCCACGTGCAGTAGAATCTAAATGTACAAGATTACTACCACCAGGTCGTGCGCTCAATAAATTTTTCAATGCCGCTGACGAACCCATCGATATCATTTTGTGTTTTGAATGAACAAGACTCCGTAACATTGGTACAGCACCCAAATCCCAAAGTAAACGTTGATCGTGCGGACAACGCGCTGATAAATTCCACAATGCACCACAAGCATTGCTAACAACTGTTAAACTAGGTGAACGCAATTGTCTTAACAATACCTGAAGACAACCGCGTTCACGTACAATAGCACGATAATCTTCACGAACTGCAATATGACTCGATACATTTCTCAATATACCACCAGCATTTTCAACAATTGACAGTGTCTTTGATGGTGCTTTGTAACTCAACATATCAACAAGAAATGCTAATGCACCATCAACCGCACAGATATCAACTTTATTTGTGCTACAGTGCGCTGATAAATTCCACAATGCTGACAATATTGATTTCAATGTTGATTCCTTTTTGCCCTCCATTGCCGCACGCATTAATCCAATAACTGCTCCAACTTCACGCAATGTTTGTTTGCTACTGCTGTCCGCACGCCATGATAAATTTCTGAGTACACTTGCAGTTACTTGACGTAAATCATCGCTCAAACTTGATAACTGTGACACCAATGACTTCATAAAATCACGAAATGAACACAGCAATGCTTTATTATTACCGTCACCGAATGTTAAATTGGTTAAAGCCATTCCAGCATAACGACGTAAGGTAATGCAACTTTGATCATCTGAATTGCTACCATGCGCTGCATGATCCATATGTATTAATTCAGCAACTGCATGTAAACCACCCAATTGACACATTGCATGACGATGTGCTTCATCGAATGATAATTTCATTAATGCAGCAATTGTTGGGCCTGGATGACGTTCAAGATCATCAATAGGTCGTTCATTTTCAAGTGATACACGCAATAATTGGCAATAATCACGTAATTGTTCGAGTAAACGTAACACACGTGCTTCACGTCTACCAACTTTTTCATCGCTACGCGCTATTATTACATTGTGTAATGCGCGCGATGCACGCTCACGTGTTTCCGGATCTTGTCCAGGTGCGTGAATTAATTGCACTAGAAGTGGTAAAACGCCAGATTGACGCATAACCAAACAACTGTCAATTGAATTGCTCATTGCTAGAAGTGTAGCGCTCATATCCTCGCGGCCTTCACTGCTGTCCAACATTCCCAGCAAACTGTACACCACATCAACTTTTGCACCGAGACGACGATGTCCCGGAGTTGTTGTTGAACATCCGCTGCTTGATGAGTAGCTCATGACACTCGCCATTTCCTAATTCAAGATTTAAATCAATATTTTAAAACAACATTTAATATTATTTAATTTTGTGTGTTAATGTTAATTCATCCCGATTATCCAGCACGATGTTTAATCCCCTAGAAAATAAAATATATATATATATAAAAAATATTTAAATTACATTGTGACTGTTGGTGGCAGAAGTTTGTTGACCAGAAATTCCAATTGATTGAGCTGTCCATGTGTCACGTTTGACTGCAGGCCATGTACCGTGATAAAGTGGTGAAAGTCTTTGCGTCTCAGTACACGATGATGAATCAACCTTAATATCGTCCTCACTGCTTGCATCCTCATCATAACATTTGCTTGTCCTCGCAAACTATTAGAAAGTGGAATGATAAAAAATGTAACAAAACAATTCCAGCAAGTAACTGAATACATGAACAAATAATTAAATCAATAATAAACACGTCTCTGGATGAAATAAAAATCTTTAAATACAATAAAAAAAAAAAAAAAAGGAGATACAATAATAAACGGAAATAATGGGGAAAGTGTTGTGGGAAAGGAAAATCAATACGGGCCAATGGTAAATGCGTCTGTGTCTTCATGTATATATAGATATATAAGTGCATGCGTTGAATGGTGTGCGCAAACACAGATATACACACAAAAACCTCGCACCCTTCATCTCATATCCATTCGTCTTACTCATCTCCACCGCATTTGTATTTGTACAAAGAGCATAAGTTATATATTTATATCTGCATCTACACACTCACACACATAGACAGATCACATGGAGTAAAAAGCTCGCCCAAAGTTTAAAATAATCCTGTCAAAGCTACAAAAATATAATGGAATAGTAAAAACCAAAAAAAAAAAAAAAAAAAAAAAAAAAAAGAAATTATATCTCACAACATTACAAATAATTCACAATACTATTATTAGTATTAACAAAGCTAAGATGATTATTGGTAGTAATTAACATGGTAATTACCATTATAACAATAATTATTATCAGAATTATTTTTATTAATTTGAATTTATTTTTTACTATTATTTGCGGATTTTTTCATCCAAACTATTCCTTATATTGTTGATAATAGTGCTAATAAAAATTCTATGAATTAAATAATAAATGATAGAGGGTATAATAGTTTTTTTTTCTTACCTCAGAATTGTGTCCTGTTGATTTTTGTTGTAAATCTTTAGCCGGCTCCATGACATTCTTATTAAATCCTTTATACAACTTCAAATATTCACGTCCATTAGGATTAAATTTGTCATTATGACTGGTAGTTGCAGCATTTGAACTGCTGTAACGTTGTGGAATAGCAGTATTTGTTGTATTTTTATTAGTTGATGTAATCTCACGGCCATTTGGTTGATGATCAAGTTGGTTGACCAGGGGCGGATGTGAATTTGCGACAAATGACCTTAAATTTAGGTGTGGCGCCGTTGCCGAGTTTGTTGGCTCATGTCGTTGTAAACGACGTCGTGATACTGAGGACGATGAGGTGGAGGATATTTCACTCACACAATCGTCCACGCCGACGCGTTGTTCGGTAGAGTACGCTAAAAGCGATGGTGGTGGTGGTGGTGGTGCGACGTCTAATTTATCTGGGAGACGCGTGCCCAACTGTTTTGAACGACGCAGCGCCACCACTTCCTCTTTATTCTCCAGTTCCTGTATTAAAATGTATTGAAGAAAGACAAATTAAAATATGAAAAGATGAAGAGAATAAAATAACAATGAATTATTATTTTACAATGGAGATTAAAATGTGCAAATTTTTATTTATATCATGCAGCTATTTATTATTTTACCACATTGCCAGAATGGCGAATGCAATTTGCGAATTTTTTTACCATTCTATCTAGAAAGTTGATGGATTAAATGATATTATGTTCTTTGCTTTAATTTGATGAATTAATAAAGCAAAGATATTTAATCTTATCAAAGATGATTGAACGAATGTTAAAATTATTATTAATTTTGTAAATAACAATCAGACCTTTTTAATTGGAATTGATTGGTAACGTGGTATTATTCCAATTCTTTTCTCCTTATCGCTGATATCATTGACAATAGGTTGATTATATGTTTTATTCAAAATAAGTTTAAGCCGATTTTTTTCCGTTTTAACCAATTTACTATCCAATTTGCCATTGATTAATGTTAATTGTCCATTACGTGGTAATGGAATGCTACTGTGAGCATTTTTAGACAGTTCTCCATCATATTGTCTTCGATTATGCTCCATTATTATAACTCCAATATTTCAAAAACAAAAATTATCAATCACAAATTCACAGTAGTGAAATTAAAAAAAAAAAAAGAAGGAGCTATCACTTCAGCACAATTTTCTGCTCACACTTCATTGGCCAATTCGTGACGATTATAAAGTGATGTCGTACACGACAGTCACTCACACATATACATAAACGAGATGAAAAACTTTGTGCGCAGACGCTGAAGCAAAGATTTTCAAAATCTACCCTTTGACATTATTCCATTTTGTCGTTCACTTGCATACCATCACTTCCATTCGCATTATTCCGATCAATTTATTTAATCAAAGGATTGCGCAATATCTCATTTGAACTAAATGTTGAATTACAAGTTTGACAGAAGTGAATGGTGTGAAGTTGTACACCACAGAACATTATTATTACAACATTACTTATTATGGAAAACGTATAGCCCACACACATTCGTTATTTATACGCAAATTCACCGGACGTACACACCTATATCTTTATTGAATTGTGTAAATGATAATTAAATAATAATAAACGAATAAACATATCTATTAGGTTCGTCCTAGTTATTTGAATAAAAAATACAATTTTCACTCACTTGATTTGATAAAATATTGAAAATAGGTAAATTTAATTTATAATTCCTGTATTATAAAAGGGTGGAAGTGAAATATTATTTGTCTAATGGACAGGAGAGTACTGTGTCTGGCATCAGCCTTAACTACTTGAATATAAACTCTGAGAAAATGTAATTTAACTATAAAACTTCGCGAGTCATTAACACATATGCGGGAAATGGATAATCACAATCAGATGGACAATTGTGGTGTGACAAAACCCACGAAGAACTGTACTGAAGACAATAACGTATGAAGAAAATGTTGCTATATGATTAACGACACATAAGATTGTTGATTGAAATGTTATCTAAATTTAAAGTGGATGTTGGTGTGTTGTGGTGAATATTATATACGTGTTCAATATTTGCCGGCTGCAAGATAACTGACGTAGGTTAAGGGGATTGAACAGCTGGCGATTTTTATTGGCCGTGGGGCCGACCATCACTGACTCACTCTCTGCATCAGCCACATAACAGCAGCCAGCCACGGCTCATTCTCTCAATTTTATCTTTCTCTCTGTCTATTCCCATCTACTATACATTCACCATGCAATTTGTCATCTCTCTTTTGTGCTCACAAGTGCGCGCGCGTCACTTTTCTCCAACCCCAAGAAATTCCAATCGATTTCTACCAATTTTATATTGTTTTTCTTTCTCTTTCTTCAGTTTTCCAACCTCACGTTATTGCCATTCATATTTTTTTTTGGCAATTAAATTCCCAAAGCAATAAAATGGCATCATGTGGTTTTATATTCCAGACACTTTTCCACGTTGATAACAATATTCTTGAATATTTTGTCGTGAAAACCAACAGTTTGTGATTGATAATTCCTTTCTTAAGTTTCCTAACCTCTTTTTATTATTGTTCTCCATATATCTGTGATATAATTTCCATAAGCTCAAAAAGTCGATGCGAGCTTTTTTATTTTGAGGTTAAGATTGATATACATGAGCATTTCATCGCTATATCAGCGGTTTGTGATCAATAAAACAGCAAATTTTGTGTATATATGTCATCAAGATTGCTTTCGCCCCTAGTACTGCAAAATTTTGCGCATGCTCTATATTAAACGCATTTTCACCCTCTTTTATTTTTTTTTCTCTCTATCCTGTACCCTATCATTTGTTCCACGCTATCGCGCCATCTTGTCTACTGCACGTCATATAGGTTATGTTTTATTCTTAGAACGCTTGCGCAGCAATAAAAAAAAGAACCCAAACATAAAACCACATTTGCTTTCTCTTTTAAATTTCTCGTCAATTGTAAAGTGTGAATTGCACGAGTTACGCAATATCCGCGAACTTGGATAAATTACACGACCTTGAATCTCTAATTTAAGGTTATGTTGCATTGAAGCAATTCAATCAGTCGATGGGATATTAAATATCCATATGAACGATAATTTTCAACAGGAAATCCGGTTGTTATTACGAAAGATTGAAGTTGTTGAAGAAAGAGTAAAGATTAAAGGTCTATTATTATTATTGTGAAATAATAATCATACCGCTGGAGTTGGTTGGCAATGTTGGCGATTGTGATTGCGCCACGTGATCAATCGTGCTGCAAGCTCTTCAGCATCAAAGCTTTCTGGTACAGTTTCCAATTGTGGTGAACGTTGATGGAATGTGAAGTAGCTAACAATACACAACAGAGGATGAAAAGCGAGTTGAATATTTTTTTTTCCATCATTTTTAAAACGTGAATTCTTTGTTTCAAAAGTAAAATGGAATTCGAGTGTATATGAAAGTGGAAAAAGCTTTTATATATCCCCATATTCGACCAGTCTTTTACTTACTTTCTGTCATTTAATGTTGATGCATTATTGATAATTTGATTTTGATGGTTGGCAAATAATTCGCCAGTATTTTCATAATTTTTTTGAGCATGTGTTAAATTATGATTGTCATCGGTGTTATTAACATTATCATCAAATAAATCTGAGGATAATTGTCGTTGTAGTAGAATTGTTTCATGAGTAATTTCACGAACTTGAACAAGCAAAGCTTCATAGATTGATACTGGTAAAGTCATTGCTGATGTTTATCCAATATTTATCCGCCCCCCTGCCTCGTAATATTCGACGAATCTCCATCCGAATCCGCTACCAATCTCTGTAACAATTAAATAAGAAAAAAAAACCATTCAATCAATAATACAATGAAATAAAAAATAAAATATAATTGCACTGAGATAAAAAATTACAAAAGCAATTTGAGAACCTCGGTAGTATTTTATTCCCCCTCGTGTACTATTATTGAATACAAATCGCACGTGGCTTATACACGTGAAAATAATATTGGTTTCCTTGCACGAGTACGTGAATCGTAATGCCCTCGTGCGTCACCCTCTTGTACACCCTATGCATAAACTAAACTACACAAACATACATACACGAATCCTGTATACATATATTTTTATTCCACTTGTACTCTCTTTATAACGAGTGAATATATACTATATTTCCCTTTGTATATGAACACACGCACAGACATAATATACTCGTGTCTTTAGAATCGATCCGGGCTCTATGCACTCTTATGAACCACGAAGTACTTTCAACTCTTCATCACGAAGCACAAAAAGTCTTTTTATGACCAATTTATTTTTTTTTCCCTCATCATCTTGCTTCACATTTTTCAACGTGAGTGTTTTTAAAAATCTTTAGAATAAGAGTACATTTTTTTTCCACAATTCCATAACTTTCTTTTCACTATTAATTTTTCAAATTAAAATTATCCTGTGATTTATTGCCATGAGACTTCTATCTTCTATTTTTTCACACTGCAATTCCATTTGATATTCTTCATTGTCGAATATCATTCAAATGAATATTTATTCACCAACAACAGCAACCAGAAGAATATAAATCGGACAAATATAAAAAGCTTACAATTACATATACATCGTGTTGGATTATATGTCAGTGGATTTTTAAGAGGTCCGTGTCTCAACGAGTTGCACTAGTGCACTTCAATTAAAACCCAACAACACACACAAATAAAAATAAGAACAAGAAACACGCACGAGACTATTTTTCTTTTTTTTTTCATTTGCTCCACAAAGTTGATGAGAAGTGCACAGAGTCTTGAGAGTGACATAGAAAAAAGAGTGATGAGGGGTAGTGATCTCTCAATGTCTGGTGCTATACAAGCTTTGTCTTGTTCACTGCACACTCCATACACTCCAATAAAAAAAAAATAACAACAATAATAACAATACGAAAGAGATGAAGAAAATAAATACAGTGAGAGAAAATTAATTTCACCAAGAAATTGATTCAAATAATTAATCCGAATCACTTCTCTATTTTACTTTATATATATTTTTTTTTATATTGTTTCTTTATTGGATCTTTAAATTAAACGCTCTATTTGGCATTTTATTTATATCTGGGCAGTGAAAGAGACCTTGATTGGAATGTTGTCTGGTTTCTCGACTCAGATACCATAAAAGTACATACATGTTTGTACAAAAGATAATAAAACAATAATACGAAGAAAAAAAAAAATACCAGTTCACCTTTGTCTTTGTTTGCGATATAAAAAGATTTAATTCGATATATCTAATCTTTTTATTCTCTAATTCACTGTTGGGTTTAATGATTACGGTGAATAAATAAGGATTAAGTTACAGCTGGGGTTTTACTTCTGTTTAAATTCTAACGGATGTTTTTATTTTTAGCGAATTGTCTCGTGAATTTGTATTGAAGTGATAACTAATTTTGATGATTGTTAGGGTGGAATTGAATGATACTAAATTGTTTCTAACTTAAATGCTTTTGGTAATGAATAAAATTATTTTAGTTTCATCAACTAACGAAAGAGAGAGAGAGAGAGAGTAGAGTAAATTTATAACAAAGCGAAATAAAACTATCAAGCACACGAACTGTTATTTGTGATGATATAAAATTAGCCTATGACCCAATTGATCCTATTTCATTGCGATGAGTGATTTGGCATTAATTCCCCCATCAACAAACCACCAAGACAATTGTTAAACTGATGAATATTCACTTGACTTAATTTAATATATATATATATATATATGATTTCTTGATAAATTAATTCCAAGTATTCCATCATTGATTCACGATAATTAAGACAATATGAAAGTCTATGTATTTAATTTATTATTTTTTCCGTCTTCTACTTCCTCAACGAATTATTACAGCTGAAAGTTGGGCTGTTGCATTGCTCTCATCATTAAAATTGTAGCAATCACGAAAGAATATATTTCATAGATAAATAATACCAAACAATGTTCGTGCCAGAGAAGAACGTTGATTGCTAGCGGAACCATAAATAAATTAAAGCATCGAGAAACTCAACCACTTTATCGAATTGAATTTGTTTCTTTACTTTTTTTTTGTTTTCATCCATTCATGCATTGTAATCTATTGATGGGAATTGTTTAACGCGAAGAAATATGGCTGATGATCGGGATTCATTGTTAGAATTAAAGTAAATAGGAAGCAGTAAGTAAGCTAACAAAATGATGAAGAAAAAAAAAAAAAGAACAACGGCACAATAATGGAATGTTTATGGCTGGTTGCGCCTCAAGAGCATTCCGTTCGATGGTCACGGAACAAGAAATAAATTCTCTTGTGAATTAATTGAAGTTTGTTTGAGGCAATTTTTATATAAATGTGAAAATAATTAGATAAATTAATAATCAGTAATGAATAATTATAGTCTCAATGACCTCATCTATAAATATTCTGATAGAAAATAGAAAAAGGAATAATAATTAATTTTTATAGTCTCTCAAGGGCGAAATAAAAAAGGAGGATTGGCCAGGGATTTAATAAACAATTAAAGTATTCTATGAATTGTAGTGAGTGAGGAAATGTTTGATGATTAAAAAGAATGAATGAATGAAATAATTTATGATGAATTATCATGAAAAAAAAATGATGAAGATTGATGCATCAAAATTGTCAACACAAGTACAATTAATACATTATTGCAAGACAATTGTGCAATAAACATTCTCTCAGAACAATTATTACTGAATAATTAACCATCAATGGTTGGTATTTTTGATTGACAATAAAATTTTGTCCTGCCTCAACATAAAACAGAATAAATAAAAGAAGAAAGCAAAATTGTTATCTTTATCAATTCTCACGATGATAAAAGTATTCACAATTGAATAAACGAACAAATTGTATTTGTTTATGCACTCGCAGACGTAATCAACAATTTATAACTCATGAATAAAATAAAAATTCCCAAATGGCAAAATAAAAAACATCCATAACCTCGAAATACTGAAACAAATAATTAAATATTCATCCAATCACTCTATACAATAAAAAATAACAACCAATAAAGTAGAACAATATAATGCTTGCATTTGTTTTTAATTATTCAATTGTGAATCAACCAAAAGGAGAAAGAATGCAATAAATAAATAAATAAAAAGCATCTGTATATTGATCTACGAATAAATATAAATAATTAATTTACCTCAATAGAGAATGGTACGAATTGTGGCAAAATTTCCAGTGGCGATGCAATAAACAAGACGACGAATAAAACAGTTATGCAGTCAGTGCAGCAGATATAACCTATAAATATACGTTAATGTTTTATTCACAAAAAAAAAAACACTGCGAAATTCAGTACACTTACACCAACGCACATAAATTTTACAAATGGTATTTCGTTATGCACGGTGAGAAAAAATGGAAATATTATAAAAAAAAAAATATTCAGATTAATTGCACATAATTATAAACGCGGTGAATAAACGAAAATTCGTATATAAAAGGTAAGTATAAAGAGAGAGAAAAACGCACGAGCTAGAAATACACGACAACCATACTCTTCCGCTGCCGTGGGAATACTGGTTAATTCGCAGCTGCTTGCTCCTGTCTCGTCTAGTGGGGGAATAGTGGAGAGGGAACGACGTAGTGGGGTTATGGAAGGGACATCGGGGTCTGCCATTTTGTGTAGAGGCGCGCGCAGAGAGAACCGACCAATGAAAATCGTGGCGGGTTTTTCTACTAGTTTCAAACATTATAACTTTATATAATTATGTTAATATTAAAATATATGTACATGAGATGATAAATAACAATATTTAATTACTTATTGATAATAAATTATTATTATTTTCTTACATTATCGACTGTCCTGCGTTGTTTCAGTAACTATTCTTGTACAATATTATTTGTTTGATTGAAAGACCTGGCGATATATAAACTGGTGACGAATAATCACTCAAAACATTTTATCAAACTGAATGGTGGGTACCCGGATAATATGTGGCTTGATAACCAGTTGGATACTTGTAGGATATAACTGTTGAGTCTGAAATAATAAGAATTTACGCTATTATGATCTGTGTAATTATTATTTGTGCTGTTATACTCTCTGCAGTAATGATGATAAACGCATTTAAATTATTCTGTTGGCGAGAAACACCAATCTAATTGAATACATAACATTGTAAATAATTGTATAACAAGTTAAACAAGATCTTATATAAATGAAGCATGGATATTAGAAAGAACTTTCCTCATTCAATGTAGATAAGAGTGCTCAGTCAGTGGTCACCATTTTTTTTGAAACGCAATTATAGATATCCAAATTTTTCCTCATAAACAACTCAGCAATTGTTTATACTCAACGATAACAACTGGGTAAACCTGGAGCATCTCGCACTGCAAACTAAATAATGTTTGCTAATTTAATTCCATTTTAAAATTACTTTTGGAGTATTCAATTCAACATTACTTAACAATTCATTTATATAAAACCAACATCAACAATGGCAGAAGATTTGATAAACATGATGCTTGATGATCACTGTTTACTGGAGATATTTTCTTATTTGACGGTTTATGACATGATACATATTTACAAAGGTTAGTCAGTCAATTGATAACATATTCACAACATCACAGTGTTGATTTATCTCATTCTACAATTTAAATTTCATTTTAAATATAATTTATTATCACATAGTTTGCGAACGGTGGGATAAATTGACAGCAAATTTCTGGAAGACAGACATGAAATTGTATTGCATTGACAATAACAAATGGCGTGTTTCACGTGGCAATGGTTATCATTCTTCTGAATATATTCTGCCAAATGCACAAAGTGCCATTTCAATTCTCAAACATATAAGTCCATTTATCCAATTTTGTGATGTATCCAGAGAGTACGAACCAATCGTTAATCGATATAGACATCAAGTGTGCTTTCTAATGTTCATATATCATCCTGGAAACTTGAGTGAAGCTTTCATCCTAATACCAAAATTATTATCAGCATTATCAGTCGATTCATTATTGAATAATTGTATTAATTTAGAGAAATTGTCTTTCACAAATATGAATTTAGATATGGAAAATGATTTAGGATTATTTTTCAGTAGAAACAAAAGAATCAAATCTATTTCATTACATGGTGTACAACTGTCATGTCATGTCAGCACTACAATTTACGATTATTTTCCTACTGACTTGGAAAAAATATACATCTCACGATGTCTCCAATTAGCTCCATGCTTTTTAATCTTTGTGTTGCAAAAAACCAACTGTTTACGATTATTCTCATCTGATTTTTCGAATGGTCCTCATGATTCACTAGCAAAAATAATTGGCGATCAACAAACATTGAACAGTTTATCATTAACGAAATCATACAAATTTCCAATTTCATTTGATTATGTAGCAAATCTTGTTAATTTAAGCGAATTAATTCTCATTGATAATGATAAACTGCAAGACGAAAGTTTAATAATGATTTTTAATAATTGTAAACAGTTACAAAAATTGGTGATAAAAAATTGTGATGAGATAACAGATCGTGGGATAATGGAAATTTCTACATTACCAAAATTGGAAATATTAAGTATTGCTTCAAAAAATATCACTGATATACCTATTGGTAAATTTCCCAATACACTCAAAGATTTTTCATGTTATGACTGCGAGAATGTGAAAGATTATGGTGTAATAACACTGATCAATCGAACACCAAATCTTCATACATTAGAATTGGTAGGTTGTTGTGGAATAACTGATCGTCTAATTGAATCGGCTATAGAAACAACCGAAGGACGAAAGGACCATCATTTGTATATTAAAGTACATGGCTGTAATGTAAAAAAAATATTAGAGACATATGGACAAAGAGTGGCAAAATTATCGACATTTTTAACAGTTTCCTATTTTCAAACACCAACAACTAGCACAACTCAAGTAAAACTCTGATAGAGAAAGAACTGGAAAGCCTTCATCATTTTATTTCGCTCACTAAAAGTCAATGAATTATTTTTGTGCTATTTGATATATGGATAAATGTATTCAATTGAACTTCACACTATTTATAATCGCATTTTCGTATTAGTATTTAGTGACAACGATGGTAGACAATTTGTCTGCAGTGAAATAAAAATAAATAAATAGGAAGAAGAAAAAGAAGGTGTGAACATACTGTATCATCAAATAACAATTATCCAAGCATCGTTATCTTATCAAATCATATAAGTCATTGGTGCTCGAAATTGTCTATCAGCAGTCACGAAATAGTTTCACTAAATTTGTCACGTGTATATTAGGGTACATCAAGCTCATGTTATTATTCTATTTGCTTTCGTCGCAAAACAGACGTTGAATCGTAAGAGCTCTTGAAAATTCAATATAATCAACGCCAACGATGGAGAATAAATCAATAAATACGTTGGATGATGATTGCTTATTGAAAATATTTTCGTATTTCCCCATTTCTACTTTAATACAAGCGCAAAAAGGTAATATTAATCAATTCACAATATCATTAACTAACATAGTTATAAATAGAAATGGAAATAATTCACATTATTGTCGATAATATATTGATTATAGTCTGCAGACGTTGGGAAATATTGTGTAAAGAATCGTGGAAAGCAGTGGAATATTTTTATTGTGAAGGACGCAATTGGTACTTGATGAAAAAAAAAGATTGCCAAAGATATAAAGTGAGGAATATAAATGATCTTCAAGCAATCCTTAAATACTGTGGTGCATTTGTAAAATTTTATAGTTTATCTTGCACACGTGAACATGTCAATGATGTTACTTTGAAAAATCTATCTACAACAATAGCTAAACAATGTAAAAGTATCACAGAAATGTGTATCAAAGTATCTGATTCCACGATTCCAATTGATTCATTATTGAATAATTATACGAACTTAGTAAAATTAACTGTCGAAGAAATTAAAGAAAATATGCAGGAAAATATATCGAAACTTCTGAATCAAAACAAACAACTCAAATGTTTTTCATTACGACTGCTTAATTATCAAAGCGATTGTAATAAAGTTGATGGTATGTTTCTCAAATATTTACCTGATGACTTGGAAGAGTTGAATTTTAATCAGTGTGACAGTGTAGAATGGATTTATATTACTGATATAATAGAAAAGTGTAATTGTTTGCGTACTTTTAGTTACAATTGTTCGTATTGGCCTCGTGACTTCATCATGAATATAATTGGCAAAAAGCAAACACTAATCAATGTCTCATTGAAGAGTTTGTACATCACGAAGCCAAGTTCATTTAATAATTTAGCCAATCTCGTTAATTTACAAACATTAAATCTTGCATTTAATATGAGTTTACACGACGAGAATCTTGAAAAAATAGTAAATAATTGCCGACAGCTCAAAACATTGGATGTAAGTCACTGCTATGAGCTAACAAATCGTGGGATAGCCAAAATTTCACAACTGACAGATCTAGAAGAACTTAGAATGATAAATATGAGTAATGTAACAGATGAACCGATTGGTAATTTTCCAAGCACATTGAAACACCTGTCGTGCTCAGCATGTAGCAAATTGGAGAATGATGGATTAATAAAATTACTTCATAGAGCGCCGAATCTCAATACATTAAATGTTAGTGAGTGTTTCAATGTCACTGGTCATTTGATTGAAATTGCGATAGAAGTGACTGGAAATCGAGCAAATAACGTTCTCAAAATTTATGTTTGTTGCTCGAGAGCTGGGATGTATGCGTGTGATTTGAAAAAATTATATGGCGAGAATGTTACGACAATGTGGCCATTTTTAAAGATTTTATATTCAGTACGTTCTGATTGTAATAAAGGCACAGAATGTAATTGTCGTTCCAAGTAATATTGAAAACAAAGTTAAAGATGTGAAATACTCGATACGAAATGCAATCATTGAACACGTAAATTTATTTTAATTAATATTCTACTTACGAAAATAATTCCTCGAAGTTTAGAAGGTTCTAAGTTATCATCAGGCGACATATTATTGCCTAATAACATGAACTATTGTTTATTAATTGAAAATAATGTAATATTGATGTATACAATGAGTAATTGCTCTAATATTAAATTGAATATCAACCTGAATATTGGATATGGTAAAATTAATCTGACAACCCCAGTGGCTTTTCAAAATTCAGCATAAAAAATTTTGTTAGGGTGTAACATAGTCGCCACTATAAAAATTGAGAGGAAATTTTACTAAAAAATTCATATCTCTGGTAGCAGAGGTATAAATGATCAGAAATATGAGATTTTTACTCTGTTCAATTCCTTCATACATTACTGGTCTTCCCCGCATAGGATTGGAATATGAACCCTTTCGCTTTGGTGAGTATCAGCAACTATTTCTCGATGTTTCCAAACGATATCAAGCACACTTCCCATTGGATTATGCTGTTGGAGAATGTGCGTATATGTATGCATGATTTCGTCGGCCATTTTGTGGCTAGGAACGCCATCTTTCGCCAATGTCGGACATTTTGTGGGAAGGGACGCCATCTTTCGATGATATCATCTACCATATTTATGCACACGTATATAGAGTATGCACAACACTGAATAGTGTAATATCCGGCCACGTAAAATATACCTTAAAAAATACTGTATGTATTTGTAAATTGTATATTTGGCCGGTGTACTTTAGCTTTCAAGGGTGCGACCCAGAATTATTTCAATTGCAAATAGCAATTAATCATTAGTGAATAATTAAAAAAAAGAAGCGACAACTTTACAGAGGAATAGTACAAAATTTAAATAAATGTCTTATAGATAGTATATTGTTGTAATTATTGTAAAACATATAAGCAATAATGAATCACAAGACGTGGTATTTTGTTACCTCATTATTATCCACATTCTTAATTGCTGGTGGTGTTGAATTAACCTTTGAATTGCCCGATAATGCCAAAGAATGTTTCTATCAAGTAATCGATCAAAATGTTTCAGCAACACTCGAATTCCAGGTGAGTTTGTGAGGTTATATTTGCAATTGTCATTAATTTCAATTGATAATGTATATAGGATTAATTAATGTGCACTATTCATTTTCTCAGGTTGTGACTGGTGGACAATATGATATTGATGTTGTATTGGAAGCTCCGAACAGGGAAATAATTTATAATCAAGTTAAACAACAATTTGATTCTCATACATTTATTGCAGCAATGACTGGTGCTTATAAAGTATGTTTCAGCAACGAATTCTCGACGTTCTCTCACAAACTTGTGTATATGGATTTCCAAGTTGGTGATGAATTTGCATTCCCTGGTATTGAGGAACATGTTACAGTCATGACACAGGTTTGATATAATTTTTCATTTCGTACAAAATGCTATTAAAAATAATGAAGCAAATTCAAAGAGGGATATTTCAATGAATAGGAAGAATTGTAATCAATATTCTTCGTGCAATTGATTGATTAATGTTAATATTCATTTAGATGGAGACATCAGCGCATGAAATACACAAGAATATGGTACGAATTGTGGATTATCAAACTTCGCACAGATTGCGTGAGGCTTCAAGCCGTAAACGTGGTGAAGATTTAAACGAACGTGTTCTATGGGGATCAATATTAGAAACAGTTGCAATTCTTGTAACTACTGTTGGCCAAGTATTGGTACTGAAAAATTTCTTCACCGATCGAAAACCTTTCCAGCGACTTTAACAATAATATCAACAAAAAAATAGCAATTGTATTATCTTTATCTAATTAATTAATCGATTACGTGTCATTATCAAGTGTGAAGTATTTGTTTTCAAAATGAGTGGATGTTTATTTTTTTTGTTTCTGTCTTCTAATTTGCCCAAGAGATCTGCTTGATTTACTTTTTCTTACTCAATATATAGTGAATAATGAACAATTGCAAATTGATATGATCAAACAATTGAAAGAAAGAAAACGTAAAATTTTATATACTGTAAATTTTCAACAATGTATGTTTATATTAATTGAATTTGTTCAATTAATTAATATAAATAAAGTATGTATGGGCATTTTAATGTCTTAAATATTTTTTTAATTCAATTTTCAATCCTATAAATTGCTATTTTTTATTATTTAATTAAATTTCTGAGATTAATCGAGACTAAAGTTCAATTTAGAGGTTATGGCCCTAATCATAAACATATATGGATATATAAATACTTCCATGTAATGTTTATGGAATCTCCAGACTTTGAATATGATATTGACCAAATATTTCTGCTTCGTTCGATGATAATTTTTCATTATTGAGGTTCATGTCAACAACTTATCATAAACCCTGTAAAATTCATTGTAAGTCATAGCACCATGTTAATAGTGCAGCTTTATAATTATCAATAATGAATTACAAGACGTTATACTTTGTTATTTCATTACTATCAACATTTTTAATTGCTGGTAGTGTTGAACTAACGTTTGAATTACCCGACAATGCCAAACAATGTTTCTATCAAGTTATCGAAAAAAATGTTTCGGCTACACTTGAATTTCAGGTGAGAATTTTGAGGTTATATTCGCAGTATTTTGTTTTTGCATTTAATTTATAATATAAAATGAATGAATAGAATAATTTATTCTAATTATTTTCTCAGGTTGTAACTGGAGGTCAATATGATATTGATATTACTTTGCAAGCACCTAATAACGAAATTATTTATAATGCTGTTAAACAACAATTTGATTCGCATTCATTTATTGCACCAGTTACTGGTGCATATAAAGCATGTTTCAGCAATGAATTTTCGACGTTTTCACATAAGCTTGTATATATGGATTTCCAAGTTGGTGACGAATTCGCATTCCCTGGTCTTGAGGAACATGTTACGGTCATGACACAGGTTCAATCAATTTTTTTGGTTTATTTTAATTTCCTGGAGCAGAACATTCAATTCATGTTTAAGGTATGATCAAAGAGAAGGACTGTAATTGATATTCGATATTAATATTTAGATGGAGACATCGGTGCACGAAATACATAAAAATTTGGTGAGAATTATAGAGTATCAAACATCGCACAGATTGCGAGAGGCTACAGGACGTAAACGTGCTGAAGAATTGAATGATTATGTCTCGTACGAATCCTTTGGAGAAACATTGACGATACTTATAGCTGCTTTTTTCCAAGTTTTGGTAGTGAGAAACTTTTTCACTGACCGAAAACCCTATCAGCGACCTTAATATACAGTTCGTGATGGAAATAAATATAATAAGTCATACAAATTTTACTATCTCTAATTAATTATTAACGTGACATCAAAATGTGTGATATATATTAGTTTTCCAAGTGTATCTATCTTTTCTATTATTTTTTCAGTCTGAATTCGCCAAAAAAATTATTTAATTAACTAACTGCTGCAGTAATTTAAGTTGATTTATTCATGACAATATGTATGTTCGTATATTAATTCAATTAAAATTATCCGAAGATTATAATATATATATTTACTGAAATAAAGTGTGTATGAATATTTAAATCATAAATTCTTAACCCCACCATGAAGCGCCATCTTGAATAGACAATATTGGATATATTTGGAGGTTATGTTGTGTGACGTTGACACACATATGTTTTGTATACACAGTACGCAAAACCAGCTGTTGATTTACATTTCCCAACCAATTATTTAATTATTTTAATAACAATTATCAACTTTGGACGATTACATAACCTAAAATATGGGGGTAAACATTTATTTGCTGTTTATATTCATATAGTCACAATATTCTTTTTTATATATTCGTATTGAAACATATGCATGTATTCTGGTTCATTTGTTCATAACACATATCATTATTAACATTATTCTCATTATTATTTGATAACCATTTAATTGTTATTATCCATCGTTTTTATTTGTAGGAAAATGTCGTTATACAACTTGGAAATTTGGTGGATTGGTTAAAGAATCGTAATGAAATATGTCGTGATGATCGCGACGTACAATCAAAGATTCTTGATATCAGGACGAAAATAAATAACGCAATACAGGATATGCCTGTGCATGAAGGCATAGCAAAACTGTTGGCAGGAACTTGTCAGTTAATGAATAATTTATTTCATCAAAATTCCACAATTCTACAAGAGAAATTTATTTTGTTATTTAATTTGCTATATTAATTACAGATATAAATTATTTTCATTGTACAAAAATTGTTGAGATATTGAAGGAGACTGAAGCAGATTCAAAGAATTTTTTTGGTCGATATGGCTCACAACGTATGAAAGATTGGCAAGAAATAATTCGTTTATACGAAAAGAATAATATTTATTTGTCCGAAGTGGCGTTAATGTTGTTTAATAATAATAGGTATGAAATACCAAGTTTAAAAAATCAAATTGAAAAATTTACTCAAAGAGAAATCGTGAGTATATTATAATAACTTCAACACAATCACAACTTTAACTTTGCATAGCAATAAAAATGATAACTGATAAATATTCTACAGGAGATGGAGAAGAAAGAAATTGAATTAAAGAAATCGGAGAACATTGTAAAATCCGAGTTCAATAATTTATGTAAACAATTGGGAATAACAGGAAGTAAAAATATAAAGAAAGAATTGTGCGAGAGAATTGTTGATTTGCCAGATATTTATGAAAGAATTGTAAAGAAAACGAAAAATCTTGATAAAGTTGTTCAATTTTATACTGCATTTGTTAAATTAACACTTGGGCGTGCACACGATGGTGGAAGTGTTCCAATGATTCAATACATAATTGGTGAGCCACAAAAAATAATAAGACAAAAATTAATAATTAAAATTTCATCAAATAAATTTTCTCATCACAGATAAAGGAAATACAACAACGTACGAGTGGACTTACGGTGAAGCACCATTAACAATTGTGCCACCGACCTTTAATATAATAATTGACCATGAAGAAAACAAAAAAAAAATCAATCCACAAGAAAATGACAATGAAATTGACTTTGATGTTGAAGAAAGTCCAATTGATTTTGGTGAACATATTGAATTGGGTGATGGTAATGACATTAATTGGGGTGATATTGACGATGTGGAAGCTATTGACGAAGCCAATGGTGGAATTGATTACAATATTTCGTTAGAAGAGTCGGGAATTGTTGTCGAAGCAGCTGGCCATGAAGGTGGAAATGCCACAGGCAATGAAGCATTGACAATTCTCGACAATCCATTAACACGAAATGATTTTATTGATCAAGTACTTGAGGTAAAATCACAGCGCTATTTTTTGTTCTTTTATTTGTTGATTAAAAATATTGTTTGGTTATTTATTCGTTTGTTTTAAGCTTGAGGCATTTTTGAGACTGCGTTTATTCGAATTGAAGAATGATGGCAGCAATAATTTATTGAGCATGAGTCGAATGCAAGGTGAATCGGATATATTACAATTTTCTACTGCTGAAAGTACACAAAATATGTTGGACAATGTACAAATTATTTTGTCGGATATTTTGGACAGTCGCGTACAACATTTGTACAATATTAAACATTTTCCAAGGTAATTATTATAGAAATATGAATACCATTGAATAAATAAGCAGATAAATCGAATAAGCTTATGAAATTAATTGATGATTAGGTATTTGGATGAACTTGCTGGTACATTGGAGCAAAAACTCGTGACTGTTGATAAAATTATTGCAAAGCAAAAAGCAACGCGTACAAAATGCGATGAAATTGCAATAGAAAAGTGCAATCTTCAACCCATACTTGAAGTAATAAGTCGACGAACTCAAGAACTTCAACGCGAAGTGAGAAACAAAATAATTATTATCAAAATAAAATCTAATTATTATTATAATTCAACTGTCCTTCATTTTTCCACAGATTGAAAAGGATATATCCAAACACATGTCAAAGAAACAGAACAGAGATATAAACATACGAATAATTGTTTCAAACTAGTAAATAAATAAACAATTAATCAAACAAATAAAATAACGAGTAATTTTTACACAAATTTCCAGTTCTCAAATAAATTTCTTTTAAATATTATCTTTGTATAATCAATTTGTATTATAAAATGGTTAAAAATATATATTACAATACATTTTAAAATGTTGTGGAATTAATTTTTTATTCAATCAATTTATTGATCGTTTTATTGAGTTGATCAGTGAAAGCAGCAAAACTAAAAGTGCGAATGACTCTTTCACGTCCTGCATTGCCAAATTGTTCTCTCAACAATTTATCTTTAATCAAAACTGAAATTCGTCCAGCAAATGCATTGGCAGACAATTCCGGTACCAAATAACCTGTTATATTATTAACAACAGTTTCTTTGGGTCCACCAGACTCATGTGCAATCACAGGTTTGCCCAAATACATCGCTTCAAGTGGTACAATACCAAAATGTTCATTAGGCGGTGTATAAATCAACAATGTACAATGTTTCAATAGTGAAATTTTATCGTGATCTGATGGCGAACGTAAAAAAATAATTTTATCACTTATTTTTAATTCATCCGCGAGTTTAATTAATTCATTGTAATGCTCGACATTCTCATCAACACGTTTGTCATAGCCACCAATCATAATTAAATAAGTTCGATCAAATTCATCAGCAGTTAGAATATTTTTTAATTCATTAAGTGAATTAATTGCCAATGATAAATTTTTCTTACGTTCATAGCGATTTATTGAGAGAAGAATTGTACTATCATTTGGCAATTTTTTATCTTTCAATGTTTGTTCAAGAGGTGGTATTTCAATTGAATCAAAGAAATTCGTGTGAATTGATGGATACAAAATTTCTGGTTGGATTGTAAGACGTTTGAAAGTGTCTTTGAATACACCTGCGGTGTAAATACTGTTCACAAATATTTTATCAGCTTGTCCAGTTGTAATTTCTTCGAGGTAATTTAGTGGCGTGCGATAAATTGATTTTAAACAGCCACCAGGTGTTGTTAATAATTGATCTGGATGATGACAGTAGAATATTGTATGAGGAATGTATAGACGTAATATTGGAATGCATATTGATACTAAATCGCAGATGACGATTTCAGGTCGTGTGTTTAGGAAAAAAATACACAGAGCTGCGTAGATCTAAAAACAGAAATAAATTAATTCAATGAGATAGGTAAAAGATTGTTATTTAGAATTTGTCTATTTATCATTATTAATTGCCTACAGAATTAAATTTTCAATTTACCATGCGAATGTAGGCACAAAGAGCATAAAACTTTCCGAGTATATGTCTCGGTAACCAATTACCAACGACAATAACTGGCAATATACCATTTTTTGTCTCAACAAAACATCTTTCAGGATCATGATGTGTTGTTACAATGTTTACTTCATGTCCAGAATTTTTTAATGCCAATGCGGCGTCAACAATTAATCTTTCAGCACCACCAATACCCAAATCTGGATGTAGAAATGTTACTCGTACCATTTTTTCATGTATTTTATAATTTATTTTATCATTTTAGTCAGTTAAATTTGATCTTTATTCTGTTTAATCGTTCAAGCACCACGTATACTGAAATTTTTTAGGTTAGGTTTGGTACTTTGTCGCTTCTTCTCTCTCGGAACCTTTCCAAACTATTTTCAAATTACACAATGAACAATGATTGTCAATAATAAAACCGCATTTACTATTATCCATACTTTTATTCCATTAATTGTAAATCAATTAGTATTACCTTAAAAAAAAAATAAAATAAAATAAATTTGTCCAAAAATTCCCGTCGTATTAGATAGAAACACTTATCACATTACATAATAACCAAATTAGTTGTTCTTTTTCGCAAATTTATATCACAGTGACTTAAAAATTTATATTAAAGAAAGGGTAATAGTATATTGTTACATTGTTGTTTATAATAATAGTTTTGTTCGATGAAATAATAATTGAAGAAGAGAAAAAGTAGAATGTGAAGAAGAGAGAAAGGACAGAAGAATAAAATGAAACAAAAATAACAATATATAATATAATAATAATTAATAATAATTGTCGAGATTCAATTGGAGATTTTTGTTTTCTTCTCATTGAGTGAACTATAGGCTAATAATAATTATATACGTAAATTGTTTATTGTGCCTAATATATAAACAGCATTGGCACAATAATCTCATTGCAGATATATATATATATTTTTTTATATACGCATATATATATTTAATTGTAAAATACTTCATCAATTAAAACCAATTGACAATAAGTAAAATAATTAATAATAAGAATACAATAACAATAACAAGAGTATCATGTGTTTAAAAAATACAGAAAAAAAATGTGATAAAAATAAAACAATTTAATCATTTTCTTCCTTCCTTTTTTTTTTAGAGATTCGCCATGGAAAATTCGATATGTACAATATATAATGGTCCTTTTTTTTCATTTTTCTTATTTATTTAATGTCGGATATGATGCAGTTGCCTTTTTGTTTTTTTTTCCACTATTATTTTACGTACTTAGCTACCATAAATGTGTTTGTTTTTTTATCTTTCATCATTTCCATTCGTTGGAATTAATAAAAAGCGATAAAATATTGTTTAACATTGGGGAAGCATTGTAAGAGAAATGTCTGGGATAATTTTAAGTACAAACTTACAGTGTTAATTTTAATCATGTACAAAGTGATCTACACAATTATTATTTATTCTCGCGGTTTATTTTATTTCTCTTACGTTTTTTTTTTTTATTATTACCCTTCGGTTTTTTTCGCTCACTCGATTTTTTTTTCTCCATGGACGGACGGATTTTATCTCAGTCACGTCCACTATTTTTTATAAATGGACTTGTGTTTGTGCATTATTTTTCTTTACTTGGCATATAGTTTCATTTTGTTTGTTTGTTTTGTTTCATTATTTATACATGTACATAAATCGCGTTGCACATTTGTAAAATATATTTATTTATTATTAGTATTTAGGGGATGATGTGCGAGAAGGGGAAGTGGATTTTTATTTTCTTCTATCCACTTCTCATTTTTTTTTTAGCTAGCATATTAAATTGAGGGTGAATACAAATGCGCGTTACTGTATTATTAATTAATTCCTGAATATGCGCAGCTCTTACTCTGTTTTTTTTATTTTTTTTTCCTGCGTTCTAGGTTAATGTAGGAGTATAATGTTCACATTCCTGACTCGGCAATGCCTTCGTCATCTGAAATTAAATATGATTTGAACGATTTAGTATTGATAGTAATTTTTTCCTAGACAATTTTCCACCATGCTTCGTTTATTTTTTCAGATTACGTAGAAAACGATTATGGATATTAGTTAGATATATATTTTTAATTCTATGTAGCATTAAATTATATATATAAAGCATGAAGAATATTGTTTATAAACCAGGCAGGAATAAAATATATTCGTCAATAGAAAGCGTGAAAGCGTGAAGTAAAATAGTTGCGAAAAGAGCACAACAATAAATACACCATAGATAAAACAAATACCCACATTGTATATTTTTTTTTTTATATTTTTCTAATGTTAATCCATAGTTTCACAAGCTTGTCACCTTTCCTTTTCCTCCGGGCTCATCGCACCCTCAACAGTGCTCCGATTTTTCCCTAAATAAACAATCATCATTTCGAATTCCATCGGGGGATGAGAACAGAAATAATAATTGTGTGAATAACTTTAACAATTAAAATCCACGTGATTATATCATTAAAATAATTATTAAATTCAAATACTACAAGAGAATATTAGTGACAATAAGAATGAAAGAAACATAGAAAAGAGACGGACCAATCACCACTGTAATATTATTTATTTACAAATGGAAAATATATAACTTCAAAAAATATTTGTCAACCACCAAATTGATGAATAAAATATTCAATCGTACTAATTAAACAAATGATAATCTTATTTATTTTAAATTAATTAAATTACCTTCAAATCCTTGATTGTCGTGAATTTCACGTGGTGATCCTTGCGTATCTTGATGTTGTCCTTCCAATTCAGCTAATAAACACTGATGTATGCAAATATATTGCTGCTCTGTTTGCACCATCCAAACACGTTCTTTTCTCATCACCCATACAATACCAAATATATCAATCTCATGTGACACTTGTATTTGTTGAAGTATCCTATCGAGTGTTATGAATGTACCACTTCTACCAACGCCAGCGCTACAATGAACAACTATTGGTCGTTGATCTGGTCGTACACGTGCTCTAAATGCTTTGACAAATGATGCTAATGTTTGTGGCGGACTTGGTACACCAAAATCTGGCCATGTAGTGAAGTGGAAGTGTTGAATTACTCGTGTCACATCACCCTGAATAGTGAAATTAAATCGAAAAAATTAATATTACAAATAATTCATCCACTATGTAAGCTAAAAAAAAAAAAATGTTACCCTGCACAACATAAATTCCGTTATGCTCCAATCATGATAACGTGTTTCATTTAAAATAGTAACACAAATATCTCCATAATAAACTGGCAATGTATCCATAGGCCAATAATGATCACATTTTTCTCTGCCTTTTTCAATACATCGCGTTAACATAACAATAGCACGACTATTACTCTCCCAAACCATTCGCCAAAAGTCATCACGTGTAGAATGCAATGGTCCTTGTGTGACAATAAATTCCCTCGGTGAATTATGTCCAGGTACATAATTTGCATTTATATAATCCGAGCCCTCTTCATCATCAACTGGTTGTAATTTAAATCGACTATGATCGTACGGTAAAATATTTGTGAAACGATTTTTAGGACGATTACATGGTAAATCAGCAGCAGTGCAAGCTTGATCTCTACCAACATGTTTTAATTCTTCAAATTCTTCTGAAAAACGGAAATCCGAATCCGCTGACATTATTCGATAATGTTCCGCAAATCTTTCAACAGTTATTGGCCGACTGACAAATTAAAGAAACAAAAATATATGTATATACATTGATAATTAATATTTATTTATTCATCAATTGATTGTTGAATATTAAAATAACTAACCTTGTTTCAATTACACTGTCGGGCAGTGATAAATTATCAGTTGGACCATTGCCACGCGGCTCAGCTATTTTACGCAATTGATTACGATGCCGTCGAATTAATAAACCAATACCGAGTAATGTTAATAAAAGTACTATTGGCACAGTAACACCGACAATTATTGCAGTGTTGTCTTTATCTAGAAAGAAAATAATAGTAATTATTATAATTAAACTATTATACAGAATTAAATAGTAAATATTACAGCTTATTATTGCGAATTATAACACTGGATTATTTTACATTATTAATTATTATTCAGTATTGTATTAATTTAAAAATCAAAATTGAACTTTTCACTCTTATAAATGACAGAATTTGTATTCTCACCTGCTGCCAATATCAATAATCCTTTAATAAGACATGTGATACATAAATAAAATGTAACAGTGTGTAGAATATATTGATAAGTATAATTAAATTGGAATTAATCAATAGATAGAGTAATAAAATTGTTGCTTACCGGTCTGTATAGGAAAACTGTAATTGGTATCAGTAAATTTATCTGGCGCTGTAAACGCGCGTACTTTAACGCGATACGTTGATCCTGATTTTAATGGTCCATTGCAATAACCCACGACTTTATTATCACAATTGTCACTGCCAATAGTAAAATCTTCAACAGAACTATTTTTAAATGGATAATACGGTTCCATAACCTACCGAAAAAAAAAAGAAACACCACAAAGTTAATATTAATATTAATTTCTAAATATTCCTGTATTTAACAAAATAATTTTTGAAAATTAACCTGATATGGTGGCCAAACACTGTAAGCTTGAACGTCTTTCCAACTGGGCATCTCAAGTCCAGAAGCATTTTTACTATCATCCTCCGCGACAATAACAGTATAAGAAATAACAGAGCCATGTTGTTCACTGAAATAATTCTTTCTAAATCGTATTTGTATTGTCGTAGTACTACGACAAACTTCAGTGGGTAAAACATGAGTGGGTGGTTTAGGTGGTGCTAAAATAGGCATTGATTGTTTCCAAACAACTTCGGGACCATAACCAATTTTTGTTTCTGCTTGTATCCGAAACAAATAAGTTTTTCCAGGCACTAAACCTCTAATAGTCCCCCGTAATTCATGAGGTTTTAAATTTTTCGTTTGCGTATGTGTTGAGCCTTCTAATCCGTACGTAATGGTAAACTTTCTAATAATACCATTGTATTCACCGCTAGGTAAATACCATTCGAAACTAATATCACTTGGTTGAACATCAATTGGATAAAAATTCTCAACTTTACCCGGATACGATTCGCTTGTGGTAAAACTTGCACTAACTGGATTTGAACGACGTAAATGATGACTTGATTGTGTATAACCAGAGCAAACAACCAATGTAAAAGTATAATTACGATGTGGTTTTAAATCTTTAATAGTGATACCATTAATAATGGTAATATTTTGCATATAACTACCCTCACTGTTGATATATTGCACTTCAAATGCGTCATATTCACCGGGTGGTATATCCCAAGTTAATGTTATACTCGTATCATTAACTTCAATTGCATGAATAGCTGTTATTGATTCAGGATAAAGTCGATCTGAGCGTAATAATGGTCGACTAACAATTCCATCACTCACTGTCCAAACAGTTACATTGTATAGACGACCTGGTGTTAAATTATTGAATGTTAATTTAGTATCAGTATCATTAATTGATTTATCACGTGTTGTATTACTTTTATCGCTTATACGAAAGCGATAAATATCAAATTTTGACGTTTGTATTGGCGTTGGTGTGTAACGTAATTTCAATGAATCTGGTAAATCACGATCGACTACAATCACTACTTCGGATTGTATTAAAGGCATTGTACGCGCTGTTATATTTGTGATATCACTTGTTAATTCATGTGATATCGTCATTATTGAAAAGCCGTAATTAACACCTGGTATTAAATCGTCAATAAGAAATTTTTCTATTTTATTATCGTTTGTATTTGATAATTCATCATCAATTTGTTCAATCTCTGGATTAATATCCGTGTCGTCATTGACATCATCATCAATTTTGTGATTTAAATCTGTAATATCATCAATTTTTTCATTGTTATTGCTGTTATGTGGATTATTTGAATCATTATTCATTGTGTCACTGACATTTTTCGTTTTAAAATCCATCGGTGAATCAATTGGCCACCATTTTATAATAAACGATTCAATTCTACCTTCAGGACGTGGAAATTCAAGCGTTACATTTGTTGAATCAACTATTGGTGTGATATTTAATACTGAATTTGGTGGCACTGTATGATTAACGTGTAATGGAAACAAACTTTCAACTCCAAAGCTCACTGTATTAACTTGTATTGTATATTTTTCGCCCGGTGTCATATCAGTAACTTCAGCTTCCGTGTCTTTAACACTTGGCAATTTAATCCAATGTTGATCATCATCTGTACGATATCTTATTGAATATTCTGAGAATAATGAATTTATTGGCGCTTGCCAATGTACCAATACCGTATTATTATTATTTATTACTGTTGGACTAGTTGTTACTTTATCAATTCGCAAATGTTGCGGTGGATGTGGCAATACTGCTTGAAAATAATCGTGTGGTTCACTTTTTAATCCGTGACTAATAGCAAATACTTTAACTTCATAACCCGCGCCTGGATAAAGATCTTCAAGAATAATATGCGATTCAGTTGTTAATGTCGTTGCACTTTCACCCGTATCATTTCTCGTGTGTGTTATTTCAAATTTTTCCTGACGTGAATTAACATCGCTCTTCCAAGATATATTTAATCCACGTTCAATTGATTTTAAATCTTCAATTATTGGACTTGATGGTCGTGTCACTTGGAATATTACTGTCTCGTTTGATTCCACTTCGTTACTAATTGCTTGAACAATTATTGTGTAATTGCGACCAGGCAAAAGTGCCTCGAGTATAATACGCGTTTTGTCAGTTGTTAATGTATTGCTATCGCCGCTAATTGACGTTGTCGTATCAACTTCGTGATATTCAAGACGATAACTGTCTTGTGTGCTTGAATTGTCTGGTCGCCATGATACCTCAAGCATTCTCTCATCAATACTTGCGCGTAAATCACGTACAGGTAATGGTTTCAAAGTTATTTCACCGCTTGCTGGCCAACTTGTTACTTTACCAGAGACAGTTTTTACCACGACTTGATAGGTTTTTCCGGGCTCCAATTCACGGAATTCCCACATATTACTGTTGGGTTCATTGCGATTGCGAGTAATTGGTGCAATACGACGATTTCCACCCAGTGATACTTGGTATTTGTCGAATTCGGATGTGCCATTGGGTGGATTCCAGGATACGTGAAAACTGTTTGATGTTATTGATTGTGCGGAGAAGGTTACGTTGAGTGGTTTAAGTGGAACGGTACGATATTGTGCGGTTGTTGGTGCTGATGTCTCGTCTTCGGAGACTGTTTGAACAGAGATATTGTACGCGCGACCTGGGGAAATAATTGTCGTTGAATACGTAAAGGTCAAATATTTTTGAGGGCTCGTTTAGAACGCTTCACTCAATAATTTTTAATTGTTAATCAAAATTACCTGGTACAAGGTCTTTGAATGCAGCTTGCGCTGGTCCAGGCGGTTCGCCTTCTTTTTCCACATAAAATACCGATTCAATAGCATCAGGTGGATCAATACTGACTTTATAATGTGTATAAATACCAGCTGGATACGGTGGTTGCCATAATACCAATAAAGTCGTTTCATTACGAAACCAAACAATAAATTTACCCGGTGTATTTGGTTTCGTTGTAAAATTACGACTTGTATAAGCAACACTCTCTTTAGCATCCAATACAGTAAATAATTGTAGTGAATAAGTCGCACCAGGCGTCAAATCACGTAATGTATATGGAATTGCGTCAGCTGATATTACACTTGTACGCGTTGTTGATGGTGGACTAATAGCGTCATTGAAACTCTGGACTCGTAAACGAAACCCAGAGTAATTGCCTTGTGCGGGCGGTGCCCAATGTACTATTGCAGTTTTTCCATTGCGCACAGCTATTGTTAAATTAGACGGTGGATCTGGCGCTGAAATTTCCCACATTAAATTAATTAACGTTCATATTTTATTCTCCTCAATCACGTTGAGTAATTAAATAGCAATTATCAGAATGCAGATAATTGATAAAACGTTATCCACAGATAAATTGACCGATAGATAAATATTTTTTTATCTCTCTAATATCCAAGCAATGAGTTCAGTCATTAAAAAATATAGATAGGACAACTTTCATCGGTTTATTATCCCCAATTTTTTCCTACAATAATTCCTATCACGTGATGATAACACTAGTGTTATCATGACCATTAATATAATAATATAACAAACCAGTGGTGATCGATGCTCTCCATGTGAGCCAATCATGCAGTGTACCATTACTATAGTACAACCAAAATTCGTATTTAGTGCCTGGTAAACCGTCCCGAAATTTAATAACATCACCAATATCAACAGCAGCAATTGTTGTATTTGGCGGTGGATAACCAATAGGTGGACTATAATCCAATCTATAACGTGTCCCTTCTTGACTTAAATTCCCTGGTATTTCAATTGCAAGATCAGCACAAAATCCAACCTGCTCAAAGAAATCGATCAAATAAATATTCATTGAATTCAGCTAATAAAAAACAAAATTTCCACCCTCCCCACTCTCTCTCTTACCTTCACCATGAGAATAATGAGGACAAATAGATTCCATTTGTAATGCAATACGGAAATTCTTCCAATATCACAACTTAACCTCAATACATTCATTTTCAACATTCTTTTTTTTTTTTTTCTTGCACTTTAAAAATTTCAATTCAATTGAAATAAACACGAGTATTATTCATAAAACAAAATAATCTTGATATGACAATGATTAATAACCGCGATGGAATGCAATTGGAAGACAATTCTTTCGTTAATTAATTAATCAACTAATTATTCGACAAAAAATGAAAAACAAATGAATAATAATATCAATAATAATAATAATAATAATAAAACTAACAAAAATAATATCACGATAAATCGGTGCTGCAGGCAAATCTCCACTTAGTAATCATATCCTGTCTTGGTAATTGATGCTCGTGTTTATTATGGCAATAATCACTTATGACGACAAACACCTGTGCATCCAATTTAATTGTGTGACGCGACAACGACCACGAAATAATATTAGCATCAATAGTAGCAACACCAGCAGCCATTTTATTTTATTTAAAATATTATATATAATCAAAATGTATTCCACAACCACGAATAACTTGCAATAATTGATTCAGAATAATAATACATAATTCTTTCTTATTTATGTATATACAAATTCACGAATGTGAGAGAGATAATGAGAGTGAGAGAGAGAGAGAGAGAGAGCAATAGAGATTCTTCGATATTAGAGGTTATATTTGATTCAACTCTTTTTTCTCTTCATTGTTGAAACGCGATTTGTTCATTGGAACATTCATTTCAAATGCACAGACACAAATGATTCGATATTGTGGATTTTTTTTGCGAATTTGTGGATGTTAAATAAGTTGTTGCGACGTATGTGTGCAATATGCCTCGTTATTATTCACCTTAACCATACTTTTATTACAAATACTATTGACTATATATCACTGTGGCCTTTTCTCTTTTTTTTTTTCTTTCGCCTTTTGCATTTATTATGTATAGCTAAGCCTGCCTTTCCCCATAAAATACAAATACATTCTCAAAACTCCTACTTTATGTATTTTTATATGTATATATATATGTGGATATGGGATATGTGTGTGTTTATGATTGTATTAGATGTTGACCGAGCCAGCGCCCCACTGAACTGGCCTGAGTTTATTATAAAGAGTGGGGATTTGAGAGTTTTTTGTGGGGATCAGAAAAAAAAGTGGGGTTATGTGTGTGGCGTTGTGCGGCTCATATGCTTTTAGATCGGTTGGTAAAAATTGAATTGGTTGATAATAGAAAACTTTGTGTGTTTCAGTTGGTATAATTTTTCTCTCAATCGGTATTGGAGATTTCATGTATCGACCGAGTATTTGAGACTCGTTGCGACTGGGAATGAAACTGTTGGTAATCGTGAACTTGGAATGAAACGGAATAGGACTGAGGACGCGATGAAGTGAAGAACAAAAGATGTAAAACCAATTGTTAATTTTTTGTTTTTCATGCAAACATGAATATTACGTAGTTGTGCATTTGTTTATAAACGAAGCTGCAGTTATTTATCAATAATATAGTATAAATATATTGTATAAGAAAGTTTTGGTGCTTGTCACGAGTTTGGTTTTTATTGTGTAAAATTTTCGAGGTTATGTTGTGCGCGTACCACAAAGGATTGTTGTTTATCGGATGAATTAATTATCCAGGACGATATCTACAATTTTCTTCAACACCGGTAAGTAAATATGTATATATATATTCCCAAAGTATTATATTTGTTTGCGTATATAATTTAATATTTCATATTCAATGAAAACCCGTTATTACACATGCAAATGAATAGATATTATTCTTTTATTCACCTCATTAGTCATTGAATTGTGTAATTGGTTCATGATAAAATAAAATCAGGTTATGATACATATACATGATTTATTTACGGAACATTAATTGCATAAATGAATTTGTACATCATTTATTCATTTTCTGCATCAGTAATAACAATATAACTTCAACAATTGCAGGGCAGTGTGATTCCTTTATGATGAAAAATAGAAACAAATATGAGTGATAAAAAAATGCGATGCATGTACTAAAAGAATAAAAATTATTTGGATTATTATTATCAATCCTCAATATTAAATTATTTACTTTGACTATTTTTTTTTCTTGATTTGCTCGTTCGCAATCGTGTTGTTGTTGTCGCTGTAGTTGTCGTTGTTATAACATCATCCGAACTACAACTTTCATTATTAATATTATCAATAAATAACAATTTACTTTTAATTTTGGTGACGTGTACAGTTGCATTGGCAACAAAACCGCCTTTACGAAATTTCCGTCTTGATTCGCTATTCTTTAATTTATTATTACTATTTGATTGAGCTTTTGGTAATTTAGCAATACCAAATAGTCTCAATGAATCATTTTGTTGTCCTTGTAACGGTTTTAATTCTGTATTATCACAATTAGCATTTAATAATGCATTATCATTGTTTGTATTGATATTTATGACTGTTTTGTGTCGACGTAAATTATTTCTTTTCTTCCTCACGCATTTTTTTACATTCTCAATTGGTTTATCATCGTTAGAATCATTGTTGGATATTTTCCCGGATTTATTTCGACACTTCTCCACTTTCTTTAATGCTCGCTCTTCCAATTTATCCGCGTAATCCAACGCCATTAATTTCTTCGAGCAAGATCTGTGGATTTAATATTTATTAGTAGAATATATTTGGGATTCTATTTGTTGATGTTGATACACACTTGAGCAATGCATCGCTATTTTGTTGGTAGAATGTCATATTTGATGTTTCCAATCGTAATAAATTTTTTCCTAATGAATTTTCAATGTCTAGATGTGAATTTTCATACATTGTCATTCCTGTCCATATTTGTTGCTTCATTGCAGTTAATTTCATGTGCATATCAGGACTTCTGGGTGCTACTGGTGATAAATATCGCATATATCTATAAATGCATCAGGAAAAATTATTCATTAATTTATTATATTGATTGGGATGACAAAAATGAATAATAAAAAATGGATTTCTAACCTTGGTGGTTGCACAGGACGTGGACGAGTTGGTAATTTAGCTGATGAAACTCGTTCAATTATTGTTTCATCATTGAATGCCAAAGTTTGTGAACTCAATAATGGCAAACTTTCGGAATCGAATTTTTTTTTTAACTCTTCAGCGTTTCCTAGTGGAGTACAAACACCTCTTGATCCACCACACGATCCTAATTGACAATAAGATTGGAATAGATATAATATTAATTGTGAATTGGAAATTCTGAAAGAAATTTTTTTTACTGGAAAAAAAAATACTTTACTTCTATTTTTGTTGAATTGTTCACTCGTTGTTCGTGGATTATTTTCATCAGCTGAATCATCAGTTAAATCACAATACATATCTGAACCTGGATCAGTTGCTGGTAAATCCATCACCATTCGACGATTCTACAAAATAGAACAAGAGAATAATTAAATTAATTCATTTTAATTCAATAACAATTATCAGACACATTCGTATCTTTTTTTTTTTCTGTTATCTTTTTTTTTTTATTATGAAACGATGTAAATGAAAATGATGATGATACAGCCAAAAGTTTCCGCTTAACACGATGATGTTTCTCGCCCATTGAAGTGGTTTTACGTCGTATTTTTTTTAATTTATTTATTATTTGAGTTCTTTTTAATTGTGGCGATGGTGGTGGTACACAAAGACACGGTTGCAATTTATTATTGTCGTCTGATGAGTCTGAATTAATGCAATTAGCTGGATCCAATTTTAATTTATCATATGTGGAACTGTCCGACGTGTCGCCTTCGTCACTGTAAAAAATTAATTATGAAAAAATAGGGAAGAAAAAAAGAAGAAAATGAAGTATTATTAATAATCAATAATAATTTATTCATTGGATTTTTGTTTTCTATTATTTCAAAGAATTTTAACCTGGAATAATCCGTGAGATTGATATTTGTTGGCTCGTCTGCACTTGATCCTTCTTTAATTAATCGTATGAGTATTTTATTTCGCAATTTTTCCTATTCAATAAAGTTAAATAAATAGAATGAGTTTATTAATAGGATTAATATGGCTAGTGAGTGATTGTTTTTGTCTTTAGATTATTATTGATGAGTTAAAATTAAAATACTTTGGTTGGATCATCGTCAGAAAAATCCAATAGGGTTTCGCAAAATGCTTTTCCAATTTGTTCATAATCTTGGATGGAAAAGTGAGTGCCATTTCGTGATCCCAATGTTGATCCACCCATTGACGCTTCCATTGTATAACTATTTTGAATACCCATTAGCCAAACTACCACACGGCTCGTGCCCTCTTTGCCCTTTTCAATATGAAATTTACAATTTTCAAATGAAAACTGTAAAAATAAAATAGAATTAATTTGGCATTTGGAAAGAAATAAAATAATAAATACTCACTTTATCAGCTGCATTTTTATGCAGCATTAATGGAAATATTTGTTCAGTCAATTTTCCATAACAATTAGCACGTTTGCTTTCACAACCATAAATAAAAATATTATGTTTTCTTGAGTGTGCATGAAGATCACAATACATTGCAATACCACACTCCTCCATCAATCTTCTTATCATTAATTTCGTATGCCAAACTGATGGATAACTTTCACGCATAACTGTACGATATTGTCGATTCAAATCCTTTCCCGATAATGAACAACGATTATTACCAACAATAACACCATCAGGATTTAACATTGGTACAAGTTTGAAAATAAATCTTTCACGTAATTCACGTGCTTGATTTGATTCACCAATTAAAAAATCAATTATTCCTTTCATCATCCAACTTGATGGTGTTTCACCAGGATGAACACGTGCTGTTATTACTATTCCCTTTTTTTTACGACCATCTTCGCTACAATTTGGCGCTGTTATTGTCAAATAATGAACATTATTACCAGCCAATGTACGACAGAGTAATCGTAGCTTTGTAAAACGTGATTTTACTGGATCGTTTGAAATTGCTGACAGATATTCCTTGAAACAATAACGAAAAAATATCAATTGTTATTATTGATTATTAATTTTGGGGACTTTTGGATTTTTGTTTTGAAGGGTTGCATTAATTACTTCACCTGCAAGTCTGTGTAGGTGTATGGATAGCAGTGAGCTAAATAAACTATGTCGTGGTCGTGTGGAAATGTTATGTTGAATGTTAACGTATGTTTTTCACGTTCTTCATCTCTGGAAATAATGAAAGTTAATTATTTTTATGAGTAGATGTCTTCTGTTGGGGATAAGCTTTTGGGTTCAAGTGTTCTTCATTATTTTTAGTAGCTATTAATACTTACGATGAATCGTTTTTGTAGTACGAAATATTGTCGCCACAACGTCGCCAACCAACTGCATGCATTGTAGCATCTTTTGTTGAATATAATAATGGCTTCAATCCATCATTATATAGACTGTCCTCTTTACAGAAATTAACAATTGATAATCGGTAAATAATTCGACTTCTCGTATTTGATATACGGAAATAAAACCACTGCATATGTCGTTGTGTATACATATCACGACGTAAATGCAATTGGTAATAACAGTCCGTTATTTTTAATACTTTTTCCAAATTCCCAGACTCAAATCTTGATTCAAATTCTAAATCGTTGTGATTTTTATGCGCTGAGTTATTGAAATTTTCATTGGTTCCACACAAATCACCGAGATACGATGAATTTGAATTGGATGATGACAATACAGTTGTACCACCTGTACATGAACGACTGAACTGTAAAAGAAATTCATTTTAATGAAAAAAAATTGTAATAAATCATTTAATTATCATTGGGAATCAATCACTTACATAATTTGTTGCACTAATTGGTGAATAATTGAATATAACGGTACCAAATTCTTCACCGACTGGTTTTGGTTTTGGTTCACGTCCGGTTGATACATAATATGGTTCCGGTTGTGCTGGTACATAATCAATATGACTAACACGATCTTGTATAACCTCGAAAAAAAAAAAAAAAAAAAGAAGAACGGAATAAAATATCAAATATTAATGATTGAAATATTTTTACGTATTAAATTGTTCATGGGATTTAAATTTTACTTTACACTCTGTAGGCCATCTTGGCTCCTGTGCGAATGCATCTGTTAATTGTAAATCAACATCTTTGAATTTGAGAATATTTGAGTTTATCGGCAGTACTGAATCGATATCACGTCTAGCAAGTCCAAAACGATCATGGAGATATTGAGTTGATAAATAATTCCCTGCAATATTTAACAATAAATTCTACATTATTTCTTCATTATATTACATTTTTATAGGATACCTAACCTTAAATTATGTTAATATATATGGGGAATTGCCAGAATAGAAAAAACAAAAGTAAGGTTATGTTCATTTAAATATATTTATGATTGTATTCACCGGCGGTGGTCTCGATGTTCTTCGAATCAAAATATTGTGGCATTATTATTTCTTCATAGACGACATCAGGGAGATTATTGTCGGGGAAAAGAAGTTTTGCACAACGTCGCCACAATGAACGTATCCATTCAATTATCCTACAATATTATATCTCAATATATTTCGTTTTTATATTAACAATCAATTATTCTTGATTTATTGTCGTAATGAATTCGTTGTGGGATTCCCCCGAATATTAAAATGGCCGTTCATATAACCAAACAAATGATGATTCGGATCGATCAAACGTTCAATATATTTATAGATCGCGTGTTCTAACCTGTTCATATTAATTTAATTATACGTTGTATCTAATTTCCGGTTTGATATAATGCATAAACTATTTTAGAACAATCAATTTTAATTAATAATTCGTGTTTTGAACTAAAAGAGGTTAGTTGTAAGATAGAAAAGAGTAAAGATAGCGAGACAATGAGATTCAAGATGGCGTGAATGAATTATTTACATTTTAGATGTCTAATTGATATAATGAAGTTAAATACATACCTGGAATAGGTTGAATTGGAAATAATTCTGCTTGGAGTATTCTTACACGACTGTTGAGTAAAAAATCCATTGTACATTGTCAATAATCGCCAGGCAATTTGCCTGGATTTGTATTTACATTCATTTGACGACGTCACGCCATTTTTTGCGTTTGACTTTAATAAATAAAAGAGCAATATTATATTTATTGTTGAGGAGCTGGTGGAATTCTTGTTTTTTCTTTCTCATTTATTTATTGGCGTGCGCGGATAACATGATATTATTGATCAATCAAAACTGGTAGCTAGGCATCTGGAGTTTGAATTAATATTCCTATGTTGGAAGGCCATTGTTAAAGTAATTTTGGAATTTCATTTCAAGGAATTGAATGGAAGGTTGTTATAAAAGTTCTGACATACGTATTCATATATTTTTAGCAGTACAAAAATAGATGTAATATTAAATTCTAATCATTATTGTTGGTTGAAGAAGTAACTGAGAAAATTCTGTAAAATAAATTAATTCAACAGATTTTGGTTGTCAATAAATAACAAATTAACAATGGGTTGGACTGTGACTGTGGCTGTGAGCACTCTCAATCAATGGGTGATGGATTTTGATGGTAATTATCGGAGGATACTTCAAAGTATTGAGGAAGCTAAAAGGGCAGGTGCGACATTTCGTAGTGGGCCAGAATTGGAGATAACGTAAGTAAATTATATGAATGTGATTTAATTTGTATTAATTTTCTCTGTTTGTCTCTTACCATTTTTCTTTTTTAATCTTATTTTTTTTCCTATCTGTTCTGGGTCAATCAATCGATGATTCGAATTTATAGAGGATACAATTGTGAAGATCACTTCTTTGAGAGTGACACGCGATTGCACAGTTGGCAAGTATTGGCAATGTTACTTAAGTCTCACGTGTGCAACGATATAATTGTCGATGTGGGTATGCCAGTGATGCATAAAAATGTAACCTACAATTGTCGAATTGCATTTCTCAATAGTAAAATATTATTGATTCGACCTAAAATGCAGATGTGTGATACAACTTTGTATCGTGAGAGCCGATGGTTTTCACCTTGGACAAAAGTAATTATGCGGAATAATTTTTCCTTTTTTATTATTTCGAATTCTTTGATTTATTCTGATTGCTTGAAAGGATTCAAGTAAAATTTCAATTAATCAAATTATTAATCGATTAATTAAATGGATGTAGGTGCGAACAGTTGAAGATTTTTTCCTGCCACGAATGATAAGTGAAATAACTGGACAAAATGTTGTTCCAATTGGTGATGCAGTAATATCAACACGTGATACATGTATTGGCTTTGAAATATGTGAAGAATTGTGGCATCCTGATAGCAATCATATTCCAATGTCACTTGATGGCGTTGAAATAATATCAAACGCAAGTGGATCATTATTTGAAGTTCGTAAAGCACATGGAATATTTGATCGTGTTAAAATGGCGACAACTAAATGCGGTGGTTGTTATATGTACAATAATTTACGTGGTTGTGACGGTGGACGAATGATATTCAATGGCACTTCCTGTATCACAGTAAATGATGAAATTGTTAAATATGCACAACAATTTTCATTGAAAGAAGTTGAAGTTACCACTGCGACATTTGATCTGGAAGATATTAGGTAAAGAAAGAAAAGAATATTAAAAATTATGGTTTATATATTTTCTAATATTTATTTTGATTTTTTTTTTATTCCCAGAACTTACAGAAATATTGTACGATCTCGAACTCATTCAGCGGCAATGGGTCAACCGTATCCTCGGGTTCGAATTGATTTCAGTCTCTCGTCAAAGGAAAAAATATTCAAATCACCAGATCGTACAATTGGTGGTGATTATTTTAATGAATATGTTGATAAAATTGACGATGATTGTGATAGAAGAGATAAATTATTGTCGGGAATGAAATTTCTTTCACCCGAAGAGGAAATTTCAATGGCACCGGCATGTTGGATGTGGGATTATTTAAGACGCTCGTGTCAAGGTGGATTTTTTTTACCATTAAGTGGCGGTGTTGATTCATCATCCACAGCATGTCTTGTTTATTCAATGTGTCAAATGGTTGTCGATGCTATTGAGAAAGGAGGTAATAAACAAGTAGTAGAATTAATTTAATACTCCGTTAAATAACAATATTTATTATTAATAAAAATCTTTATTAACTCAATCACAAATGAAATAGATTATTTTAATTGATTTCAGACAATCAAGTGCTCGCAGACGTTCAAAAAATTGTCGGCGATTCGACCTACATTCCTCATGATCCAAAACAACTATGCAACACATTACTCGTGACGTGTTACATGGGCACAGAAAATTCCTCAAGCGAAACAAAGCAACGAGCATCAGAATTATCATCGCAACTTGGCTCCTACCATCATAGCATAATAATTGACGTCGCAATATCCGCAATACTAAGTATATTCCAACAAGTATCGAATCTAACGCCTAAATTTAAAGTCCACGGTGGTTCACCGCGTGAAAATTTAGCACTACAAAATGTTCAAGCACGAATACGAATGGTTATTTCATATTTGTTTGCACAATTGATGCTTTGGGTACGTGGTAGACCTGGTGGTTTATTAGTTCTTGGCTCGAGCAATGTTGATGAAGCACTGCGAGGATATTTTACTAAATACGATTGTAGTAGTGCTGATATTAATCCAATTGGTGGAATATCTAAGAATGATTTGAAAAAATTCTTGAGATATTTTCGTGCTAAATTTGGAATTTCCGCGTTGGAAAAAATTCTTGATGCACCACCAACTGCTGAATTGGAACCACTACAAGCCGGACAATTAACACAGTTGGATGAAATTGATATGGGAATGACTTACGATGAATTGTCGATGTATGGTAAATTAAGGAAACTTGAATGCGCTGGACCTTTCACAATGTTCTGTAAATTAGTGAGATTGTGGCATAATTGCACGCAGAAAGAAGTTGCGGATAAAGTAAAACACTTTTATCGATGTTATGCTATTAATCGACATAAAATGACAATTTTAACACCTTCCTGTCATGTTGAAACATATACACCGGAAGATAATAGATCAGATCATCGACCATTTTTATATAATCATACGTGGAAGTGGCAGTTTGATGCAATTGATAGAGAAGTGAGTATTTCATTTTTATTTAAAAGGTTCTTATGGTTATAAAAAAATTCAGTCTTCAAACAATTAATCAATATACAATATTTATTTGAAAATAATGTCATCAAATGCATCCTTCTTTTATCATCCATTCATTTAAATAAATAAAACTCAGTTGCAGGCGAATACATCGAGTGAACATCGTGAAATAATTGATAAAAAGGGAAAAGACGCAGCTAAATTACGTACAATCCGGATATCACCATTCAGCGGTAAGATTTATCTATTCAATTTCACAAAAACATCAACAATATAATTCTTACATCATTTCCATCTTTTCATCTCTTCTCTCCTCATACTACCACATATATATATAATATATATATATATATATATATATATATATATATATATATACTCATATCCTCATGAATAAATATACATAAACAATGATATTGTCAAATAATCATTAATCGAATAATTAATACACATTTCTTTATCGTATTTAATTTCTCAATATATTCTTTCAGGTAAAGCAGAACCGGAAGCCATTGTGTGAGTTATTAAAAAAATTTTTTTCTTATCTTTCGTTTCAACAAATCTCACCCCCCCCGTAATATTTCCACTCAATACAATAATAAAATACAAAAGAAATAATAATAATAATATTAATAATGATAATAAAAATCGATAAAACATAATAAAATAAAATAAATGCGAATCAGTACAAAAGTTTTAGTTAAGTTTCAATTAATTTCGTTATTTATATATAAAATATATAATAATAATGATAATAGATAAAAAATAAAATAATACACTTAAAGAATTAATTAGATATTAATAATACCACTGAATAATAATAAAAAAAAAATTTTTTTTTTTATTGTGTGATGCAAATTCGGTGTCATTGTTGTTTAATATATGAAATATAAATTTTTGTCTCTTGTACCATTTTTGTTCATTTTGAGTATTACAATGAAGAGGAGAAAAAAAAAAAAAAGAATTGAATTAAAAAATAAAAACTTAAATAAAATGGTGTGGAAAGTAATACACCAATATTTTTACAATATGATAATACATGTCAACGTTAATAATATGATAATAATAATTATTTTTATGACGTTATAGTTAATAGTTAATTAATAATTAATAATTAATAATTGATAATTTTTTGCAACATTTTAACGTTCAATTAAAATTGTTGTCGTCGTCGTTGTGATAATTAATTTTTTTTATTCGATGAAATATAAGTGTAATAATAAAATAATATAATGTATTTACAGTCTTGTAATTGTTTTGTTTTCTTAACATTCATTCATTCATTTTTGTTTGCTAAATTTCTATGATTATCAATTGTTTATTTTTAATTTATTAACTACTTAATTTAATTGATGAAAGAAACAAGAAGGAAGTAATAACCGTCGCGAAATAATAGATACAATTAATTTCCCCGTGTGCATTAATTAATCAATGTTTATTATTTATATTTGTTTTGTTTTTTTTTTTTAAATCATTCCTGCCACCATTTTTACGAAAAATGAGAGAAAGAGAAGTAGACGGAGAGAGAGAGAGTGGGAGGGAATTTTTAATATTATTGTGATGATAATTATTAATAGTTATTAAACAAATTGAAGATAGAAAAAAAAATATAATAATTGCACGAACCCCCGTTGTTTTTTTTTTATTTGAGAAGGAAACAAAAAAAAAATATTTATCACTTAGTAAAGATGAGTGTGTGTGTGTGTGTTTTTTTTTCCTATAACTAAATCTCGTGTGAATGTGTGATTTGTGTTCGTGTGCGATTTGTGACGTAATCTCGTGAATGAATTCGCGATTGCGAATTTATTTTTCATTATTTTATTCCGAAAATGGAAAAAATAAAATATTTTTTTACGATGATTGATTATTGATTCGGTTAATTAATTCATTGGGACGTCTCTGACTTTTTTCCATCCGGATTCCAATTCTTTCTTCGTTAAATTACTAAAAAAAAAATTAATTATTAACAATTATAAAAGATTCGAATTATTTGTGATTAACGAACGATAAAAACGCGGTGTTTAAATATTGTAATTTAATTTTGGGGATGGAAAAAAATGAGGGGGAAATAAATATCGATTGCAATGAATTAATAACGAATGAAAATCGATCATTATGAAAAATAATTCGCACGCGAATTAATTGATTAAAAGTTTACAAATGAAAGAATAAAAAAAGGAAAATAATTATTTAAAAACCATTTTTCCCTATAGTATATCACAGGTAACCCTACCGCAAGGTATGCATTTAAACAAATATTAATTGAATCGTGACAAATAGAAGAACCGTGGATAGAGAACAAACTTCAATAAAACATTTATAATTGATAAAAAAAAAAAAAATTCAAGAAAAAAAATTGAATGAACAAATTTAATATAATTTCATTTTCGTATTCGTTCGTTCCATATTTTTTTCAATGGGATATAACATTCAATAAACATTAATATATGAATGAAAAATGTTTATATACCATTGAAAAGAATTTGTTCTAATATTTATTAATATATACATGACCCGATAGCCTCCACTTAAAATTTTTCTCTCAATATTTTTATTCTTTTCTTTTTTATTCTTCCCCTCTTTTTGTTCAATTATTTCCAAGCCCATCAAAGTCGAAAAGTAACGCGTGATATTTTTCTATTCATTTATCTATTTGTTTATTTATTATTTTCTTATTTATTAATAATCCAATTCAATGAAAAATTTCTTTTTAAATTCGTAGATACAATTGAATGTATGTGAACAAATTTAAACGCGTTCAATCCAAGTTCTTTGGGCATTCAAATTAATTGTTGTTTAATATTGAATATAATAAACAAAGAAAAAAAAGAAACAAAAAAAAAGTAAGAAATGATCGACTTATTTATATAATAATGAGAAATTAATTGATTAATTCAATTCGTTGAGTGAAAATACTGCGACTCACAATAATATATAAAACATTATATTATATTTATATTTATAATTTATATTATTGCTCTCTCTCTTCTCTCTCTTCCTCTCTGTATGTGATTGCGAAGAGGAAGTTCATGTACGCACCTGCAATAGCATATTTGCAAAATTGCTGTTAGTAAATTTAAAATGTCGTTTGTCATAAAATTTAAGTAAAGCTGGACTGTACGGATGTTTGTCCTTCAAATGTAGATAATGTACTTCCGGTTCTTGTGTTGTGTGTCCGCACTCTTCACAAACATAAACCTAGAAATGGAAAAATAATCATAGAAATAAATTTCGAAGATTTATTTTTCAATTTTTAGTTTTGAATTGAAGAAAATATTTTTCTTTTTTAAATTTCAATTGAAATTAAATTATTTTAACTCTTTACAATATTACTCTATCATTATGTTATTAATATTCTTTTATTTTCTTACCTTAGTGCGACGTTCTTTGTATGCATATTGGTGTTGTACACCATGAACCTTGAGACAATGACTTTCGAGCGAGCATCGTTGTGTAAAACTCTTCTCGCAAAGATTGCACTTGTATGGCCTGACGCCTGTGTGCGTTCTCGTGTGTCGTTTAAGGTCGAATGTATCATTAAAACCTTTGCCACAGAATGTACATAAATAACGTTTTACATCGCTATGACATTTCATATGACGATTTAAAAGCCGTTGAAGACTGAAATTTTTGCTGCATACACGACAGGTAAAACGACTTGGATCGTCGTCCTGAAAAAAAATTTGGAAAACAAAATTGAAATTACAATTCAATTGATTGACCAAAAGAAAAAAAAAAGGCTTATTAAATATTACCTAACAGTTGGAATATACCAAAAATTGTTAGCGATTGAATTTAATTACTGTGAAAATTGTTAATTTGAGAAGCCAAAATGCGATCAGTAATTTAATACATCCCCAAAATTACGTAAATGTGACAAACATTATTGGGAGGAAAGGAAAGAAGCTGAATTTACAAAAGGTTGAGAGAAATTCAAGTTATAATCTCACCTTGCCAGAAGGTGGTCTATTAACTCTCTCCTCATCGCGACTGACTGCCGCTTGTCTCTGACCCTCAATAGCCAAAGGATTTTTAATTCCATGACCGCCATTGACAAATTCCAATTGACAGTCGCCCGGAAGACCCAACTGAAATTCCCAAGAAATCGCCCAATGAATAAAAAATAATAATAATAATAACAACAGCAGCAGTAACAGCAAAGAGAAGTTGTCGTGAACGAAAAAAAAAAAACCCCTAAACATCTATCTCATCACCGAATAAAACAAAAGAGATTAAGCACTCAAGTTGATTGGCATTGCATTCGATCGGAAAAATAGAAACCACCGAAAAATATCTATTCAATTATTTATTATGAATAATTATTTTGGAATTTATGCTTTTGCCTGTATCAATCCGGGGTGCTTACCCTCTGCTGCAGTACACCGGGACGTGGAGCTAGTGATGAATCGTTTCTTATTGTTGAACTCACATTAGCTGAAACGCCAGCAGGACTTGGTGCGTGTTCCATTAAACCGCATGCTGGTGATGTGCTTGTTGATGTTGCGTCTAATGAACAGCTTTGTGCACCAGGACTTGGCAGACTTCCTGCTGTACTGCTACCAGTGTCTAAATCTAAACCTGAAACAGATGCAAACAGATAAGAGCTAATTTTTTACAATGAATTTAATACAGTTGTGCACATCCGTAAATTTATATCAGTTATTTTATTATGAATGGATGGAATAGTATTTACCACTGCCAGTGAAACTCAATCCAGGACTCAACAGACCCTGATGATGATGTTGATGATGTGGTGAAGTTGAATTTGGCTGTTGCTGTTGTTGTTGTTGCATTTGAACTTGTATTTGTAATTGTTGCAATTGTGGTTCAGTTTGATGTTGATTTTGATTGATATGTAACGCCAATTCAGGACGTTCTTTGGCTAATGGTTGATAGCTCGTATCTTCAGTCGTGTATGAAATTCCCGACAATTTTGAGGTTGAAAATTGTTGTGAATTTTGAGTATTATAATGTCGTGATGTATCAAAACCGCGTGTCAATGTCATACTGTGTTCCGGAAATGGATCAACACTTGGTTCTACAGGCGTAGTCATTTGACCGTCTTGGCCAATATTACTTGACGCTGATGCGGGTGAATGAAGGGAATCCTCGAGTAAATCATTTCCTCCATCTTCAGTTGGCAATCGTGGTAAAAATAAGTCAGCGGCGTCACTCAAACTCTCCAACAATGCATTGTGATCCGATGGTGAACTAAATGTTAATGTCGCAGTGAATTGTAATGGATCCACAACTGCACCAGTCACCATATCAACCATCATTCCCGAATCCGTAACGTCATAAGCACCATATTGTCCCGCAAGCAAATCATTCGGTTGTATTTTATAATCAGCCAATTCCTCCTCTTCTTCTTCTTTTAACACCAATCCATATGACGCACATACATTCTGTAATAATGAATATTGTTTGCCTTCTTGCGCGCCATATTGTGAATGTGAATTTATTTCCTGTTGACCAGTATCACATTCCATATTGACAGTCGATGTTGGCGTTAAATAACCATTACTTTGTGTACCGCTATATTGATTTACAAAATTTGCCAAATTATTGCCACCTTTGAGAGACTCATAAAATGGCGGCAATGAACCTGTTGGTGGTGAACTTGGTCCATAATTTCCTCGTCCGCCATTACCACCAGGATTCATACCATCACCGCCGCCGCCGCCACCACCACCACCACCACCACCTGGACCACAACTACCGCCACCACTACCACAATTTCCGCCACCGCTTATACTATCGCCGCCGCCTCCATTTCCTGAACTCGAAAAACTCGATCCGCCATTTGCACTTGCGCCACCGCCGCCGCCATTACTTGACGAACTATTACCCGAATTACTACTCGAATTACCCGTACCACTGCCATTGGTATTTGAATTTGTTGCTCTACCATGACCAGCAGCAGCATTGACAGTTTGTGGTCCAGATAATCGCATTGCCAATAATGGTCGTGCAATTGAATTACCAATCATCTTTGAAGCTTTAGCACCTTCACGACTCTGTTCCTCATCGACTTCTTCCTTTTTCTTCGGAACTGCATAATCAATTGGCTGATCCTGTTCCGGTTCTTGAGTATGTGGTAATTCAATTTTAGTATGCTCTTTACGTGGCGGTTGTTTTTGTGTAGGTACTCGTTGTATAACGGACACTCTCGTTGGTGGTTCAACACGTGGCGTTGATGGTGGCGTTGGTGGACGTGGTAATTCAACTTTTTCCGATTTTCCTGGTAACGGTTTGTCTGTAGATGGTATAACCAATGGACTACCATATTCTTTACGTTCAGCACGTGTTAAAACATGTCCACGACTACCATAAGGTACATCACCACCGAGTATACTTGAAATAAAACGTCGTGGTGCTGTTGTCGTTGGTGTGTTAACCAGTGGTTGCCATTGCGGTGGTGGTGAATTAGCAGGACTTGAACTTCGCAATGACTCAGGTGTTGTTGCACGATCATCATCCGCTTTATCACGATCTAATGTAAAACCAACAGAAACAAAGGACGAAATAGAATAATTTATTCTGAAGATTGGGATAAATATTCTCGACACATTATCCTATATTGACAATATTCTAGAAGTTTTGTTATATCGAGGACAATTTAAACTAAACAGGCTTCATTCAACTCACTGATTCATTTTGCTACTTTATTTAGAGATAATCAATCACGAGTAGGTCATTAGCAAATTAATGAAAGGTTTAAATTAAGTTCAATAACTCGTCTTCCAATGACTTATCCTTTTATTCATCATGAAGTCTTCAGTTTCAAGGACGGATTAAACGCACTTTCAACAGACTTAAGTTGAGTCAGATATAACTGATCCCGATGATTGAGATCATTAAATAAATTCAACGCAATATAACTTCGATTGAACTTGGATCAATAAAAAATGACATCACCTCACAATTACCGAATTCAGAACACCTTTCAATAATTACACCATCTGCACCAATTTCATCATTATTTCAAATCAATTCGATCAATCGAAAAAATTTTCTACACAATTCATCTAATGTCCTAACCCTGACCACTGCCACGATAAAAATTCCTACATAACAAACACAGTTCTTGAAAGATTGAGTCATTGCATAGAGGCAAATAAAAAAAAAACACGATGTCTAATGGCATCAACTATATATTTATAATTTACATTGAATGATTATTCACTTGAATAAATCTACAACACTAACCGTTACTGTATATCTCAACAGGTAAAGGAAAAGATAACGAATAAATAAATGTAGGACTGGAAATTTATCAACCACTCTAAATTGAAGAAGGTGGACATAAAACAAAACATTTTTCATACGTAGATCCGGTGATACTATATACAGGTAAGTCACATATTGTAGACGACATATTTAGAATTTTCATTAACTTATATTTCCGCTTACTAAATATACTGCTATGTGTACTTAAATATATATATACAAATGCATGAGTGTGTGTATTGATGTATGTGATGGTATTTGTATGGTTTGGTCATCATTGCCAGCCATGGTGATTTGGCCCTGGGAGTTAACTGGAATGCGCGTGCACAGCATAAAAAAAAAAATTGTGAAGCGACTGTGTATATGTGTGTCTATATATATATATTTATATGTTACGTTTTGTGTGTTGGTAACACAGGTACGCACATACAATGACTTGGTCCCGTCTCGAAGCGGTCACGAGTCTCCCATGGTGGTGGGAGCTCTTTTACAGTCCACAGTGTCTCTCTCGTTCACTCTATAGTTTTACTGTATAACCCACGAACAAACACACACACACACACACACACATGCTAATCGACCGATGCATACATATACCACTCAAAGCAAAGGAAACAAGATGGCTCTGATTGGGTGAGTACTTGTTTTTTTTTCTTTTTTTAAACCAATGGAATATTAAAAATAATGGATTGATGTGAAAAAAACGACGAAAAAAAAAAAAAACGTAGTCTAATTTATTTACATGGTAATTTTGATGAATTTAATTATCAGGACATTGCCTGATCGATCGTTGAAGTCGCTGTGCAATCGCGTGTGATTGTGTAGGTGAAAAAAAAATTTTTTTTCACAATGTGTATATGTTTATTGATGAGGGGGAAAGAGGGTGGGAAGGGGTCATGCGTGTCTGTGCGGGTATGCAGGTGTCGGCACCTGTTTATCAGTCGCATTTACTAACGGTCTGTAGTTTTCATTGTTTTTTAAAAGAAAAAAATAGATTTTTGGGATTTATGGGGGTTACAATAATTAGAGAGAATAATTTGTGTATTGTGGTGTTTTGTTGGTTAATTGAGGATTATGATTGATTAATGTATTGATGGGTTGGGGTTTATGTGATGGTATGTTTATTGACAAATTTTTGATGGGGGTTTGGTATGTATTAGTTGAGTAATTGATTGGTGATGATGATGATGATGATGATGAACTTACATTGATGCTTGTTGACAATTAAACTTAATGGCTCGGAGGTCAATGGATTATCCTTGGCATTGCATGGTGGCGGTGATTTGCTTTGATGTTGTGCTTCCAATAATCTCAATTGCTGCTGATGCAGTCGATTTTTAATAAGAAATATTTTCGGCATTTTTACTAGACTATACTACTATTAAATAACACATGTATATAAATTATTTATGTATTTATATATTTATTTATTATCTTTTTCTATTATTGTCTTGTGTTTATTGCTTTTATTGTTGTTGATAACTTTATTTATTCAATTTACTTCACGCTGCCACCATTTGTGTTTATTTATCATCCGCATTTAAACTTCACTTTTTATTATTCTTCTCTCTCTTTTTTTTTTTATCAAGCGCGTGGCTTTTAAAAAAAGTATATTAAATGAAATTGTCGATTGGGTATTTAATATTCTTATCTCTTGTTTTGTTTTGTTTTTTTACTTCTTTCTTTCTCTTTATATTCACACAATTATTTCACAACTGTAATTGCATCAACCTTGAACTTTATCCGATAAAATTTTATCACGGAATAATAGACAAGAGACATATATTCCAGGTTGTCCTTGACAGTTGTCAAGCCGGCACATGAGAGAAGAAAAAGAGAAATAAAGACCAAGAGGCGTCGGACTTTATGTGTGTAAGAGATAGAAGGACGATGCGGATAAAATAGTGAGTGTGAATATACACAACAATTATAAAATAATCACGTCAATTGACAGTTAATCAACGCACAAAGGAAACATTTTATAGTGGAGCGAATAAAAAAGGTAAGAAAAAAAACAAATAAGTTTTAATGTAAAAAAAAAAGGAAATAGGTGTGTCTGCGCGCGTGTGCAAAAGATGTAATTTTTCCCGAAGTATTCGTGAAGGTTTCTCGCGAGCAACTGGGGCTTTGGTGAGATGTCGGACGCGGGACCCCGGGCCCCGACCGTGAGGCAGAGAATTTTATCCCCACTCAAACCGTGCGTCCGAACACGCACGGACTCGTACCTGCTGGCCCCGGACCCGCTCGGACCCGTTCGGTCCCCCGCTCCCGCACTCTTGTGCTGTCTTTCGCGCAGCGGCGCTACCTTGGCTCCATAACATCTCCCCCCACTGTCATTACAATTCAACTGTTACCACTACCAGCACCAATTGAACGCGCGCGCGCGCATTTACAAGCAATCCCGTCGCTATATAAAAAACTAATACTAACGTGTATTGCCGTATACTGCCTTTGGGTTCTCCACACTTTATACACAACTGGTTGGTGTGTCTGTGTGTATGGGTAAGAACGATGCATGCCTAGCAATGTCGCGGTTAAAAGAAGCGGACTCGAGGAGACTTGTATTCGCCGCTATGTAGCTGTGTGTGGCGCGTTGTAAACGGTACGCATATATGCACCTAACGGCCCCTCTACCAATCGGCCACAATGTCAATACATATATATGTATAATTCCATAATAATAAAGCGATCATATTGATGGGGAAAAAAATAAAAAATGCTTTTTTTTTTCCGCTTTTTTACTTCGCGCGGAAAATGAGAGTCTTTTTTTTTCATTTCTCTCGATTTTTCTAACAGAGAGGGATGTTTTTTTAAGTGTGGGTGGGTAAAGCGAGGTACAGAAAGGAGATTTCGATGCCAGTGAAGACGAGAATTAATATGTATGTGTGTATGTATATTTGTGAAGTGGTAGGTTTCCAGGACAGTGCAGATACCACCACTTGCGTTATGGGTATAGACTATTTATAGGATGGTTTCTAGCTATTACTTGCACTATTCGCATTTTTGTTTCTATAGTTTGGAATGTGGGTATGTCAGGGCATTTTTCTGCAATTTGATCTTTTTGATTTCATCTGATTAATCTCGGGATTTATTTCACCACACCCCGTATAATATTCTGCCCTTTATTAAATATTTATATCAGTACGGAATTTTCTTTATCCATTTCCTTTTAATATTACAAATGGCAACCTTAACATTCGAAGGACGCCAGGTTTTAATATACATATAATATACACGTAGGTGCACATTATATATCTATCATTTCCTTTCTTCCTTTTCACTCGAGTTATAACAGGTTACACTATTACATATACAATCATTTCTCCCAACAATGTTTATATATAAAAAAAAAAAACAATTCCAATCATTGAAAAATCATTTTGTCATCCAATAACCCCTCCATAATTCTTACACTGACTCCTCCTCGTTGTTCAGGTAGAGGGGAGTATCTCTTCTCTCTTTCTCATCTACCTCTTTCAAGTGCACCTCTGTAACTTGTTCCACCGCACAGTGACTAATATGAAGAACATTACTGAGGGAGTATTGTATAGAGGAAGAAAAAAATGTGTTTCAGCAAGAAATAATTGGAAATAATTGTTGCATTTTGATTTATCAAGATTATTTAATTGAATAATGATGATAAATATTAAAATTACGAAAAAAAAAAATTTTCCGGTACCGGGAATTGAACCCGGAGCCCCTGGGTGAAAGCCAGATATCCTAGCCATTAGACCATACCGGATTTGGTATTTGTATGATGATACGAATGGATAGTTGTGGTTTTACTTGACAAAAAAGTAGGGCAACAGTTTGCAGTTACATAGTCAATTAAATATTAAGCAGTATGTTAATCAGACAAAATTATCGGTGACCCAGTTCTGTTATATTGACAGTGGCCCTTTTTTTTTTTTTATTGACGATAATGATTGGACATTTGATTGATCCATCAAAATTAGTGATTCATACTATATGACAGATGGTACATCGTATTAATGCGCTTCCTATATATAGTGGTATGTTCTGTACATGTAAAAATATTTTTATATTCGTTAATGGGCCATTTAATTGATTGCTTAAACCTGTTTTTATTATTTTATCATTTTATGAACTCGGTATGATGAAAAACGAGTTAGTATACTCTTCGTAATCTGCACTTTCAAATTCTCAACTACAAGATACAATAAATATTTCGTTTCTTTTAAAATCCATCATTCATGTTCAAGGGTACAATACTTGACATTCATTTTCCCATAATTACAACGCTTTTATTATTTAATTAGACTCTTTTTAACCGTATTAATGACATAATCTATGATATTTTATTTTAGTTCTCAGATTATCAATAAAAATAAATGAATAAATAAATAAATAATGTATATTAAATATAATCTAAACTCGTTTATAAACATCAACTTCTTTACAACTGAATGAAAAAAAAATGTTCTATTCTATTCTAAATCTCACTGTTAAAATTTTTATACCAAATTAACTTCAATAATTCATTTAACAATCAAAATTTTGTGGTAGACATCTAAACAGAATTTATATCCGTTAATAATTCAACACTCCAAGAGAATAAAAAATGCATACACACACACCTATACAATATTTCAAGTAAGGTGCAGGGGTGATTGACTTTGAAATAGATCCCAGACAAAAAAAAAATCAAGAGGATTATCCTTTGAATACTAAACCAGTCTAAGGTCCACCACACACACATATTTATATATATACTTTCCCTCTTCACTGTATATAACTATCCATCCACACACAAACACACACACACCCATTCAAACATTCAACCTGATTTAAACGCTCCCTTCCGCCCTTCACCTTTTTTTTTCCTTTCCTACAACTAAAACCCCATCCTAACCTCACCATGTAATAAAGATATCTCCATCAATACAAATTCACAAAATGCCTCTATACTTCCAACACACAGACACACAACATACACATGTTGTAATCAAGAGACAATGTCAAGGACAAGATCACTCTCTGAAACCACTTATGCAACGGAAAAAAAGAAATATATAATCACGACAACTTCAAGAAGTTGAATAGCTCAACATTAATAATAAAAAATAAAGCGGAAGCAGATTAAAAATCAATTAAAAAAAATTACACACGCATATTCACGTGTCAATTAATATATTCACAATTATAATCATAACACACAACGTTGCATGTTTATAATTATTATTATTTCCAACATGAAATAAACATTGTATATCTGATGACATAGCTCTGTAAGATTTTCCTATACATAACAATCTATATCTCAGTGAGTATACACGTAACTTAGAAGTGAAGGGGAAAGACAGAGAAAGAGGAATATAAATAATAATAATAATAATAATAGTGGTAGTAGTAGTAGTAGTAATAGCAAAGGACAGACAATGTCAGTTCACTGCCACTGTCGTGGACGTGTTCGTTCTTGCACAGTGGAAACTTCTCTCGGTCGTTACACACAACTTTGAATTACATGTTTCTACATACACATATATATTTTTATTATATATATATATGTATGTAACTTTGTTCCACGTAATACAGGCAATTATTTAATACAAATTGTTGGTAGGATTATACATGCGTTTTCATTAATGCTATAGAAAGATGTAAGCAATAATAGAGGTAAAAAAAATGAAGAATAATGATACAATTCTTACGTAATTTTATCACATGTGAGAATTTTCCCGTGTCTTACTTTTTTTTTCTGTTTTATCACAATAATATCCAGTCTTTTTAAACATTTATATGTGAATACTGTTGAGGGGGTTTAGGTATGTGTTTATATATATATATATATATATTTATGTTTAAGTCTCAGCGCAGTAAATTTTGCTCTGAGAAGACATAACGGTAAAATTGGCGGCCGCTGGCGTCCAATGAACCCACTCGATTCTCGAGTGTATACTCACACAGCCCGTATAGGGGTATAGACAACACGTATCTGTATATGTAGGATATACAGTGTGTATGGGAGATAAGTAAATTTTAAGGTGAAAAAAAAAAAAAAAATATTGAATATTGAGTTTGGGAAAGGGGGAAAAAAAATTTTTGTTTCTTTTTCAGTAACAAGATGAAGAAAAAGATTTAGGTGATAATGGGTGAATCTTAGCGATGACGTGTGTTGGTGTCTTGTGGGTGGTGTAATATATATGTGTGTATATATATATATATATATATATATATATATATATAGGGGAGTTAGGGCGAGTCGGAACGCGTCGGAACGTGCTCGTTGACTCACTGACTCTTGACGGATTTTACCGTTACGAGCAAAAGTGAATAAAGTTGTGTCTCTGGAGCTTGCGGTATCTCCGCACCTGGAATGCATCGTGTGTCAGAATAAAATACGTGTCTGTGTGTGTGTGTGTGTGTGTGTGTGTATGTTTATTTGAATTCGTCATTGATCATTGCGCGAATTATTATGTGTTTGGTAATGCGAGAAAAAAAATTCCAAACATGTGTTACGGAAATAATAAATAAATGTATTTTGTGCCTTGGGCATTTTATATATTTATTTATTCTTTGGTAATAGAATTATTCTCCTTTCTTCTTGTTGTTACGATTAGTTTGCGATAAGAAGGGGAAACAGAGAATGTAAGGAATGAGGGTAGGGGTGTTAATTTCCAAGGCAGTGAATTATTTTTTTCCAGGTAAAAATGATTCATTTTCATGATTATTTGTTTAATAATCAAATTATTTTGAGCAAAAGTAAATGGGAGATTCTTTAAAGGTCATGGTCATGCGAATGAGAAGTGGGGAGAGTGAAAGAGGGGAGGGTATGAGTCGGATTGAGAGATTTTTTTTTAATTAAATGTGTGAATGAAAAATTTATTGAATAGGAAAATATTTTCCAAAATATATTCGATGAATGTATTATTATTTTCTTCTTAAATTTCGATGGGAAAATTTTGTTGACAATAAAGAAATGTATTTGTATATAATACATGCCTCCTCCTCCCCCACTCCCCTATAGTTGAACCTTTTTTCTTCTTTCAACCCTTCGGTTCAGCGCCTTCATAAAATATATATTTCTCACAGCAGATTTTGATTTTATGACATGCGAAATTTTTGGGACAACAATGACGAGTTGAAAAACGCCACACCCGGATGCTCTGTCGTGGTCAACCCTCCCACTATCACTCTCATCCCCTCTTTCCCTTATACTCACTTTATAACCTTTTTTCCCCACTTTTGGTGACCAAAAAATATTTTTCACAGTTTATTTTTACAGTAGCACACAATTCACTGTTTTATTGTGTGTAATTTATATTTAACACTGAGAAAAATAAAAAAGGGTTTCAGTGAAGGATATAAATATTCTTAAATACCCAAACGAAAACATTTAGTTCTTTATACCTTTTTACCCCACCCTCCATTTTTATTTCGCTTCTATTTTATTTTCACAAAAATTTCACCCACAATATAAATAAAGAAGTGTAAAAAAAAAAAAAGGAAAACGAGAACCATACACAATCCTTCAACAAATAATTCTTCCAGTGTAATAAAAAAAGGGTTTAAAAAATGTATATCCTGTGGATAATTTTAGTTCCAGGACGAAGTTGAGAAATAAAAAGAAAAAAAGGGAAAACAAGTTGCCAATATTCCGTTATGAAACTTTTTCTTTTCTTTCTTTCTCTCGTCGTTTTTTATTTAAACATTTCTCTCTATTCTCCATTTTCATTTTTATATCTCTTGGCACATATATATATATATATATATGAAACTATCCTGAATAGAGAAGGATTGAGGATCTATGAATTACAGATATTTACAGCCCTCACATACCTACCAATCGTTTTTATATTCGTATATATACACCATGTATGTGTGTATATAAACCCTTCGAATATTTGAAGGAAAGAAAAAATAATTTATATATAAAATAAAATATTTAACGACGTCATGGTTCTTTTTTCTTTTTTTTTTTTCTTTATTACATATACGGAATTCTTTTGGAACTATTTTTCATCATCTTAGATATCTTTCAATGGTAAAATATACACAATGTTAAAGGTGTTTTTACTTAATTGTGAAAAAAAAAAAAAAATCCATTAAGACTCTATATTTCCCGGACTTCTTCACGTGAATATCCTCTTAACGAGCTAATTTTTTTTTTCTTTTTCACCAGAATAATTAAAGACTAATCAAGAATAAGAATCTTATCCGTAGAAAAATCTCACAGCAATGAAAACGAAAATAAAAATTGCAATTACTGCAAATAAATAAATATTTGAATCTACAGGAAAACAAAAATATATATTAAACAAGAGAATAACAATTACCAAAACCAGTAGAACTTACAACTACAAATGAGATGAATAAACCAATGACGAAATAGTTGACATATCCGCCCTTTCGAAATTGAAATTGAATTGAAATTCAATATGAGTAGTATAGTAAAACCTAACAAGCACAAACCTGTCGACGTATAGTGTTTTTTTAAAAAGGGATCGATGAGTCTATTTCTTTTTTGCTTGTTAGTAGTCTTTTGACGATGGATATCACTCATGCATTATGATTTTTTTTTCCATTGCAAAAAATAGAGGATAAAAAAAAATTGTTAAGAGAACAATACAAACAGGGATATAAAGTAGGTATAGAAAAGATGATCCTATTTTTCCGCGGGACGCCCCAACGTCTTCCTCTTTCTCTCACTCATTTCCTCTCCTTTTTTTTTTTTCTACTCTTTGGTCTAGGTATAGTGTATATATATAGTGTATACAAAACGAGAAGAGAAGCGTGGGAGAGCACGGACAGGTGGGGAACATTTTGTGGCGCGCATTCTCTGTGCACTCTCGCCTATGTTCACACACATGGTGAATTTATGTGTATAGGTTATACCTTTCTCAATTTTCCCATACTCGAGTCTTCCTGCACCTTGCTATATTGTACACAGATACATACACTGTGATTTTTATATTTATTTCTATTTCAAGTTCGCATTTTGTTGCGCTTAACTGTGAGGAAAAAATTGGTTTAGTAGTTTTATTTTTTTTTATTCTTTGAGGTAACTTTTGAGGTCAATGTAATAATTGCTGTAACTCGTTGAGAAATTGTTCTATCGATTGCGTCAGGTGCTCATTTTGTGCGCCAGATTGTTATCTATGATTTTGTTCATTTGTATAAATAGCTTTGGAGTGGTTTTAAATGAGATAGAAGCGTTTGAAATAAAAATTTATTTATAACATGGAAGTGAGGGTATTTTGCAATTTTGTCGTAAGGATTTCCTTGAGTTATTGCACCTTGAGAATTATATGCAGACACTTTTATGAGAATTTGCATTTCAAGTTCGTGAAATAGTCGACTTGATTACGTCATATATATTCATTCTGTGATTCTGCCTCACAATTTTATCCAGCAATACTTCAAAAATAATTTAAACTGAGAGAAAAAAGAACTGAAGAAAATAAAAAGGAAATGGAATAACTAAAATTATACATGTTCCCATGATCGATTCTTCGATTTCCTGCATCTGACTATACACATCCGCAAACATATCCTCTCAAGTTCGCTTTATTTGTTCCTCACAACTAACCACAGAGAGAAAAAAATTTTGAAAATAAAAAAAAAAATCTCGTCGTCTCTGATACAAAACGTCAAAAATCCACGCTCGTTGAAAAATCATCATAACTCTGTACACAAAAATCCCACAAATCTCTACAAACACTCATTTTATGCCTCAAATTATGCCCTACAATTTTACCCCAATACACCACCCACCCCAACCGCCCCCATATTCGTGAAAAACGCCCTAGAAAATAAAAAAATTGATACAATCCAAATATACATTCATCGAATAACAAAAATAAAACTAATCTCAATAAATTAACGTACTATAAATAAATATATAAATATTACCCTTTTTTTTTTTTTCAATAGTGTACAGAGTATACATATAATACTTGTAATACTGTACTATACCTATTTACCCTTCGTACTGTCTCAGCAAAATATGGATGGTAATGTTGAACAGTGTGAGAAAGATTTCAAATCTTTTATAGTATACGTTTTGAACATATGTATATATACACATATAAAATAAATTCATATATATATATATATTCACGGTGGCGTGGAACCGACGACCGAGGAGCTGGTGTCCTTGGACACTCGCGGATCGCCGGCCACAGGCAGTCAATGACCTAACATTCTTATATCCACCGGCGCTCATTCGTTCGTTTCCTTCGCCTCGGTTCGCTTCGCTTCGTTTCGTCTTTGCTCAACGTTTTATCTCTGTTTCATTTCTCTCTCACTCTCTTTCTCTTACTTTACATTCTTTCTCACTCAATCACGCTTTGTCTATGTATCTTTATTTCTTTTCTGTGTACCATACACTTTGTGTGTGTGTGTGTGGTTGTCTTCCAACCAGTGAACGTGACGACCAAGCGGATACACAAGGCAACCGTGCTGTGACGAAGCGCTCGTGTCATATCAGGACTCAACGTGGCAATGAAAATGAAAAAAAAAATACATTTCATTTTATTTTTGTTTCATACATAGATTCTGATGGAGAGATTGCTACATTTGCTGTTTTTTTTTTTAGGGTAGTTATTGTTAGAGAGCAAAGAGACGATTGTGAATAGAGAATTGTTGCTGGGAATAAAAAAATATAATGAAGTTGAAATAAAAAATCATATCTCGGTGGAAAATTGTTGTATAAATTGGTTCAGGTAATCATTTTGTGCGTCCAATTCTTATCTACAATTTTGGTTTTATGTGACTTTCACCCCCGGTGAAGGGAAAACCGTGAAAATGGGGTTTGAAAAAAAAAAAAAAAAATTAATAAAAGTGAGAATGAATTTGATGAAAATTTTAGAAGATTATATTGGATTGTTTCATTTCAATGGTGCTAATTGTGGGGTTGTTTTTTTACGAGGGTGGATTTTGTGAAGGCTTCTTCCTCATCCACAAATAATGGTTGAAACAAAAAAAAATCTATTAAACTATAACACAATTTGGAATTAAATCAAAATTTTCTTCAACACACACCCCCATTTCTTATTACAATAAATATAATTCTGATCTCATGCATATGATAAATACACATACTTATATATCTTATATACCTCTACATATTTGTATAGGTGTGTAAATCATTACGAAGGCATATATATATATATACTGGAGCAAAGTCCGGCGACCCTGACCGCATTTGTCCCTATACAAATGAACAAGGTCATACCTTAAACATTTTCATCACCCTGAAGGAAAAAAATAAATAATAACAATGAATACCCCAATAATCATTCAACTAAATTACCAACAATATTATCTACACTATTCTCAACGAAAATAAAATATAATAACCGGTCAAAAAGTATTCCACAATCGATAAAAAAAAATAGTCCTAGGAAAAATGTGATTTCCGTTCTTTTCTCAATAAAAATAAAATCGACTCAATGATTTTTTTTCGTTTTGTTTACTGCAAATAAAAAATACAACTATAAATATATATTCTCCTGGGAAACATGAATTCTTCCATCTTTCTCTTTCCTCCATATCCTCTTTTATATTATACATAAATATATATATATATATATATACAACCAACATTATTTTCACATTCCGAAACGATCTCACTGTATATAATCCCTTGTAGTTGCTACTTCGCGCTGTAGACTCAGTGCACTCCTGTTGAAATGATTCGTCCTTGAATACTCTCCAGATATCCATTACATACACACATATATATATATATATATACATCATCCAAATAAAAATAAAATTTATCTAATAATGAATACAAATAAAACGAATTCAAAAGCAATGAATTATTGAGTTATTATTATTTATTAATAAATATTTTATTATATTTATATGTATGTTACAGAATTTTTATTCAACATCAATATGTTATAATAAAATTTATTATAAATTATTTTATTTGATTGTGTATGTGCAATGTACGTTATGTTAGGGTGCGTGTTTGTACGCGTTTAAACGCGTTTGAACATGACCGAGCGCGAATACCAAGATGGCGTTGAGTTGGTGCGCTTCGTGGCATGGAATCTGAGATTACCTCACAACCATCCGTATGGCCCTGTATAGGATATAGCCGTGGCAGTGACAGTGGGCTTTGCCCTCTTTACTCCTCACGTTCCCTCGTCAATATCTTTTTTACCTCCTTCGTTTTTCCTTCTTTCGCCTCGACGAGTCCTCTCACCGCTTTACTTCACGAGCACCTCTCTCGATCTTTCTGTATATAGAATCAACGCTTACCTGTTTCTATCCCGCTATATTACGTACACAACACAACATATGTACTTTTTCCTTTCGGATATTTAAAATCCACTGGAATATTAGAGGACAATTTTTTTTTTATTTATTATTATCAATTTGCGGATTTTTATCTTCATTGTTATTTTTTTATTATTGCAGAACTGTTCTATCTTGGTTTATTATTTTTATATGAAAGATATTGTGGTTCTTTATTTCACAACTGTTTAATTATTTTTTTTTAATTCAATTTTTTTTTTGTTATTCATTGATTTAATTAATTTTTGTTTTTGATTCACAGGTGCAATGACCTCCAGAGAAGGATGCTGATGGTGTAATTGGATAACAACAGGGAATGTATAGGTGAAGTTTGAATATTATGAAAGTAAAATAACAATTTTGTGAATCAAATTCACCAAAGGATCTCAGAGTTAAATTCTTTGACTATATTTGCTGCTAATGTACATAATATCAAGAGAGTATAGAAGGATCTCTCGTCGGGTTTGGAGTAGTCGGGTGAGGAAAGAAGGAGGACAAGAGTCGCGCCTAGGACATTCACCTCTCTCCGTATAAATGCATGTATATATATATACAATGTTGTATATATCTTCAAGAGGTGAGTGAGAGAAAAAAAAAATTACTTAAAGACTAAGAGAGAGAGAGAGAAGTCCATCGTGGCCGCCCTTACACAATCGTGCGACCATGTCTCGTATATCCATTATATATATACATACACTCTTTCATGGCAGCCATTTTGGTATCTTTCAATGTCGGAATACCAAACGAATGACCTGTTTTTATTTCATCATCATTACTATTCCAAATGGTTAAATAATTTTTTATTTCATTTTTTTCTTTATATATCAACTCTCACAAATCCATTCACAATTAAATTGTATACATAGATAAAGAAAAAAAGGAGGTATTCGTTTTTTTTTTCTTTTTCCACCATCTTCGCAGTGACTCAACTCTTTTTTGTTATTTTTCAAAATATTAAAACGCAACTAAGCCTAAATGTCGACGACCGGGACATCAACCTTTCAGATTTAATTCCTTTTTTTTTATTATAATATAAATATATAAAAAGAATGAGTATATTTTTTTAATTGTGTTTTATTGTGTCAAAATTGATTTTATTGTTGTATTAAAATGATGCTTTTGAACGAGTTAATTGTGATTGTAAAAGTTTGATAATTATTTATTAAGTGCCAGCACGATGGACAAAAATAATATATATATATATATATATCTGCATAAACTTGTTAAAAAAAAATTCTATTTTAAAGAAGTCAAATTGACATACACTTAAATCAATTAATTATAAATTCAAAAACATTCTCAGATAATCAAAAATTCTAATCTATTCCCATCATTTTAATAATTTACGTGCAGAAAAAAAAAAGAATACTTGTCCAAACTTGTCTCCAACAATTTGTCAGTTTAAAATTCCTCTAAATTTACATTTGCAAATATATCAATTCTTCTTCAATTTTTATTCAAATAAAAAACACAACTAAATCTAAATGTCGATGACCAGGACATTCAACTTTTCATATAATTTAATTTTGTTTTTTTTTTTTTTTCTCCAAGAAGAATCAAAAAGGTCAAAAATTACAAAATATATTTTCTTAATTTTTGCTTTATTGTATCAACTTACTTAATTGTTCTTTAATTACATAGACACACAGACTTGGTATGTTTATTGATTCAAAAGATAAATACACATATATATATATATATATATATAGATATTTAATAGAGAGTTGGAGTGCGCTGTCGTCTCACGACGTAACGAGTAAGATAGACTTTATAAGTAGGCAAACGTAACTGTTTTATTAACCGTAAACTGTGAGAGAGCTATATACACTATATATACACGCCTTGGGAGCCTTCGCTTACATAATCGAAAACACAGAGAGTGAAAATTGTGCGATCCTACTTTCGTTATCGTAAATTACATATATAACATACATATATATATATATATATATATATATAATCGATCATACAAAAAGAAAAAAATAAAGGTGGAAATTTGAAAATTAAAATTCTTACAGCAATTTTTTCCATTCTCATCTCTTCTTTTAATGATAAATATCTACAACTATTATGACTCGTTAATTTTTATTAGCATTCTACATTTATTTATTTATTGGTATACAAAATAACAAAATTATAAATCAAATTATTTCACTGTGAGAATAAAAATATTGGACTATGTTATAGACAATGGTAGAAAAAGTATATGGGGTAATATATTTTCGTGAAAATAAAGCAACCATAAAATATATATTTATTTTTGTGAAAAATTATGAGGAAACATAAAATTGGAGCAATAATTCTATTGTTAAAATTGGCCTGTTCTAACGTGTTACCCTGCCATATATAATTTCAATTGTTTATATATATATATATATTCAAATATCATCTTTGACCTTTAAGAATATACATTTTATATATTTTATTTATACATTTATAAATGGTGCACGTGAAATTGTAAAACAAAGTCAAGGTTATGCATTTAACATTTTAACGAATGATAATTCAATGGCAGGTTGCAATGGCCATTGTATATTTATATATTTATATTTATTGTGTATTATATATATATATATGTATATATATATATGTATGTTTAAATATATGGAAGTTGTAGAAGAATTATTGTATACATGAAAAGATAGAGTATAGAAGAGACGGACGAAGTGGGGAAACGACAGGAATAGGCCGGTAACTGCCGATGCCCGGACAACGATCCCGTCAGCGTTGCGGGGCCAACTAACGGTCCAATCCACCACCACCACTACCCATCCACTACCACCACTATCATCACTATTGACCACTTACCAACAAACATTGTCCATATAAAAGTGTATATATATATATGTATATAAAATTATGTATATGTATTCGGCGTCGTCATCGTTGTCGTTCGACCTCTACATATTTTTTTTCTTTTTTTTTCATTTATCTTTTTTGTTGGTTATTCCTATGAAATCATCTGGCGTTTATTTGTTATTTTTTTTATTTCATTTTCTTGTCGTTTCGTGGTATTGGTTGTTGGTAGTGTGTCATTACCGTGCGCAATATTGTTGCGTTTTGTTGTGTGGGCTGGAGAAATTTTGGCAAGAATAAAAGTCTTCTTGGCATTTTGTTTCATTTTTTATATGATGATGTTGTGGGTTTAAATATCAGAGATGAAATGTTTTGGAGGATTTGTGGGAGTTGATTGGAAGGTTTTTCGTATGGGTTTTTTTATTTTATTTATCGATTCATTTTCGTTTGGAGAATTGGGTATGGTGTTTTTTTTTTTTTTTTTTTTATGGGTGACAGTGAAGGGTGGGTGATTATGGGATTGTGTGGGAGGTGGTACACTACAAAAATTAATAACGAATGTCGAAAATGTAAATACTTCGTTTATTTAATAATGCAAACTCGAAAATAAATTTTTTATTACTCAATTTCACTTGTTAATTACAATAATCATATTGGTTTGATAATATAACTTGGAAATTGTGTTGAATATGTTTATTAATGATGTAATAATTAATAAACAATTTATTTTTATCTCTTACATTTGTTTTTAATTTTTTTTATTACCCAATTCCACTTCTGTGTAGAGTTAGTAACAAGATGTAATTTTTCTCCTTTATTTTATCCACCATTTTGTTCGCCATTTTGACTGCTGGAAAATATAGCATGGAGGGAGAAGGCCGGCCTCTAAAATTTTGCGGGGTCGCCCAATTTTTGGGCGGGGCAATGGGTGCTGTTGAGTACCTAACTCTACTTTTCTGTGATCCGGATACAAATCTCATTTTTCGAGAATAAATTTCAACGTTCAGCAGGGATGTAGAGTAGTGACGTTAGTGGCATATTAAAAAAGGCCTCGCGGATCCGCAGAGTAGTGGGCGAATATGATAAATAAAGAGCTGGTTGATTCATTATTAATAATATATGTTTAATTTAATTTTACGGTTCTGTTATTAAACAAATTGAACTTTTGCAATGAAAAAGTGGAATTGGGTAACAAAAAATTAACAACGATTTAAATTGAATATATATGTATTTATTATATTCGTCTGTTGCTTCGCGACACCGCGAAACATTTTTTAATGTGCCACTAACGTTAATATTCTATATCCCTGTTAAACGTTGAATTTATTCTCGCAGAATGAGCGTTGTATCCGAATCATAGAATAGTTGAGTTAGTGGCACATTGAAACATATCTCGCGGTGTCGCGAAGCATTAGGTGAGCATAATAAATTGAGAGACGGTTGATTTATTATTAAAAATGCATATTTTATTCAATTTACAGAGCCGTTTATTGAATGAATGCAATTATTGAAATTTAGGAGTGGAATTGGACAATAAAAAATTAACAACAAATTTATAAGATGTGAATACACGTTTATTAATTATTTACATATTGAAAGAACATATAAAATTCAATTGGGAGGTCGTAGTATTAAATAAACAAGAATATTGCAATGGGGAAGTTGAATTAGGTAATAAAAAATTATCAACTAAATAAATCGTATTATATATGTTTTGTTAACACTTAATAAATTAATAAATGAATATTTTTCATCTCTTATATTTGTTGTTAATTTTTTATTACCCAATTCCTTTCTATCATTACAAAAAACCCATTTGTTTAATGTCAGAAACGTAAAAATGAATTGAAAATATATTATTAATAATAGAAGCAATAATTATTCATTTATTATCATCGTCATATGGTTTATTGAAGGCGCAAAGCAATATTTAATATGCCACTAAAGTCACTACTCTACATTCATGGTAACTTTATTCTCGAAAAATTGAGATTTGTATCCGGATCACAGAAAAGTAGAGTTAGGTACTCAACAGCACACTGCTCCGCCCGAAAAATGGGAGGCCCTGCAAAATTTTGGGGCGAGACCGCCCATTTTTCGCCTTCCGACGGCAAAATTTTGGTATATCCATGTCACACGACGTTTTCTCATAATAATAAGATAAATATTCATATAAATAAATTTTTTAAGTATCCACGTGAAATAAAATTTTTTTTTACGTCGATATTTCAATAAATTACTTAGTTAATGTTAATAAAAATTGTATCACCTGGTTAAACTTTTGGAATACCCACGATAATGAAAGTTATCCGACGGCAAACTGATCACATGCATTTTCCAAAAGTTTAACCAGGTGATACAATTTTTATTAACATTATTTGAGTAATTTATTGGAATATGGACGTAAAAAGAAATTTTATTTCACGTGTATACATAAAAAGTTTATTTATGTGAATATTTTTCTTATTATTAGAGAAAAAGTCGTATCACCTGGATATACCAAAATTTTCTCAACATGATACCAAAAGGGTGGTCGCGCCTTTTTTTTTTGGGCGGGAAACTGTGTTGGCGTGCCACCAACTCTACTATTCTGTGATCCGGATACAAATCTCATTTTTCGAGAATAAATTTCAATTTCTGGCCGGTAATGAATAATAATAACAATCTGGGTTGATGAATAAATGCCTCGCGCGTCCAAATTACAATTTAGCGATAACAATAAACAAAAGAATCATTGCTTCTATTATTAATAATATATTTTTAATTCATTTTTACGCTTCTGACATTAAACAAATGGGTTTTTTGCAATGATAGAAAGGAATTGGGTAATAATAAATGAACAACAATTATAAGAGATGAAAAATATTCATTTATTAATTTATTTAGTGTTAATAAAACATATATAATACAATTTATTTAGTTGATAATTTTCTATCACCTAATTCAACATCCCCATTGCAATATTCTTGTTTATTTAATACTGCGATCTCCAAATTGAATTTTATATGTCCTATTAATTTATAAATAATTAATAAACGCGAATTCACATCTTATATATTTATTGTTAATTTTTTATTGCCCAATTCCACTCCTAAATTTCAATAATTCCATTCATTCAATAAACGGCTCTGTAAATTGAATAAAATATGCATTTTTATTAATAAATCAACCGTCTCTCAATTTATTATGCTCACCTAATGCTTCGCGACACCGCGAGATATGTTTCAATGTGCCACTAACTCAACTATTCTATGATTCGGATACAACGCTCATTCTGCGAGAATAAATTCAACGTTTAACAGGGATATAGAATGTTAACGTTAGTGGCACATTAAAAAATGTTTCGCGGTGTCGCGAAGCAACAGACGAACATAATAAATACATAAATATTCAATTTAATTCATTGATAATTTTTTATTACCTAATTCCACTTCTTCATTGCAATATTCTCGTTCATATGATAACACGATCTCAAAATTGAATTATATATGTTTTATCAACACTAAATAAATTAATAAATGAATATTTTTCATCTCTCATAATTGTTGTTCATTTTTTATTACCCAATTCCACTTTTTGATTGCAAAAATCCCATTTGTTTAATGTCAGAAGCGTAAAAATGAATAAAAAATAAATTATTAATGATAAATGAAACAATTTTTTATGTATTATCATCGCCATATTTTTTACTGAATGCGCGAGACATTTTTTATTATGAACCACCGACTTTTCTAGCATATATTCCTGTGAGAAATTGAATTTCATTCTCGAAAAATGAGATTTGTATCCGGATCACAGAAAAGTAGAGTTAGGTACTCAACAGCACCAATACCACGCCCAAAAAATGGGAGGCCCTGCAAATTTTTAGAGGTCGGCCTCTCCCTCCACACTATATTTTCCCTTTCCGCTGCCCATTTTTTGGGCGGGGCATTGGATGTTTTAGTGCCACCAACTCTACTATTCTGTAACCCGGATACAAAGGTAGATTTTCGACTAAAAATCACAATGCCAATAAGGTCGGTATCTTCCTTACCATTTCGGTTTTCATATTCACTTGATACAGCAACAGATTTTCGTGGATTTGTACGCTAAATTCGTTAAGTATTGGATTAAACATAATACCTGAGTATGTGGCACATAGAAGAATGCCTCGGGAGTACGGAGAGCAATAATAATATATAATAAAAAGGATATAATAAATAAAAATACTCACTTATTATCGACATTGCATATCCAGTTGTATATTAGATAGATGGAATTATTGGAGTTGGAGTGTAGAAGTAGGTAATAAAAAATTAAGAATAGATATAAGTGATAAATAAATTTCGTTTTATTAATTATTGTTATACTGTACATAACGAATATATATACATAATATATAACAATATCGACTCTCTGTGTTTCTTTTAATTCAATGTTCTCTCCTCACGTTCTGAATAGGATGGTATTGAAGGTCCATGACACCTTGTTATGATTATTTATTTGTCAATCGGTCAATGGTTAACCTCAAAATTGAACTACAACGAAAAACAATATAAAAACAGTATTATCCACCGAAAAATTATCACATATGTGGGTATTATTAATAAAGAATAATTTTTTAACATAACTTGCAACACAAATGATGGTAAATAATATAGAATTAATAAAATGTATTTTTCGGACAACATAACCTACCGATTTAGCATAATGTTTTACCATCACACTTATTATTATGTATTCAATATTGTAATATCAATAATAGTAATAAATAAATTTGTAACAATAATAAATGCGAGTTGGTTCTACATGTCGTACAATGTCTATTTTATGTCTATAAATCGAAATAATAGGTTGTGGAATGATATAAAACGAAAAAAAAAATTTTTTGTAAATTTTTGTCGATTTTTTGACCGCTTGCGCCATCTAGCGTTTTCCTCGGAACTAAAATTTCAATTTTTACTTTAAAAATTTTCGGATTTTAGTTCATCGAAAAAAACGCTAGATGGCGCCAGCGGTAAAAAAAATCGACAAAATTTTAATAATTCACCAGGAATAACGCTAGATGGCGCCAACGGTCAAAAAAATCGAAAATTTCTTCTTTGTAGTTCATAAAGACAGTCGCCAGGCACCGCCACCAGCGGTACAATTTCCGAAATTTTTTCGTTTTCATCAAATTAATTTTTTTTTTCTATTAGCAATGTATAAAAATGTTTAATAAATAAATAATGCCGTCTAATAATGAATGATATCGGTCATTTTTTTATATTAAATAATTATCCTAACAAGTAACCTAAAAATAAAATCACAAATATTTTAACCATTTGATTTCACCATGAAAAATCAAACATGAAAAATATATTTTATGAACAAATAATGTGAACATGTGATACAAATAATAAAACAGAACATATGTCAATACAAAATATAAAGTTTTTGATCATTTATATTGATATTTATTTGTATTTTTATATATAATAATTGATTACGATTGGAAAATACAAACAACAAAGAGATTATTACCTAACCTTTTTAAATTATTACAATAAATATATAATAATGATAATAATAATTATAATAATGATAATAATAATAATAATAATAATGGTACACATACAATCATGTTTAAAGTGGCGCTGTTTTTTTTTTTAATATCTCCTCTGTAATTATTCCTTTATCTATTCATTCCCACTTGTAATAATGAAAAGTCACGTTTGAAATTAGAAAAGTTGCAAAGGCTGTCTCAATTTTATGATTATATACGTATTTCTTCATGCGATTTCTTTTACAATAATATAAATAATAGAATTATCTTGTGTACATACCACAAATAAATTTGATTGATTGATTAATTAATTATGAATATTTAATATATCTCTTTGTTCACAGCCGATTATTTTCGTGTTTTATTTTCGTTTGTTCTCTCCATTTTTCAATTAATCGCACCGCATTTCATCCAGATTTAAATGAATTGAAATTAATTATAATAATTTAAAATTGTCGCGAGTTGTGATAACAAATTGTTTATCAAGAGAAAAATGGAAAAAGAAAATAGTGAGACAATCTTATCTGGATAATTCGTGACTTTTCTACACATTATTAATCAGAATTCCGCAGCGTTCTTCCATTTTTTTTTTTTATTCATTCTCTTATTTATTTATTTATTAAATTGTTTGTTGTTGTTGTTGTTTTTTTTTTGCCTACCATTACCCGAATTTTCTCTGCACTCCCACATTTCTCTCTCTCTCTCTCTCTCTCTTGCTCCGCCACACTCTCATTTAGTCATTCACATTTACATAGACAAACACACTCGACAAATGTTTTTGCATGACTATTTACACTGAATTCATTAATTGACTTATAATTAATTAATTCGTTCAACACATTGAGTTAATTTTCGTGAAGTAATCTAAAGATACTAATAATACAGAATAGGAAAAAGAAAGGGAAAAGAAACATCTCAATATCGAAGAGAAAAATGAATTATTCAATTGATTAATTAATAAATATCTAATAAAGTTTGTGATAATAATTTTTGTTCTTTTCCTTTTTTGTTTTCTCCATCTTATCTTGCATATACATATATATATGTAACAACAACGTACATCTAAGAGAAAGGAAAAGTGAAATGGCAATTTAATTTTTTTATTAATTTTCACTCTATGTTTTTTTTTTTTTCACATCTTTCATTTTAATTTTTCTTCCACATTAATTGTCTTGAAATTATTTCTGTCGATTGAAAATTTTATGTTAAATATTCGTTTGTTTGTCTGTTTCTTATTCACTACAATTAAATACACCTTAATCATTTTTTTTTTTATTTAAATATTATTCATAATATTACTGATTATTAATTTGATTTACAATGCGCGGAAATTTTATTCTCATTTACTTTTTTATTTCATTCACATATTTCGTCTCCGTTTATCATTTTCTGTTTCAATTACAACAGAAATATTTCTATTACTCGCTCTATCATTTTTGCATCCACACCCGGGGACACACAATTGTTAATAATTAATAAATGAAATAAAATAACCGTTCAAATGGCACATTATCAAATATAATCCATAAAAAAAAAAAAAAAAAGAGAGAGAGACCCCATGAAATAATCATGAAAATAATTTATGAACGCCCGAATAAAAAAAAAAATTAAATCAATGGTAAAAGCTTTGGCCGATTAATTAATAAAAATAATATATATATATATATTTATTTCTCTTTCAATATAGTCAACGAAGAAACCGAAAAATATTCAATTACACGAATAATTGAATTGCAATGTAAATAAATATTGTCAATTTTGTTTATAAAAAGAAATAAAAAAAGAAATTACAAGACACAAAAATATATATAAATAATTATTTCTCATTATTATTATTTTCCATATCCTTTTTTTTTTTTCCAATTGAAAATAAAAAAAGAAAAACTGGCACTTACAACCTCACTATTCAATAATAATAATTATAACGATAATAATAATATTAATAAATTTGCAATTAATTCTTCAAGATTTTATATTAAATATTATTTTCCCATTTAATTCGTACGCGACAAGAGAAAGAGAAAGAAAAAAGGAGTAGGAAACGTTGGAAAAAAACAAACAAACAATTTCTAAACATTATTTAACATAAAAATTAATTGGTACATTAATTAACAATACATATATATATATATATATATATATATAAATATATATATATGTTATATATGAAATGACGATGATGATTAAAAAAGAATGAAAACGAGGAATTAATAATAATAAAATCAATTACACTGAAATGAATATTAATATAAAAAGAAAAGTGACGATGAAAAAAAAAAAGAGAGAAATGATTGAAAAAAAGAAAAAAAAAAAAAACAGTACCATTATCAACATGAGTTAGAATTCTACGTTGATCAATTAATCAATCATTCAAAATTAATTGATAATTTTTGTTTAATCAATTACACAAAACAAGAAAAAAAAAGACTCTCTTCAATTTTATAGTTTGCACTTTCTTTTCTTTGCCTTTTTTTTTCTTTTCGATTCATTTTGCGTACGTATTATTATTATTAATTTATTTTTTGTCTCTCGCACATTCATGCAATCACAATCAATTATAATTACACTGTACAATTGTAGTAATAATATTAATGATTATCATAATAATAATAATAATAATATCAATTAATAATAATATTTATACGCCCGGCCACATTGTTGATGATAATGAATTGAGAAATTCAATGTTGGATTATTACACATGTTCTAACGAAGTAATAATTATTCCACATTCGTTAATTATATTTGTTTTGTTTGTTCACGTTTTTTTTCTTTCCCCGTTTTCGTTTCATTTATATACATAAAATAAATATTAACATTTAATGTCTAAGTCTATTTGTTTATTCATATCCTCGCAAGTGTATGGGAGCGCGTAATATTTGTTGTCGTAATTTGTTCTATTTATTTTGAGATTAATTGAAAAATTGATAAATGACTTTTTTTTTATATCATTTATTATTTTTTTTTTGCGTTTAACTTTATTCTTTTTTTTTTTTTTGTTCTCATTGTCGCTCGGACACGCGGATATTTGAGGATACTGGCTCTTTTTTTATTCTATTTTATTTATTTAATTAATTAATCATTCATTTTCTCATACTTTCTGTTTTTTTTTTTAATTTTTTTTTATATAAAATTATATATCTAGTTCCTTCTTTTTCTATTTCCATTCGTTCGTTCGTTATTTTTTTCTTATTTTGTTTGCTCATGTTTCACTAAATAATGAGAAAAAAAAAATTGCACAGACTTTTTATATTAATTAATAATAGGAAAAGAAAAGATGGAAGGTGCAGAGAAAAAGAGAAAAATATTTATTTTATTTAATTAACTAAATGAATTTTTCCTCTTTTTGTTTTTTTTTTTTTTCTTCACTTTTTGTTTTGGCCAATGGCGAATTATTCGGCGATTAATAACAATAACCGAACGCTCTTTTTGGCACATATAAGTATTATTTATCACATCGCGCTCTCACAAATAAAAAACACTGAATTAATAATAAAAATTGTGAACAGAAGAAAAAATAAAATACATGCACTTTTTTTTTTGTTTGTATTTATAATTGCTGGGGGTTCTTTCATCCCCGTTCGATTTTTCTCTTCACATTCTTACTTCCCTATCTAATGCACTCGCGCATACATTTTAAATATTGGTTTGTTTTTTTTTCTTTCTTCCCTGTCTAAAATCGCACACAATTTATTTATTTATTCATTTATTTATTCATTCATTTATTCCACATTTTTTTCCTCGAATAATTGATATGAGATTCAATAAATAGATGATAATAAAAAATACTATAAGTACTAAGCATTTAAATTTAAATTTAATTTTTTTTTTTCATTTTTTTTTGTTGTTTGATTTTTTTTTCTCCCCCAAGAAAGTTTTCCGTTTAATATTTATATAAACTCGAAATATTTTCACCCTTTTTTTCTATTCATTCACATTTATTTATTTATCTCTGTTTGATTTTTCTTCTCGTTATTTCTTTTTCATATTCAGTGAATTCATTCTATTTTTGCTTTATATTTACATGCAAATTAATACGCGACTGACGCAAAAATTGTTGCGGAATTTAATTGCAAAGATTTGTCCAACTATTTTGTTAATTTTTTTTTTTTTTTTTTTCGTTCATTTTCTCTCTCTCAAAATAAATTGGAAATAGAGACAACTTGTTATCCCCCGCCAGTTCTTTATCCTCTCTATTGAATTGAATATAATATAAATTGAATATCAACAAGTACACCAAACAGACAGAGAGAGAGAGAGAGAGTGAGGAACATTTTTTTTTCATCGCCTTAAAAATGTACAATGGCATTTTTTTTTTTTTCCAATACGACTTTTGACAGCCTTTAAAATAAATAAAATAAAAGAAAACAAGAAGGAAAACATTTTCTTTTATTATACATTGCCGAAGTTTGACTTCGTTGTTATATTTTTACTTCCTTAATATTCATTTTTATTTCCCTTAATATTCATAATCATTATTCATTTTTTTTCTTTTTGATTATTATCGAGTCACCTCTCTCACACATCGTTCAAGACAGTAATTCACATTAAACATTAATATTTACTATTGACAAACAAACAAAAGAAGAATGTAATAATAAAAATTTTCGACAAACAAAAAAGTTTCACAAATCATATTATTTTTTTTGTCCAATGGCCTAAATATTTTCTACTTTGGTTGTTACAATATATATATATGTATCCATTTGATTGATAATAATTAATCATCCTTTGTTTATTTATTTTGTTCGATGGCACAGAATAAAAACGCGAGAGAGAGAGTGAAATAATTACAAATAATTTATGGCAAATTGCGACGAGAAAAAGATAAACAATTTTCATTATTGTTTTCACTTATTCATTTCTTTTTGTTTTTTCTCTTGTTACCAAAAAAGTTCACGGACAATTCTTGATGCTCCGGGTTGCCATAATGGCTGACCCGGAGCTACTGTTCAATCTTCATCATGATGCCGTGGACTTGCATCATAACCGCTAATAGAACCTGAATTATCAGGTGAAAAATTCATCATATCACTCGGTGACAAACTGTCTTGTGGATAATAAAATGAGGAATGATCTTGACTGGGTCCAGCACCACCACTAGCACCACCACCACCACCACCACCACCGCCGCCACCATTTAATAAATTCGGTGGTGATTGTGATGGTCTTTGTGCTGATGGTCCAGCTGGATGATGTTGTGAATTCATATCAGAGCTAACTGGTGATAAAAATCCCATCTCAGGTCCACCATCGCGACACCATAATTGACGCATTTCCTGTCGACGTTGTCGCATTAATGATTTATATTCGGATATTCGCATTTTTTTACCATCGACAATGCATGTTCGTTTTGGACGTGGTCGGTACCTATAGTCCGGATGTTTTTCCATATGTAATTTTGATAATCGCGATTGTTCCTCGTAGTACGGTTGCTTTTCAGAGTTTGACATTGCCTTCCATCGTGCACCTGAATTTATTATGGAAAATAGAATAAATTAATGATAGGAAGAATATGGGGAAGAAAAGAATGGTTGTGGTATTTAGAGAGTGGGAGAATTACACGGTCGTGAATTGTATATAAAATACTTACCGAGGATTTTTGATATGTTTGAATTGTGCATGTCGGGACAAGCTTTCAATATTTTTCGACGTTCGTCTTTGGCCCATACCATGAATGCATTCATTGGCCTCTTGATATGTGGCTTACTTTCACTCTCTCTTTTTTGTTGTCTCACCATTTTTGCTACGAAAAAAAAAAAAGCAACAACATGAAGAAAATAATTCAGAAACGTTCCAAGAATTATTAATGAAGAAAATATCAAATAGAACTATCAAACATTTCTTTTCCAATTCATCTTCTGAATAATAGTTCAAATAAATACCTTTCTCCGTTATATCCTCTGGAACTTTGTACGGATGATCTCGCCACACTATAAAATAAAGGAAAACACAAGCTAATCAGTCGGAAAATGTATTTGAATGGTGAAAAAAAAATTAAAAAATGAAGTAAATGCGGGTGAAAAATCATAAATTAATTTTAGCTTATTTCTCCGTTCATTATTTATATATTGAGAGAAGCGCAAACTTACGATGAGGGGATGAGAGAAAGTCTTGATCCTCTTCAGGCCTATCATCAACCCGATTACCAGCCGAATGTTTCATTGGTCGTTGTGATTGTTGCGTGGGTGCAATTGCGCCTGCGTTTGGCGGTGGTAAACTGTAAATTCCATGCATGGCAAAATGTTTTTCTACTGCAGCTGCTTGTGCTTGTGCCGACCCACCAGCGCCATTATCATCCTTCACCATAACCTTTCCAACTGTACCAAGAAAAAAGAAGTCAATAAAATAAATGAATAAATAATCAAGAACAAAATTTACAATTAAATTTAAGATAGTTCTTTTCTGAATTTTTGTAATTAAAATCCATAGGACCATCACAAAAATGGTATTTTACACTGTAGTGCCTTTGAATTAAACGAAAAATACTCACTCGGTGATGAGAGTGAGCTCAAATGCGGTGGTAAACCACCGTACGATAAATTTGGTAGATAATTTCTCGGTACTGGTAAACCAGGTGGAAAAAGTTTAGGTGCAGTTGCAGCCAATGGTTGTTCCTGTTGTCCACTACTGCCAGCACCAGTTGAATGATGTGAATCACTGCCAGGTGATGCAGACGTTGGTGCTCCCGTTGATGACGATGATGATTTGGGTTTGGTTAAATTTAATGGTGTATCAGGATCAATTAATGGTGGTGCTGTTGGTGCAATTGCTGATGATGATACAGGCGTTGGTGAACGTTCTTTTTCCATTTGTGTTGTCACTTGTGCCATGTGCTGCGCCGTTGCCCAACTTTGACTCTCTCTATGACTAATCATCTACAGAAAATAGAGGAACAAAAAAAAGTACATTAACAAATATAAATTAAATTAAATTAGAAATTAATCTCTATCATTAAAATTTAATGTTAATTTCTACTCCAAAATTTATTTACGAACATTTGCAATTGAATTGATATGTTTATTTCCAGTTGATGTAGAAATTGGTGGTGGCATTGATGAAGACACTGGTATTCCACGTAATTGATCAAGAAATGGTAAAAACATCAATGATTGTGCTGCAGCACTTGACATATTAATCTGGCCCTTTGTTATTTGCGCTTGCAATTCTTGTATATTATTGTGATGTTGCATCATATGCTCCTGTTGCCGTTTCAAATGTTCCGTTTGCAATCGTTGCATTTCAATTTGCTTTTGTGAATCAGCCATGTGATTTGAATACTGAAATAACAAACAACAAAAATTAAATATTAATATCAATAAACTAATTAAAAATACTTGAATATAAATAAACAAATAGATGAATATTATTCCTCATTCATTCACATATATCCCACCCCAATGGAAAAATATATTAGAATATTTGTTCCTTCATATTTCTACAACTAGAATAAAAAAAAAATGAAAATAAAAAAGAAATTCACCTCTCTCTACATCACCAATATTTTAATTATTCAAGAATTTATATAATATGTACACACATATATATATATATATATATATATATATATATATATATACATATTATAATGATGATTGCAATACCCCGGGGCCCCCCTCGCACTCACTCTGGCTATGATCCAGATATGCATGAAGTTTACAGTCTATTTTAGACGATAAGGAAGACGTTTATTCATCCAGGCCGGTGCACCGCCCGGGGACGTCATATTAGATGCATCCAAGAGAGAGAAACAGGAAGAGCAAGAGAGAAATATAAAGAGTACAAGTGCGCACACGCGGCGTTGCATTATTAACTCTCAAGTACCATTTGCCATTGGTGGGTGCGCGGGACCTATGTCAATTCCTGTGTCACATTTTTTATTTTCCATTCTCTATTTTTTTTTTTTCACCCCACTTTTTTGCTTTTTTTTCACGTGATTTCGTTTACGAATGTTAAAGTGATATATATTGATAAATATAAAGGGAATGAATTGAAAAAATAATAAATAGTGTAAAGACAATTGTGAATTCACAAAAATATAATACACTCATTTTTTTTTTCTCTTGCTTCACTTTACACTTTATTCCTTCACATAATTTTGTCAATAATTAATTCACTAAAATAACCAAACTAACGACACACGAAATTCCAACACAATGCTATGCCGAATAATTGAGAATGAATAATTCATCGATGGAATTTTTCTATCGAGGATTCACGCAGTCAGGGAGGACGAGAGGATGTGAATGGGGGGAAATGAGGAGAAAGAGGGAAAAGATATTGCGCGCGCGCGCGGACTCAGTTATGCCGATGATACGTATCCATGACAGCTATACCGCCCACAGTGGCTAAATATAAACAGGCGGGGTGCCAACCAAGTTCCATTCACATTTATACGGTACACATCATATAGTGGGGCACGCGATTTTAAACGCGACTTCTCTTGCGCGCTTTTCAACTTCTCGCATACATTTCAAGTTACACAAATAAATATATATATATATATATATATATGTGTACATATATATTTATTAATATATATATACATTTGTGTGTGTGTGTGTGGATGTTATTTATATTTATATCCGCACATTGACGCCAAATAAAATTATTTTGAAGTACGAGTGTGTGATTAGATAAAAATAAAAATATGAAAAAATGTAAAAAAATTTGTTTTCAGTTAGAAGCCAAGAGCAAATGCAATATTTAATTTTTTTTTCCTAGTAAATTATCCATAGACACATATTGAACATCAAGGAAAATATATAATCATAGATCAGAGACTTTGTGTGTTTGTTTCGTTCACTGTCTTATATGTATATAAAAATGATGTTCTGAGAGAATATTCTTGGGAATATATATATATATATCTTTATCGGTAAATGTTTATCATCCATTTGTGTATATATACGTGTCACAATTTCCTTTTGATATTTTTTTTTTTTTATTTAACGTATAAACAAAATTGCAGAAAATACCATTGAAGATATGAATTAACACTCACTAAATATTTCTACCATATTCATAAATTTATATAAAATAAATATATAATCGTGTATTTCCTCTTTGCAAAAATACTTCAGAATTTTATCTAACATATATTTATTATTGAATAATAATTTCATTCTTTTATGTGAGTATTAAAATATAGATACAATGTTTTCTACACATTCTATTCAAATATTTATCATCACTGTGTTTATATAAAGTATCTATTCACAGTATATTCATTCACATGAAGAGTTACAAAGCGTTACATTGTCTCGATAATATTTTTTTTTTTCCCCTCACATTTCTTTCTTTTCCGTTTATTTATTTTGTCGTTTTTTTTTTTCCCTTTTCTGTTTGCCCGAATGATTGAGATAAGAAATCAAACGATTATCGGGTCTACTATTGAGACGTGTGCAGTCATTGTTAAACACAATATCTTTTGTATTATTTTATTGAAAATAAAAAATAAAAAATATCTACAAAATAAAAATGCGTAATCATTTATATTTTAAAGTGAATAAAAAAAAAAATTAACAGATAAATTTATTTTTGTATCTTTAACTCCAACGAATATAGTGAATCGAATAAAACTTGTTCAGACACATTTGCAATGAAATAACTTACATATATAAAACCATTATTATATATATATATATAATTCATTTGCTCTGACAAAAGACATTTATCCGATTAAAGTGCATCAAACCCATGACACCCGTGTGTGTTCAATAGTGACTGGAAGAGCGAACAGGAGAAAGAAAAAAAATTAGAACAAGCGAAAGTAAGAGGGAGAATGAAAAAAAAAAAAAAAATATATATATATGTGGAGAAATATGAAAGAAGAAATAAGCCGACGCACACATCGAGTCAGCCGTCAGAAGGATTATTGTCTTCAGGTTCTTATCTCAACTAAAAGAGAGAAAGAAAGTGAGTTTGAAAGAAGAGGGGCCCTCTCATGTGAGAAGACAGGGACAACTCTCTAGAGACCTTGGTCCCACACATGATATATACATGTATAACATCTTTTTGTCTGTCTGTGTGTGTGTGTATGTATAAAGGGAGATGAGACGTCGACGCATTTCAGGCTTTGGCCCTTGTCGTCGTTTGTGTCACCTCGAGGCAAAGACACACCAAAGTCGAAGGACTTTTTCTCTTTATTTTTTTATCTTTCTTTTTCTTTTTTGGGTATTATGGATACCTCATTCTTTATGTATACAGGTATCTATTCTCTTCAGTCAATGTAACGTGTCAGTAATCGATTTTTTTTTTTTTTTATTCAACATCCACACAAATGTGTCTCGGAATATTTGAATATTTTTAATTCACTTTTTGTTTTACTGTGTAAATAAAAAATAAAAATCTCCACAATTCTTTTCAATTCCACTAGATCGTTGTAAAAGTGGAGAATAGTGAATAATATGAAACACATTCATTCATATATATTCTTAGATAAATAATATAAAAGAAAAACCAGTGAAAAAAAAAAAAATATCTGAAATATTTTTTATTTCACTTTTTTTCCACAACAAATAAATATCACGAGTGTGCACAATTTAAACACGTGGAAGACAATTTTTTTAATTGCAACACACCCACACACAAAGGTAAAACAAAAAAATAAATCTTGTTTCACAACCCTATAGTCAACATAAAAAAAAAAAATCCACAAATATAATGAGAAGAAAAAACAAAAAAACAGGAAAATGACGAGACACACAAACAAATATATCCACACATCAAGTACATTCTCTCTGAATAATTTGTTCACAATTAAAATAACATCACATACAACCCCCCCAAGAGAGAGAGAGAGAGAGAGTGAAAGAAGAGAAGCAAAAAAAAAAATAAAACAACCCCATCCACCTCACCTCCACTCGCACATTTACATTCTGACATATCAACTAAGCTAGAAAGTGATTAATTTCTTAACAAGACCGCGAGGGGTTATTTTTTTTATTTCTTCTTCTTCCGCTTCTAGATACTTGAACGACCACCGAGATGGTGAGAGTCAAGTGCATGCATCAAGAAAGAGTGGAAATAAAGAGTACGAGGAAAAAAAAAAAAAAAAGTTACAATACCCCTCTGTGGTTTGAATCCAACCCCTAACCTTTTTTTTTTTTTCTCTACGATACTGGCACACGACCCCTTACCATGTCCTTCGCACCCTGCGGGTAACAATAAACGCTACTCCCACCTCCCCTCACCACATTCAAGGTCTCGATATGCAGACTTTAATTAATTTTGTATGTGTGGGGGCAACGCCTCCTCCCACCCGTTAAAGAATAAAGTCATGACGAGAAAGAACGGAATTATTTTTTTATTTCTTTCTTCCTTTTTTTTTTTACTTCTTCTGGGGGGTGGATGTTTATTGGATGGTTTCTATTGTGGTTAGAGTGTGTGAGAGAGTTTGTGGGTGTGTGTGTGTGTTGGGTGAGTATGGCCGCAGTTGATCCACTTCAAGTACATGAGAATAATACTTGGGATGCACGTGGCGGTTTTGTATATAACAGAGAAGCCCTTTCTTTTACTCTTGCACTTGCGCTCGCGCTCTCTGTCTAGATATGCTTTGTTATATAAAAAAAAATAATAATAATAGTGATAATGATAAATAAAAAAAATAAATAAAAATGGAAGAAGAGAAAATTGTTGAGAAGATTGTGTTTCGTTTTTGACGTTTTCCACCGTTTTATACATTTGTGTTTAATATTTTTATGTTCTACTTTCTCGATTGAATAAATAAACGAAGGTAAAATATGATTATGTATTCAAACTTCATAATTATTAATTCACCCAGATATAAAAGATTTTTAGTTGGCTTATTCGAAATCACAGTGAAAAGAAAAGAAAAATAAAACAATAAACAAAAGTCAATAATTCAAAATAATTCTGTGCACATAATATTCTTTCTCTCATCAACCCGATACACGCGGCAACATCAATGGTATATATGAAAGCAAAAGAATAACGAAAAAATAAAAAATAAATAAAATAAAAAAAAAAAAATAAAAACGCGAAGAAGAAAATAAAAAAAAATATTTAAGGGGGGTAAGAAAATGTCAGTGACGGCACCACAGAGAAGGAATGCTTGTAGCAGCTGCCCCAACTCATTCACATCTTCGTGCTGGAATTCTTACTACACTCGCAATGAAATTCAACATAAGTGTAAGCGAGAAAGAGATACCCACTTTATATATATATATATATTTATTCACTCTAGTCTTGTGTCCAAGTTTATAAGTATAACCAACGTGAAGTCATCTCTCTTTATTTTTCTTCGCTTGTGTCTTTCCTCTTCGTGTGTATATGTGTCGTTGTGTGACTCTCTCATTCCGTTTCGAATGTGGCATAAGTATTTCCATTTAATTCCGGCGAGTATTCGCGCAGATATTCTACGACGATAACGTTTGCAAGTTGACGCTGGTACATTGCCCACGATTGATTGCACCGCTTTTAATGTAATTATATATATTTATATTTATATATTTATATACATTTTAAATGTTTCTTTTTATTTTATTCAATTAATTATGCTTTTTATTCATCCCAAGTTATTCTCCTGTGTTTATTTTATTTATTTAATTAGTGAGAAATGAAGAAAAGTGGAAATATACATTTTTGTAGTTATTTAATTTTTACTTTTATTATCTTCATTATTTTTAAGTTTGAGAATTAATTGTTAATGTTTATGAAGATGATTAATAAATTTGTTTATTTCAATATTCATATGTGGTTTTATTTTATTGTTAAATATAATTTACTCTTCTTGAATAAATATATATGCCTATCGAATTAATATTACAATGCGAGTTACAATGTTAATGAGCAGAGTTATTAAACGTCAATTATATTTTCAAGAAGTTAACTACTCACATATATAAATATATAAATATAAATGTATGTGAATTACTTAAATAAGAATCGTCATTAACTCTTTTTCTTTTGCTTAAAGCAAACAACCCCCTAAGTTGGTAAAAGCCACACCGTCAGCTTAAGTGATTCGGCATTTATATAGTTAAGTCACTTTTCAAGGTGGTTTGCATATTTTCTTCGTTTAATTTTTTCACAACAATTTTTTCGTCCCCACATATTATTTTTCCTTTCAATTATAAACCAGTAAAGTAATATGTCAAGTGGCTATGTAATTAAAAGAATTTCTTAATTTATTAATACACATTATTGTATTCTGTGTAATTTAATTGTATATAAATTTTTGCAGTCACAGTAAAGTTGTTCATTCTCCTTTTTTTTCTTTTTTTTTCGCTTTTTCACCGTTGCTGTTATTTGATTACACAGTGTGCAAAACTGACATTGAATAAAAAAAATAATTGATAGATCGAGTGGACGTGACTTGAAGTCCATGATATATATATATATATATTGAATGACGTGCGTGAGGGGAATATTTTTACTGTTCCTTTATTTATTTTTTTTTTTTTGAGTAGATATAGAGATATTTTATTAGGGGGTAGTGTTAACAGGGAAAGACCTGACAGATTCAGTGACGAAATATACACTAATGGATTGTTACTGACCAATGTCAATTTTTATGGACACTTTTATTCATTGTCTAAGTGTTTAAATGAACGGGGGATGAATATTACAGTGATTTCTTTATGAAATACTTTCACAATAAATCCAATAGTGAAAATTTATTCACACACATACAACAACCCCCATAAATAAAACAAACCAAAAATAAATAAACAAATGAATAACAAATTTGAACTGAGTCAAAGAGAATGAGATATATAAGCAAACACACATTGAAGAGGGGGTGAGATATAAATTCAACAAAGAGGCACATCCTCCGTTAATTCGTCTCATCTACATATATATAAACTACATTGCCAAACCCCACCCCTCATCTACACACTCATCCAAACACAAACATAAATACAAGGGTAAAAAAGCCTTGACAGTCACAGTCGGCAACATTCGTCGTAAATTTAATGAGGTTAGGTGCAATTACATGCATTACGCCACGATGGCATGAAAAAGTTAGTGGAAAGACGTTGGATGTAGTGAGAATATGAGGATGAAGGATATGCACGCTTGACTCCTTCAGCTCCTTCTCACAGACACACGTTTGAATATAATAAATATATATTCTCAACTCTCTCTCTCTCTCTGTCTATGTATACATGCAAGGTCAAAAAGAGAAATTATGGAGCCAAGCGGAAAAGCAAAGGACTAAAACTTGTAGCAAAATGTGTTCATTCGTTTTTCATTCGTTGTGTCGTTTACGTTTATTCCCTTCATCTATATAAACATATACTGGGGAGTATATGCTGTATATATATATATATTTATGTCTACATACCATTGAACATCAATTTTATAACAGGCCAACAACTTTGAACACATCAACATTTATTATCTGTATTGATATGCATGACTGAATCGACGATCAAAAACATGTTATTATAAACATAAACAAATAAGACACAGAGATATTTTCAACTTGTCTTTTTTATATGTGTATTAATTTATTTTATCGTTTGTATATATTTATTTGTGTATCTGCGTAACGATGGATATTATTCGTTACGATCGTGTGGTAGTGATAAAAAAAATGTTAGTGAGAACTGGATTTGTGGTATTTGTAGAGGTTTTTATTTTTGCACTTGCTCATGCAAAAGTTGTAACACGTTCTGGTGAAAAATTGTGAAATGAAATGGAATTAATTCAATGTTCTCTGGAAGTATACAAAGTTGCACTAGTGACCGGTCATTAATATAATTTGCTGCATAGAGAATAGTTTTCCATTATTTCTGCATCAATCATATTGAATTTACATTCCAAGAGAAAATAATGCAATTTATCAGTAGTCATATAACAACGTTGTTATATGACACGCGTGTGATGAAATAAATTTTCTCAACAGTGTTGGTATTTTTTTGCATTAATAGAATTTAATTTCCATCCCACCCACCCTAAAGAATCCATCCAACCACACTCATTCCTAAGTTCATCAATGAAACAGAAATACAAAATCATCAAAGGCTTATATTAATATATCGTTAATGTCTACTAATAACAGTTTCTTCTTTTTTTTTTTTCTATCATTCCCCCACAAACAAATACACGCGTTCAATTTCATTTGATATATCCAATAACACAAAACATGTGTGTCTCCCCCAACAGATTTGAATTCCCACTCACAAATATCCATTTCCTCATTCACCCCCCCAACCCCCATTCACCTTACAGTCACACAAAGTAGCATATTCTATTGACAGAAGAGACGAATAGATGCGCGAAATGGATACATATAACAGAAAAAGTTTGGACAAGGGTTGGTTGGTTTGTTGATAGCAATGAGGAAATGGTTGGCCATGTTGTAGTGGGATTGAACCAGTGAGGGTGGTTAAAGAGTGGGGGGGGGGGGGGGGGGGGGGTGAACTCGGCCGCTGATTATACTTGGTGATCATATCGCATCGCATATTGACAAACAGCCGTACAGAGAATAATCGCCGTCCCCATTGCAATTGCTCTTCATCTCTATCATCCCTTGTACATTCCTCTCTGTCTTTCTCTCTGTGCAACCCTGTATACCTCTCATCATCCATATATATATATATATATATATCCATTCTCCCTCACTTTACCACTGTCTATGTGCAGCATCCACTCTCCACTCTTTGTATTTCTGTGTATGGATGTGAATGTGTTTGTTTGAATGTAGAGTTGAAATTTTGCTTTGGCCAACGGATCGTTGATGTTTCTCTTGCACGAATGCATCGTTACCGCCCATCCGCCAACCCACAATACACCGCTAATTCCTATAAAGCCACTGGCGCTGATACGCAAATGGACAAATGGACGCGTGTACAAACATTGAAGTTGATCCCGCCTCAAAACCGCGACAGACAACCCCCCTATCTGTACAAATACACTGTCATATCAGTATAATTCTCATTCGCTCTCTCTCTCTCCCTGTGATTTTATCTTTGCAATGTATATCGATATGTCGGTTTTGTTTGACCAACCAACCCCTCTCTTGATGAATTTTGTAATAATGTTGGCAATAGAAATGGGGAAATGTATATGTTTGTTAGTTATTGTAATTATTGTGAATGTTGGAGTGGTAGAGAGTTTGGTTGATTTTGTATGGCCTCTTTTTTTTTATGGATCAGTTCGAGGTGAAATTAATTGGTACTTGTGTTTGATGTTTCTCATGGAGACGACGAGGGATGATTGGAGAGTATTGAAAAGTGATTGTCGATGTGATTTTATTGAGAATTTGTATTCATGAAAAAATGTTCATGATTATATTATGTAAAAGTTTTTATTGCTACATAACTTTGCGAGAAAATCATCCCCCAAAAAACCCAAGATGACCGCACCCCACCTACACATTCACACACACACACATAAATATATATATATATATATATATATAAATAATCAAATGGGCGTGACACTGTTTCACAGGTAAGAAACAAGAAGCCACTGGCACCCACGCAACCAGCCACTCTCCAATCCAAGACGTCGCAGCGACACCAACCATCTCCACCTCCACTTTTTTCTTCTCCATTCCCCACCTTCACTTCCACTATTAGTTCGCGCAATAACCGGAAGTATCGATCAAACGAGCGAATAAAATCCCGTTAGAAGAATTAAACAAAAATGAGAATGAAAAAAAAAAAAAGTTAATTGCAGGTTTGATGTCAGATATTCACAGAGAATTGTTGATGCAAGGGTATTGGATACCGCGGGTATGCTATAACAGGTATAGAGGACACTGCACACGGTAAGTAGAAAGAGAACGTCTCAAACAGCCGCATAGCAGATCCCCACTTCAACTTAATATATATATATTATATATATTAAATATATATATATATAAAGCGAATGCTCAACCCACCTCTATAGCCGGTCTCCTTTTCTCGACAACGTTGGACGCCGCCGCGTCGGCTAACTCGAGCTTGGAACATTACTATACGCCCTCTCTGAGCTACCAGTGAGGAGGAGAGACGTCAAGACCGCCCTCCCCTTTCCCACCCATTTCAATTCTCGTTCTCTTTTGCTCTTATATGTCTGTCCGTTTGTATATGTGTTGTGTGTGTGTAGTCGTTTGTTCAGTGCGACTGTGCACCTTTCATTCGTCTAGTTTATACTTCACTGTAGAAGTATAACGTCCACGAGAGCGCGGGCGCGCTGTGTGCAGGTTCATGTCTTTATTTTCTTCCGTTATTCGCTTCTGTATAGAACCACTTCCGGCAGTGGGGAGATGTGCGGCAACAGCGGGGTGGATTTGAAGAGGAAGGGGATGGTATATTCTGTGTCTATGTGTACACAGTCAGTTCAATTCATTGGTTTTTTTGTTTAGTTTTTTTTTTTTTCTTTGGATTTTTCTTGTGCAGTTTTTCTTTTTCAGGGAATTTCTTCTTTTTTTTTTTTTTTTTCTTTCATTTTTTGTGTGTTTTATATACTGACGTCGATTTACTGTCACGGGGAAAAATGCCATGACGGAAATTCTATGCCATTGAATTTGTGGTCGTTGGATTTTTTTTTTTTTTTTTTGCCAGTCGGAGACGATAAAACGATGGATAACGATGGATGAATTGTGCAGTTTATTTCGTCGAGATTGGAAAATGTATATTGGAGACTGATTTTAAATGATAGAAATTATTTTTGTAATTAGAATTTTTTTTTGTAGTTTTTGTAGATATTTTTGTGGAGACTTGGGCATTGATGGTATCAGAACACAAATATATGGTAACAATCAGCTAAACAGCATTGAGAATGATTGGAAGAAATTATAGCTATTAAAAAAAATGTGTCACTGTGTCAGAGTCACAAAAATGATGAAAAACCACCCTTAAGCATAAAAGAAAAATTCATTTTTCATTCAACAGAATTTTCTCCAGCATCGCATTTAACACACAAATAAATCTCACATCAAGCCTCAGGGATGTAGCATGAAAAAGAAAAAAAAAAAAGGTGAAAAGAAAACAAATGCAAAAGAATTAAAAAAAAAAAAAAAACCAAATTGCATGTACGACTTTTGCACACGCATCTTTGTGTGTTTGCATAAACGCATTCGAGGAATTGTGCAGAGAGTACGGTGGCATATATCGAGGCAACGTAATAACGGTCATACATGTATATATATATATATATATATATATATATATATATATATATAAATAAATATACATATTTATATACATATATACCCCAGCGATCCCCGGACATTATTATCTGCACGCGCAACGCATTTTTGTGGTTGCAAAATGCGACCTCTCTCTCCCTCCCTCTCTTTCATTTTTTATTATTATTATTTATATTTTTTTTCTTCCACTTTTCCTCTTTTCTTTCACATCTCACTAACACATTCCCATTTATTATAAATATTCTCTCACCAAACTATGCCCAAGTGAATATATCTCTTATCTCATCGAACAAGGAGAATAAAAAATCGTTGATATTTATTTTCTATTCTTTGAATAGAATAAAAAAGAAAAAAAGTCCTTCACAGCATCTCACAATAACGAAGAAATATTGATACGTAATTTTCCGTGTTCTCATTTAATTTTCCAATAACAATTTCATCGAATTGATTTATATATTTTTATAATTTCTCTCGATACAATTCACAGTGTGAATATTATATTAGAATATTTAATTTTGATATTATTTAATCTATCAATGTGATAATATATGGAGTGAATTTAAAATTGTGTTTGGAATAAATGGAAAACTGAAATAAATCATTTGATATATATGTGTGTATATATATTTAGTAATCGTCATACGACGTCTGGAGTAAATCGTTTCTTCCTCTTTTTTCTTTTTTTTTTTTTCTCCCACGTCACCATGTGTGTGTATATTATAGTGTTATCTCACCGGTATTATACGATCGACTGTGATATTTCAGACACAGTTGTCCCAATGAACATTTAAAACATTTTTAGACAACTGATCTGTTTTTATATATAAACGTTTCAATTTTATTATCAGTACTACTCCTTTTTCTATTTCCAACTCCGCCGTTATATCTCAAATAACATAAATGTCCAATGAGAATAAAAAAAAAAAAAAAAAAAAATCATCACATTGAATGTGGAGTGGAGAAAATAAAAAAAAGATCAAATTATCATTGAAAACAATTAATAACACTCACCTTCGTTTGATCCTGCTGTTGTAGCAGTTGTTCCCTGAGGTATTGAAGCTGTAAAATCATCTCTGACAATCGACGTTCCTTTTCAGCAAAACTTTCAGCGCACAATACACGATGTAGCGCCGCAGCGCCGTCTTGATTATTGCAATCCGTATTAGTTGTTAATCTGCCGTTACCCGACGGCGACGTAGATAATTGTTGTGTATTATTTGTCGTGGATACGCCGCTATTTCCAGTGTTACTAAAACAAAAATACATAAACAATTAAAAATAAAATAAAGAAACAATTATTAAATTTATCTACTATTATTTTGGTACTCACAAAGTCTAAGAATTTAAATCTCTTTCATTCTGTACACAAGACACCATACATGTTAAAGAGAATAGAGTTGAGACGAGTATTTTATTCTCTATTTTTTTTTTTTTACGGTAGAAACGCGACTGTAGCCGGTGTACGGCCGAGTTAGTGAATAATAAATAGGGTCGCGGCCGCGCAATCTCAGCGTAGCGAGTGTATGTTTGCACCGGTGATGGGTCCCGGGATACCACAGCACACACAAGTCCACACAACACACTCTGTGCACTGAGAGAGTGCTTCCCTCACTCTTTCCTTATTTTCCCTCACAATGTTATATATCTTACTCTACTCTACGTTTCTTGGACGCCGCCCTCGCGAACCCACGCTTCAATCCTCATACCCCTCTTATATATCTTTTCTCTCGCCTTTCTCCACCTACTGTTGGACTCTTTCTATATATACCTATATTTATATATTATGTGTGTATGTGTGTGTACGTGGTCCCTTGCGCACACGTTCTTTTATATGCTAAGGAATATAAGGAACATGCGAAATAAATGATACCATAGGTGATATTGTTGAAGAGGAGAGGACAGAAAAATTTTGGTTGGTCGTAGATGGACCTGCTGGATGTTTTATTAGGGATTAGTTTATCAGTTATTTGTATTAGGGGATAGTGAGTGATTGTGACGATGAACAAGAAGATGGACGTGAATTTAATGAGAGAGAATTTTTTATATTGATAATTCCATAGTGGTGTTTTTTTTTTTCAATGTAGAGGAAGTAGAGCATTTTATTTTGTGTTAGGTCATGGTTCATCTGTTAATTCAAATGATGAATAAATCACAACCCAAATCATTACTTCAAGTTATTAAACTTCATAGTATCACTTCTCTTTATCCATCCACATTCAATACATATTAATAAATCAATTAAATTTTTTCTTTCCCACGCATAAATAGACGCCCCTGTATTTCTTTCATCTCGATTAATATCAATGACATATACATACATAAAAGAGATCTATCTCCCATACATACACACATATTCATATATACATATGTAAATACACATATATGTTGCAAAGAAGCAATGTAGAGATTTCCTCTCCCTCTCTTGCTCTCTGTCACTCTCATTTGCGCCCACCATCCAACAAAAGACTCATTCTGTCATTATATTACCCAAGGGCTTATTTTCTTTTTTTAGACTCGCGCGCACATCTTGGTCTTTCATGATACACTATTCATTCGCAATGAAGAAAAGAAAAGAAATAAAGCAGAAAAAAGAAGAGAGAGAGAGAGAGAGAGAGAAAAAAAAAATGGAACTTGTAAGTATAAATTAAAAATAAGAAAAAAAGAGATTGAAAAAAAAAAAAAAACCAGCGGTTTGAAAATGTATATTATTAGATGGTTATTTTCTAATGTTCTTGAACGATATTAGAGGGGTTCGAGAAAATGATGGAGTGCGAGTGAGAAAATTGGGATAGATGTTATATAGAAAATTGAACGATATCCAGATTAAAATCCTGCACAAAAACATTTAATCTTATTTTCGTAATAGTGAAATAATCCACTGGTGTTGGCGCTGTTGCAGAATTTCTAAAGTGCGCCCTACATATATAGATACATGTATTTATATATATATATAAAATGTAGTGTATAAATTCGAACGTATTAATTCAATGCCATGCCAAAAGTATAAAAAATAATCCTTCACCCTCCCATTGAAACAACATAAACTAACCTATGCGTATTGTGATTGGTTGGTGTTGTCAATGGTGTAGTTGTTGTCGTAGCTGTTGTCACCGCTGTCATTGTAGTCGTTGGCGTTCTTCTTCCACTAACACAATCCAATTCCAAATTCGGCAACGAGCCACGTTTTCGTTTGCACGTCAACCTCTTCAAGACATCATCCATCGAACGTTTACTCGTAGCAACACTCATTGCATTACCATTTCCATAATTATTACTCGCATTATGATTATTATTATTATAACTGACTGTATTATTGTTATTATTATTATTATTATTATTATTATTATTATTTTGCATTTGATGTGGATTATTTATAAAATATTGTTCATTAATAATTGCCGGTGGTGAATCACATTCGGAATTGGTTGCTTCAATTATTCCCAATTGATTATCATTGATATTATTATTATTACTACTGCTATTATTATTATTATTTAAATGATTTGTTTGTATATTATTTGTATAAGTATTTAATTGTAATTGCTGTTGCATTGTATCGATATTTTGATAATGCCTCTGTTGATTTTTAATTATTGGTGTTGTTAATGTTGTTGACGATGATGTTGTGGTTGTTGCTGTTGTTGTTGGTGAATTTGGTGATGCTGATGGTGAATCAACGAAATCGGGTTCGGATATAATTGTATCGGGTGATGAGCAACCTGATGATTCGTAATCACGACGATAATCACAATCTTCGTCTTGATGTGAATGCAAGGAATGATGTTGATGATGTTGTGGTTGTGGTTGTTGTTGCTGATGTTGCTGTTGGTGGTGGTGGTGGTGGTGGTGATGCAGATGGGGATGTAAACGATCAATAGCACTGTCTTGATTGTCTTTAATGATGTTTACAATAACGTCACTGTTTTGTAGATCAGGAATGATATCAATGGTATTGTCACCACTGTTTATTCCACATTCAATGTCAGCGCAATTGTTTCCAATTAATGCGGTTGTGTCCTCCTCTTCGTCACCACCCGCAACTTTATCCGCACCGCCCCCGCCCTCCGATAGCTTCGTTGGTGGTGACTTCCTCTTAGAGGACATCCTTACTCTGCAACACAAGCGCAATGACAGAGAGTCTGAGTTTTATTTGGTAATATTTCTGTTTTTTTTTAATTTTTGGAGACATGGGGGTGGGGGTCTTCAATATCACGTGGTTTTGTTTTGTTTCTTTTTTTATATTTGTTTTTATATTCGTTCAATATTCAGTGAGAGTTCATTATTGGTTATTTTTTTTTTTTTTTTGGTGGAGATGCAGGAGAGTAAATGTGTTTTTGGTGGAATCGATATTCGGTTGTGTTGCTCTGGAGAATTCAATCTTGAGTAGGAAATTGGTCACTCCTTAGAGAGTGTTACATATATTTTGTGCATGTATATATATATATATATATATATATTTATGTGTGTGTATAGTTGGTAATTAAGTTGAGTTGATGATGATGAAGATATATTCTAATGTATTAATTTCCGGTCAAGTGAATTGGCAACGTGTCGAAATGGAGCAATTGAAATTCATTTCCATTTTTTATCAATTTTTTCTACAATCTATTCATTAAGTTGGGCGGGGGGGTTTTTTTTTTTTATAAATGAACAGGATGAATAAGGGTATGTAATGGGTGAATTTTCTCCACCGGTAAAAATGTAGTGGAGAAAACAAAAAAAAAACTGAATTTATTATCAGCCCAAAAAATATCCCAAGATTTTTGTTTTTTTCATAACACTGATCACATAATTGTAATCAGAAATATTAAATATGAACAATAACTATCCCAACTCTCTCACAGATACACATTCAATTTATAAGTATCATAATCTCAGTTATATAAGAAAAGTCGCAATATAATCCGTCCACAGTCGTATTATCTTGCCCAATAACGGAATAATCAACGATTCATTGTATATACACATAAATGTTTCGCAATATAAACACGAAATATATATCTATATTTCCATTATCAACTTATCGCAACGCGAAAGTTCACACAGGTCATTTGTCATTCTCAAATCAAATATATCTCTTTTTGTATTCTGTTAAATATAACAACAATATCAATAATAATAATGATAACAACAACAATAATAATAATAATAATAATAATAATCCACATCGTCTCAAATTTCATACCAGCAAACACAATGAATCAAAAAATAATTCCCACCAACAATTAAATATACAATTAAAAATGTCTTTCAACTGTGTATTCAATTCTCTCGCTTCTTTTTTTTTTTTTTTCTTTGCATTATAATTGTCTGGATAAAATAAATAAATAGAAATGAATTCTCGGTAATGAAATGAATAAAAAATATTGATAGTGATGATGATTATAATAATAATAATAATAATAATAATAATAATAATAATGTGAATGATAATGAAAAATCACGAATAAAATCGAAGCAATCGCGTGTTCTGTTGCTTGATATGTTACACGAGCGCACGCGTTTTACACTCGGCGCCTCATCATTTACGCTAATTACGCTCGATATCACTTTATATGTCTATACATTGTATATATATCAGTGAAGAGTGATATGGCAACAGTATACGTGTATATATATAAATGTTATATAGCAACGACAGAGTTTGAGAATAGGAGGAAATAAGTGAGAGAAAAACGACTACGTGAACATGACTACACAACATGGATATTGATGTAGTGTTGGTGGGTAGTGGAATATATGAGAGACAAGAGAATGAGATAATCACCACATATATATAGTCATCTTCCTTTATATACACGTTATAATAATGTATATCTACACGAGGAATTTATCGTGCTAATGAAAATGACAATTTTTTTTTTTTTTTTTTTTTCTGCATATTATTGAATATTTAATGTTTAATTTTTCCTTTATTTATTTTTTTTTTTTACTTCACTCGCGACAATTATCGTTCACTAGTCATTCCTTTTTTTTTTTTTTTTGTTCTTGTTATTTGCACAATTATTTCTCTAACACAATAATAATTATCATTTATATTTGTATGATTTTATTCGTTGGAGTTTATGTTGTTGAGAGATAAAAATGTAATGTTGATCCGATAAATTTTTTATTCAATTTTGTTTAATACGCAATTATTGCTATGAATTATTGAAGTATTTATATCGGAAAAATAGCTGTGTGCACTGTTTAATATTGTTTCAGTGTTTAAACTGTTATTAATAATTGAATTGAAATGTTTAACTGTTTAATTATTGTTTGGTAAAATAATACTTTTAATAGTATTATTAATGATATAATAGCAATTAGTGTAATATTATTATTTTGTTTTTTTTTTTTTTTTTTCAAGAAGAAGGACAAAAATATTTCGAGTCACTGAACACGAATGACTTGGCCCTTTTTGTTTTTGACTTATGTGTATTTGTTTTAATGAACGCTCCCTCACTAAAATGACTTCAGAGTTAACAGTTGTTGCCTCTCATTTTTGTTTTTCATTCCTATATCACTCGCTAAACTCCCTTACCAAAATTACAAATATAAAATAACGAAAAGGGAGACATCTGGCGAGTCTGTTAACAATATTTCATTGAAATAAAGAACATACGAAAGGAAGAAACGAATGAAAAAAAAAATACTTTTGCATTTGTAACTGTTATAAATATTAGAATAAAGAAGACACACACATTCATTATACCATTGCAATAAATCATAACTGTGTTAGAAAAATAATTGTGTACCAGAAAAAAAAAAAAAAAAAAAAAGTGAATGAAATAAATATTCAAATAAAATAATCACAATAAATTGTCACTTTAATTAGCTCGAATAAATTCATCATGTAAATAAACATTATTTCACCACGTATATAAAAATAAAAAATGTGTACTCTCGCAAAATTCAAACCAAAATAAACTCAAAAAGCAGAGGAGTAAAATGAAAAAAAAAAAACACAATTCGCAATTTATATTCACACATATTATTACGTGTATAAACACATTAATTTTAAGAATGAATGTACGAGATAACTTGCAAGGCACTTGTGAACTTATAAAATTAATGCATATATACAAATATATATATATATATATATATATATATTAATATTAATATATATGTATAAATGTATGGGTAAATACTTTAGTCACTGCTACTCTTTCATAAAAAAATAAAACTATATACACAGAGAGAATGCACGGCAACGTCGACTAATCTCCATTCATTCGGTGCCTTGGGTCTTATTCATTGACAAGTCTACACACGTCGGTGAAGCGCGAGTGAGTAAGAGAGAGAGAGAGAGAGAGAGAGCAAAAATGAGATTGAAAGCGAGAAAGAAAGAGATATGAAAGAAAAGAGAACAACGACGTGTTGTTGCGGAGATATCGACTCCACGAAATGCTCTCATTCTCAAAGCGAAATAAAACAAAAAATCAAATGGAATAAAAAAAAAAGAAAAACAAAGAGAGGGAAATGTGATAAAAAAAAATAAATAAATTATATATTAATAACTATGCAACAGTATCGACACTGTAATAATTCATTGAAACATTATTGTATAAATTTGTCCGTATATTAATTGATTATAAATGAAATAAATAAATAAAAATGTAGAACAAGAATTTTTGGTAATTTCTTTTTATTTATTTTTTCAGTTCATTCTCGTGAATGAAATATATATGGGAATGTATGGTGATTGGTGTGTGTGTGTGTGTGTGGTTATCGTTATTGAAAGGTCGAACATCCCGGTTATACATTTACTCTACATTGAGATAAAGAGTAACGATATATCATTGTGAAAAAAAAATGTTATGACTATTTAATAAAAAATGGGACTTTCTTGACATGATGATGATGATGATAATCATCATCATCGTCTTGTGTGTATTATTATATATTAATTATTATCATTATTTATACTTTGATTGTGATTTAATACAAATTTTATACCAACAATGGTAATAGTGATTGTATAAATAAATTAATATTTATTTAAATTATAAATAATAAATTGTGAAAATGAAATTGAATAGAGGAATATTTTTTTGGTATTTAAAAGTTCTCCACAATTGACTCTATCAATGTTTAATACAATGGGAATATTTTTTTTTTTTTAATATATATATATATATTCAAGTCTTCTCTATTTTTTTTTTTCTTGACTCGTTTTTGCTTTCGAGAGGAAGTCATAGTGGCATCTGTTTGGACTCAAGTAGCACAAAACGTTAAAGAAACGTGTGTGCGCGCCCCCAAGAAGATTATATAGTTTTTAAATATGTATGGTTGTGTATAGAGAGAAAAATAGAGTAGAGAGCGAGAGAGTAGAACCGTCTGTGATGGGGAATAGAGAAACTATGAAGAAAAAAAGAAAAAAAAAAAACATTATATTGAAACCAAAGCGCCGCGCGACTTCCGTCACTTGAGCATTTCGTTGAGGACGGAAAAAAAGAAGAAATAATAAAAGAGAAGAGAAATAATAATCTTGTGACACAAAATATATTTTTTTCAATTTTTTTTTTCAACTATATTCCCTTGAACAAATAAAATAAAAAAATTAGCTTGAAGCAACAAACAATAAATAGTTGATCTGTATTATTATGTACGAGAGATGACACAAGAAAAATAATTATTCTTTAATGGAGTTGAGTGACTGTATTTTTTTTTTTATTTTTGTATATGTAAAATACGAAAGAAGCGAGGAAAATTATTTTGATTATTTTATTCTTTTTTTAAATTTGTTCTAGGAATGAATATATATATATATATATATATATATATATATATATATGGAGAGAGAAGAGAGAAAGGAGCCATATCGTTAGTATTCTTCATAGAGGCAACATAGAATATGCTCTACATAATGGAATATAACCCAAGCAAAAATTCATTCTCTCTTTCCCACAGTTCTTTTGATGCCCCTGTGCGCTCCTGTTTATTTATGAAGTGAGGACCACACCCAACTTTGACAAGTCTGCAGACTATTGTCATTTTATATATACGTAAAACCTATGTATATTCTTTAATAATTAAATAATTTTGCTGAATTGATGATGTTTAATGTTTGATAATAAGAAATTTGACAATAAAATATATCTTTAACTCCATCGATGCACAAACAATTAACTAACCCATTCACTACACACCACACACTATTTACTCCATCAATAAAAAATAACAACTAATAATAATCCCATGTATTTCCAATTTTTACAATCAATCTAAATTATTTTTTATTCTTTCATCCAAAGACATATATATATATATACTCTTACCACCTACTGTTTTGTTTGCGGAGCAAAAGGGAAAGGTACATGCTTGCATAAACCTACATATATAACAACTCCACTCCCATATACATATATATATATATATTTAAAAAACCTAACGAGCAAATCGATTAATATTTATACACATATAAAACCGATTGTCAAAGATTAATTCAACACTGCGTGAAATCATATGGTTGTAAATAAATCATTGATAGAAATAAAACAACAAATAAACGTGTGTGCCAATATTAAAAAAAAAAAAAAAAAAAAGGATGAAACAAAAAAGTGTACAAACAAATAAATACATATTCAACATATATTTAATAACGATGAAGAAGTGTGGATGCAAAATCGTGACCAAGTTCAATATATCTCATGTAGAGAAATTAAAAGAAAAAGGGGAATTAAAAAAAAAATTATATATTTTCTCTCGACTTCTCACTACATTATATTTCAACTGTTATAACCACCAAACGACTTTATCCCATCGTTCCTATACCAAACCACGTGTGTCCCTCACCATCCAATACATATTTATGTATATATATATATATAGACGCAGACAAATACCGAAGAAAATTTTTTTCTCGCGGTCTGAGCACAATCTCAACAAAGAGGAGAAGTGAAACGTGGTCGTATATATATTCAAGAAATGATTAGAAGAGAGTGGGAGAGTTGGTTTGTAAAGCTCAAAAGTAAAAGAGAGATGGAGAGTGGGGCCTTCTGGTCGAGTGTAAGCTTTAAGAAGAAGTGGGGCCATGTGTTTAGTGTCAAATTGCTTAAAAAAATAATATAAAATAAATATATATATATAAAAAAAGGAGAGAGAAAAAAAAAAAGTAATAATACAAAATTATCTCGTATCATTTTACAATTGTAAAATTATCAATCACAATGCAAATTAAATATTACCATGTGAATTAATAATTTCCCTTAACTGTAAAATATATACAAATAAATAACGACAATTTCCAATGAATAAATTTCAATTGAATATTAAAATTAACAACCCCAAAATTAATACAAAAATTCCACAATATTTTATCCTGTTTGAAACGTGAAAAAAAAAAAGAAAAAAAGAAATCAAACAATTCCATCAATTTCACTTCCTCCCATTAACCATCACACGTCATCACCCAATCCCTTCATCCCCCACCTCTCTCACACACATTGTTTATTTAAACAATAATACACTGTACACTAGAGCTGCAGTAAAAAAAAAAATAAAAAAATCCAACTTGGACATTCCAAGAAGTGAAACGAGAGAACAAAGCGAGCGGCATCTGGAACGCGTTAGTGTTACCCGTCGCATCGTTTCCCCTTGTCTCCCCTTAATTTCCCCTCACCCTCTTTACCACCCGCCTACACTGTCGACCCCGTTGCCGCCACGTGTGTATATGTATACATATCCGTGAATTTTCAACTACGGCCAACCACCATCGTCACACTCATACAAATATATACATACATTTCTTCCTTTCCCTTCTTTTTCATTTTTTTTTCTCTCTTTTCATTATTTCTTTTTGGATTAGTCTACGCGAGCATTAGCAACGCGTTAAAACCGGATAGCGCACGTTATCCCCACCCAATTTAAAAGCACCCACGTGCGCTCGAGTAATAGAAAATAAAAATAAAAATCAGCAGAGAAAAATAGAAGTAGAAGAAAAAAAAAAAAAAATAAAATAAAGAAGAATAATATAAGAATGAGAAGTTGAGTTTTGTGCGTTATATTTATTCATAAAATTATTTGTGTGTTGAAATATGCGTGCATGTGTGTGTGTGAAAGGCAGATGAGATGTTGTTTTCGTCTCTGTTATTCTCTGTTATGTTTATGTTAGTGTGTGTATGTAGAGAGAGAGAGAGAGAGAAGCTTCTTCCTTCTAACTGCCCTCCATACATCAAGAACAAAAGCGTTGTAAGCTAATGCGTTGGGCCTGGCCTATGGGTTTTAGTTATGGGCACTTGGAAGAATAATCTCTGGCTGCTGTTGGATTCTGTGTATGTTCTGTGTTTTGCCAGAGCAGAGAAAAGAGTAAGAGAGAGAGAGAGAATTTTATCTCTGTTATATCTTCTCGTTTAGTCTTTCAATTCATTCAATCTTTTTTTTTTTTATGTTACTTTTGTTCAGGGGAGAGAGAAAGTTATTGGAAATTGAAAGAAGATTTTATTTGATTTTATATATGGATTGATGATGAAAGGGTTCTCTCACGTTCATTGAATTATTAATGGTGGTGGAATTATAATTAGTTTGTTGAAAAAAAAAAAAAAAAAACACCACGGAATAATAATTGAAAAAAATATTTTTCGAATGATTTTTAATAATTTATTCAAATGAATGAATAAATAATTTAAATAATTTTATTTTTTCCCATAGGAAGATATATTGTTTATTGAATATTTAATAAACAATATCTATGAATTAATTATCGTAACAATTAACATCTAACCCCTTAACTTAATTGCGATGAAATAGAAAAAAAAAATAACGTAGAAAATGAATATTCGTCAAGTCGATTAAAATTATTTCCTTCCACTCAATAAATAGTGAATTAATAAATATGTAATTTACATCTAAATGAAATTACACATTCCGTGACAAATAATAATGAAAAATAATAAAAACGACATTCACTGACAAATAAAAATTCATCTCAATACCAACGCACTGTTATTATCAATGAATTTGATCAAAGAATTATAACCAATCTTTTTTTCTTTCGTTCATTCCATCAATTTTGTTTTTTTTTTTTTTTCCCACCACATTATTAATTTTTTAATTATTCAAAGCTGCTTAGCATTAATTATTGTTAATATATACGACGATAATTACACAGTTTATATCCATTTCGATATAGATTTCAAATCAACAAATCATAAAAATATGAAAAATAAGAGATAAAAAAAAAAAAAAAAAAGATAAAAAAATAAAAATTGTGTTATTAAAAGGAGTCAAATGATTCAGTCAAAGTGCACTACCGTCGGATAGTTCATATTAATACAGTAATGTGTCATATAAAATTATAATGAACGAGAAATAATTTTGATATTTATTTTTGCCTTTTATATACCTCTTAATACACTGAGGATCTTGTGTGAAGCAAAGTCACATAATTTTCCTCCAGCTTTATATACATTCTCTCTCATCTTCCTCTCTCCTCTCTTCGCTCGCTTTTCATTTTTTTTTTTTTTTTTTTCTACTTATTTCACTTTTATTTATTTTCATCTTTCTGTCTCTCACTCATTTTACTCCCTCTCTCCATCTCACTCACACGTTTGGTGAACAGTTGTCGCATATGGTGGCTGCCGAACAGCTTTACTGCCACGATTACTCATCCACGCGGTCCACGGCTCTTTTGCTTTTGCGAGAGGACAAAGAGTAATTATCCGGAAATTTCGTGGAAGACGCATCCCAAAATTGTCCAACATTATTAAACATTTTCGACATATTATTTTCACATTCAATTTCATTAATAATATATAAATATATTATTAACAATTATTTATAATTGTTTTTCAATCACTTATTAATTCAATATTAATGTTAATAATAAAATTGTATGATTGAAAATAAATTGTTATTTTATTAATTATTGTTCAGTGGCGAATGAAGGAAATATAAAATGTAGAAAAATATTTTTTTTATCAAGGAGACGGTGAAAAAAATGAAAAAAAAAAATTCCTTTTTATTTTTGAATACGTATATATAATAGACGTTGAAAGAACAACAGACACGTCTATCTATATAAACCCTCTCTCTGTTTCTTAGTCATTATTCTTTTTTACGATGCTCCAAGACTATTTTAAAATCATCTCTCACTTCCTCTTTCACTCTTTCACATTCACTTTATCATTCGCTTTATCTTTATCTATCTCACGAACGTTTCTCTGTAAATATATATAACTGAGAGAGACTTTGACTTTTGTAACACACTGGGGGGCTTTTCTCAACAGTTGAAAAAACTACAAACTAATTCAAATACACAATTGTTCATCAGTTTATAAAATAATAAAAGGTGAAAAAAAAAAAAAAAAAAATTACATTTTGAAAGTATAAAAATAATTTTTTTCTACATATTAATTTGCACAGCAATATTAAATCTTTAAATTCACACGTGTATTTCAACCTGTCTCGCACGCGAAACCAAAAGTGGTATCTAGAAAAAAAAAAAAAATAAAAGAAAAAAACACAACGAGAGAATTAAAAAAAGACGAAAAGACAAAATGGGGACAACAATAGAATTTGAGTAAAGACGTCAAACGTAATACGATCTCATTTCCTCCAACATACATTCACAATACATTCATACATTATTTATACACATATACATGTGTTGTAATACATTCTTTTACACATGGGGAATCGAATGAGGGTTGTATATAGGATTTATACATCACTAATACTATTGAACATACAATAGTACAGTAAAAATGTATAGACGAGTGTGTGAATAGAAGGGTCACTGGGTCAAATGCGTTTGCATGCTTCTCGCCCTTCTCCTTTTTTTTTTTTTTTCTCTCCTTTCTCCTCTCTTTTTATTTCCCCCTTTTCAATTCTTGCTCTCTCTCGCCCTCGTTCAATCTCAGTCCATAAACGCACGTTCATTTATATATATATGTATATATATAATTCATGCGTGGCCAAGAGTCGTTACACCACGCATGACTCTGTGTAATTATCATTTTTATTACGTCACTACCCCTCATCACATTTTCCGAACATTTTACGTTGAATAGATAACAATAAAACACCATTATCTCAACATTTCCCTATGATTTGAGTTGAATAAAAAAAATTGTATCGTTAAATTGTGAGTGGATTAAAAAAAAATGTTTTGCAATTTTCTATTCTTCATTTTTCATGTTATATTTTATTATATTCTCAATGGATTGTTTCACAGTTCAATGTATGAAGCATCAAACTTGTGCAGTATCCATCACGTTATAATAATAAAAAAAAATCTACAGAATACAATAAAATAAAATAAACAATAGAGTAAAGCCCAGCATATTTTTATTTTTTTATCGTATCCCATATCAAAATCCCCTAAAGACCACAGTGAGATTACATATTTAATCCCAGATGTTGACAATCCTACAATATATAATAAACCTGCCACACTTTTAAAATCCCCCGGACACATACTCATCACGAGGGTGTCCACAGGAGGAAGGGGGGTGATATTTTTTTTCGTTTTCTAACGTCTATCAATTTTTATATTTAAATGATAAATATTATGAGAATAATTTTTAACGACGTAAAAAAATCAACGAACTCTATTTAATATTAATTTATATATTGCATTCTGTTGTTTCACCAACTCTCCTCCCTCCGTTATTTTCCATCAATTAAATAACAATCAGATGTCTTTTGGGTACTCACCTGAATAACGTGCTCATATCATCCTGCTTCTCAACAATATTTATTTAATTACTGCTACTGATCTATTAAAATTGACTTATTTATTCAATTGAATTAATTTTCTTTGGCGAGTTTCACTCACAACACCTCACAGAGCACTTTATTAATTTATTATTATTATAATTATTTATAAATAGAACCTGCTCTATACTGTAAAACCAAATTCACTTTATTTCTCCCCTAAATCCCTTATTAATAAAACAAATTAATCTGATTTAAATGCGCGCAATAAATATATATATATATATATAAATTCACTGTTGATGAAAAACAAATAAACAAATTCACACAAATAATTAATAATCCTTCTTATTAATTTTTCTAATCCCTCACACAATTGCACACAAAATCCGAAATCCGATATTCACAAATAAAATAAAACAACAACTCTGTTTTTTTTTTTTCCTTTCTTTTTTTACTTCAATATAAATTATTTTCAAATGACTCATGAATTTACATTTATTATTTCTCAATTATATATCGCGTTGTATTAAACATACATAATTTTATTTATGTATCTATATACATGTATATTATTTATCTATTGTGAATATATATATATATAAAATGTTTATTTTACATAGAAAATTTGCGTTGAATGATAAAAAAAAAGAAAAACGTTTAGTAACTGTGTGTGTGCGTGTGTCACAATAGAGAATAATATAATCACCACGTCGGTTGCGTCGGCTGCGACTGACTGGTGAGAGTTCCGGCAAACTCAAACGAGATGAGAGTTTCGGCGCGGGCGCTGGCTTGTCGCCGACGTATTTCGACCGGCGCCGTAACATAACCGCGAACCCTGTTGTCCCCCCCACCCTTCCCACTACTTTTATACTGAACGCTTGTCGTAGTTTCTACCTCACTCACTCTCTCAACTTATTTCATAGAGCGCGCGCGCGTCACTCCCCTCTCAATACGACATTTCTCCCACTATTAAAATTTTCAACGTTGGTGGAATTATATAGAGATGTAGAGTATTCTGGTATTGCTTGTGCTTCACCTCTCGCTCTCTCACATTTGTAAATGTATATTTACATCCCTAGATATTTTATTCTCCATCACTGTCTTTCAATTTGTTGTATGTATATATGTGAAATTGTGAGCGCGCGCATACACAACCCCACGTCATGCACAATATTGCTACTAGTTCTTCTCTCTCCTCTCGGTTTTATTGCCACGCCCTTTTCGTCACACCAAGTTACCCGCCTTCTTTTCTCAATACACCCACGCTATGTATTTTGCTGCACAGTCATTTTTATCCTCCCCACTCGATTCAAACTAAAATACAGAATTGTTGTTTGTCGTCACAATTCTACTCAATGTATATTGTAAATTAAAAATAATAGTTTAATGTATTATTTTTATTTTTTGCAATTTATTGGCGAGTTATATGTTGAGATTATTGATAATTTTATTCTGCATATGATTGCATTGATTGATCATTTTTTTTTTTTTATTCCACTATTCAATCACAATTGTTTTCCGGAATTATTTTGTCGATATTTATTGTTATCTATAATTCGTACTTTTACCACGGTATAAAATGAATTTAAATAATTCTCAATATTTTCATTCAATAAGTGATCGTTTTGTCTTTAAAATTCACTGGTTAATGATAAAAATCGGTTATTTAGTTACCGAGATAAAAATACAATTAAAGTATCAACACACAATATAACTTTAAAATGTATTTGACCCCCCCCTGTACAGTTTGAGCTTAAATTCGTTTTGTTTACTAATTTCTAACTGAACTCACTCGGCCTCGACATCGTCCACACATTCATTCATGTGTACCAAAACATAGACACACACAAAAAAAAAAAATAACTCATTTGAGAGAGACTTTAATAATACACAATTCCACGAATTATTTCACTACAATGAAATTCTTTGCACTATTTCTTTTCCAATATATAATTTATATTATATATATATATATAAACGATGTAGCAATGCAAAATACAACCCCCCCGCACAATATATATATATATATATAGTTTGGTTTTAGCGTATCCAATGGGGGCAACGAGGGTGGGAGGTTTCTGATGCTGAGTCGAGTCGACCAATAAGGCGCTTTCATTCACCCACCCGCACAAATCACAATGCTCATTGTTATCGCGCCGGTTTTCGTACGCCCACACCCTACGACTTCAAACACACATTTAAACACATACAAATAAAAATATATACACCTATACATATTGCAGGGCGTTTACCTGCGCAAAAGAGCATCGCATTGTTCAAAGATATTTCAATTAATTTCTCCCCCCTCAGTATCCAATGATTTTTACCATTAATAAAAGCACCACCGATATAAAAAAGTATTCATAAAAATTGATTGCCAAGATATACTTCAACATTAAAAATAAACATTACAATTTTTCCAATTTTCATAGTGCCCCGTTGTACCCCAATATTTATTATAAATATATATATATATATATATATATATATAAAAATGGAATCTTGAAGACATAAAAGATCTTCTGTATCGTTATACAAAAGTCACAAATGCACGAAGCACAATTTTCTCTTTATTATTATTATTATTATTATTATTTTATATTTTTTTGTGATGCTGTCTAACACACAACGAAAAAGTGTATATAGCAAAACGTCTCGCTATTCGTCCGGTTGTTTCCCTGGTTCACGTTTGTGTGTTTATATATATATATATATTTGTGAAAACGCAAGATGATAAAAGCAAAGGGGATGGAGGAGACGAGAATGGCGTCGGTGCTGGCGCATCCCTTTCATGTCTCTTCCGCAAACTCGTCATTCTGTCTCTGTGAATTCTTTATCTTTGTCTCACTCGCTTTATTTCTCTCTTCTGTGCGCGCTCATGTGTCCCTTTGCCCTTGCAACGTCCCGCAAGACTTGTGCTCTGCAGGAGTCAGACTTACACCCACCTCCCACCTCCCACTCTTCTACCGTTGTATCGACATCTGCCTTTGCAATCTATTTATTTATTTTTTGTTCCACCTTCTTCTCTTATTTTTAGATTCATTATTATGCGAAATATGTTCTGGACTTTTTTTTTTCCTTTTTTTATATTTTCAATTTATTTTATTTTAATGTTTGTTTATGTTGATTGATTTGGTATTATGATTGATGTTTTTTATTTTATTCAGAGAGATGGTTGCAGAATAATAAATAATAATGGGCGGTTGTTGGAAAAATTATTGTTGGAATTTAATTTTGTAATTGTAATTTTAAATATTGTTGATGTGAAGTTAAAAAATTTGAATGAAGCTTTTGTATGATCGATGAAAGAATGTGAATTCCCCTTATTCAAATGCACATGAATCCCCAATTTATTTAAAAATTTATGGCTCCTCTTATTCCCAATTGGGGGAAAAAAAAAAAACAAAAAAAAAAACAAAATGACAACAAGAAATCGAACAACTTTTTATAATGTATATTGAATTATGATTGATCGATTAGCTTCACTGTCCCATATAAATCCATTCGATTAATTCAATTCCCAACCGGAAGTACACGTGGATGATTTACAGGTTCAACTCTTATTATTATCATCATAATTTTTTTTTTTTTTCAACATTGCATTGACTTTAATTGAAACGACAACACGCATGTACAGAAATATCTGTAAAAAAATTTCTCGCATCTGACGTTCATTCTCTGTCTAACTTAACGTTAAGATATATAAACCAGTGAAATTAATTCCATCCACGATTCTATTTTATAAACGTTATGATGATGACCGAGCACGAGGTGACACGATTGTGAAGAAAAAAAGAGAATAAAAAAAAAATGATTAACATAAAATAAAAAAAACAAGATAACAAACATCGTCCAATTAAATCTCGTACATTTTTTTTTCTCTCTCTCTCTCATTCCTGTTTATATATTTATTTTTTTTATCCAACATTTATACATCACGACGCGGCTCTTTATGACTCAATCAACGTGTACATTATATGTATTATTTTATTTTAATGATATATAAATATTTTAATGAAAAAAAAAAGAAACGACAAAATTAAAAGCAGCGAAAACAAAATAATTCTTGCAATAGAAAGAAAAAAAAATCTATTCACGTTGCTGCACGTATTATAAGTGAAGTTATTGTCAATCCCATAAATCAACATGTCTTATAGAATATTTATTCAAACAATTGTCGATGGAAAACAAAAAAAAAAATAAATAAATAAATAAATAATGAACAAAAATGAATAAAGAAAACAATTTTTTTTTTTTCTACCTGTTCATACGCGAAGGACGTGACATTTTTCTGTCAATAATGAAAAAAAAAAAGAATATGAAAGAGTGTTGAAGCACTGCCGGCATATCACATCTCATCATGTATCCACATACAGTGACAAAGAGTAAAAAAAAAAAAGAAAGAAAATGAAGAGAAAAAAAATACATGACATATTTCTATTTCTCTTTTCTCTTTTACACCAACACATATCAACGTTTATATACACTCATACAAAGACGCAGTGTCGCGTCGTCAACGTGAACATTTGTGCTACGATGCATATCCAAAGTGAAACGAGTCAGCAGTACGTCCGGCAAACTTGCCAACTTTAGCTTCTCTTCACCATTCATTAAAAATATCTCAAAAAAAAAAAAAAATAAACAAAATTAATGAAATCATTTTTTTGCTTCAGATAAATTTAATTTTCCCAACGCATTCTTATATTTCATTTTTTTACTCACTTTATTAACTAGTTCTATATCAGTATGCGGAGTGTCAGTTGGATAGAATTTATATACTGCCTTCCAGTAATTTATTATTACGTATAACTATTTAACTAAACAAAAAAAAACAAAAAAGATGGAACAAAAATTGAAATAATTCCACATTTATTCAATTTTCTCCATTCTCATTCTCATCTTTTCTGCATTGGTGTAATCTCACAAATGAATTAAAAAACAAATAAATAAATATTTCACAACGTCTCTAAGTAACACAAACTGTGTACAAAAATAAAACACAATAATCAACCCCTCCCCCCAAAATAAGCAAATGTCATTGAACTAAAAAAAAAAAAACCCCCCAACAACAATGAAACAACAAAAAAAATCAAACATACATTCTATACATATCATCACAGTATCACGAAATAAATCCAACATTACCAAACAAATAATAATACCAACACCAATAATAATAATAATACTATTGCATTCAAAAAAAAAAAAAAAATAGAAAAAGAACGAGCAAGTGCAGAGAGATATTTTCCTCTGCGTGTGCGCCTTTAGTGAATGAACATTGGCTCGCAAGCATTTCCGGCGCGCGCGGTCTCTCAACTCTCCCCTTTCAGTATTTGCAACCTCCTCGCCACACACACAAACACACACACACACACACATTGCTCTTATTATTTCCTTTTCTTTTTCTTATTTTTTTTTTCTTTTCCCTCCCATTTCTCTTTCCTCCCCCATCTTCCACCATGTCTCATCATCTCACTATTTCTCTTTCTCTTACCTTCTCTCACACATCAAATAAATATATATATATATATATATATATATACAGTTAGTATATTCGCGAGAAGTTCTCTTCGTTTCTCATGAATGAGTCGACCGTTGAGATTATATAGAGAGAATGAGAAAGAGTGAGATGCAAAAAGCACAAGTTGCAACGGGGTTTTAGGACAGATTTAGATCAACCGAGTGTGTATATGAATTTACTGCTGTCGACGTAACTCCCTAGCTCTCAACAAAAATATATATATATATATATATATGTACTTGTATATTATTTATTTGTTTTTATTTCTAATATTTGTTTTGTTTTTTGAATGAAAAGTTATCTTTATTCACTCTTGTTCTTCCTCCTCGCTTTGTTGGTTGTATTATTAATGTATATTGCTGAGTTTGTTAGGTGTATGAGTGTGTTGGTTATGAAAGTAGAGAGTGAGAGAGAGTGGGGAAATAAGAGTGAGAGGAAATTTTTGACAAAGCTCTCTTGCGGCTGATGCTTGCAGCCGTGCGATTATAAATATAGTCGACGTCTTTGTTAATATATATATGTGTGGATAATGTTCTACTTCCGTTTTATCTTGACATCAATATTTTTTTATCCACATTTTATTTACTCATTTGATTTATATTTATTTATATAAATATTTGGGATTTTATGAGAACGGGTTTATAGGTACCGAATGTGTGATAGAGTCTTTGAATTGTTTTAAAAATACAGTAAATAATTTTAATATCATACTTCAATTAATACTATTTATCACAAATAAATTTGTCAAGTGCAATGTAAATGTTGGAGCAAAATGTGTTAACCGAATTGTTAAATGTTAATAAGTATAAATAGTATTATCCCGCGGTTATATATTTCTCGCAACTCTCTAAAATGCAACAGCGGTTGACATGTGGTGACAGGTGGTCAAAAATCCACTCTAAACCTTCTCACTCTCACAATAATAATAATAATAATAACACCATCAATAATAATAACTAACTCGAGAACTATTGAAATCTGGGTAATGTCATAAATAATTCTTCTCCCTCCACATCAAGAATATTAAACATTAATATATATATATATATATATTCACCACCCAAATTCTTAATTACATAAATAAAAAGGACGACAGAATAAATTATTTTTCACCACTTTTCGGTTTTATTATTCCCTCTATTATTATTTGAATGCGGTAGCTCATGACAGGTGGTTAAAATGAATGGTTGGCATACAATTGAAAGAAAGAGAAAAAAAAATAAAAAAATATAATGTGCAATTTATATATAATGTATTTAACACGCGTACACGAGTGGAACCCATAATAGGGCGTTCAGGTATATATAATCGAGTGCGACGTGACCGCGCGCGTGCCTTGACTCGTTGCACTTGGTTAACCATATATACACAGGCATATATATTTATATATATGTATATATATATATATACAGACGATGCGTGGGCGCGTGAATTACGGTGTGTGCCCGGTGTGTGTGTGAACATTTATGGGTGGTTAGGAGTGGAGAACCCTGCAAGTTAGTGCCTGTTATGTATTGATATATATACTGAAAGAGAAACAGAGATACCAAATGTATAACGAGTGAAATCGAGCGTGACATTGGCTTCGCCATTGTCCTATACATATACAAGAGGTATATATATATATATATATACTGTTATGTATGAGAGAATATGATAATATACAGGGTGTATTGGAATTGAGTGAATTTTATTTGTAAGAATAATTTGTGTATTATTTATTTAGAATATTTTTGTGTATCGTTGATTTATGGTATTTTTTAATTTTTACTGAAGGGATGGATGAATTTAAAAAATTATAGGGTTGATATTATATTATATAATATTGTGATGTTCATCCCTTTTTTTTTCAGTGTATATCGAATGGCTGTAGAATTTTATTGGCACTATTGAATAAATTGTTTTTCAAATTTAAAATTAAAGATTTTTATGGATATTTGAGAAATTGAGTTATTTCAAGACACACTGTATATTAATGTGTATTACATTAGTGAATAAATATATATATATGTGTGTGATTATGTTTAATATGTTCACTATGAGTTTTCTATTATTCTTCAGAAAATAAAACATTATCGTTAATTACATTTTGCTCTTGTAAATGAGATTAATTTTCATCGGATGGGAAAGTTGTGAACTTTGAAATAGAAAACTGGAGAATATATTACTCAATACATATATATACACACACGAATATTTATATATGTATGTGTATGTCTCGATGTCGTACATTATTTATTGTTGTCCATAAATATTAGCTCAAGATAAATAAGTAGAAGTAAGCAAAAAAAAAAAAATAAATAAATAAATAAAAATAAAAGAAGAATAGATAAATAAATATATAAATGAATGAAAAAACAACAGAGACTTTATAATAAATTTGTCTACAATGCTCATTGTCTCACATAAAGAGTTAATCATTAATGAAAAGACAACAATAAACTCGTGAATAATATAAACAATATGTCAGTTAATTGTCTATGTATGTTTATATAAGAATTTACGTTAAAGAAAAGGCACCGAACATTATCTTCACTGCATTATATATATTCCAAAACCGACCAAACATTATAGAGTGCTATAAATATAATTCAACCCATTCTTTCTCTCTCTCTCTCTCTCTCTCTCTTATTCTCCCTCCCATCAACCTCACTCTCTCAGTTGTGTGCAATGCTCCCGAATGATGTTGATGATGATGGCAAAAGCCTGAGCGGTTTTCTCTTCCTCATCACGTTGTCGTTAAGCCACTCAACATACACTATATACAATTTTAATTAACAAAATAAACAATTTAACGTCCATAAACTTTGACACATTCTTTAAAGATAATAATAAAATAATAGACATTTTTTTTTTATCCCCCCTTATTACGTCTCTCAATCAATAAGAAATATATAATAAATAGAATTAAATATCTAAATTTTCACGTATTATTAATTAAATGTATAATATAAAATATTTAAAAAAATTAATTTGTGGGGAAAAAAAAAAAAACAAAAAATTTTCCGGTACCGGGAATTGAACCCGGAGCCCCTGGGTGAAAGCCAGATATCCTAGCCATTAGACCATACCGGATTTGATATTATCATAGCACTACAAACACGTATTTATGCTTATTATGGATATAAAAAAATTCTTTCAATAATTTTTATCATTTTATTGAATGAAATATTAATATCAATGATATTAATAAATATTACCAGCGGAAGTAAATGAATAATAATAGACATGATAATTTAATATATAATGTAAATTTGTAGCATAATGTTGTAAATAATAAAAAATTAAAGATAAAAAATAGAGAAGTTACGAAAAGTGGAAGTAAATAAATGAACAATTAGGGTGCGTGTGGAATTCATGCGCTAAAATACTTTCGTGGGTAATTCGATACACGAGTGAGGTCTTTTGCGTGTGCACGTGAGGTCGCGGAGAAGATCAGCGGGTCGGATATAAATCGAGAGTGTACCCGTCCTTGAACTCGGTCGCAAGAGATGCCACTACTTCAACAAATATGTACGACAACCCACCACCATATACATAAATACAAATACATATATTTAAACACACTTGTGTATATATATATTTAAATGTATTGGGGTACGACACCAGATTTATTTTAACCCAACCGTGCCGAAAGCTCAACACCGCGCACTGATAAAATATACATTACACTCTATAAAATAAAATAAATTAGATAAATAGTCCAAAATAAATTTATTCATTTTAATTGTTATTTATTATTAAAAATTATTATTAATCATATTTTAAATATTAATTTAAATAAATAATTGATAGATAAATTTGAAGTAATAGAACAAAACTATTATTCCAATTGCACATTTTTCATTTTCAATTATTATCTAATATATCAATTTAAATAAATAAATAATTTATTATCATTGAAAATTGTTGGATTGAATTTGAAAAAAAAAAAAGAATAAAATTAGTTTTGCATAAAGGGAGATATCAGAGTGGGGTTTTTATTATAAATACGTTTTAGAAAAGAGGTGTGTATGTATTTGTGTGGATCCGAAGCGACTCTCCGGTGGGTATAGTATCTCTGAGCAATCGGGCGTTGACAGAAACGACTAGCTAAATGATTAATGGCTTAGTGCATTAACACAACCTATTGACAAACACGTTTTTCATCGTGCGATAACCATACACACACACACACACACACACACACACACACCAAGAAAATAAATAGGAAAAAAAAAAGAAAAAAGAAATTATTTTATCAATGAAAATTAAATATGTTTAGTATTTTTTAATTTTTTTATTTTTTTTTTCTACCAACTCGTTGATGTCATTTTCAACCCCCCTTCAATGTCACCTTGGGCAAGTATATAAAAGTGATAAAGAGAGCGTTGGTAGCATTGGCTGATTATGTGAAGCGATGAAAAGAAGAAAAGAAAATTGTATGAGAGAAGAAAAAAAAAAAAAAGAAAAGTGAATTGAGAAAAAGGTGAAAGTTTCTTAAAAAAGAACAAATTTCAACAACTAACTCCAACTCTTTGAGAATAAAATTAACAAAAAAAAAAAAAAAAAGTGTTTTCTTCACCGTTGATGAAGAAGAAATGAAAAGGGAATAATATAAGAATAAATAAATTCAACCATCTCGTGTTGTAAGCTCGTGTCACGCACACACCCTTGTTAAAGTATCTATAAAAGCTTCGCTCATTTCTTTTTTACTTCTTCTTCTTCAGTTCAAGATATCTTTTTAAACATCGTACAAAAAGCTCAATGTTGGTTTCAATTTCTTTCAACACACCCTTTTGTACAATGTTCAAAATGACAACGATAAGATTTAAATGTCTGTGTGTGTTAAGGGAGGGGAGTGAGTTTGATTTGAATATTGTGGATAAACGATTTTTAAGTGTTTTTTTTTTATTCGTCTTTCACATGTGTTGAAAATGGTGTTAGGTTTAAAACTGTCAATATCCCTTGAAAATAATTTTTTTTTAACCCCCACCCAAGGGAGTATTTTTATATTTGGGGTAGTAAACATTTATATCTAATGATTTATCTACTAATTTTATCATCAGATTGACAATTTTCTTGTAACTGTAGTTGATTAATTGAAGAATGAAAAAATAATTATTTTCTCAACAATTTTATTTTTATTTTCATTAATAATAACCTGTCTCATCACTAAAAAAAAAAACAAATTCTATCCTTTCTAAATTTGCACAGCGGGGTGTAATTGAAACACCAATTCCAACATTTAAAATAAGAATAAAACGACAATTTGTATTGAACTGAATAGATTCACGAAATTCAATTCAACTCAACTGAAAATAATTTCAAATCAATGTTCTTCCACTGAATAAAAATAAGAATTACAATCTTTCAATACAATAAAAAATAATCAATAAAAATCAGCACAGTATAAAATAAAACAAAAATAATAATGAAATAAAAAAACATCCCAATTTCAATTTTATTCCCAATTTTTTTTTTTTTTTTTTTCGTGGTGCACTAGATTTTCATATTCGTTATATAAAGCCACTTCCCTATTCATATCTTCACAATTTTTCAAATACACACATACACAAGGCTTATCGCCTTTCATAATACATACCCTCGAGAATACATAGTTATTTCGAACTATACATCCATATAAATAAAAATTTCTCATCAGTTTTCCCCAATAACTAAAATAAATAAATAAATAAATAAATAAACATAACGAGAGAAAAGACAAAAAAAAAAAACAAACCCACTACACACATAGCCACTCATATATCTGAATAATCCTCCCCCAATAAAACCAGCTCGATACTTCCCATCACTCTCATTAATAAAAAGAAAAATTAATATTTTATTGAATTCCACCAAATTTTAATTTAATTTTTTTTTTTTTTCTCATTCGTAAAATTGTTCAACAAAGTTTGTCGAGAATGGAGTAAAATAAAATAGCGAGACGTTATATAATGCGAGATTGGATCGAAGGACGTATGGAATAAAGAGTGAGAGGTTGTAGGTGGTGGAGATAGAGAGTGAGTTAGAGAGTTGGATGGGGGGAAAAAAAAAAAAAGGAAAAAGCAGAAGAAGAGAGAAAAGAGGGACGAAATGTTGCAGACTATCTGGGTGGATGTGCGGCTCAACTCGTTCGAGCTATTCATGTCTCGAATGAAAAGGCCCCGTTGGTGCGCCCGCGAACAGACGTCAGTGAAAAGAGAAGGGAAATTATTATGATTATTATTATTAACGTTTTCTATAGGAATGATTTTCCCTTTTGCCATTTGTGAACTCTGTCTTACTCACATACATAAACACACATACATATATATATATACGTTTAACTATACCAATATCTTTCTCTCTATTTTACTTATGTCTTCAACTTCCGACTGAGAAATGGCATCCAGTATAGAAAACCCCTTCAAGAATATTCGAATTCTTTTATAATAATAATAGTTGAATTTAAATTCATATAACAATTGTTAATTGTAAATAATTTGCCTCTTTTATTAATTGAATTAATAAATAATGGGGGTGTATTAAACTTGATCAATTGTCCAGGGATGAATTTTTTTTCTCTTCAACAGATTCAAGAGTTCAGAGAGCACTTGACATTCAGCAATGGTAAAAAAAAATATATATATATTTTATTGTATTTATCATCATCATTATCATAATGATTATCATGTTTTTTTTTTTTTTCTCCTCTCCATAACACAGGTGAATTGTGTGTATGTATGTGGCGAGAGGGGTAGAGATGCTTTCACTATTCAACTGATGTGAGTGCCCTTTCTTCTGGCGCGAAACGAAACATAGGAATATATATATATATATATATATATATATATATATATTTTTTTTTTTTTATCCATACAAAAGAGAGGAGCCCCACCTCTTTTGTTGATGGAGCACTAGCCAAAGAGAAGAAGGAGAGTAAAAAAGATGCAATACCATCAATTGAATTCCATTAATAGAAAAAAAACAACAAATATATAAATGAATAAGTGAAAATAAAAAATAATTAATTCCACTTTTCGTGCGTATTTCTCTCTTCTGATTTGTTCATTTATTGTTTGTCCGCATAAATATAATATGTAATAATTCTTTATATGAATAAAAAAATAAGTGACTGGATAATTCTTGAATGATACAGGGTCCAAAAATTGTAATAATATCAAGAGAGAATGAAAGAACTAAAGTAACTTATTACGAAATAAATATTCCGGTCACGGAGTTGACATCTACCATATCCATATACATATATATATATATATAAATTGACAGTGACATTGGCAGGAAGATTCAACGCCAGCAAAGACGGTCGTTATATTCTCTACCAACATTTTTTTTTTCCTCCACTTCTTCTTCATCTCTTTTTCTTCTTATCTTTTTTTTTTGTTTTTTGGAACGAGGCATCTCATCTCCTCTCATTCAACCCCCACTCACTCTTCCACCCCTGACGATATCATGTCATAAAAATAATCAACTCCCATCCAATGAGCCCCCAAGGCTACTTTGATCTCTCGCGCATTTGTTTCCTCATCACAAGATTTTTTACCTCCCCCACACTATGGAACTGTTCTCCGTATTATTTTCTTCCTTCTTCTTCTTCTTCTTTCATATTTTTTTTTTTTTTCCTCTCTTACCCCCTGATGGAGTGAAAGAAGAGGTGAAAGTGCGGGAGGATACATGATATAAGCTGGACGTGAAGCTTCTTATCGACGTCTTGTGCAACTTTCAGTATAGATCTCACAATTTTTTTTTTTCTCTCTTCCACTTCTTTACTATTTTGTTTTTACTCTTCTTTCACCCGAATAAAAAGTTAATGAGAAAGGGGATGTTATTTAGCTTTGGTATATACCCCACATCATCACCTTTATGTCAATCATTTTGTACCGAGCAAGAAAAAAAAAACAAAAAAACAAAAAAATTGTATCTTCTATTTGTCATTTTTATTTTGTTTTCCACAAACTAAACATTAAAATAAATTTAACTACCTAAAACAACAATTTGTCCACTCGTTCATCGCGACATTAATAATCCCCTAGACGTTCATCAAACTCACAAATTAATCCCCAAACATATTTTTTTGTTTTCTTCGCCCCCCCCTCCCAAACTTTTGGTAAAATACAAAACTAAGAGTAGGGAAGTTGAGAGGAAGAGATCGTTGAGAGTATCACGAGTGATGATAGACGGATATAAACTCATCGAGTAAAATAATGAAGTTAATGAAGGGGAGAGGAGAGTGAGAGAGAGAGAGAGTGAGAGCAGTAGGGATGAAATAGAGAGCGAGAAAGGGGAGCAAACGCGAGTTTGGTCGTTGGGCATGAAATATTCAGGCGAGATCAATCCTGTTGGGATGACGGTTATGCTTCGGGGTCGCGTGGCTAAAATACACATATACACACTTTATACTTATATATTCTACAGTTGATAAAACATATATATATTAAGGGTTGGTGTGAGTTGAAGCAAAGCGTAACGGAGGCTTCGCTTAACCCCTTGAGTTAGTGGTTGAGCATAAAGTAGTTATATTTGTCCTTTGAGTTGACGGGACAGAGCTTCAGGGCACTGACGTCCACACAGCTTTTATCTCTGTCTTTCATTACACCAGTTGTATATACTCTGTCACTGTTAGTTTCATGGCAATCCTTTTGGGAATGTCATCTATTGCACTAATGGGTATATATACGGTATAGATTCATGTCTGTAGACGTGTTCTCTATATGTTCCATCTATGGTAAACTTTAACCATCGACAAGAAATACCCATTGGAGTTTATGTTATAGAAATGTATATGTGGAATTGTGTTTATCTGTATGTGTGTTTGGAAATTTATATGGCATCGAGTAAGAAAAGAAATAACCGGATTTGATAGTGAATAAAAAAAAAAAGAAAAAATGTATTGAGTGGAGATGAACTTGTTATTATTTTGTATTAAAGAATTTTTTCTCATATGTTGACTGGAATTTAGCACAATATTTTTCATTCTCTACTATTATATGAATAATAATGTAAAATACAAGCCCTAGAATAATGTGAAAGAAAAAGAAGTCGATTGAAAAAAATATTGAACGAGAAAAAAAAAAAAACAAATTACCGAAACTGTGAAAAAGAATTTCTTTTTATTCCAATGTGCAAGTAATTTACTTTTATTCTCCTGCCTCACACACAACGAGAAAACACTCGATTATTTTGACATGAACAGAATACGTGATCCATCTACTAAATGACATTTTAACAATGCCTCGAAGGGATACAGCCACCCATAATGGCATACATGTAAAGGTGATCTGGGTATAAAGCGAACACAAAAAGGGAGAGAAAAAGCAGAAGCGTAAGAAAAAAAAAAAAAAAAGAATACTCCTCGTATACTAATATTCATCATCACTAACAATATGTAGCGTGTTGAATGCACTGATTTGTTTGGCCATCAACACCAAACCGCCCCAATGAACAAGAAAAAAAAAAAATGATAACACCCAACCAGATAAAATAAAAAAAAAAAAAAAACGTGAAAATGACTCGCAAATATTCACGGTGTATTATCTGTGCACTAGAATTCACACGTGTCATTAATATTCGTCTAGATTGATCGTGTTCACTCCAACAATAGCAACAGAGAAAAAAAAATCCCCCATTTAAAATAATAATAATATTGAGTTGAAAAAATTTATTCTACTTATTATATTTCTCTTTTTACATTAAACTATTTATATATTTATTGTTGTGAAAATATCCCGCACAAGAGTCACGATGACGTGGGTTTATGAATGTAAAATAAACTTAGAAACTTGGGCGTGAAGATAAAGGTAGAGAATGGGTAAGGGGTGGTGGTGGTGGTGGTGTTTTTGCTTGTAAAGAGCCTATAGTATAGAGAAAATGAAACACTTTTGTACAACTATTCTGTGTTGAACGACGAGACGAAGCTTTAGGGACTAAAGTATATAACTGAGAACACTGGAGAGAATGGTTAAAGATGGTTTGAGTGAAGAGTGTATATATATATATATATATGGGAGTAAAGAGAGAGCTTGCTTGAAGGGAAATGAGCGAATAGGCGAATCAATCATCCCTCGACTCATTAGCCACCGTTATATATATATATATATATATATATATAGTTGATGGTGCTATGCTGCTTTAGTTAGTGTGTGGTTGCACCTCCCTAATTCCTCTCCAACTCAAAGTCTCATTCACATCCTCTTTCGTCTTCTGTCTCGACACTTCGATCAACAAAAAATACACATGGACATTGTTTTCAATTTGAATACAAATTAATTACACATATAAATTATTTATTTATTAATTGAAATAATAGCGACAATGATAAAATGAAATATTCCATATGGAAATAATTGTGATGTAGAAATACAATCACCACAAAATCCACAATAAATAAACATATAAATCATTTACATTCACACATATTTTTCCAATCATTCACTTGATCCAATACTCGATCAATTACACAGCTCAACATTTTAACCAAACCCAACTTGATGCGATGCTCTGTTTTAATTTCCGGACTTTCACCACCTCGAAGAAACATTCAACCTCACTTCGACTCTTGTTCTCCACACCCCGCACTCTCACAAGCGCGCTCGCAATCACTTCGAAATGAGCGTAATCCCATAAAACGTTGATTAACCCGTTAAGTCGATCCCCGAGTCAGGAAGTGGTGTGCTATATATATATATATATATTTCCAACGAGATGAGAGTAAGGCATTGCTCTAACGAAGTAGGTATATGGCTATATAACGCTTACAGGTGCAGAATCGACTTCTTGAGAACATATTTTCGCTACTGCACGCACGCCACAGCCATAAACATATAAATAAAAAAAAAAAATAAATAATAAAATAAAAACAAAAAATAAATAGAGATAAAAATATTTTTTTTTATTCTTTCTCATTTAACTACGTGACACGATAAATATCTCTTGGATGTATAATAATAATAATAATAATTATTATTATTATTATGTTTCAGGATTGTGAGCAATAAATTTTTACAACTCTTTTCACTATAGTTTTGCATTACATTTTGTTTTCCTGGTTGAGCAGGGTGTTTTTTTATTTATTTATTTATTTATTGTAATACAGAATACTGTTTAAATGTCATAATGACTTAATATCAACTAATACTCAATTGGTTGTCGATTTATCCATCCGATTGTGGGCTAATAAAACTCGACAGCGAAGTTGTAAGGGTGGGGAAAAGAAAAAGAAAAAAAAATTGCGTGTGTCGCGTTGCGGCAAGAGACAAAAAGGGTCGCCGCGTGCGCGCGACCATATACTCTTTCCCCATCGAAACAAGTATATATATATATATATATGTTGGTGTGTTAAAGGGGGGAAATGAAACGAGCGCCACCGAGAGAGCGAGCAATCAAAGAGAATAATTCAACAGGCGACCCACATTGTTTCACTGTATAAAGCTTTACCAAATACCTGGACAACTCCCACAGGATCAAACACATAAATATTAAATGATGAATAAATAAAAAAAAAAAAAAAAATGAATAAATAACAATAAAAATATGATACTCAATTTCAGTGTGATAAATAATAAATTCATTTTTTTTTTTTTTTTCTTATTCATTTGATGATTTTATTTGTTAAAAATACCGCGACTTATTTTTTTTTTTTCCTCACCCTCTTTGACACAGCCCCTTCCCACCATATTACCACCATACACAAATAAATACACTCATATATTTACTCAACATACCGCACTCGTAATATTTCACCCCTCAATTGCGAGTAAGTATACGATATTATATTATAATCCTCGGTCGTTCGTGGTTCTCTCTTCTCTTCCCCTCACTCTTGTCTGGAAGATTAGCACCTCGTATAAAAGTAGTGAAAATGAAGTGGTGTAAGGCGCGCGCAGTCATAAAAAAAAGAAAAAAAGAAAAAAGAAAACCGCTAGCAAATAAAAGAAATAAAAAAAAAAAAAAAAATTGAGAAGAAGGTGAACGGAAGGCTGTCCTTCTTTCTTATATACGCGCCACCTTCCTTTCTCCAAACCCTCCCCCCTCCTCTTCCTCCTCCTCCACCACCCTTTCTCTCTTCTTCTTCTTCTTCTTCTCTTTCTCTTCACCTTTACCACCCTTCAGCCACCACCCCCGCATTCAACCCCGTCGCGTCTTTACTAGAAGGAAAATTAGTTTTCAGAAAAATTTTTATGAAAGCGTTGAAAGGAAACTGTAAGGTTCCTTTTCTCATTGGAAGCTATTTTTGTTCCCGCGACGACGCGTTGTAAGAAAGAACGCGAGAGTATACGAAGATAAAGATGCAATGTATAAGAGAGAGAGAGAGAGAGAGAAAGAAATTTTAAAAGAGAGGGATGAAATGTAAGAAGAGAGAAAAAATATGTTGGATAGGGCCAAACAAATTCAATAGCTTTTTTCTTTATTTTTCTTCTTCGTGTTAACCACGAACGCCACATTCGCTAATAAATATATGTATATTATAATAAATACATATACACCCTCAATAAATATTAATATACAGAGTGTATGAGAATGTTGTTATATTGAATAATAATAAATAACAACTGAAGTTATATTTAATATAATAAATATTTAATGATGAAGAAAAAAAATTGTACTTTTGGTATTGATATATTTTTAAAACTGTTAAGAAAATTTATTATTGTAAAATAATAAACAAACACACAAGTCATAACACCACCGTATATATTTATAATTAAATAAAAAAGATTTATATATTTTTATTTTATATTTATTTCACGTTCCTTTATATAAACACGTTTTTCTTCAATTCGCGCCACTCTTCTCGCCCTTTATATTACATTCATCCGATGTCAAACGAGATTGAGTTTATTATGTATCCGCATGAGTGAAAAGTGTATGTCTATATATATATATATATATATATAAATATATCCACAGCATAATAATAAAGAGAAAACAAGTTCACTTCTTTCTTCTTGGTCACACTAATTAGTTTTACACGACAATTGAACACAAGTGAAAGAAGTTCATGACGTTAATTTTATTTCATTTTCATCCTTTCTTTCCCCATTTTTATTTTCACCTCTTCTACTCATTATTATTATTTTCATTGACATTGTTGTTATTATTATTTTAATTAGGCTGAAATTATATACACCAGTGTTATGTGATTCTTATGTAAAAAGAAATGAGGAGAAGAAATAAAGAAGAAAGAAAAAAATGTGAGCTGTGTGTATGTGCAATCTATTGAAATTCTTTTCTCTCGTTCACGTCGACGTCTTCACTCCTGTGTTAAATAATTTTGTTTTTTTTTTTCTCTCCACAATGTTTATAATAACCTCACCACCTATTTTCATCTTTTAATTTAACATTCGAATTTGTGTATGCTCAAAAGAGTGCATTCGACACCAACATGAATGATATGAGAGAATATAAAAGAAAAGGTTGAGGGAAGAAAAAAAAAATGAAATAAGAAGGCGAAATAAATAAAGAAAAGGAAATGAAAATGTGTGTCGACTTTAATTCAATAATTAAAGGAGTTTTAATTTAATTACGAATGTAATGGACTTGTGCAAGTGCATTTGTGTACGTAAATGTGTGCAAATAAATGCGAAAAAATATTTTTCTTGCAACATTAAATGGCAATTGAAAATAAAAATAATGGAAAGAAAAAAAAAAAAAAAACTGGATATTTAATTGCTAAAGCCTATTGCAAAGTAGACTAATATAGCTGCATGTATGTGCATGTATATATATATGCCATATATATTTATTTGTACCAGTAAATAAAAAAAAATAGGAACGAAACATAACTCTGTGATTTTTTCCCAACTTCATCCAGCCTCAACTATCCCCCTTGCGGTATCAATAACTCCCTCCCAAATCATCCGATATAAGCAAATAAAAAACATTCTCAATCAGGACAAATGTAGCTATATTCGGAACTACAGATAATACGTAATAAAATTTTCCCATCAAATAACATCCACTGAAAAACTCCAAAGATTAATCAAAGCATGATATAATCATCGTCCCCCCATTTTCACTTCATAATCCCCAATCACTTCAACAACAATTATCAAACCATAAACACTTATTCCAACAATATTATTCGCATCCAATCAACAATGTCAAACAATACAATACGTAATGGCTGTATACATGGCGTGTCTGTATATATGAATTAGTTTGAAGAGAAACGTTGTGGTATTAGCATCTCATCTCAATGCACTGTTACAAACCGCCACATATCATCACACAAACAGTATTGTATGTATTATTATTATTATCATTATCATCATCATCGTCATATATATATATATATGCGGTTACCGTGTGTGTATTTCTACAAACAAATGTATACGTATATATATATATATACATTCAGTAACCGCACACGGTCCACTTAGCATTGTCCAATAACAACCATAATTGCCATCGGCGCAATAACGAAACGACGACCATCAGTCTGTCTGTGTAACTTATACATACAAATAAATACATATGTGCAATTTCCACTGTGTCTTATTCGTTCACATAACGTCCAAGCCAATTATCCCGTTGATATATATATATATACAATATATATTTATATATATACCCAACAATGACAGACACTAAAAAATAAACAAAATTATTTCAATTCAACAATGAATAATATTTTGATAAAACTTGGTGAAATAAAAATTGTATAAAATATTAAACAAGTAGACAGTGAATGAATAGTGTCAGACAAATGCAATATCTATATTACACACATGTATTTACTGTAAATGTATATATATATATGTTCTTAGCACGGAATGTGTAGCTGCAAAGCCGCGTCAATACGGTTTTGCCCGGAACACGACGAAGGAAATGGGCGGTGGGTGGTTTAAGAGAGAAAGATAAAGACGAAAATGTTGCGACATATATATATATAAATATATATCTATGTTTCTCGTCTTTTTAAGGAGGGATAGGACAGGATGGTGAAAGGGATGAGGAAAAGGGAAAAGAGAGATCACTGCGCCCGCCAATATTACTGCCAGCACGAAGATTACCAATATCCTTGAGAGGCGCCTTCTAGTCCTGTCATAAAAGACGAAAGCTTATATACGAAGAAGATATTACCTACCACACTAGTAAAACTTATACCCAACCATCATTATCATCATCATCATCATAGTGAATTTATCTATAAGCTTTATATATTGAGAATAACATTGTTGGATATGTCAAAGAAAGTTTAGAAAATGAATTTTAAACAAAATAAATATTTTGTTTTGGAGTAATAGTTCAATATTTGTATGTAATATATTCTAAAAGTGTTTTAAAATCCTATTGCAATTATAATTTCATTTAATTGTCATGATAATTATGTGATAGACTATAAAAAATACTGATTTAAATAATTCAACTGCATCAGATGAAAAAAAAAAAAAATTGACAATTAAAATGGCTTCGTAGCTCAAAGCCATTGACAATATTGAAATTAATTTTGCACCATACAATCAAATTTAATAATTGTTTAATTTGTTATTAAGTATCCCTTTGTGGATTGTAAAATGCTGTCGCGTGTGTTCTTTGGTGCTGAAGAGGGCATCATGAAGTAGAAAATAAGAAGAAAAAAAAAAAAGTGAATACACTGTGGTATGGATACAATAATCCACCCCAGCTTGAATAATAATCGTCAAAAGCCTACGACAACGTTCTCTCCCCCCTATTGTATTGCTTCCGTTTGAATACAAAAAAAGGGAAGAGAGAGAGAAAAAAAAAAAGAGAACAGAGAAAGGACAGAAAGGAATAAATCCCTCCAAGCGGTTTTTAGTATTATCAAGATAGATAAACGTTTTCTCTCGCCCACTTGATGACACTCTTCAATGAAAAATAAGAACCATCATATTGACAACATATTCATAATAATAAATAATGAGAAATAAAGAAGTTGATAACGTTAGATGAGACGAATGCAATTTTATTATCGAATAATTTGAAGATTTGTGACGTGACTGGGCACAAATAATTCGTTAACGTACAAGAAAGAACACGATTCATTCCCCTGTTGTCACAATGTAATTACTCGTGTGTCTTTAAGGATGACTGGACTGATGAGTATGAGAAAGTGAGAAAATAATAGGAAAGAGAAGAGAATAAAAAAAAGAAAAAGGACAGGAAGGTTATACAAGGATTATCATTGATGTGAGAGCCAGCTTATTTTGACATTCTTATCGTATAGAATCAGAGTGAGGTAATCCCCCAAGCAACGTGTGTGTAATCTCACTTCTCTCTTCGCCCTCATCAGCCCCCCCTTAAAAAAAAAAAAAAAAAAAAAACCCTCCACATATAACCCCTCATTCTCTGTGTGTTCATGGTTGATTTTCTTTCTTCAACCCCACTCTCTCTCTACAACCGTCTAACTATAGTCCAGTAATCTACTATTAATTGCCACCACAAAGAAACAAAATCCCCCTGGAGAATATGAATGAAAGTTTTATAATAGTTATCATCATCACGAAAAAGAAAAAATAAAATAAAATAATACTGCAACGTTACAATTTTAAATGAGAAAAAATAAAATCAATGCAATCACCATAATTCTTTAAAATAAATTAACGTATCTTCATTAAGTCTTTCAGAAGAATTTAATTATTATAATTTTTCTTCTTCCCTTTTTGGTTATTTATTTATTTTTTTTTGTTGATGATGATGTCTCTCATCCATCGTGTTTTCTTTGATAGTGTCCAAGGGGTTGGTAGGTGTGGTTAGATAGGGAGGGTACAATTTCCACTCTACGAAGCGCGATGCTTACATGGTATATAAATGTATATACGTATATACAGAAACAATTTCAACGATTTGTCCGCTTTGAAAGCAAAGCTCAAGTATAGAAGTATCCACATCTCCAAGCGTACTAACCATCTATATATCTCACTCTCTCACAATCATTGGCGCTGCAATGCAAAGATATATATATATATATATATGTATATACACTTTTCGCTTGCTAGGTTTGCACTGGAATTAACGGTGTGCATCCGCGCAGCGGCGTAGCGCTTTTAACGATTTCCCCATGTCGTTTAATTTAATTTGACGATTGCTCGTTAAAGCCCCCGCAGAGAGACGCGACATTAAATTTCCACACCTATAGTGAATGTGACTGAGTGAGAATGAAATGAGATAAACAAAAATGCGAGAGTGAACGAGAGTGAACTTTGTGATACTTCACTTCACTATAAAATGTATCAACACTTCTTGTGAAAATTGTAGAATTTTTTTAACTCACTAACTATTGTATCGGTTCAATTATTATTTCTCATTTATTTTCCACTGTCATTTCCGGTCTTGACATTGATGTTATTTTTTTCCTCAACACTAACACGTTTTGTATTTCAGATAATAATAATTTAGACACGTGTGGACCATACGTGACTTGTTGAGAGCAATCGAGGATTGGATATGAAGTAGACACAACAGACAAAGCTTTATATACAAATATATGAATATATAAGTCTCCACTGTGTTCATATGCATAAATAAATGTCACAGTGTTTCTCTCTGTTCAAGTTTTATGTACTAAAAAATACAGAGAAGAGTAATAAAAAAAAAAAAATAAAAACAAATTGAATGATACAAAATTGTTTTATTTTATTTTTTTTCTTTCATTCTTGTGAACACTGTGAAATAACTCGTGAATTTTTGTCATTGTTTTTCGATGGATTTAAATGCAAACAATCTCGTAGATAGTTAATTAAGTTAAAGTCTCTTCGACAATTAACTCGCCATTATTCGTTCATATATATATATAGATATACATGTGAAGAGATAGAATAAGAAAAAAAATAGATAGAGGAGGAATAATAATCAGTATCGAAGATCTCTCGGTGTTGCAAAACCGTGTGCTCGTAAACTTGCCATTAGATATAAACGTATATAAATATACTCCAAGCTATTATCGTCGACATGACAGAAAACATTTACCATTTGATGAAAAAAACAAAAAAAGAAGCAGCAAAATTGAGAAAGTAAAAAAAAAAATCATTACAATTTTGTAAAAAATAAAAATAAAAATAACGCCCACCCATGAAGATTAAATTCAGCCAAAGACTTTCCGTTCATAATCAAATATGAAAAATATGCATAAAATATAAAACACTGCATTGAATGCCATTTGAATGAGTAAAACGAAGATAAAAAAGGTGGAAAAGAAAAAAAAAAAGAAAAAGGAAAACCATGAAAAAATAAAACATAAAAGAATAAAAAAGTACCACATGTATACTCATCGAGTTCACTGAAAAAAAAAAAAAACAGTGAGACAGTGAATGAGATAGATAGAACGAGTGAGTGAGAGAGGAAGAGCGAAGTTAAAAGGGCGCAAGAAGCCAACGAATAAATACTTGGAGATGTAATCGCTGAAGGAAACAAGCGGCGGGATTGTTCGGAGAATAATTGAAAGCGCCGCTTGAAGCTTCTCAACTCATTCCCATTCTCGGGGCGGCAAAGAGAGTCCCCACGAACGCTCTTCTCTTGTATCCTCCTACTTGTAAAATTGCATTGGCTATAACTGAAACTCCACTGTATACTGTTATTGTTGTTGTTGCTGTTGTTGTTGTTGTTGTGGTGGTGGTGGTGGTGGTTATGTTATTTCTATAGCTGTGTGTCGACAAAACCGATTGGTAGCAAAGACCACTACACTGTAAAATCCGAGAGTAGCCAGAAGGAGAAGTCACAGTAGCGAGCAAGGCAAGCAAAGCAGTTGTGTGCCCACTGATCCAATCTGGAAGTCAGTGATCGGCGGGATCCTAATGTATGCGTAATGCCGCTGTTGGCTTGGCGGCTATATAACCAAGACCCAGTACCCCTCCTCCTTTACTCTCTCTCTCTCTCACTCGTATTTTATCCTCATTCATCTTCCTTCTCTATCCTCATTAACGCCCTGACTCTGTGTAGCGGCCACTCGCGCGCGCCTTTATCCAAACTCGAAGACCAAAGTGAGTGGAGAAAACAGAGAGACATGAGAGAGAGAGAGAGAGAATATATATATAAAGACCTCATCCGTTTTGTCTGTCGTCTTCTCTCTCGATTTGAATTTAAAATAAAAATAATAAAACGAAGAAGAAGAAGAAGAATATACGTTGTTTAATTTTTCTTGTTTATTCCGCATTTTTAATTTGTTTTTTTTTTATTTTCATGGGGGTTGAGAATGAATTTCTTTGTGGATTTAATATTGGAATTATCTGTGCAATATATATATATATATATATATATATATATATATTTATATATCCATGTATTTTTTTTATTTTTTTTCAATGTGATGAGAAAGAGAAGTTATACTTTGCGCAGTGAGATATGAACAATCCTCTTGATGAATTCACATACAGCTCGCGTGATTTTAATTCTCTTATATCACTCGGCACCTCTCTCTAGTATTTAAAAAGCGACGGAGTTTAATTGAAATAAAATAATACCACAAAGCGATGTGAATTGAAGGTGTTTTTTGAAGCGAGAACAAAATAAAAAAAAAAAATAAACAGAGAAACAACACAAAACAAATGTGAATTGAACTGAAGTAGAATTAATATTATCAAGATGTGATACAACTGATATTATCGTCATTGTTACTCCTTCCACTGAATAGAGAGATTAAATAAATACATGTAGTTGAGAGAGGGATGTAAAAAATAAAAAAAGAAAAAAAATGGGAGAAAGAGAAGAAAAAAAAGGAGAAATAATATTGAGAAGCGATAGCTCAGCCAACGTCGGTATCCGGCAACGTTGAATAAATAATGTTACAATATTTTTAAAACGCCTATAATTCGCGAAACGGACGTCGGTAAAAATGGGCAAAAGCGTGTAAGGATATAGGAGACGTCAAGGGTTTTTTTTTTTTGTAGAGGGGCGGGTGTATATAGTGGGGATGAAATCGAACACCTTCTTCCCCAATTTTCCTCTCCCCTTTACCTCAATGGACGGATGGGTATTTATCGGCCCGTAGAGTATAGCAACCATTGCGCGTCAAGAGAAAGAAGGGTGATCATTTATTACGAGTTTTGTAAAAGAGGGGTTGCGCGATAGATACGTACAGCGGAAGAAAAAAAGAAAAAAAATACACGATAAAATAGAAAGGCGGAAAGAGAAAAAATCTATGAATTTATTTTTGTATACAGGGTTGCAAGTGAATACAAATAATATCCGGATAATAAGAATAATGTAATTTATATACAAAGATGAAAATAGGCATGTTAACAAATGTGATTAAATGAGATTTAGTCAACGATTGATTAAATAGCGATCTACGATATTGATAATTACAACGATAATCTATTTGCTCTGCATTGTTAATTATAAAAAATAAAAAATAATAGCAACAGCGTATAATATATACTGAACAAACAATCAATGAACTATCTACTAACCAATCGCTTCCTTATTCGATTGAAAAGCGCAAGAATTTATTTGTTATCTTTTTTTTTTCTCTCTTCTCAGTCTCCCTGTTGTAAAAAGAAATGCGAAATGTCTGGAAACTCCGAAGTTTACCTATCCTATATCAACTGGACTAACACGTCTCCAATCGTTTTGTTCTAATATGTCTTTCAATCGTCTCTTACAACATTAGAGAAATTCAACTGAATACACAAGTTTAATCGAGCATCTTCACATCAAGATACACCCTGTATATACATGTTTTTTGTATTTTTCCCCTCCACCACCACCACCACCACCACCATCTTCTTCTTCTTCTTCAACATCTCATTCTTTTTCTTTTTACTCTACAATCGTCTGAGGGCAACGGGGGATATCTTTGGAATTATATTGCGGCCATTTATCGAGGCTGCTTACTGTTTTAGTCATGACGTCCGACGGCTCCTTGCGCGCACGTGCGCTCTTACCTTCTTCCTCACACACTCAACTCTAACACTAATATAATATATATCGCTCTTTTTCACCAACTTATCCCACACAACCCCACTGAGATAGGTTTTGTATTTTTTTTTCTTTTTTTTTCTTACCGTTCACTGTGAGCATCAGTAACACACGGTGGTAAATAAAATCTACACAGGGGTGTGGATTAAAAACCCGAATCGGGGCTACACAAAACACAAACGTGTATCTTGAATTATAACTTCCACAAAAAAAAAAAAAAACATCCGACCCTAGATTTTTCTATTGCATAAATATACAATTAAAAAATACAATACATTTCTTTATTAATATAAGCAACATTATTTTAACGTTGAATTAATAATCAGTGTGTTGAAAATTGAAATAATTTATAAGACATAATTATTATTATTATCATCATCACTGATAGGAAGACAAACTCTTTAACGATTTTTGATTGCCTATAAAAATTTATTTATCTCTTCATCTTTCTCATTTTCTCTCTGTCCATAACTGTGTGCGTTGTCTTTTTCTCGTTTGCACTGTTCATTTGGCTTTCTATTCCATTGGTATGTATAAAGGCAAACCAACACTGAGAACCCGGCTGCTACTTTCACGTTGCCCACATTGGGGATATTGTGTGAAAGCAGGACGCACTTCTTGCACGCTCGACTGGGCTCTGTCCAACGAGACACAAACGACCAACACACACATACACACATACAAATACATAGATGGAAAAATAAATATAAAAACCACATTGTCAATGGCTTATGTTTCCCCGATGGTGCGCAAGTATCATCTCTACCGTTTACTTATTGTCGCAATTCTGTTTATACGATCACCAAAAGGGGGACAGAAAAAGAAAAAATAAATAAATAAATAAATAAATAATGGTAAAGTGAGCGCGAAAGAGGAAGGAAGCAAAGAGTCATTGGCCACTATGGATCAACGGTGCCCCCCCACACAGTTCTTTATATATAAAGAGAAAGAGAATTGACCAGAAGAGTACAGAGTGAACAAAAAGAGAAAAAGGAAAAAATAAATAAATAAATAAACGAGATGAAAAGGCGGGAGGATGAAGGGGAGTTGAGAGATATAGAAAGAGAGAAACACAGAGGTGGAGAAAAATAAACGCACTGACGATGGGACAAACAATTTATTGCCAACGATAGCGAGAACGTTCGCGTATCTCCTTCCGTGTATAACTACCTGACTTGTACTTATTCGCTCCACGATATAGCTACCATGAGAGCGCATCATGTCGTGTGATGCAGTCGTATATAATACGCCTCGCAGAAAAAAAAATAAATAAATAAATAAATAAAATCAAAACAAGAAATAAAAGAATATTATGTAGAGATAAATATATAAATAAATGAATAAAAGTTGAAGTGAAATTGTAACGTGTCAAACGTTTTACATTTTGCCCACATGAAATCTTTTGCCTATTTTTATTTTTTTATTAGTTATCGATATTGATTTATTGAACTGTGCTCGATGTTGTTTTACCAACGACACCTGTTTTATTTTTATAATTCACTTCCTAGTTCCTCTTAATTTTTTTTTTTTTCTTCAACTGACAGCTAAGACTACTGATAAGAAAATTAAATTGTCAATTGCTGCAGCTTGTCAACGAGAAATATTTAAAAATAAATAGAAAAAATCCAGAAGTAGATCCAACATCAAAATGACAAATTACAATTCACCAATATGATCCTGATTGAATTGTTTTTGAATTAATACAAATTAAACTGCAATCAAAATAAAAATCCAAAATTCTTGCTTGAAAGGGGTTTAAATAAAAAAAAAAAACCCCCATTCCTTCATCCTACTACACCAGCAGTTATATATACCAAGAGACAACTCAACAATCGATAACATATCGACTATATTCAAATCCAACATCTACTTCTTCTTCTTCATCTCAAAAAAAAAGAAAAAAAAAAAGCCAGGAAGGAAAGTAGCAATGGGTGGAAAAAAAAAAATGAAAAATAACATTCTTCCCTCGTCTCCATTCTGTTTAGTAGACGTGTGTCCATTCGTAGGAATAAAAAGAAGAAAAAAAAAAAAAATAACGCCACAGGCGTGAGAGAAACGGTGACACGAAGGGGACAAACACATGTTGCACACACGGTCCACTCGACTATAATATAAGAGAGAAGAGAATGATTTCAGTTCTCTCGTGTGTTTGCCGCGGCGTATATAGACAGAGATGAAACAAAAAAAAAAAAAAAAAATGAGTGAGAGCGCGAGAGGAAGACAAGGAGAAAGAGTCTAACCAGAGAGACGTAACGTAAGACTAACAACACAATGGAGGCAACAGCTGCATGATAGATGGGACACCGGCTAAACCGAACGAGCGCCGCGTCCGATCGGCCTTCGGTTTTTCTCTTCTCCCTTCAATTCCCCTCCCCCTTGCCACCCACAGCACTCGCGCTTGTTCAAAGTTGTCTCGCATTGGCCACTCACGCGCGCGCCAGTACCGCCATCTCATGAGATAAGTTGACTCGTGCTTTTACTACCCGCGTGTACCTTCTATACCTCGTTATTGTCGCGCGCAACAGACAATGTGAAAAGGAAGAGTCGCGATTAACAGAGGAGAGAGAGAGAGAGAGTTGGTGGTACACAGCTATTTTATTTTTTCCACATCCCCCATCGAGAGACAATTTTTTATTTTATTTTACACAAAACTATCAACAATAAATATGTATATAAATCTGTTTTGTATTCACAATGTTATTCACAAGGACCATTGTTGCAAATGTTTTATTTGTATACATGTCTAATGATTATAATCGCTTAGACAGAAAGGGGATGAGTGGATAGGTGAGGAGAAAAGAGAAGAGAGAATGAAAGCGTTTATTGTATTGTGTGAACATTTAAAGGCATACACAATCCTCTACACTTATGCCTAAACGCGTACTCTATAAGAAAGATAATAGGATTATATGGCAATGAAATTTATATATTAGAGATACATATATCTAAACAACCCCCCACTATTATACGGCAACATATGGGGGATATATGTGTTTGTGTGTTCCTATTCTCTCTCAAGTTCAATTATAACATGGGGACATTGATGAAATTAATTTTACAGCTTGATTTTCTTCAACTGACCAAAGTTAAAATTAATTTATATATCTAGAGGATTAATTTTCATGATAAATGTGTTTCGGGGGTTAACGTTGACGTACAATAAGGGATTGTAAATATTATATAACAAGGAAATATTATTAAGAAGAAAAATATCTGACAAGAGAAAATTTCATACTCAACTAAATGTCACTGATTATTTTTCCAACTGTGAAATTTATTTGTGGAAATAATCACACCGTTATTTTATTTTTGGGCAATGTTCATAAACCTCAATCGACGAGTTATAAACATAATATGAAATGCTCATAATTTTATAGCGATATTACTACGTGACTACTCAATTCAATTTGGATATAATACGACTTAGAAGAATATTTGCATTTCCATCACGGCCACACACAATTTAATATCATTATATTCTCGATTATTTATTTATTTATTATTTTTTTTTATTGAGAAAAGACGTTAAAATGCAAATTGGATATGTATTATAAAAATTTTATATAATTTATTGTATAGATGTTGGTGGTTTAATCGTAGCTAATTAATCTTTTTGGTGAAAGTAAACTCTCTCATCTTTGTCCTCATTTTCAATTGTGATAAATGATTATAGAAGGATGTTATTTACACATGTATATAAATACATATGTAGATGTTTTATAGTTTGTATGAGAATGTGTTGGCGTTCAATTTACGTTTGAATATTATATCATGACACAATAGCACAAATGTCTTATACGCATTAAATAACTCGCGCAATTGTGCAAGTGTAATGTTAGTTGAAATCATTGTTGATGCTCAAAGAAATACACATACGTAATATCTAATAGTTTGTCATCATCGTACAATTTTGTTTCAATTGCGACAAAATAAATGAGAAATAAAATATTAAAAGAAGACATTTTTTTTATCAAGGTTGTACAAACAAAAATTAAATTGCATAATACAATAAATATTGTTTCAATATAAAATTCTTTCATTTTTATTTTTCTCTCTCCTGTCTCTTTGCAATTGTTCAATTAAATCGATTACACAATGAACAAATAATTCCAATAATCTTATCTCTCATTTCTTTTTTTTTTTTTTTTCTTTTGGTTAATAAATAAATATATGTATATAGGTCGGATAAATAAATGTGTATTAATATAAGGAAATAATTTTGGTGTTTTTTTTTTTTGTGAAGGCCATCAACGAATTAAGAACAACTTTGTTGATTAATTTTAATTGATTGGGTATTAAGTATTGGATGAAAAAAAAATATGTGTGTGCTTAAGTTTGGATGAAGTAATCGTGTATTTTATTGGCAACAGATGTGTGTGTGTGTGTGTGTGTGCTGATTCAATGAATTATTCACGAGTTATCGAATTACAATTGATAATTATTCGCAATGAATTTATATACTTCAACGGTTAATTATATTATTAATGTAAATTTGGCCAACATCATACAATAAATTCAGCAAATTACTGAATTAATCTAAAGAGCGTAGGGTTCTTGAAAAAGTAAAAAAAAATAAAAATACCCAAACATAAGATAAATAAAATGGAATTAAAAAAAATTATAAAGCTTTGACCGATTTGCAAATAGAGAGAACTGCTACGAATTCATTCACTCTCTTATTTTACTTTTTCTCCAACTATATATATATATATATATATAGTAGTAAACAAAACGACGAGGGTGGCCCACCAATGAGTGGTAGAATAGGGTGAAAACAAGAAGGAGAGAAAAGCAGTCGCGTACACCCGATCCAAAAAGGGATATGCGAGAACACAGAGAGACAGAGAGAGAGAGAGATTTTGTGTTCTCTGGGGAGCAGTCAAAGCGCGTGGCCCTTGCCATGACGATCTGAGCATCAAACAAGTCTATGCCGAAGCATATAGGCTATGGTGCATTGGGCACGATGGTAAAAGGAAGGTGGTGGTAAGAGAGGGAGAAAGATGGCCCTGGGATCGGTCGTGTGTGTACATTCGACGCCACCCGATCGTATCTATATCTCTCTATATTCCTACTTACGATGCGCCACGACAGCTCAATGTATTATCATACATGTCAAGTCAGTATCTATGGGTTTTAGTATACATATATATGTATGAAATTGTAGGGGGAGATTTCAGCGTACAAAATGAGTAGATATTTTAATATATTAGAAGTAGTTTTGAAATAGTTCTGATTAATTGTATCATTACAATTGGAAACAAAAGGGGGGTAATTATTTAGGTTTTTTGGTCATGGTGGTCATGATATGATATATATCAATATATATATATATAATAGAAATTATAGAGCACATTCCAACGCACAAAAACCCGTATAACTGAATAAGTCTACCATAAGTCAAATAAAACTTACAGTCAATCAAAATTGATGGGATTTAATAATTATCCTAGAACAGGTGTGAACAGAAGGTGTTCTTTTTGTGTCTTCACGTTAAACAAACTCTCACTCATAATAAATAACAAATATACACACATATATAAGTATATATATATATATATATATAAGACTCAATATAATTTACTTGGGTTAAATGTTTAAATTACGTCTTTAAAGCAAAAACCTACAATTTAATGCAAATTTTATGTACAACATTACATCGTTAACATCACACAAAATTGCACATGACTTTTGAAAAGGCTCTCAAACACATCTCAGTTGTGAGTCAAGCACGCGTCCATTATTTTACAACTTAATATACATAAATAGTGGTGCACCACAATTACTGGATTTTACCATAAATGGTTATAGATTGCACATTTTTATTTAACATAAAAAACTAACTCGTGTTTTATATTCGCATTTCAATATACACATTCATAAATAAACAATCTCAAATGCAATATTCAATATAAAATTAATAATTAAAACATTTTCATTGCATTTGAATAGAAAATTAATTGGGAATTTTTTTTTAATCATTATAAATAAATTCTTTCAAGTTCTTTTTTTTTTCAAATTTTTCCATTTTTCATGCTGTAACAATAATAATATTCTTATATATACCATCATCAGTGTATTGCCAATGATAATGTGTATTCGAATGACACTGTATCCACTGTGATGCCATACATATAATGGCGATCACGAAAATTCTCTCGAGAACAGCAATTCATAAATAATTGATACGCGTCCGGTAAAAAATGAATTACGTCTCCCCATATACAATATGAGGAGTTGCTTTACAGTAAAACGAGGAGAGCATACCCGCGAGACACGACTTACTCACTTTAATATATACATATGTGCAGGGGGGGGGTTATACGTTGTGAAAGAAAGAAGGAAAAAGAAAAAAGAAAAAAAAAAAAATACGTGAGTGTAACATAAGCCGCATCAATTTTGCAATTGGAGAATTTTTATGTCGCCCGGACGTCATATATTATGAATGAACGTAGTAGTTGGTTGGTTAGGTGGTGGTGGTAGTAGCCCTTCCTCCACCATGCATATGCTCTATTCCTTTTCTTATTTTATATTTTATTTATTTTTTTTTCACTACACATTTTTGTCGCTTTGAGCAATAATTTTTTTTTTATCTCCTACATTCACTCCATTTTCTTCACTTTGTTCTTCAGCATCTCTCCTCTTTTTTCTTTTTCTTTCTTGCAAGAGTCGAGTGTCGGTTGTGGTTTGAAAAACGCCCACATTTCTGTACAGAAGCGCACAACTTAAAAGAGACTGTGACATTTCATTTGTCATTGCTGCCAATATTAGAAACATCTCATTGATGTTGAGTTAAAGTCGTTTTACCTTGACATGTTAATGAAAAAAAAAAAAAACAAACAAACAAAAATCGTATTGTAGTTGAGCACTATTGTAGTAGCACCAACAAACCTAGCTTCCCCACCCTGTCTCAATAATTAAATAATTATTCTTACTATTTCAACAGATTTTTTTTTATTCCCTGTCTCAATACTTCTTCCTCGTACGAAATGAGATAAGTTTTCATTTTTTTTTCTTTCCCTTCTCCATAAATATATATATATATATAAGAAAAGAGAAATTAGAAATGCAAACAGAGAACCAATACATACACATTTCCTACAAATATATATAAATATATATATATATAATATATATTAAAGATAAGAGATAAAAGGAAATACTAATACGACGCACTTCAGAAGATAAAGTTTGTATAAAGGCATTTGGCTTTCACGCAAACATCATTTTAATCCGTATATACGTGTATATACACGCAGTGACAGGAAAAGAGAACAAGAGAGAGAGAGAGAGAGAGAAAGTCCGGGGGGAGAAAAAAAAAATCGACGGACCAACAAGCGAACGAAGGGACACAGTCAGCTCCACTGAGGCGAGTAATCAGGGAGACATTATTTCTCTTTGAGCACGCTTGCGTTTTAACGCTGAAGAGATATATATATTATTATTATTATTATTATTATTATATAGGCCGTCAAGTTTTGAATTATACAGAATGAATTTATTTATTTTTTTCTCCCACTATTCCCTTTCTTTTCCCTTTTTTATTCAAAATTGTATTGGAATTGTTATCATAATTGAAATATTCACATTGTATTTGTTGAACTATTATCCCTATCGTATACACAACCCCTTTTTCACCCATAAACAAAAAAAAATTCCCTCTCTACTTCACACGATTCAAAAACCAGGAAAAAACAAAGAGAACAAATTCTAAAAAGAAAATCTACAAATCGGTGGGCGTTGATGGCCCAAGCAAACGTTTGGTACTTTCATACATTCCCATATATCATTTGACATTTCTCTCTGCACATATACAACACACACACACACACACACACACTCAGAGACATTCACCAAATAAAATAAATATATACACAATGTCACCGTTATTATTTATTTTTTTTTTTTTCGCCTTCATTTTCAAACAGAGAAAATACGAAGCTTCACTGTCGTGTGGCGTTTTAACGACGCGCTTCTGTGTTTCTTGTATATTTGTATATCTCCCACTCTCTCTCTCTCTTACTCACCCCTACCCCTTCCCCGTCCGTCTCTGTGTCTTTCTATGTATCTCTTTGGCCGGATGTCGTATAATGGCGCGTTCACCGACAAAAGCGTGTGTGCATTTTCTTCCTCAACATTTTCACCTCTCTTCGTTTCTATTTTCCCTTGCCTATACCCCACTATATTTCTCCCTCTCTCTCTCTCTCGCTTTGGTGTTCACATATATATGTATATATATATACATTGGAACGTGAACTATACGACAGTGTACACTATCTGGCTAAGTTTATATGCTCGCGCAAGCATAGGATGTGACAGCTCGAGAGAATCTCGCGTTTATATTATTACCAAGCGACGTCGTCGTCTATACACCATTTCTCTCGCACTTTTACTCTTCCTCTTATTCTCTCTTGATAAAGGATCCTCGTTACAAAGCCACGACCCCTTTGTACCTCGCACACACAAATCTTGGATGTAGATATATATAAATATATATATGTATGTGTGTATATAAATATAAATATATTATGGTTGGAAACTACTTTCTATATAACTTTACACGCTGACGATTAATGGCGAGTTCACGCATGCAGGGCGGTTTCACACGCAAACAGTCATGGATATTATTATAATATTTAAAATTTATTGTTTATAAGTATTTGTATATGTTGATTGGAATTGTCAATTTTAAAAAAATTGATTTTCAACAATACAACGAATAAATTTATGTTTTTCAATTTAAATAGAAAATAAAAAAATTCCACAGAGCTATAAATTAAATACGAGTAATATAAATTTGAATGAATGAGAGAAGAAAAAACGAATTCTAATCGAAATGAAATAAAGAAGTGATAAAATTCTATCTCTTCGACCCAATATTCTCACAATGAAATGAATAAATTCCACAAACTCAGAAACATTATATCTCACATCCAGGTATGCTTATCTCCCCCTATTCACAATCCCCTTTTTCTTTTCTCCTCCATCACCGTTTCCCATGTACACACAACCTCGATAATGCAGCGATACACGATTAACAATCATACATTCACACTCCCCCCCCCTTCTCCAAAAAAAAGAAAAAAAAATCGAATGATAATTCAGAATAAGATATAAAAAATGATTCATCAAAAATACAGGAAAAAAAAACGTGGATAGTATAAAATTGTTGAAATAAACTTTCAACTAATCCCAAAATGAATTAAAATTTTTTATATTAATAACTCATAACTATTATCACCACTGTGACACAAATATTATAATTACTTTGTGAAAGTGCTATTTATCAAAGTGGGCGAATAAATTGGACCACCAGTATAGAATTATAAATACCCATTAGTCCAACGAGCTATGTAGTACCAACAAACTACTTTGAATAATGCCAAACAATATTATACACATTATCAAATGTATTTTTATACAATAATAATAATCAACTAACTGCAAAAATTATTACTTTCACAATTGAGAATAGAGAACTTTTCAATCGTATATAATTAACCCCTAAAAAATTTATTCTTGATAACAAGAACAATCAACTTTCAATTACCAAAAATCACCATCAACAATTGATGTTCAGCAATTGGTGCAATACAGTACACTATTCTCTTCGACCATGACGTTTTGTATAGTTATAGTGTATACAATTCACATATACACATTGCATGGGAAAATAAATCTTGTGCGACACTCACTGCGAAGTGAAAAAGAACGAGACAAGGGCGGCGGGGGGGAAGTGTAGAAAGAGGGTAAAGAACTGGGATGGATGAGGAGAGTGAGAGCGAGACCTATGTCTATAGAATACAAAAAGAAAAAAAAAAGAAAAAAAGAAAGGAAATAAATAAATAAATAAAGTCGAAATAAAATAAAAGGAAAAGAGAGAGACTGGACACTGGACGCTGTCACCGGACACGGGTTGCCACGACTGCAACAGATCGCGTGCGTGAAAGAGAGGACGGCTATCAATGGTTGCATTATATGGTGAGCGGTGTTAGTGAACGCCAACACGAGCTCAACACCATCAACAATCCTACTTCCTATATATATATATATATGCAATGGGTATACACGATCAAACGTATACATATCACCCAAGCAAGTCTCGACTGGCGCAAAAGAGCGCGCAGTGTAACGAGCAACTGGAATGCCCTGTGGCAGGCGAGCGAGTGTGTTTCCACCAGGTAAGATCGGACGCGTGAGAGTCCCTTCTTATTCTCCTTCACTCTGCTTTTTTCATTATTATTTTTATTTCATCGCTTTTCTTTTTGTTTTCGAACTATTTTTTTTCCTCTCCGCCATATTTTCCTTTTTTTTTTCTTTTTTTTTTTTATTTATTTATTTGTCTTTAACAAGACAGGTGTGATTGTGCTGACACTTTGGTGTACATTTTCTTTGTGCAATTATTATTGTTTTTATTTGTCTGTTCGGTGTTTGTTTAGTTTGTTTTTTTTTTTATTATTCATCACTGATTATCGAACGAATTGATTGGGCGAATTTTATATTGTGAATTGCGATGGTAAATTCTTCGTTGGTTATTTAATTTTAAAGTAAAAACTCACCGAGATGTTTTATCTTGTTGATTTTGATGAATTGTTGAGGCGGTCGATGGTGATTTTAATTGATGATTTTGGTGGTGGTGTTTTCTTCCACTTAAATTATTGCGATAGGATTAATATCGTCCACCACTGTTCCACCAGTTCCACAACATCAGTAGACATTTGAAAGCCGTTTGCATCTCTGTAAATAAATAATAAATATTGTAGATTAAAAAAATTTATAATCCATGGTTGAAATACAAAATCACAATTATAAATGTTTAACAGTACACAGCCCTTTGTATTATTCATTAATTCAACAATTGCCCCAGCAATATCTCCAAACCCTGAAAAAAAAAAAAAAAAATAATAAAACCTCCCCATAAAAAATAACATCAGAGTTTCATCATTGAGTTCATGAAAAACAATATGCTGTAAATAATAACTCCTGTGTGTTAATTACATGTAGAATAATTTTTCACGTCTCGTCATTATACTAAAAAAAAATAAAAAAAAAAAAGAAATAAAAGAATTGAGGATGCAATCAGGTAGGAGGATTTTTGGTGGGTGATCCGGTTGATCAAGACACGCAACATATACAAAAGTGAGTGAATCAAGTATGGTGAGCGAGAAAAAGGCAATATGCACTCGCGCACACCATCCTAAATAAATTCTGATGTGTATGTATATATAATATTATTATATACCACTTCCATCAAGAGACAAGTAAAGTGCGGGCAGGCCGTGCGCGTTGCGGGACCAGTCTGGACAAGTTGTGTGCGCGCGCGGTTCACCGTCCGTTGCTAGTGGAAAGTCCGAGTGGTGGCGCACCACGGTCGGCATGGTCAGGTGGCTGCTCGCAAGGACGCGGCAGGCCATTCACCCGTTTGTTCGGTTCCGATATATACCAAGTAGTAGCGAATGAGCGCACGCGGGCGCGCGCTCTCGCCCTGGGGACTTTGCATTTGCTACCAATACCTCTCACTAACACTATCTCTGTCTGACTATAGATCTTTCTACACTCTCATTTCCTTTATTTTTCTCACCTTCTATCTTTAGTTATTTATTTATTTTCCCCCCCACCTTACATGGACACATTGTTATGCAGTTCACAATGATTAATATGTCTCGGTAAATTTGTATTTCCAGTTTGAATTAAATTATTAATCCACAATAAAAAAAAAAACAAGAAAAAAAAAAGGACAACAGGGGGAGAATAATTAATTGGTATTTTTACAAAGAAAAATGAATTTGTTCTAGAAAAGTGTTTGGAGTATTTAGTAAGAATTTTAATTATTAATTTGTTGCTCAAGGTGAGTATTGAGAAATAGAAAGAAAAAGGATTTATTTACTTGAATGGAGTAATGTGTTTAGTAATAATAATGATAATAATAATAATAATAATAGTGAGTTGTACAAGAGCAGTGTGTAATGTTGTGCGAGAAAATTTTTGTATGTCAGATTAAATTCATTGAATAATGAATTAATGTTAGCCGTGACAAAAATATATATTTGTTTTGAAATAATTGTTTCACAGTATCACATAAGATTTTAACTGATAAACTGATCATATTTATACATGAGAGAATGATCCATTTTATTTCAATGAACATTTAGTTCACTGCACTTCAATAAAAAAAAAAAAAAAAACATACATACAACAATCAATATAATAATTATTCAACACAACGAAAATTGTCTCGCCAAGTGTGACGATAAGAAAATTATATTGGAATTGTCTCGAGAATATTTAAAAAGTGAATATTGACGTGACATTTTTCATGTTATTATATATGATATTATAATCGTTACTTTAATATTTTTATTGAATATACAAAAGAGTGAAAGATAAAATTAAATAATCATGATGAAATGTTGGCTGATAAGAGAGAAAAAAAAAAAAATAATAAAATCCTCCACCTCTTTCACAAAATTAATATGTGAAATTTTCGTTTGTCACTTTGTGTTCTCACATTATTTTTTTTTCTCATTCCATCAACTGCACGGATGTTATTAGCTTTCTTCATCTCTTTTTCTTTTTCAAACTTTTCTCCATTCTTTTTTTTTTTTTTCTTTTTTCTTTTTGCCTACTATTTTTATTATTTTCTTCGTCTTTCTTCTTTTTTCATTTTTTTTTACTCATGTAATACTTACCCTGTCAACGGCAGGAAATAAGAACAAGTTATCCAAAGTGAACGTTGTTAGTGCTTGCAACGGGGCTTCACAATACTTTTGCGCTCTGCTGTGAGCGACGATTAGTTTCCGGGGTTATTTCGTCGAATATGTAGAGGGAGAAGTACATACACATTCAATCTATACATACATATATAAAAGAAAGAAGTAAAGAATTGGAAGAATAGCGAGTGTGGAAAGGAGAGGAAGAGAAGGGCAAAGTTGTGGGAGGTGAAGCAGGAGGTAAAGGCAAAAAGTCGATTGAACATAAATTGAATGATTGGGGCGTGCCTCGAGGGTGCTTGATTGTTCATTCAAACAACAATCGTAATTGCGTTACACAACGCAAGGAAAAGAGTAAGTGAGAAATGAGAGGAGGGGGGGCTGGTGAATGAAGAGACTCAAGGATATATGTGAATATTTTATTGTTTGACACGTGGGAGAGTTGTGTTAGTTGATTGTAGAATGAAGTGAAATAAAAGAATGTATTGATGATGATAATAATAATATAATAAAATAATAAATAGAACAATGAAGATTTATTCGAGCACCATTCAACACTCTGCTCTTTTTTTTTTCTTTTTTGAAGTAAGAACCACACTCGATACGCTAATTATTTTTCCGCACGTGTTTGTGGGATATTTTAATTTGTGGCTTGAGTTTATTAATTTTCATTTATTTAATTGTGTTTCAGACGAATTGATTGGTGAATCAATTTATTTACTCCATTTTATTGTCACACAAAATCATAAATATAAAAATTCAAAATCATAAGAAGGAACAATCAATCAATTTAATCTTTTCGATTAATTCCCCAACAATTAATACGAAAATTAAAATAAATATATGTATCGTGTATTTACCATATGCATGACTTCCCCCCACCCTCAAAAAAATACACACACTCAGACATGTTTTCATACAGTCAAGGGGAAACTAATGATTTGCTTAGTTAATATTTGTTCAGCTACATGTTCCTTTCAAGTCGCTTCCTAAATTAAGGTTGACGTATTGTCACCGAAAAAAAATTATTTTTTCCACTCTCTCTCTCTCTCCCTCATCACTCCCGTCTTTCTCCTTTATTTTTTCACCACTTTTACCCCACCCCCACGTCATCTTCTTTATGATTAACATAATAATGCAAACACAATGACGATGACTAAACTGCCAGACTTTTGTTTGACCAGGTGAAAATTTTACCATGTACACACATACACATATAATATTTTTTTTTCTTCTTCTTCATTCTTTTCTTTTTCTTTTTTTTTTCACTGTATGAAGCAATAATTCTCCTTTTCTCTTTACCTCGTCACCTGACAATAGTTTTCTAATGCAATTAGTGAGCAACCGTGAAATTGCGCAATTGACGTTGAGAGTTTAAAGACTTTTTTTTCTCTTCTTTTTATTATTTTTTAAATGGCAAATCTTGAAGGAGTGAGTGAGAGATGATAGGATAAAAAAGGGTGTGTGGGGGAATAAAGAGAATGAAAGAGAAGAGAGGGAGAAAGAGAGAAAAAAAAAACATTGGCAATATGGCTTTGAATATATAGACATAAAAATATAGTTGTGAGAGTATAAAATAAAATCCCCCTGAGAGGAAATGGCTTGGAATAAAAATGGTGGTAAAAATGACCAATGTCCAAATGAACATTATATATATATATATATATATATATATATTTATTTATTTATGTGTGTATATATGTATTTACGTATAGAGAAAAAAATATTTATGTGTATTCGGGTGTTTGCGTGTATTATGTGGTATGGGGGGATTGGTTGTATGGATCAAAGGACAATTTTTATCTTTCATTGAGTTCATACAAACACAACCCCCCTTTGTAGCCAACTCCCTCACCCCCCTCCCCACTCCACTGGTTTGCTCGCGACCACCCTCGCGTGTGCCCCCTCTTATCGATGGAGTGAAAATAAAAGAAGGGAAAAAGAGTCAACCGGAGATTTCTCATTTCCAGGTAATTAATTTACAATGATGCCATCAGTAGTCACGGTGCTTTTCACTCAATCTCGAAGGGGAGCTAATTTTTACTTTCAAGGGTTTTATCAATGTATGTGTATTTGGATATATTTTATATATAAATTTCAAAGTGTTTAGTTTTGTTTATGTGTTTGATGCGGATAAAGAATTATAAAACGTCCAAATAATTTAATAATTGTGTTCATGTTTTTGCATATTCCAAACGTTTCTGGCACAATGATAATCAGTAATTTTATTATCACAATTATTATTTATGTAAAGTTATGTTTAATATAAACGGTCAAAAGGTGTGTATATAAAATTTGACTAAAATATCAACTATAAATCTATGGTACAGTAACTTTCCTCTTCATTTTAATTCATTATTTCTATTTGTTTTATTTTTTGTTTTCTTTTCACGTCTGCATCAGGTACACACACACACAGACACATATTTACACGCTTTTTCATATTAATCACTGCAACATGAATAATATTGCTCTTTGAAAAAACATTAGCAATTCTCTGATTGCTGTTATTCCATTTTTATTTATTAATTTTTATCATTGCCCACCCTTATACATAGAAAAAAAAAAATCAACACATCACAGTGCATATATAAAGTATAAAAAATAAAAGCATACACACACACACACATTAAGTATATATATTTTCACACGAAAAAATATATATAGACGATAATTTAATTAATGGCCTACTTGAAACAAATTATCTTGGTATTATTAGCACATTCATTGAGGGGTTGTGCAGTGTGATTTTTGTTGCCCGGTACGTATCATATATTTTTATTTTTCATTCCCCATCTCCTCTTCTCTCTTATTTATTTATTTATTTATTTTTTTTTTTCATCTTCTTTTATACAGATCTATATAATAAAATTGTATATATGCAATGTCTTTTATACAAAGCACATCATTGTACGACGAATATACTTGGCTTGTGTATATACGGACACCGCCTTCTTGATTCATAAAAGGCATAAGCAAGAGCACACCAGCTACTCTCTCTCTGTGTTCAGTAGCTCTGCAATATTTCAAGTATAACTCAATTCACCGAATTCTTTTCGTCTATGTATGGTGAATATTTTTATTTTTCTCATCATTTTACTTTTATTACATTTCTTCTTCTTCTTTTATTTTTTCATCTGTATATTTTTTTTTTTCACCAATGTGTAAATATATATATATATATAATATGTGTATATGTATGAGTGCATTGCATGGTCATTAAAGTAAAGTCGTTTTAAATTACAACCTTACAGTCGAGATGTAGCGTCGACTGACGTAGACTGATTGCACCATCGCCTGCTATGCTTTTTGTCATTGAATAATTATTGTCTACCACTTTTTTATTGTGGCATTTTTTTTTATCCAGATTAAAAAACAAAAAATTTAATAATGGGAATGTAATGAAAATTGGGGAGTGGAATTATTCGCCAATTTTATTTGTCAATTATTTGATAGAGTTTGAGAATTATTGTCGACAGATTGATGATCAGTATGTAGTTTATGAGTTAGATATTTTTTAAATGAATAAATAAATGAATTATCGAGATTGATAAATATAACTGGAATTTATTTATTTGGTAAAATTAATTTCTCACAATAATGTAACGTGTGATATAAATGATAAAACACTCGGTAATACCCTGTTTTCAGGTAATTTCTCCACAGTAAAAAAAGAATAATAATAATAATAATAATAATAAAAAACAAGAAGAGATATACTACACGCATCAAAGGATTAAATTGCAGAGGATATTCTACGAATGAATAATATCCTTCTTATACACGTATTTTTTACATCGCCATCTTCACTGATACAACACACATACACACACATATATTTAAATACCCATTTGAAATGTAGAAATAAACGAAAAGAATGAAAAAAAAGAAATTCCGAAGAATTGTAAATTCATGAAGGAAATATATATATATATATATATATATAATAAATAAATAAAAAATTTATTTGACGTCAGTATTTTATTTTTCTTTTTTTTTTTTTTCTTCAGTCTTTAATGAAGAGAAGAATGAGAGGAAGAGGAGGATGAAGCACGTCAAACATGTATTAGCTTACACAGAATACAGTGAGTTCTCTGTTTGTATATATTTGGCATATGGACAAATTCACGCAAGCAAAGAACGAGTGAGAGCAAACGAGAAGAGCAAAGAAGATAGTCAGAGATAGAGAGTTAATAAAGTGTGCAAATAGAAAATATATATTCTACTATATGCTAATCATTCATACGTGTCAACATATAACGATAATAATCATGAAATAAAATACCGTTACAAAACATACAACAACTATATATATATATATATATATATATATAATTATTATTGAAACACAAATATATATATTTTATAATCGCCAATATCTCCATTTTTTTACTTCATTTTTAATTCTATCCCATCTCACAATTTATTTATTTTTTTTTGTTTCATCCTATTTTATTTTATTTCATTTTTATATTCTCCTTTTTAATTTTTTTTTTTTTTTCAGGTTCCTTGAACGATAATTGGACGTGAAACGCGTTGAGGACTCTCTGGGGATCTATTTCCCCAACGTTGAATGATTAATTATAATGTAAAAATAAATCGATCATTGTCACAGAGCAAAAGGTGACAAACTCGAAAAAAAAAAAAAAAAAAGAATAAAAACGCCCAAAAAATAAAGAATTATCTACCTTCAATTCTCTCAAACTTTTTACTCTCCTCACACATTAATATCACCCATAAATAAATTTAATTGCCGTGGGAAATATTATTACATTAAATATTTATGTATCCAAAAATAAAAATAATAAAAAAAAATAATATAATAATAACAGCAACAATAAATGTGTATAAAGTATGGATATATATAAATGTATAAGAAAAATATGTCGACGTGTTTGAGCCAGATCGCACGACAGGTTTTTTCTTTTTTTCTTTTTCTTTTCTTTTTATTTATTCATTTTTTTTTTTTTTTTTTGCTTGCAATTAGGCCACGAATTTTCTTCTTTATTCACCTCTCTCATTGGCATCAAAACAAGAGAGTTAAAACGACGAATATATGTATAACCACTGGGTGAAGGAGAGAACCATCAGAGGAAACATATATACGAACATATAATGTTGGTATTATATATATATATATATATATTTAAGTGAGACACGACGAGAGAGGAGTGCAGGGAGATGAAACAAGCGAACGAGTCAAGCAAAAGAGGATATAATACAACTGGATGGCTTCGATGAAACAAGAAAGACGAAGACGTTCACAGACTTGCGCTCTCTTGTCCGACAGGCCTCCTCTTCTTTTATTTACTTTATTAAGGCTCCATTCGCTAACGGTATCGAACTGGAGAGCTCGCGGCACCAATACATTTTCACATTGTATACATGTGTATGTGTTACATGTTTGCCTGCTTCCATATGTACTCTTCTCATCTCTCAAACTTCATCAATTTCTTCAATAACACCAAGAATATTCTTGTTTTAAAAATTATTACAACCCACAATAATATATTGATAATAATGGCAAAAGAATGAGAAACATTGAACAGAGTTATACGAATTATTTTAATTTAGGATTCAATTAAATTAAAGATGATGTTTTTTTTTTTGTTCAATGGTATCATGTACCCCCCAAGTTCATTCAACCTTACAATGCATTTCAGTTGCTTTTTACTTGGCGACAATTTTTTTTTCCTTGTAGAAAAGTGCATGTGGATAAATATTGTGTGTGTGTGTGTGGGGAAAATGTTTATTTGCAGAAGAAAGAAATAATTTTCAGTGTTATTTCTGGAAAGTGCCCACCCCAAAAAATATTTTCGCAACTCTTGACCAACAGGTAACAGCGAATCAACACACTCATCATCATCATCATCATCTACCACAAATATCACACATCTCTCTAAATTTAATCTTCCAAAATTCCGAGAGAAAAAAAAATTTCCACAAGTGTGGAAATAATAATATATCAATGCGGTAAAATTCCTGCATTAAATAAAATTTTTCTCTTTCAATTATTTTTATTTTCTCACAGAAAAGAGGTATAGAGGAAAATAAAAGGGAACACATTCACCAAAGAATAGTGACGATGAAGAGAAAAAGAATATAATAATAATAAATAAAAGAAAAAAAAAAATAATAAAACCTTTCGAAATCCTCCAAGCTTGGAGATAATTTATGCGTCGTCTCGGCCCTTCGGCACGACGATAAGATTTGGTCGTCACAAGGCAAACGACTACATATACACACCAATACAACAAAAAAAAAAAATAAAATAATCACCACCACAAAATAACACAGAGCAACGCGTTACGACAAATGAGATGAATAGAAAACTACGGTTAGAAAACATTATCCCCACATATCTAAAGTGTCTAAATTATTTCGAAATAAACACATCTTCATCATCATCTTATTTTCTTCATTTGTAAAATTTATTTCCTCATTATACGGCATTTCAATAATAATAAAAAAACAAATAAATAAATAAATTAAAGAACTGTATGACAAAACGAGAAGAGCACATGAGTATACAGGTCGCGGCGGTGACAGTGAGCAGCTGGTTCCCTCGCGCGGTCCAGCAAAACTTTGTGTGTATTTTCTCCTTCACGTTCTCGTTCATATTTTTTTTTGTCTCTTCCATCTCGTGTTTTTTTTTTTTCTTCTTCTTCTTCTTCTTCTCTTCTTTTCTTTCTCGAGCCCCCTCCCCACCCTCTTCACATAAAAGCAGCGTAGCAGGTCCACTACACCCAGATTTACGCGCGCTCACCTGCTCATCCGTTTCAAGCGTGGCCCACTTGCCGCCTCGTCGTCGTCGCATGCTCATTCGGGACTGCTTTACGTACTTGTCTTTTATTTGAATCCATTCTGTCTTTCTCGCGCTTATACTTGTCAGTATGATTTTTTTTTTCTCACACACACACATATATATATATATATATGTACAGATACAAGTTGATCTGTCAACTAGCTATATATATATATTCTCTGACTGTTTATTTCACTGTTTCCTCATCTAGAAATTCCCGCCCGTCTTTTTCGTTTCCGTCACTTTGGAAGGAATAAAAATAAAAAAAGGAGATGAAGCGCGCGCGCGCGCTTACGATTGCTCGCGTGGCTCAAGAATTTTATTGCCTTTTGCGTTTCTATTTCAGAGGTCAACACACACACTTACTCACTCACTCACACCATATATATATATATATATACCGAGTGAAGAGAAGCAGTTGATCGTCCTGGAATTTAAATTGCCCGCAGTCCAACCGATGAATTGATATAATGGTTGGGATTAAATATTTTATTTTCGATTCTCCTCATTTTTTTTTTTTTTTCTTCTTTCTCGTCGATTGTGTTCCTCTTTTCTTTCGTGGTTCATTTTTTTTTTTTCCACCGTTTCTTTTTTTTTTTTTTTATTATTATTATTTCAGGGGGAATCGGATTCTTTTGTGATCTGGCGCGATGGTATGTATGTAGTTCTCTCACCGGTTTTGGTTGGAGGTTTAGAAAAAAATTTTTTTTTTTTTTCATTTCGTGTCCGTTATCGCGGTGAAATGTTTCGATGGTTGTAATTTTGACTGGAGTAATCGGAGACTATTAATACATATACCGTCCCCACAACTTCACATCATTATTCCCACACCATGGACCAATAAAACATCCTTTCCAAATACTAAAGCAAAAATTATCAATCAATTCCTATAACAATTCAACCGCGTAAACAAATTTCACTTCCAATAATTCTTTTCTAAATTTATCATAACCCATAAAAAAAAAAAAAAAAAATCTAATCCTTCCCCCATACTCTCTCGCCAAACAATTTCTCATACACACATACTTAATTATAATGCAACAACCAAACCTGAATAGTGTTAGAAACACAAAAATGTCCGAGAGAAAAAAAAAAAATAAAAATGAAAACGAACACAAATCTCTAAAAACTTTCTCTTAATTCTAAAAAAAACTTTTTATTGTCATTCCCATCAATTGATCAAACTACTCTCTCTCTCCCTCTTGCTAACAGTTTCCCCATTACTGGACCGTCGCTATGCGTTAAACACAAACACGACACACACATATATATATATAATCATACATATATCATCAACACATATTCTACTCACTCACTCACAGCAAAACTTCACATACACTCAATTCTCTAACGTCGCTCGGTTATAAAATATATAAAGCATTAAAGCGTTAATCTCAAGACGACGCTCTCCGCCGGTGGACAAGATAATGCTCCCAACGTCGGCGTCCACGTGAGAAGCCTTTGAGTGGCTATTTATCTCGAGTTTAAATCGATTTGTATGCTAATCCCCGCCATCGAGAAATCCGCCTGCGTATATATACATAAAACTGAAGAGGAGGCCTACAAAACTCGCCTCCATGAGATTCCAGATATATCCCTGACTAATTAGGCCCTCTCTCCAGTCGTCTTTTCTCTTTCTCCTCTTATATATATATATATATATTTTTTTTTTCTACTCTTCTCTTCTTCGTCGGCATGTTCCAACTCGCAACAACCGGAATTTCTTCGCCTTCTTTTTCTCCTTCATTTGTATATATATTTTTATTCCTTCTTCTCATTGGGTATTGTTGGTTTTTCTTGTTGCTCAAACAGATATATATATATATATATGGTTGGAAAGGAAGACATGAGGACACTCTCGTTGCTTTACACATCGATATATATATATATATATTCGTGGCAATTTTAGATGTAGAATATTTTTCTCACATTTTTTTTTTTTTAGTTGGTTGACTATATTTAAAGATAAGATCGCTATCGATACTGCTGTTGATTTTAAACTGGGAGGTCGATGCATTATTTCTTTGATTTCTTATTTTATTTTTGTCTCTTCAAGGGTGGATTTTTATTTATTGTATTGTTCTTTTAGTGGGCTACTGGTTTTATAGTTTTTTTTTTTTTTTTTCTACCTTTTGAATGATTATTGAGGTAATTGATAAGCTTGAAGGTGGCAATTTTTAATTTTTAATTATGATTAAAAGTGAAATATAAAAGTGGAAATAAAAAAAAAAAAATTCATTATCAATTTTTCCATCAATTATATAACCTTTTGACAATCATTAACCCAAATAAATTAACAAAGCCTTTCACGTAGAAAAAGAAGCACACCAGATAATAAATAACAGAAACTCAAACTGAAAAAAAAAAAAAAAAAAAAAAAAACACCGGTGATTTTAATATTCATATTTTTGTTTCTATTCAACAAAAGGAAAAAAAAAAAAATATTAAAAGCATTTGAGCTTATTTATCATCACTTTGTAATATTACATATTCTTCTTTATTTTTCTTTCCACCAACAAAAATATGACAATGTGAATAAAAGACAAAAGCAAAGTTAAATTTATGTATTAGAAGCAAAAGAAGAATAAAAAGAAGAATACTAAAAAAAATATATATATATATATTACAAACAACACTCCACACATACATTATTGTATTATTATTATTTTTATTTTTTTTCTTCACTTCATTGTGAATAGCAAAAGTGTCGCAGTTGAAGTTGAAAGGGGACCGCGAGTAAAGTCGCGTGCAAAGTGCCTACAGATTCTATCCTTGCAACATATAAATGTATAATATATACGTGGTCCATTATTCTTCGTATTATCTATCGTATATTGAGTGAAGGTGCGAGTGAGAAAGTGTAGCAAAGTGAATGAGAGACACAAACACAGTTGAGAGCGGAGAAGAAGAAAAGATAAGAGGACAAGAGAGTGAAGAAAAAGAAAAAAAAAAAAAAGGAATAAATAAAAGGTAAAGGAAACAACAAAAAAGAAATGACGAGAAAAAAAAAAAAATGATGAAAGAAATAAAGAAAGAATTCTCATGACAAAGAAACCCATTAGGTCTTGCCACGCATTTTCCATGCCAAGTCAGTGGAATATATATATATATATATATACAGATATATGTATTGTGATGGAGAAGTTAGGACGAAGAATTACTGTATTTATTTTATTTATATTACAATGTGAGTTGAATAGAATGAACAGCAAAGTTGTGTGTGACAGAAAAAATAAGAAGATATAAAATAGAATGGAATTAAAATGTGAAATAGTTTCGTTTTGATTAGAGTGAACCACCTGTTTTGCAATGATGGGAAATAAAGAAGGATTGAGTATCCTGTATGAAAAATATATGGGGTAGGATTTGTATAATATTTTTTTCCTTGCCATTGGAAAGTTTTTTTTTTTCCAGATGAATTTTGGGGAATTGTTGAGTTGAATAAAAAAATATTGTCTCCATATCATCAAGCACAATAGCAATTTTAGAATACTGAAATAAAAGTGGGAGCAAATAACGAATTTTAATTGGATGCAGGACATTGTTAATGAGAGGTATATTTTTTTTTTTTTCCTCCCCCAATTTTTTTCTAAAAGAGATATAATTCTCTTTTTTTTTACTTCTCCTCTGTCAAAGAATGTTTGAAGGAGTTTTTGTATCGTACGGATGAACGACAAGAGTAAAAAAGGGAATAGAAGGGAAAACGGAAGGAGATGGAGAAAAAAATAAAAAAAAAAAGGATTTAAAATGCAAGAAAATAAATAAAAAAAACATCAGCCAACGAAAAACTCATGTATAATGAAAATGTGGTACTCGGTAAAGATTAATGTTTGTTCCACCTTTGTGACACGGCCCGTGAAACAACTCTAACTCTTTATAACCACCGCAACAACCCTCGTTGCCGTTTGTTGCGCAATATTTACGGTAGCGCAACCATAGAACAAAAAAAAAAAAAAAAAGGAGCAAAGAAAAAATAAAAATATATTGCATGCATTCACGTACATGAAATAATTTTTACTTTTAATATTTTTCATTATTTATATACGTTTCTTTCCCCACTATTATTATTTATTTATTATTAAACAATATAATATTGTGTGCGGTGCTGTATTTTAATTTCGCATTGTTTTATCTTGAGCATATCGTTGAAAAATAAGTATTAAATTTAATTATTGAACCACACCCGTTGTTATTTATATTTATAACCGCAAATATAAAACCGCAATTTCATTTTAAAAGCGACAGTGGTATGTGTGTGTGTTTGTGTATGCGTTCATTTGTGAATGTATATTATGTGTAAAAGAGATAATATATTGTATAATTTCTAGTATAAAAATTAATAGATGTATTAAAGTTGATTGGGGAGAGAAAAAATAAAAATAAAAATATGGGACTGAATTGAATTAGTTTTAATTGTGTTGCAGCAGAATCGTCAGCGCAGATTTAATTATTATCTTTAATTCTGTATAATTAAAGACGTTCTGTTTTTAATAAAGAAAATTTCGACAATTTTATTGGTGTCAATTTTTAAATAATAAAAAAAAAAAAAAATGATGATACGCAGGAGAATAAATAAATAAAACTCACCGACAATTCTACGTAAAGTTCACCCATGTATAGTAAACCGTTTTATATAGTCACTTGATCACTTATTATCCACTCCAATACAATTAGAAAAAAAGAAAAGAAAAGAAAACAAATCAAATAATTTTTTTTTACTTTACACCAAAATTGTCCAATTTTATTTATCCGCACAAATTGTTCACTAAAATTCACACGAATATCAATAACACGAACGTCTAATTTAATCACTCACATCACATCCCCATATTTATATTATTTATTATTAATATAAATATAAAATAAATAAATTTAAAACTCATACGCGACAGGCAATGATCAAGAGTACAAAAAGAAAACAAAAATAATAATTCTCCACTTACACAAACACAATAAACACGCGGCGCGTTGCAATAGACAGAGGAAAATATGAAGAAGTGAAGAGATTGGTATAAAGAATGTGTCTTAACAGGTTGGTAAGGAGAGAGAGAATGAAGGCGGTGGCAATAAGAATGGTGGGACAAAACCAGCAACAGTTTAACAGAAGGAGGTGTCGAGTGAATGATGACGACAATTGTGTGTCGTCGTTGTCAAACAAAAATGTAATAAAAAAAAAATAAAAAAAGGCAGTATCCGAAATAAATGTATATAATGAAATGAAATAAAATTTTAATGAAATAAATGAGGTGACGGTTGAATGATTTGTCATTCACCTTGAATAACTTCCGAAAACAAATACTCGAATAATTCGAAATTATTTCACAACAGTATTATTATTTAATATAATTTCTCTTTCTTTACGAAATATTTAACTGGCACATGAAAACATATATTGGCACGCGTGTAAATAAATATTTATAACTGTATTCACTCGAATATTATCGTTTGAATTTAATTATTGGAGTGATAAATAGTTGTAGATATATTTGGATTTTTTTATTTATTAAGCGAAAAGGTGAATGTGTCCTTTTGATTTTGTTGATGAGAATGAGGGGAGGTGAATGAAGGTGGTGTTAATGATAATGTTAGGAGCTTCGACGTTCCAGAACAATTAACCCCAAAGTCTAATCGATTTAATTAGGCGTCAACCCTCTTAGCCCTCCTTTTCCAATCAATTCCTTTTCCTTTAACGGGATAAGGCTTGAATATGCCTTTTCACACAAACCCTTTTCTCATCCTTGTCATCATCGTCATCTTTGTCAAGTTTAAATGGCCTTATCGATTGTCACAGTATTATATACCAGACTGTCTTTGACATCGTATCATTTTCAAAGTTAAAATTCTTTTAAATTAATCACTTTTCTTCCTTCAATATTTGTTTGCTTATCTTTTTATCTTTATTCTTTTTAATATACGACACATTTTTCGCACACAATATCACACACACTATACGACAAATTATATTGTTGGCAATATAATTACGTTGTAGTTAATCATTTCAATCGAATGAAAATTATTAATTGAAACACCGATAATTTTTTTAATTGTTCAATTTTCAATGAATCGAAATTAAAACGCATTCACATTTATATTAAAATTCTTCTTTAAATCCCCAAATATAACACTCCGACTATTCTGTCTTTACCATAGTCTCTCTCACATAAAAACAATTCTCCATTAAATAATTACACCAACCACAAATCACGACCAAAAAAAAAAAAAAAAAAATATAACAAATTGAACACCAAAAATTAAAATTAACACATCGAAAATTAACCAATAACCACAATTAAAAATATAAAATGGCACAGTATTTCCTTGTCCGTTGAAAAAAAAAAAAGAAAATAAAATAAAGAAACAGTGCACCAACTAATGTTCAATCAATAATGAAAATGATATAACAATAGAGTTTTTCCCGTGTGTGTGCGTTCTCTACTGGTTCGAATCTTGCACTGAACATACAACCGGCAAGAGAGAGAAACACACACACACACACAAACGTGCACGTATCACAACGTGTATACAAATACAAAACATATACACGTAAGAGAGACTACCTCGAGATATGCGTGGACCCGCACCGGTCCCGTGAACCATAGGTAAAAGAAGGGGAAGATAGTGGGCCGTATATACAAACGAAGAAGGCACGTTTGAGTTCAGCTTTAAAAGAAGGGGAGAGAGTGCGAGCGCAAATAATAATAGTGGGGATAAAGTCCGGTGTATGCACACGCATGGAGAATGAAGAAGAAGAATAAGAGAGAGGTAAAAAAAAAAAAAAAAGGAACAAAACAACAACTGTTGGAAAGTGGGGCGCGAGCGATAGAGGAAAGGGAAACGATGGACAGGCTCTTGTGTATCAGTGCCGGGTTTAAACACGTTACACCACGTGATTTGTGCGTGTGTGTACATGTGAGATGAGGCGTGCAAGTGAGATAGAGTTTGTTAAAGGGAGAAAATGTGAAACGACAGAGAGAGAGAGAGAGAGAGGAAAAAAAAAAAAGAGGAATTGAAAGGCTCAGGTGAAAACGAAGGAGACAAGTATATAGTGAGATAGGTATTTATGCATGTGTGTATTTATTATTTTATATATTGGTATGTGTATGTTTAGAGTGGGGATGGAAATTGAGAGAGGGCATGTGGTTGTGAAGCTTGTTTAATATTGAGAGAGGGAAAATAGTTGTTACATATAGTTTGATATGTGTTTGTTGGATGAAGCTGAGAGAAGACAAGAGTATAATATCATGGGACAGTATGTGTATGGGGATTTTTATTTTTTTTTTATCTTTGTATGTGTGCACAAAATTGAGGAGAATGTGAGAGGCGAGAGTTATGGTAGTTGTGTTGTTTGTAGGGATTAATTTTCTATATTTGTTTTCTATTTAATAATTGGATTATTTTTGTAGATTTATGATGAAGTGATTTGTTAATCGTTATTATTTTTTGTTTAGAATGTATTTTTTTTTTATGCATATTTGCGAGTATTTAATAAGAGGAAGGTGTATTGAGGATAAAAAGAGAGTTGTAATTTTCATTTAATTAATATAATTAATGTTTTGGTGTAATTATTGTGGTATAAAAAATAAAAATAAATTACTGATTATTTTTTTCACTCTATGGGAATTAATGGGAGAATTTTTTTTTTTTCTTCGTTTTGGTTATGTGTTTACGAGTGTACGTGTGTGTACCAGTGCGCAGAATTAATGAGGATGTAATCGCAAGAGTTATATTACAATTTTCTTAATAGAAAATTTTACATCCGAGTTCCAAAGTTTTTGAAATTAAATTTATTTTACTGGAATAAAAAAATATGAAATGTACCACATTTTTGTTACAAGTCTTTCAATAAAAATTAATTCAATAAAAACCAATAGTATTAAAATAATTTAACCCAGAATAAAACTAAACCAAAAAAAAAAAAAAAGATATAGAGAAAAAAAATAGCGAAAAAAATTTCGCCAACATTTTTTTTACTCTTATTTGTTTATACACACGAAGATATAAAAATAGATTTCATTGACCCGATGCAGGAAAGAGAATGAAGTCGAGAGCTACTGATTCTCTTTCACATCCAAACACATACACACATAAATATACACACGCATATCATAGCCAACCTGCGACTGACCGCGCACGTCAGCACTTGGTCCAACGGCACATAACTCTATCTCCCCTTCTCTTCCACCCAATTTATCCATCTCTCTCTCTCTCTCACTCACATCTCACAGTCTATCTATATATATTAACAACTGTCCTACCAATCGTGACTGAACAATTCGATCATTCACATTCCTTCATCTCCATTCATTCATTCTACAAAACGAAATTTCAATTTTAATAAATTGATTTAATAAATCTTCATTTACCTACAAATATTTTTTTTTTTTTTTTTTCAAATCAATCAAATAAATAAAAAAAAAAGAGGAGAACAAATGAATGTACAAAAGTATTGAACTGATTGTATAATTAATTTTTGTTTATGAGTGAGTATGTTAATTAAAGTAGTTTAACCAATGTAAATAGTATTTTAATAATTTATTTATTTATTGATACTGTCACATAGTCATATGTCATTTAATGTGCGATATCGTGCACGCAACAAACACGTACACGTTTTAAAATACTGTTGGCAAACTATTAAAAGAGAGTTGGATGAGATAAGAGAAGCAAAAGTAAACTCGGCTCCAATTGCAACGTTAGAGAGACAACATCAGGTTGTTGCAAGGAGACTTGAACAAGAAATTCTCACGTGGAGAAATTGTTGAGGATATGTTTGTGTATATGAGATAGAGTGTCGTGTTAGATTGTTGATGTGCTTCAACTGTATATAATACTTGTCTGGTTATACTGTGCTTGGACATTGTAACAGCAAGTAAAGTGTAAGATAGATATTTAATGGAGAAAGGTTAAAGGATAGATGATGGTGTGTCTGTGAGACGATGTTGATGGTTTTGTCATTTAAAATTTTGCCAAAGGCAATATTGACCGTAAGGGCAATGCGTTATCAAGTGTCTTGACAGCTTGTGAAGTCTTCGATAATTTGATAAACTCTATTTAACATGGGTTAGATGTCCCTTGCTCATTACCTTATTGATTGCTCCATTGTCAAGGGTGATACTCTAAAGTTCACCTAACTTCTATATAAATATCGATTGCCTGCTACAAGATGAGTGAGCAAGTTCTATATTTTACCACAGTACCTTTGAAGTTAAAATTTCTTTCTCTCCACCCAAGGAATTAATTAGGTTTGCCAACGTCCAAAATACATCACTAAAATTCCACAACCTCCAGCAAAGTATTTAGAATAAAAAAAAAAAGTCCAAAAAAGAGTTGACAAAAAAACATTTCACACATCTCTAATAATTATTCCATTCAATAAAACCAAAAAAAAAAAAACAAAAAAGCAAAGTATGATAATCAAATTACTTTTTTATTCCTCTTTTATTATCCCGCATGCTCAACGGATTATACGTTGCACATCAATAGACACAGAATATATATATATATATATATATGTATACATATAAATATAAAATGCCGCAGGCAAACCGGTAGCCACGTCGACTCGATCTACCCATCGACAATCGATGCGCTGTTGCTAGTCTCATCCCATTCCGCATATATATTTATATATATATATATATATATATATATAATTTCTTGCCAACTGCGCTGGTGTATTAAACCTGCGTTGAAGCGACCCCGAAGGGAGTTTATATACATGGGTGCTATTGCACTTTCTGTCCGGTGTCTGTGGGCGGGGCGGAACACCACCATCCCATTCTATTTCAGCGCAACGTTCATTCTCTCATTCATAACTCTCTTGCAAGAAGAGTATTTTTAATAGCTCATCTTATTCACTCTCTCATCATCATCTCACTCATTCGTTCGTTTATTTTACATGTATATATATATATATAATATAACATTAACGGTTTTCACAAAACATTTATGTTTATATACAATTAAAATAAAAGTAAAATAAGAATGAGGTGAAATAAATAATTGTTACATGATTACTAAATTTGTGGTGAAATTAAATTTTATAATATTATAATTCATCCACTTTTGTTCTTTAGCGGGTCACACATCCCCGCTAATTCTTCTACAAAAATATATTTATTAATCTGAAGATTGAATAATATAAACTCGTAAATAAATTAAATATTTTTTTCATTGGTGTTTATTTTTGTTTTATATTGAAAAAATTGGTACATAGCAAAAGATGAATATTGCTTTAGCTCGAATAGCATATACTCATGTAATATCTATGTATCTATGTATATATATATATATATATATATCGGTATATGTATGTGTCAGAGCTATAAATAGACTGCGTCGGATAATCACTCTGGATTTATGGTAACTACGGATTATCAAGTTGTACAAGGGGATATATTTCATATCGTGACGTTGGGCTTATTTCAATGGGTGGAATACCTGTTCTGAGACTGTACGACGCTGAGAAAGAAAATGAGAGGGATAGAATGTGAGGAGGCGCATGGAGAATGGAGTGAGTAAAATAATCTTTCGTATATATATATATATATATATATATATATATATATATATATATATGTATGAAGAATCGCGCGCGCGCGACCCAGCGTTTACATTCCCTCTCTTCTCTCATCCTTTTTTTATTTTCTACATTTTTTTTTTTTGTTTCATTTCTTGCATCCCATCATTCTACGAGCAAGTGATGCGAATACTCGCCTAGCATAACGATTTCTGTATTGCTGCATAATCTTTGATATTTTTCGTGTCCTTATGAATTGAAAAAAAAAAAAATTATCAATGAAATTTTTTTTTTTTTTTTTATATATAATTCCACATATTTTTTTTTCATGATTTAAAAATCGACAGAAGGCTCAATGTATCATATAGAAAAGCCATTGGCAATGTGAGAAATTATTGTAGAAGAGTATACGAAGATAAAGCAGGTTAACAGTAACACACCTGAGAATCGGTCGGCGTCTTTTAACAGTCGGCATTGAATACATTCGTAAAGAGAATACACAATCATATATATATATATATATGTATTGAGTTGGCATCGGGGCCGTACTATGAATTGTGAGGGTGTTAGCAATACACTCAAACGCATACGTATATAAATGTATATACTTACAAATAAATATAAATACATATATAGAAAAGGATTGAACAGGTATGGGTAGACAGAATAATGCTTTTTCAACTCTCTTTGGTTGAACGCACCGCGTTCACTTATTTGTTCATGAAATACCAATACAACAAACAACAAAAGAAAATTTATAGAATAATATATATAATATTGATTTTAATTTATTTCATTGAAAAATTTTGCGAATTAAATAATAAAGATAATTATTTATACTATTTTAATTACAGACAATTCCTAAATTGAAGATATAAGAAAAGGAATAACAAGACGAGAATAAATCCAACAATAATATGAAGCACAAAAAAAATTAACTCCACATACTTAGCAGTCTTCTGTAATTATTATTATTTATTTTTTCCCCTCCCGTTCTGATCCTATACAACACTGCTGCATTCTACCTGATGCAATTAATAATTCACATCATGCATAAGACAAAATAAGACATTTCATCTCAGCAATTACACAAAATAAATACATAAATAAATAAATCAAGAAGAAAATATTTTATACCTAAAAGTAATGGTCGGTAAAATCTCTTTGACCAAACAGCAAACATTCAAAACACTACCATTTATAAATATTATATTCTCTCTTCATTCATGTCAAATCCTAAATAATAATCTCAACAAAAAACAACATAAATGTATACATAAATAATAAATTCAACGTATTGATATTGAGATGAAAAAAAAAAAAAGAAAAAAGAAATCTATAAATTTCCTTAAAGTGCATCAAACATTCAGAATAATATTAATTTAATTAGACGAAAAGGAATCTTAGCCTTAGCGAGTTTATTGCTGGTATGAATTGAATAAATTAACGGAGAAACTGAACATGTGTAATAGAAATAAATAAAATAACAGATAAATGAAAATATTTATAATAGATATATAAATGAAAGCAAGGTGCAATCGTGTCTTGTATGAACACGTAAGGTCGTGGCGACATCTACTTGGCGCCAGCATTCACGTTCCTCAACTGCATACAAATATACTCAAACGTATTTATTCATTTATTATGTATTTCTATTTTTTTTCTTTTTTTTTTTTCATCTACATATAAATACATACATGTAAATAAATAAATTGCATTTCTCTGAACCACTTGACTTGGACTATGACTATTCAAATGCTATTCCAATAATGGAAGCAACATTTTAATCCTTTATGCACAACTTGTGCATATATAATATTATTATTATTATTAATTTTATTTAACGGTAGAGTTGGTATTAATTTTCTTTAATGCAATTTCCTTATTTGCCATAGCGAAATAGATTGAGAGAAGGAGAATTAATAAAATGGCAAATAAGCGAAGTAAGTGAATAAATATATTTCACCTTTTTATGCAATATGATACATGAAATAATAATGATAAAGATAATACTCAACCCTACAACGTAATAATAAGCAACCCCTTCTCTCTCGTCTTGAAAAAAAAAAAAAAAAATAAAAAACATCCCCATAAATAAACACCTCATATCATTATTAATTACACTCCAACCATAATTTCCTATTAACTCACAAATAGAAATTTCCTTATTGCCAATTGCAAAAATAAATCAGGCACAAAAATAAATTACTAAACACTTTACATAATAGCATCTGAGAAAAATTAATATTCTAAATGCATCACATAAATAATAATATTATACCTAATATTATTAAAAGACAATAAGTCACAACAAAAATATATAAATAAAATTGAAGTCTTGAAGTTAAATCGGACTTTCACTCGTGCACACATATTATCATCATATATATAAATTCTTTTATTAAATATAAACATATATATATATATTCATATATGTATATAATTATTGCTCAGTGGTGATTGTAAATGTGCCGACACTCATTGAAGCTATGTGTCCGAGAGTATAATAACGTCGAGATGTTTATTGGTTTTGTATTTATATATTTATATCTATGTATTGTATGTACATATATATATATATATTTTGTGCTGCAGCTACACTTTATTTAACTTCTTTACCCTCTTTGTGAAACCGGCTCGATGGACTGTACCGTTAATGCCATTTTATTACGTGCGTCTAGTTCTTGTATGTTTACATCTATGTGAATATATATGTGTGGATTTGTGTATACATTTGAAGACACATCATTTCTTTCATTGCATTCTTTCTATATATCTTTGCTACGGCTTCAATTTCATTGTAGTATTTTTTCTTATTTTTTAAATGCAATAGTAAACATGGTTTGGCACTCTTTTTTTATTTATTTATTTTGATTACAGTACTGTTTCTTTTATTGTGCTTTTCTTTTTTTTTTCGTTCGTTCGTTCGTTATTGTGTGCAGTTGTGTGTGATTTATTTAGAAAATGGTGATAAATCAATTGTACTCAAGGGAAAAAAAAATAAATATATATGTGGAGAAGTAAAAATGTTGTGGGGGATGAATTTGAAAGTAATGTTGTGTGTTGTATTTTAAATCCATTAATCTTCAGTTTTTTTTTCTTTTTTACGCTGGTTTACAGTAAGGGTGTCGATGATTTTTCAATCAGAAGATTGAGGGAGTGATGTTGGAGATGGAAAAAAATTGTTTTGCTGATTGTGTTGTGGGGAAGAAATAAATAATTTTTCATAAATAATGATGAGAAAAAATTATAAACTTTTCTCCACAAGTCTTCAACAATTTCACATATACATTTTTCTTATTACTATCCAATGCGAATGAAACGAAGAAGACGAGGAAAGTAAAATGTACATAACAAAATAATGGTGAAAAAAAAAAAAGAAAAAAAAAGAAGGAATTGAATTCCAAACTGTTTCATTAGGAAATGGATGAAACAGTAGAGAGTGGATGGCAAAAGGAGAGTATAGAGAACTGTAGGCGGTTTCGTTTTGCGGCGTCGTTGTGAGAGAAACGCAAAAGAACAGGTTGCAACAGAGATAGAAATATATATACATACATAGATAAAGATGGAATGAGAGATGACGAGTAAAAGAGAGGGAAAAAAAGGGGACATCAACGTTGTGAACAGAGAGAAAGAGAGAAATATTCTCGATGCAACTCTGATGGTTAGGTGCTTTGAAGCCTCCTACCGATGACTCCAACTGATAATCCATTAGGATCCGTCTACTTAGAGTATAACATCTATTTGAATGCAAATCAATAGCGAATGGTATGATAGAGGAGAGGAAAAGCGGGAGAATGGCGACCGGTGGCCAGTAATTGGTCTGGCTTTATTGGTTGCTCTCAGTGTCTCAAAGAGCATTTCTCGTTCGGTTATCTCATCTACTACTTGGCTTTTCTCATGCTCGGTCCAGTCCCCAAGTAGTATGATACACACAACATATTTTCCCTCTACCAATTTGTCAATGCAACTTGTGAGTGGTGGTATATATACTGGTGGGATTTTCAACTAGATATCTAGGTACATTCACCAAATTTCATTTGACATAACAAAAAAAAAAAAAAAAACATTCATTTAATTATATGAAAAAACAAATTTTTTTTTTTCCCATCAACCAAAAAAATTTTCATACTCTCTTATATTCACAACCCACGTCATATTGAATTCAACAATTTCACATTAGGATTAAAAACAAATCCAAAAACCTGAAACATGTTAGAAGAAAAATAAAAGAAAAAAAAGAAAATGTAATTAAAAAAAAAAGACATCAATAAATAATTGAGAAAATAATTTTCAATGCATGTGATAATTTCCGCACAACTTCCTCTTTTTCTATATCCATACAAAGTGCACGTATATATGTCTAACGACACATAAAGTTAAACGCACGATGGGAGTCCTTTCTCAAGTGCACGGTAAAATATATCTATGCATAAATATATTTATACACGTACAGACAAGCGTATGAAATGAATTTAAAAAAAAAAAAAATATCATCTTTCATGTAATTACTGATATAAAATGCCTGGAGATTTTTTCTTCAACTCGTTCGTGTGTCACTTTTAATTTTTTTTTTTTGTTCTCCCTCTCTCTCTCTCTCTCTCACTCACTATTTATATTCGTTTATACTCTCTTTCTCTATCTGAGCGATAGCTTTTCCTCTCTTACTCACTCTGAGAAGTAGAAAATTTTCAATTCCATTCATGTAAATTATTGTAGCGCACTGCGCGCGCGTTCTCGACATGTGCAACTTGTATTAATGACGCAGTAAAGGAGCAGACGGCCAAGAGAGAGGCTTGCCCATTAGCGGATGAAAGCGGAGAGGGCCCTCAAACGCTATAGCCCCCGATAATAGCCCGCGACTTATACCCACCCAGAGTAACCAGCGTAAGTGAGATAGAAACAGTGTGGTGGAAGTGAGATGGTTGGATGTAGTTTAGCTTTAGACCAGAGAGCTCGAGCGCAAGCCATTGCCCGTCCAACTTTGCTCTCTCCTTTCCACTTCTCCCTGGCCGTTTGCCCGCCGTTTGTATATGTGCGCATGCTATTATGATATATATGTATATTAACATCCCTTGACCAACAGCCCTCTATATATAAAAAAAAGAGAAGAAAAAAACCCCCCGTTTTTCTCTAACTTTAATTTCTCACAGATATTATTTTGTTTCTTTATTTATTTATTTATTTTTTCTGTGACTGAGATAAGTTAATTTTTTTTTTGTACTTGGTAATAGATTATAGGGTTAGAAGAGTGTTAGGGGGGGTGGATTCATCTTATGTACAGTTGAAAGATGAAGTGTTATACAAAAATGAGAAATTTATTTGTGAAATAGATTTTCGTATTTTTTTTTTTTTCGATTTTAATTAATGAAAATTAAATTGAAATAAATTTTGTCAGTTAAACTGTGATGGATTATAAATTCGGTCAACGAGTCCATCTTTCGAATACGCTATCTCACATTCGATATAAATTATCCTCATTTCGGAGAATATTTATTAAAATTATCTGAAAAAAAAAAATTATGGAGAGAAATTTTTTTTATATCAATTTGATCGTCTTTAAAATCTTTATCTTAAGATATACAGAATTGAGAGTGCATAAAATACACACACACACACATATATATATATATATATATTCAACTACTGTTTACGAGGTCAAGTATGACTGTTAACCATATACACACACCCCATCCTCAGTATATAATAATGTGTCTCGTTAAAAGCAATACAAAGTATATTTTCCACATTTTGCTCTTTCCTTCCATTTCACATAATCATATATTCATATGTATACACATATTTACATATACATTTAATATATAAATATGTATCTGGATTTAAACTGTAACATAAAGAAGACAAGTCGATTGCATCCAGCCTCCACATTTAATATCTGCATACACTTTTTTTTTTTACTGCATTTCCAAACCAACTATTGCTATTTATGGGGTCACTATACACAAAGATATTGATGTAATAAAAAAAATAGAAAAAAAATGAAAGAATAATGGAAGGAGAAAAAGTATTAAATAAAATTTATACGATGATTCTACGATAGCAATAATAATACCATATATATATATTTATATATATATTTAAAATGAAAAATATCAGACAGACAAATGGGAAATAAATGTTAAAAATAACATTTACTTATATCAAACTTTCTCATCGAAAATTTTCATTTTAAAAACACCACGAGAAAATATTCTCAAACTGTTTATTATCTCAAATCTTTATAAAGACAATATATCCTATTCGAATATCTCTATATAATACTTGAAACATTCACTCGAATGTATTTATAAAGGAAAATAATAACGGTACATTTACACACACACATACATACATTTAAATAGAATATATAAAAAAAAAAAAAGAATACAACCTCGTGAAATAGACTCAAAAGAATATAAATGAATAAATGAAAGAAAAAAAATGCGACAAATAAATTTGCAGATGGGATAAAAAAATATGGCATTACAACAGGATATAATACACAGAAAAAAAAAAACAAAATGAATGTAAAAAGAAAATAGTAGATTGAAACGCGAGAGGGAGGTGAATGAGAGAAGAGAGATAAATGAAAAAAGAAAAAGGAGAACGGAATAAATAAATAAAAAGAGAAAAAAATAAATGATAGAGAGAATGAGACAGAGTTGCACCTCACTCCCCCCCTTCCACCCTCTACCTCCCTCTACCACCCTCTTCCTGTACTGCCCCAATAACATAATACATCACGCGCGCATGCCAGACAATACTCGTTGGATTACCCCACAATGGCCGATGATTTACTTCTGCTCTCATTACCTAGCTTTGTCGTAGAGACCCGACCCGACTTCGACGCTATCATTAGAAAAGTAATGGAAGGCGTCTCTTGATGCCGCCGACCTTTTACTCTGTTTACTTTTCTATATATATATATATTTATGTATATAGATGTTGGTTTAATATTATCTGTACGAATCGACAAGACGAGAAGAAAACGAAAAAAGGACAAATTAGAAAGATTCACCCCTCCCTTAATATATATATATATATATATATAAATATATTTGTGTGTGTGTGTTGAGAGGGTGCAACTGAAGAAACTCTATTATTCAACACTTGTTCTTCGTCTATAGTTAGTTAATTTTTTTATTATCACTGTTGCAAAAGTGAAAAAGGTGAAAAAAATTGATGGTAGATTTTTTGTTTTATTTTTTCTCTATTTGAGGGTGTTAAAAAAATTGTAGTAAACAGTTATGTATTATTCAAAGTGTAGTAGAAAATGAACAATAAGACAATTTAACTCTCAACAATCCCTTCATCATTCTCACGTATATACAATGCACTATTACATATTTACATTCAAACTGTAAGAAATATTGCATTGCATTTATTTTATCCTTATTTAAACGCACCATGATTGCAAATATGTTACACAAAGAGAGACGCAAATATATATGTATATAGATGTATATAAAAATATATTCACCTCCATCTCTCTTTTCTTCAGTATTTTTCTTATTCTTTTGCTCGACGGGTTGAACACCATGGCGTGAAGCGATTATGATTTATGATACTCGTGAACGGTCAAATATACATTTGTATAGAGCGTTATGTATATATAAATAATAAACATATATATATATATATATATATAAATATACCTATCAGAGAAACCGTAAATTAGATTTAACTTTAAACACAGGGAAAATTTTCATCGTGCGCAAAACTTTCATATAAATAATGTGCATGCGTGCAGGTCGCATTTGAGATTAAATTTATTGAGGATATGTATATATATATGTATGGTGGTTTTATGTGTGTTGTTTGTATTTTACTCATGTATAGAAGAGAAGAGTCGCGCTCGTCCACCTTTTAACATCACCATTGCATTCAATGTCCGTAATAATTATTCTGTATGTGTATCTTATTATGCCTGAAACGAGTCACAATAAATTTGTTTTAGTTTCAATTTTTTTTCTCCATGATTTGTCCACCTCTCTATCCATTCCAATTAATTTATTTATAAATACATTTTTGAATTAATATTTAATATATAAATGTGATGAGAATTAATGTAGAATTTTTAGTGAGTTCGAGTAATTTAATAATTGTATTTAATTAATTGAAGAATAATTTATTATTGATATTTTTATTTTGTCTTTAGACATTTGATGATTTAAAAAATATTGCTATAAACCAAAATCAATTACAATTGTTAATCATACTTGAAACTATCAATACAATTCAATCAATGTAAATTTGTCGAGGTAATTAATTACACGAACAAATAGAAACATATACCAAACATAATTACAACTCATCAGTTAACCAGTAATTTCCCAATTCTCTTAACAATTAAATTCAATAAATGAATATATATCACATATGTGTGTGTATATATACACGAGAGTTTGGGAATGTTGAGGGGTTGTCTGGTTGCACCCGATGATCGATGATCCCCCTCAATAAATTATGCAACGTCCCCTCGACCTCGATATCGCTTTATGCTACGACCTATTCCATGCAAACACTAACCAAACACATGTATATACATAGAGTGGAGATGGGTGAGCTTTTGCACGCTCTCCCGTATCCTTCTCGTCGCCCTCAACAACCCCTCAACGTGCTCAATACCATTTCCGATACACCACGCGCCATGACATTCATTGCTTGCGTATCGGCGCGCGAGTTGTTTCTTCTCTTTCACTAACTTTTCATTTCTCACTCTTACTATCATGTACTAAAGAGAACCGGTGGCGCAACGCCCGAACCCCTCAATCCATTTAATTTGGATCCGGGTTATTAATTATTAATTGCCGCTAGTCTCATTATATCTCTATCACGCCTGACGACAACTGTTTCTCTTTAACCCTCGCCCCCTCTTGTCTGTCTTTCAATGCAACCATATGTACCGCACTGTATATGTTTCGTTATATATTAAAAATTATTCTCATTCAATATAATGGAAGATAAAATGTATGGGGGTATTTATTTTTATTCAAGAATTAATTTTAAAATAAATTTGTTGTCAAAAAAAAATTTTATTCAATTCAATTTTCACACATTTTTCAATGTATCCAATATTTTACCCCAAATATTATTACATAGATGTGGATATAAAATAAAAAAAAATAAACTAGTTATTCCTTTCGTTTTCCCCATGAGACATTGTCCCATGCAGATTTTATGTCTTTATTCAAAACCCAATCCCTTTTGCTACTATATATTGAATGTGTATTTATACATACATACACGCTTACATAGTTGTTCCGGGTATAATGGAATGTAATACAGTTATCCGTGCACCACCTTTAACAAATTTTTGAAGGTCCAGTTCTCTCTCTGTTGTGTGTGCAAGCGTTACGGGAACTTGTAAGTAAATTTTGCACGGCTTCTCTTCAATATAAGAAAGGGGGGAGTTTGCTTTACTTTATTCTTTTTTTTTTTTTTTCCCTTATTCACTTTCTCTCTTCCATCCCCACTCTATTTCCTTTTTTTCTTTTTTTTTTTTTTGTGTGCAGTTGTGGATAAGAAGAGGGCCATTGACGATATTGTGGAGTTTCAACGCCGGAACGGGAACGTGAGGGGGATGATGGCGAGTGCCTTCCGCTTGTTGCCATTGAGGAGTGCTTCAGACAAATCGCCGGTTGTCGGAAAACTCCATTCTATACCCGAAACCCCCAACACACAAAATACCCACACACATCTACGTCACACACGATCCGATTTATCGCGGTTGTTTCCGGACATAAATAATTCGAATAATCCAAAGTAGTTGAAAAGAGAAGGAGAAAACAAAAAAAAAAAAAACAGGACGAATATAATAAATAAAAATAGATTATGTAATTTTAAATTGTGATGAAAAAGAAGTTAAACTAATTTACCGCTTCTCATTCAACATTTGTATTATATTCTATTTGCAATAAAAATCATTGAGATAATATAGGAGAAAAAAAAAAAAAAAATAACAAAGAAATGGGTCGGCATTTCCGTCGTCCTTATTCAGCGATCATGCGATAGAGCGTGAGTGTTTATATGTAGTGGAAGAGAAAGAGAAATAGTCGTGTGCGTTGTTGTTTGTGTCGTTTGCTATTATATACCGCGAGCGCACCAGCAAGACGCTAGAGAAGTGTCAACAATATGTGTGTGTGTGCAATCCAAAGCAAGTGAGAGAGATAAAATACAAACGCGTTATTTATTGCTTAAGAACGCGGTGAATATAAATCCACCAGCACCAAAGCCTCACCAACCAAGGCTTATTGTTTTCCAGATCAGGAGAAAATATATGTACCCAAGCGGGGGGTATATAATATAGTTGGCGGCGTGCGCGCATATATAGCGGCATCTCTACACTGTGTTTCTATCCGTATGCTTTTTTTTTTATTCAGTGAGAAAGAAATGAGGAGAAAAAAAAAAAAATAATAGAATAAAAGAAATGAAAGAGAAGATAATATAAACAAGTATACAGTAAATACACATACATATATTCTCACACATTTATATCTACAAATATACGTTCTGTTGGTCAATATGTATGTAATACACGGATAATAGAGTGAATGAAACAAAAAAAAAATGAAGAATGAAGAATACAAAACACACGCGAGCAATTTTCCTTTGAATTGAATTCTCTTTTGCAGATTTAATGCACATATTTATTTTTTTTTTTTCACGTTCTTCCTATTACTTTTTTCATTTCCAAACGCTATCATGGCTATTGAGTTCATTGGTGATATAAATATATATATATATATATATATATAAATGAAATTGTAAACCAGAATCTGGCAAACAAAAAAAAAACACCATATATAATTATAATAATTATATAGCCACTTATGAACGATGGTGTATATGTAATGGAATTTTGTTCACTCGAACAAAATATATTTACTTCAATTTTGTTATAGAAAGTCATTTATGGTAGGACTGGCAATGCCATGTAGGATAAATGTCAAAAGCAATAATTGACATACATACATAGATATTAATATACATATATAATAAATAAATAATAAATATTCACATATATATATATATATATATTTAAGAGGAATGATCAAATGCATGCGGAGATTAATCTGTCAATCCTTAACTTATCTTTGCAACCAGTTGACAAGAGAATCAAATTAAACTTAAAGTAAAGCTGAATTTTTGTATATGAGGGTAGTGTATTATTTTCTACACGATTAAATACGTGATTTAATATCAACATAGCAATATAGAAATAAAAATATAAATTAATCTCTGGAAAATTTTATATCCACAAGTGAATATTATTCATTTTCATCAACGCTACAACACAAGTCCCAACTTGTTTTACGTGGGACGAAAAATGTAACGACAATATATTTGTGTGTATATAAATGTCTGTATGTGTTAGTGTATTATATAAAAATAAATAAAACAGGGAGAGAAAGCCTTTAGGCGTGTGCGTACAAGCAAATACATGTATGTATATAAATACTATTGAAAACGTTTTGATGACAAGTTTAATGAGGACACCCTTATATGATATTGAGGTATGCCATATTTGTTCTTGTCCTACGCTTCACCGATACATACTATGGAACACTTATATAGACAAATGCGTGACCACAGTGACTCTGTCAATGGTCAGATATATTTTTTTTTTTCTTTTCAACTCTGTTCTTTATATTTAAAGATAAAAAAAAAGAAAAAAGTAATGAAGGAATAATTGGTCGTGTACAGAAATGCAACCACCACCCCTCTCTGTGTATTCAAATTAAATTGAGTATTTACGAAGTCATATCTCTGTATCTCACAAGCGCTTTCGTGATGTGTTAAAACCTGTCGGGACGATTTATTAATTAAATTAATAAAAGTATTTGTTACTCCCTACACTAATTATTTTTATTATATTCTTGCCTTTTCCCTTCTTCCTTTATTTTTTTCTTTCTATACTTTATTAGAGGGCAATGAGGGTGAATTGAAGATAAAAAAAAAAAGTATCACGTCCCCTCATGAACATAAATATGTATATATATGTATGTGTATTTATTTACCCTCTAGGTTGGATGACAAAGAACTTACCGAGCAAGAGGCCCCCGCGCGCACTCGCCTCACTCAATAGAAACGGACGAATGGTTATGGAAACAGCATTTAATTTGCATAGAAGGAGCATCTTTGTCGTCGTTCGCGGCTGCCACATTGGCTATATATATATATATATAGAAAGAGAAGAAGAGAGGAAAAAAAGAATAAAAATGAAAAGAGAAAAGATGAGAGTAGGAGGAAATGCGCGCGGCAAAAGCCCGAAGGACGTGGAGAATTGTATAAGAGAGACGATATAGAGTATATGGTAGTGATGGTGGAGAGACACATTTCTCTCTCTCTCTCTCTCTCTCTCTCTTCTATATAAATATTATCTTTCTCTGTTTCTCATTCGCTTTTACCTCACTCACATCAGGAGAGTACCGCTCAAAAGAGCATTGTCCTTTATCTATCGATTCGATCGTATATTTTATTCAGATTACGCGTTGCCTCTGCGCGAACACAGCGAATTTCTTTATGATTGGACATCGCCGACCTCCATTGTCAAAGAATATAAAGAGTAAGACAGGGTGAAGGAGAAAAAAAAAAAGAGGCAGAAGGGTGGAAGGGAGATTATTTAGTATACATTTTTATTTTTTTCTTATTCTCTTTCATTCGATGTCTATCTTATTTCCTCTTTCGCCTTTCCATTGCTAATTTTTTTCTTCGCTCATTCGATTGGATTTTAATATTGGTTTTGTTTGTATTTTTTTTTTTTTTATTTTATATTTGTTTCAGTTATATATATTCAGTTGATATAAGTCCTTCATACGTTCCATTCACAATTTACATATTTCTATACGTCGGATAGTTTTGCACATTTCTTTATGGATTTATGTATTTTGATTAAAATATACCAGATCTAACATCTGTTCATATTGTTTTCTTCCAATTGAAACAATATTTGTATAGTTGTTAATCGAACGAACAATTGGCCAATATTATCTGGTCGCCAGTAAATCGTCGTAGCCAGTTTGATAACAGACAAGTTGCATAAATTATTGCTAATAAAATTATAAAAACGACACGCACATCTATTTTTTCGTTTAAATTTTACGAGACGACGTTGTTGCGCACATTATCAAGACTGAGAATGACAACAGCTATATCAATTTCTTGTACTATATTTTTTATATCGACACAAATTTTTGGCTTGCACATTGCAAAGAGTGAATTTTCTGTATCACGTAACACAACAGAACATGAATCATTATGGAGAGCAGGTAAATTATTTATTCCAATATTATTTGAATCAAAAAAAAAAAAAAAAAAATATCTAGATCATACAGATATACCTGAAAATTTCTGTATCATTCTGACAGATCGATCAAAACGATCGATACAAGATACATTGCCTTATCAACTGAAAATAACAATTCAATATGAAGTGGACAAGCATGCTGATTTAATTTTGAGCAAGCAGATGGTGACTTTGGCAAATCAGCATTTACCTGTGATAAAGCATCAGTACGGTTTGGCTCCCAATGTTTGTATCAATTATTCAATAAATTAAAATCATAGTTCAAAAAAATTCAATGGGCAATTATATTGTATCATGGAATTAATTATTTTTTATAGGTAATGGCTGATATCGGTGAGTTTGTGATGTATCATGATACTGCAAATTGTGTTGCACTTGTGTACTTCGAAAAATTCAATGCATTGGTAAATATTGAGAGATATATTCAGCAATATTTATTGAAATATATTTATGAACCATGTACTCTGAATTTTAGTTCGGTGTTTTTGGTATGAATTATCATATCCATGGCGTTCCATTTGCCTTTGATGAACATGACGAGTACCAATTCGGAATAGTTGGAGAACCATACGTGAGCAAGAATAACTATCAATTTTCACATATTCATCCTGAAAATGTTTTACCACCACCTTTTGATACCGATGCTTGGGAAGATTATCTACGAGCCTCTAATTATATTCCACATGGTATTAAACGTCCTGCTACAAGTGATTCAGGACCAAGTACCAAAAGACAACACACTGAATGTAAGTACGAATGCAATTTTCTAATATACTTCAAAGTTCAACTAATGTATTTACAGTTGGTGGAAGCAGTGATGAAGAAGTGGCAAATATAAATAGAAATATACCTATTCCTCCAAAACTAATATTTGAGAGATATTATATGGAATCTCTGGTATTTGTAACTCAGGATCTTGTTGAGCTCTTGTAAGTGTAAATTTGTCATTAATCAATTGTTCTTCAAAATTATACAATATCTAATTCATTATTTTCACAGCAAAATAAATTTTGGCGAAGATTATATTGCAGCAATTGTAAGATATCATATCATTTATTTCAATGCCGTTCAATTAATCCTCGGAAAATTAGGAAAACCCTCTGTACAACTATTTATAAATATTGCGAAAATTATTATTGAAGATGTAAGTATCATTTAGTTCTATCAATCGATTAATCTTATTATTGTTTATATCAATTTTTCCAATTTCTCAGCACACGAGACCGTTTGATTTTATAACTAATGAAAAGTTTCAATTCACTGATATCGTAAATAAAGTGCCACAATATTTGCAACTTCATCTAGATGAGTATGTTGCAGATTCATTCGACTATATTTTCATACATACAAGGTAATTTTGAACAATATTTAAACATTGTAATAGTGAAAAGTTGCACGAAAATTTATTGTACAATTGAAGTATTAATTAAATTTCTAATTATAGTCGTACAGTTATGGATGATACCATTGAGTTGAATGGTAAGCGACATCCAACGTGAAAAGTACAAGCAAATGAATCACATCAATTACATAATTTAGCTTTTTAAATTTTAGGATTAACGAAACATGGTGAGGACATGTATCAAGCGAAAAAGAATGGAATATTCTATAATGCAATTCCAATTACAGTAATGAAATTTGAATACTACTATGTCAATTATGCAGCAACTGTTCATGAAATCGGTCGAATGTGAGTGACATAATTCTATCAATTCAACATTAAATCGACGATACACTAAAACAATATTGAATTAAATTTTTTAGACTCAATATGGAAATTACTCCAAAGGAATCTGGATTAAAATCTACAGGACAATGTCATGATATAATGCAAAGAGGAGGCCCAAAGTGTGGTGATTGTTTGCAATGGAGTGACGACAATCAGAAACAATTCAGAGACTTTTTCAGGTGTGTAAAAAAATTCAACAATGCTACAGAGAAATAAAATCCACTCACTTGGAAATAATTTTAATTGACCATATCTTGCTTTAGATACAATCGAAACCGTTGCTTCTTATTGAATCAACCCCGATCAATTCGACCCCCTGGTGTCAGCCGATTTGTATCACCACATCGACAGTGTCAATGCTTTGGATATGATTCGAATACTCTAGTACGTTAACCATCTACAATGTTTGTTTGTTTCTTCTATTTATCAATATTAATGAGACATTTACAAAACATATTTCTTCATTTAACAGTACAGTAACAATCTTCCGAGAAAATCAGTTACGATAAAAGGGTGTTCGAAGCCTCTAATGTGTCGAAAAATTACCGGAACAGAATCAATTTACGAACCAACCATATCGCCATTTGATGGTACTGAATGTGGTTACAATCGGGTACAGTATAATTATTAATTGTATACAATCATTTTTATGATAACAAATTGAGTTGTATTCACTGGTATTTCAATGTTTCGTAGGTTTGTTGGAATGGTAGGTGCGAGAAGCTGCCAGTGATTCTATCAACATTTCCAGTGCCACCCAATGGATCCAATTAATTGAAAACCTGATGCATTAAAATTGTTCCCTGTTAATAATTGTCATTTAGTTGAATACGTGTATCTCATATTTTTGTTTCAATCATTGATTAACTGTATTCTAACTACAATGCAACTGTTCAACAAAATAAAATGCCCTCAGCATTAATTCCTTAATGGGCTACAGAATTTATTTAATTCCGTCCCTCTTCCCCGGAGGGGATAAAAAAACATTGGTAAATAGAAATAATAGTATGTAGCTAGATATATATATTTTTTTTTATTCCCCATAGAGAATCAACGATTGTTTACGATGGGTAATCAAGTGACATCAAACGAGTCAATCATCAGGAGGGATTGTTTACTCAAGGATTGGTCTTCGACTCTGTACGGCGTTTTCTCACTCCACAAACATACATACATATAACTTTCAATAGTATATAAATACAGTGTGCGCGCCAGTTCCCCTATCTTTGTCACAACAATAATGTTAATTTAACCTTTCCCCTTTCACAATTTGCCAAACTCTCATTCTCTCTTTCTCTCTTTTCCGACAATTTGCTGGACACACAGATACATATATGTATATATAAAGAGTGATGACAACTTGAAAGGGAAATGGAGCCTATTGACGTTACAAAATAAGGGAGTGAAAGCAGCGTCTCCGTTATCTGTTTCTTTCAGAATAAAACAAAATAAATAAATTCATTATTAATATATTAATACAATGATGTTAATTAATTTATTTTAGTAGTTGTTAATTTATTTGTTCGAACAGTTTGCTCTTCTTTATAACTATCTCTGTGAATTACATCGTAGTCCAATCCTGAATTTATTATCAAGCACGTACACACATGAATACAAATACAAAGATTTTACCCGGTGCTTTGCGACACAAGACCATTAGTAGAGATTGCCGTCGTTGGCGCGCCGCCACCACTGCTGTCAGTACGTTTTTGGTATTCCATGTACGTATAGAATGCGCGAGGAAGGTGTTGCCCATTGAAGGGTACACAGAGAAACCAAAGGAGAGTCTGAGAGAAGAGAAAAGGGGCTTTTAAGGGTCGCGCACATCGTGCAGACGATAAAAGGTGCGTGACAACCATGATCGATCGATTCAAAAGGGTCTACCAGAATATAGAGCTATTATATGGCCAATGGTCAAACCCTATTCTATCGGATATTTATACTCTTCTCCTATTTTTTGTTTAATATTTCTTTTTTTGTTTTCTAGTACTTTTCTGAATCAAACAATCTGTCTTTCAAACAAAGAATCAAACTTCAAAGAATTTCAATTATTAATTCAAACAATGAAACAAAAATTTCCCCAGTGAAATTCCAAATATTTGGTTTTCGAATTTCAAAACTTTACAAACGTTTCGTGTAATATCAGAGAACATACACACCAGACGAATAAATATATATACATGAATCTCAATGCAAGCGATATACGTATAGTTTCACAAACTGAAGCTTCACAGAGAGTACAGAAGGATGAGTCGATGTAGAGAAAGGAGATGAAACGAGATGGTTGGAGGGGGGGGGGGTGGAGAACCTCATCCTCAGTAGAACTCGTGAACAAAGTTAGTTGATGAGTCTCTGTGGATATACAGTTGTCATCAGTGTACTGAGACACAAATGTAGCGGTTGTAAAATCAAACCTGTGGTATAGAATAAGAGGGGAAGGGATGGTGAAAGCAACTGGGGTGGGTTGAAAAGGATGCTCACGATTTGCCGGAGGTGAGTCGAAGTGATAAAGAGAATAAGTGGGTTGAAATACCATAGCCTGAAAGATCTCTTATATTATGTATACATATATATGAATATACATAGATATTTAAACAGCGTCATCTACTTCAGTATCATTTGCCCATACCATCCTCCATTACTCCTTAGAACCACTCCCTCAATATCAAGTTATACCTCATCTCGTTACCCGGTCTCTTTAGTATCAAACAAGAACCAATAAATATCTCACTGTCTTTGATGTCAGACTTAGCATTAATTAGTAAACGACAAAATTGTATTTAAACAATGGTACAAGGAGGATGGTGAAACATTACTGAAATAACGTCATCAGTATAATGAAAATACACTGACGGATACTTGAATGTATCAGAAAGTTTTTGAGTCAATTTTCTGAAAGACAAACTGTTTCAATTTACCTAATTTTTAGGATAAATAAAGCGTTGGCGACTGATGTGACAATTTTGTTGAACAACATGGCTGTGAATTTAACACAGAGTAGTATAATAAAAATATTAATAGTGAATTTACTATCAAAGAGTTCTCATCGTTCATATACAAATAAAAACAATCCCTCAATGACGTGACAATTTTCTTATGAACAACATCATGCTTTGGACTAAACACAAGATGATTAATTTGAACTTGGAGATTTCCAAGTTGAGTGGTGAATACCGTATTTTAATACACTATAGTTACGCTATTCGCTGTGTATGAGCAGCGAACAGCGAAAGCATCAACCAGCGGTACAGCAGTCGCCACCAACACTGATTGCAAACATCCCACGTCTATTTATATAGCTTAACCGAAGCGAAACACAGAGACGGTATATATCCCTCTAAAGGATTACGCCTATACAAGGCAATGTGTATTGGTAGAGTATTCTCCGCGCGACGGTGGTATGTAGTATAGAGAAAGAGAAACACGTATGATGATACAAGAGCGGGTGGGAGATAGAAGCGAGATGAGTTGGACCGAGTCCGATTCATTTGTATCTGTCGTGGGATAAGAGGGTGGCAGCTCAAAATCAATCAAAAGCGTTCAGCATGGTAGGCAGATTCACCGGGTATTAATCGAGAATTCTATACTTGGAAACATATACATATGCAAACTATCCCTATACAATTCTCATTGGCCAATCCTCATTCAAATCTTCAATGCTTCAGTGCGAACATAAAATGAATGACTGATACCCAGTTTTAATATTGATTTATCATTGGTGAAATGCATACACATGTTTCAAGACTAACAAATAACTATACGTGTACTAAAGCTACTACGAGACCGAGGTTTTGGCTAAATCCTTGGTAAAATCTTGGGTTAGTCATAGAAATCGATTAACAAGTTGTTGGGTAGTTTAGATGTATGATATATTCAGTTGCGTCAACAGAGATATTAATTAGTGGAAATATCATACTTGGTAGTTTAGTCAAAATATAGCTGGGAGTTTGATCGTCGTTTGATTTTAGTTCCTTATCAACGATATTCTCCAATATGTATCTAATGTTGAAGTTTAGTTTAAGTAAGATATATTTGGATTGAATAAAGTTTGTATACTGTTTATAATTTGTTAGGTATCACTGAGAGATTATACGCAAAAAATGTTGAGAATTATTAGTGATTGAATTTTGACAAAAATATTTTAAGATGATTTGTGCAGGATTGAAGTGTTTAGAACTCTTCACGCTTCATAAATTAATAACTCTTCAAGGAAACATCGTACAGAGATCGTCGTGTGCTCAAATTGAAGAGAAGAGAATTATCTTTCGAATGGTTCCCACAGCAATCACCGAAAAAATTTATCAAGTTCTGTGTACACATGGAAAGTTGGGTGAAATTTCAAGTTTCAAAATGATGTACTTAAAATTTCGACTCGGTCATTATCAACGATATAACTTCACTATGAATTGTGAATTTATCTCTCTCCGCAGATTATTCAACTCCAATGTATCGGAGATTTTTCTCTTACAAAATAGTGGAAGCAAAAATTGCTTTTGGAAATCTCGTATGCAGTGATACGTCTTAATAAGTGCGGTTGAGTATAAAATGTATTCTTCGGGAGATGCATGTAAACGCATATTGCATATACGTTCAAGGACTCGATAACGTACGTGCTCCTTCGAGGGGCATTGTGGTCACTATGAAATGGAGTTTGTGGCCACTGAATTGTGTGCAGTTATTCCATGATTGTTGCATATCATTGGATGAACAGAACAGAACAGTTACAATGACTCTGTTTGTAGCAATTTTATCCAAGTATTTTCAATCTTTCATTTCAAAATTCACATTTCTCTCATATAAATATTATGCAAATAATATTGTATATGCAAAATTAACTGTTTGGAACTCACCAAGCGATGACACTGCATTAAATCTGCAACACAAAAAAATGAAAAATATCAATATCAATATGAATAAAAAATAAAATAGAACGGGAGAACAAGACTAAGTATTGAATAGGAAGAAAGAAGAAGATTCGTATATAGGTGAAATGTTTAGAGGACTTACAAAGCAAACTAAATAATGTTAAATAGCGTAGCGCATCACGACTGTAAAATCTAAATGTTTATTATAACATTTACATTAGACTTGCTCGCATTTACCGCTACGTATGTTTGGTAGTAGCTGTTTTACTGCCATCAAGGCGTGGAAATGTACATGCCAGATACATATCATTCATGACTCTTTCGTCCGTCAAAATAAAACATGAAGAGATTTGATCCAATTAATTGTTTTTCTTTCTACTAATGTTCCTATCCCCCTTTCTCCATTCTTCTCATTTCAAGATGAAAGGACTTGGAGCATAAGAATAAAATTTGAATTTCAACGTTCATTCGAAGAAGAGAATATGGTTGATAATATTTATCGATTCAATTTTCTGTCACTACAATTCTAATTCGCAATTTTCAATGTGTATAAAATAAATAAATACTTTTGCGTATTCTTCAAAGTCTCTAGCACATATAATTTAAATGCCACCCTCTTTTGTATTTATTCCCAATGGATATATCAATCAATCGACGCTTTGCCATTTCACAAAACGTTTCTCGTAATAGTTGAGCCTGGGCTACGTTGGAACGACCCGACGACTGCAAATTGTTACGCTAAAATTACCACATGGCTCAATTCGTCCAGTGTGTATGCAGCGGCAATACAAGGGCAGGGTAAGACGGGGGGGTGTAGGTAACACACGTATGTATGGACCATACGCGATCACTTCAAAGTACTGAAAAGCCTGGAGGAAGTCGTAATTTGTGAGATTGTGTATGGATATATATATATATATGTATGTTGGTGGGAGAGAAGTGCACTAAGTATTTGCAACCGATATTATAATTTGGTGGGAGATAAAATAAAAAAATAAATAGAATATTGAGGATGAAATGAAAGTGAAAATGAAACGATTTTATGAAAATAATAAACTCAATTTCAAATGAAGAATGAATCAGAAGTGTATTAATAAATTTTAAATGTATTCTTTGAATTCAATTCGATATATGTTAAATAAATAAAATAGGATAATTTTGCTTCTGAGAACGTAGAAGAGAATAAAAGAGGAATATTTATATTTAGATATAACAAAATTGTGTTGGAATAAATAATTAGAATTAATTGAGTTGTGTAATTGATAGAAAATATTCAGTAAAGAATTCTTCGAATCAAATAAATTGATTAGATAAATAATAAAAGAAAAAAATTGCTTCCAACAAGTAGACAGGAAATGAACTCAAATAGGTTTCAATTCAACCGTTGCAATTCCTCCTGCCACCGCTGCTTCCACATATAAAATAACAAGTTGCCAAATATGAATATTGCAGTCACTGAGTGACGGATCAGATGCCACATATGCAATTCTAACTCGAACAAAACTAACCAGCAAAGTGAAAACTTGCTTATTGATGCAATGAAAGTCACAACAAGCATACACATACACATATATAACAGAATATAATAATAAGCACCGGGACAGTAGCACCCAACACGTCCCGTACCCAGCAGTAGCAATACCAACGTTACAGTAGTGGAATTGTGGTTTTAGTTGACCAATCCAACGTACATTGACTTTACATTTAATAGTTTAATCGACCAGGCAACATTCCAATTAACTGCTCGCTCGTTTTCGTATATACAAATACGAACGCATATTTATGTTTATTTACAACGCACACAACACCATCCACCACCATAAATTCACCTCGCATTTAAACTATTCAAGATGGAAAATAATTCAGCATCAAGACTTAAAAAAATACTGATGATATCTACATCAACCAACCAAAATTAATTATCTTTTAAATAACCAAAACTTCCAACTGGTCCAATACACTAGACCACACCTAAACAATGAAGAAAGAAATATACATTCACTCATAATAAAACAAATAGCAAACTAACGCACTCATGGAATGTTTATAAATGTTGAATATTATATTTAAGTGGTGGATGCATGAGGTTTGTGGCTGTTGTGCATCCTGTCTCATGGCCATAGCACATATCACAACTTGTTTTCAGGTTTGCTACCTATACGCACTTAAATATATGTGTATATATATGTAAGTACACGCAAAGGAAGCAAAGAGATTGCAAACGCGCCATCACGATCAAACGCATTGAGAAAAACAATTTTACATGGTGGATATACACTGTGATCGAGACAATCTTTGTATTGGTATGTATGTAAAGAGATATACACAATTATATCTGGAGTACATAGAACGTCAATGTGAAACGACTTTATGTATGTATAAATGTGTGTGAGTTTTGCTTTAAACAATTATCTCTAATGGCGTACGATACTATAAATCGACATGTGCATATAGTAAACCGATGAAATCGCGGTCTCTTATGTCCGCAATCGGATGGGAAGAAAATAGAAACGCGCACCTTGTATCTCGTGATGTCAATGTGGTGTATGCATGTGTTTGCTTTGATAATATATATGTGTGTTATACCGGGTGTCGTATTTCATCCCCCCCCTTAAAGAAAACATTTTTACCTAAATAACGAATTTATTTTTATTCATTTCAGTGTTTGTAGATTTTTTTTTTTTTTTGTATTTTGGAGAGAGTTGGAATTTTTTTTCTGATTCGTTGAATCAAAATGATATTTAAAATTATTCATAAAAACACCCGGTATACCCTGACTCCAAAAATTAATAGATAAAACCTGTGGTGTAACCAAAACAACACCTGTATTGATATTAATTCATTTTAAATAACATGACATTTTTATTCTTTCTTCTATCATTATTATTCATTTGTGTATATGTGTGTTCATTTTATATATTTGTATAGATGAATATTAGAATTAGTGAAAGGATTATAATATAAGATATTTGATATACCAATCTGTTGTCAAGTTGTCACATGATTTATGATATTACAATTCATAGTTGTTTGTATAAATGATTTGAAAATTCGTATGTATCATATGATTATCCATGTGTTTATGTATCAGTATATTTGCGTGTTTGTGTGCGCGGGGGCGTACACCTATACAGATGTGTCGACTCGATAACTCGAGTTCTCTACCGAGATATAACGTGACAAATGATGCCAAGTAAATTGGCACCATCATTACCCTTTGATGCAGCTTCATTGAGAATTACGTTTCATGTTATTTTTTTATTTTATACATAAATGATTAAAATTAATTGTTTGAATAAATTGTAAATATAATTCAATACATTCGTTGGCATTTTGTGCAATTGATTTGTTAATTATTAATTTAATTTGGTGATAGAAATTAATTTTGATGTAGATGAAAATTATTTGCAATTATTTGTAAAATTTAATTTATTTTTTGTGGATTGTTATATTTATTTGGTGATGGTTCATGTGAGGATGAGTGTAGTACAGTGGTGTTTCATATGTGTTTGTGAATGTGGGTGGGTCTATTGGATATATAGAGAATGGGGAACAATCAAGTGAGAATCAAGCGACCGCTTGTTCTATATGAGCATTCACAGAGAGTGAGTGTTATTTACGAACACAACTACGATCGTTTCTTCAAGTGCTCTTGCACATTTTGATTTAGTATCTCAGTGTCGATGATAATTCTTCGCAATTAATGTAGAAAACGAAAAAGCCAACAAAAGCCACAATAAAAAATATTAAACTAAAAATTCTTCTTTACAAATTTAAACATTTCAATCTACAATACAATAATTCACACCAGGACAATTCTATACACGCAATGATGACAGTTTGTTTTTCCTGTATAAAAATGGTGTGAAAAATTCATGCAGATAAATATACCCCAACGCAAACATACCCCAGAGAAAAAATAAAATATAAATCACAAAAAAAAAAAAAAAAAACCCATCCTACAAGCACAAAAATATAAAATAAATTTCTAAAGCTTGTACATTTCAAGTTCTCTGTGTTCTTTCGTATGGTAATGATAAAGCGCGCAGAGTAAGGATGCTCACAATATATATACACACAGACAGACAGACAGACACATATACATATACATAAATTAATCTCCAAAGAAAAGAGGAAGAAGCGGAAAAAAAAAAGAATTAAATTCTCAAATGACTGATACATTTTTTCACGTGTAAAATCCACACATGTATACACACACATATACACTTTACGAATATATATCAAACTGCGCATTGTTCCTTTGGCCTCGCTAATTGCACATTGTATACCATTGTTGCTCCACCACAAACATTTACCTCCATCTTTGTATATGCATACACACATTTATACATTTTTATTTTTCTTTTTTATATTTATATATGTATATGGTATGTAAGTGTATACACGTATAATACATTGAGAGTTGTCGCTATCTCTTCTTTATATGTATTAAACGAAACAACGTAATTAATTGCCAGTCTACCATGCATTGTTAGGCGATAAATAACACCCGAGCCACGGATTTTACAGCCAATTAAAATATTCAACGGAGACAAACAACAATGGATATATACGAAAGATCCCAATGTGATCTTCTTATTCATTTATTTATTTATTTTCCTTTTTCCATTTGTCTTTCGCATTTCTCCTCTCTATTCGCTTCATTTCTTTTTATTTCACCATTACATTCGTGACAAAGACAATTTGATATGGAGTAAAAATTTTTGTGGCTGCACAGAAATTTTTGTTTACTCTCTACTAATTTTTCTTGAAACAAGAAATCAATCTACATTATAATTTCAACTACACAACAAAAGAGGCGTATTCCAGAGTCCACATGCATAACACATCACTTCTATCTCAACCAACCAATTATCCATATATATAATTTTCTAAACTGACACACAACCATTGCGAGACATTGTAAAACGCGTTCATACTTGTAAACTCTCAATACATACAAACCTATATACATATAAACATATATACAACAAATAAATGTTTAGAGTTTCTGTGCGCGCATGTGTCATGCCACACAGTACATAGAATACACAGTCTAAAGGCAAAACGAATATCTCTCGATCTTTCGCCTTTTCTCTAATACCACACACACAACTTCCTCTCACTCTCTTCCCCACTATTTTTTTTTTTTTTTTTTTCACCAAGCATCAGACGCTTTATTTATTACCATGAAGGCACCACAGTCCAATGCAGCAAAAGCTCTTCTTCCTCTCTCACTTTCAATCTTTTATTTTATTATTTGTTTTTGTTTCATTTATTTTCACCGTTCGCGGTTCAACTTTATTTGTGTTTATGTCTTTTGAATGTGTGTATATTATGTATATATATATGGATGGAATACTACATTTTATTTATCTCCATTTTACCCCTCTCGCGGCTTGTTTTTACACTGTACATTACAATACCTGCGCCATGTACGCGTTACACGCCGCGTGATTAATCGCTGCGAGATCCGACGCGCCATAAGACAGAGGAAATACGAAAACTATATATATATATATATATATATGTGTTTATATATAAGACTGTGTATGTGTTTGTGTAATTGTTGAAGACTTATGAAGCCAGTTTGGAATGTGTGTGTGGCGCCTATTAATTTACGTGACGCAGTTTTGAAGAGAAATAAAGTATAAAGAAAAGTAAATGAGGGTGGGGAAAAACAGATGAAATTCATTAGCATTTTGTGGGAGTTAATTTTGTTTTTTCTTTTTGTCAATTGCACAATGTAGATTGAGAATTATTTATGGTAGAATGTGATCCACAAGTTAGTTCAAATCCAGATGATATTTAATTTATTGAAGTGAAAATTGTAAATTTATTCCCAAACAATTTATCAAACAAAAAGTTAATATTATTATAACCATTAATTTGTCATTGAATCATAGTGTCATCAGTTTGTAATGTGTATATGTGGCGCCCATTAATTTGTGATGCTCTCAAGCATAAAAATAAAAATATATAAAAGAAAGAAATGCGTTGACATTTAAATGAATGAAATTCATCGTTTTATTTGATCATGAATAACTCGATGTAGATTATCTCAAACATATACATATAAATATGTTATTTACGCACGAGAATCTGATCTACAATTATATACTGATATGTATGTAGATGAAATTTATTTCACAGCCGTGAGAGCAACGATAATATAAAGTTGTACCGAAAAACAACGTAAATCTGTTATTTATTGAAAGCCAATAATATAGCTACTGTCAATTTTTTATATCATTGTATTTTATTATTACGTTTGGAATATTTTCTACGATGTTATCCTGATGCAACGACAATAAATATTGATATTTTATAGGCCTATAGGTAACTATTTCAAATAAAATATCAACTAGTCAGTATTATGACAACGTGTTTCTGCATTCATATGGATAGGTCAACCCTATGGGAAATAACCCGTTGAAATATACAGTATTTTTATTTCGATTATAAATATATATATATATTTGTGTGAGCTTCAGAGACGTGAAGGCAGTGTGTATGTATGTATGCTGAGCAAGAAATTGCCAACCCGCTACCATTCTCGAATACAAGCACGATCATACCACTCATCCTCGACAAGTTGATTAATAGCCTTAATTAAGATATTTAATTGATTTTATTTTTATTTTATTTTATTTTGTTATTATACGTGGTGTACATCGACGTGTCATGTCAATGGCGCAACGAGTGCGTGTCGGTTTGATATAGCATTCAGTGTGCAAAGTGTATAGCAATTTCAGTTGAATAAAAAAAAAATATTACTAGATATTTTTTTTTTTTTCTGTTAATCAATTGTTGCGGCTGTTTTGAACTTCTCTGTTTGGATTATCATATATTCCCAAGCATCACCATCAACTGAAACAATCTCCAAAAAATTTAAACAAACATTTATCAAGTTTCTCAATACTAAAATCTTATTTATAAAAACAAAAATGACCTATCCAATGTTATTTACATAAATTTATTCACGACATTATTAAAACGAACGATATTCATTCTATATCAAAATATTGTCCTGAAGCTATCGATTGCATGTTGATAATGGACGCTGATGTCCTGTCGTTTAACCATCATTCTCTAAAGTGCACGAATGAATTTACCATTTTACGTAAATTGCAAAGCAGATTCTTTACAATGTATACTACAGATTTACCTGTATACATATATCTATGTATATATCTAGTGATGCATGTATGTATGTGAGGGATATATAATGGGGCATGAGCAGAGCAACTGATTGCGCGATCACGGAAGGGACTGTACAACCAGAAACTAAATGACCGCTCCAGCACTTGTGTCTTATTCACGTATACATATGACCAAGTGTATATCCTATATGCATGTATATATTTTGTGTACAAGTGTGTGTGTATGTTGGATACAAATGTGTATATATAATGGTGTTGGCAAGAGAATACGAAACGTCTTGAAAGGGGTGTGATATAAAGCCGGACGTACATTGTTCATTGCCGGCTACAGGCGGACAATACGTGCAATCACCGGGCGATGAGCTCGTGTTGATTGTTTCGCTTTTTTTTTTTTTTATATCCTTTCTCTTCTCTCATTCTTTTTCTGTTCACATTGTGTAATGTGTCCTCAGCCACCTCGACAACCGAGAGAAATGGTCAGGAGGGACAGGACAATCTATCTCTTTTTTTTTTTTTTTAAATTCACGACACCAAATTTTAAATTAGAGTAATAAAAAATCTGACAGATGCGCAATAACTGTAACAAATAAATATCTTTAATTGTTATATATTAAAACGTGTAAATAAAGACAAAACAAATTCTCATTCAATCCTCTATTATCACAGAAATAATCAATCACGCACCAAACAATCAAATTTTCCCCTTTGCAAATCATATCAACGAAACCCTAGAATATTATTCCACCTACGGATACTATTTCGCAATTCTTGCCAATTCTCATTCTTACTTCCAACACTGTCTAGATATACAATACAATAATCGACTGTGAGAGATTGTGGCAGTAATTTAGTCGAAGCAACCAGGAAAATTATTGACATTTGTTCCTATTCTCAATTGTCTATTATTATTCTCTCTCTCTCTCTGTCCATAATTCTCAATACCTGTATATAAATTTGATCTCCCTTTCGCCTCACTGCTTCTGCTGCATCGGGTTAAGGTGCCAAATGCGGTAGCAAGTTGCTTCGCTACACTGAGCTTCGAAAGCTCCTTGCAACCCTCACCATCACACCACCAACAACATCGCACTGTCGATCTACCAAGCGTGGAAATACAATTACCACGTCGAATACCACCATATAACTGTGGCGCCACTCTCCCTTTTCCGTTTACCACCTTCCTACTAAACCACCATCGTCACCACCCCCCTCTCTCTCTCTCTCTCTCTCTCGCTGCTTGCCTACCACCCTTCTTTATCAAGTAACGACGCTTGATTGTATAAGCTCTTGAAAGGATATTGCCTTAAATAAACAATATTAAATCTGCAGATGGAATTTTCGAATGGCATTTATGTGAATGGAATTCAATGCTACATGAATTTAATATAAAACTAAATATACAAGACAAACAATATTGTGTTTTATTATTTAATCAGCAATGTTTTATTGTGGGTAATAAAATTTTGTTGTCTGATAAATATTTTATTGTCTATTTATTTATCAGTTTATCAATTTTTCACACTTATTTCACTTCATTATTTTATATTTCTTCTTTAAATGTCTTCTTGACGGAAGACAACTCCCTCGAGTTTATATATATATATATTTGTATATAAAAGCATCGTCAGAAAAATCGAAGGTAATCTTAGTTTCCTCAAGTTGAGAGAAAAATAAAATAGAAGAAAATAATAATAAAAATAAAAGATGACGAGAGGAAGGATAAGAAAAATATATTACGTTTGTGCGCGCCCTGCGATTGCGATTTTTCCTGTGGTTTGATTGAATGCAAGAAGTCGATTTTACTTGATGGACTAGTGAATAAAAAATAATATAAAAAAAAAAAAAAAAAAGAACTCACGACATGAGGGAACATTTTTTCGAACTTTTGCTTCGACTGGTATATCAAACAAAAATTGAAAAAGGATATAAATACGAAATAGATATAAATAAACTTCTCTTTTAAATCAAAAATATTGCCGACCAATTTTCCAATACTATATCCTGTCACGTCAATTGCACAACTAATCACGTTTTCAATGTGTAAAAATAATTTACAGAATTATCCTAGACCAATTTTAACATTAAATATTACAATATTTAATAACAAATATAAATTATATGATACTTCGTTGAGAAGTAGTATCATTAATATTATTATTGTTGTCAATGAATGGTTGGAAATGTTTGAAATTGTTGACAAGAAGTAAAATTTGATGGTGCATATATAATATAAACACAAGTTTGTGCTAGGGTTGTTGCAAATCTGTAGGCTATAGACGACGTCAAGATACACAGTGAGCAAGAGAGAATATAGTGACTTTATACATGCATATGTATACACTATGATATTTGTTTATGTATGTGATGTATATTGGTGCGCATTATGTCTCCATTCGCCTTGCATCGCGCTTCGTGACGTGACATGAGTGTTTCAGACAACCTAATTACATCACAACATAGTATACGAACGGAAGCTGTAGCTACCCTTATATATATATTCCCTCTCAATTCATGCACCGACACATTCAAGATATTACAATTGGTATATAAGAATTTTTTTTTTTTTTTTACATATTCATTACTTGGAATTTTATTTATTTTCTTTGGAATTATTAGTTGGATAAATTTGTGAAGAGTCAGGAAATGATTTTAAACAAATTCATTTATACATAAATGGATATTTAGTATCAACGATGTAGCAAACACAACCACAAAACAAAAGTAACAATTAAATTTCCAATAATTTGTCTCTCAAAAAAATCCCAACAAAAAAAAAAAAAAAATATTCTTCCAACGAATTAATGACTAATATTCATTCAGGCATTAGGAAGACTGATGTTTGAAGTTACTCACACATAATAAGGAGAATGGAGAGAACCAAAGAAGTATTAAATAAATGGTATGAGTGAGACGAAGAGTGAAAAAAAAAAAAAAAAAAGATCTTCGGCAAGGACATCTATATATTGGACAATGCGTGGCAGATTGAATGAATGAATGCCGCTGATGAATGTTCACAATGCGAGACAATAAGAGGCTGAAGAAGCTGACACAATGCCATGACAAAAGATTTCTCTGAGTCACACTGTGGCGCAAAATTCACACGAGAATAAGCCGCCACTGCTGCCGCCAACATTTGAATTATTTATGCCTTTATATAGATACATAATGCATACATATACCCATATTAGTATTAAAGAATACTTCAAAACAAATTTAAAACTACTTAACCCTCTTTTAGATAATAGTTTTATGTCTTTAACATTATTCCTTTTACAATTCTGTTTTTTTTTTTAATCATTTTATATTCGTTAAAAATTCATTCAATTTATTTATCAATCATGAATTGTTTTTTTTTTTCTCCTTCACGTTATCACTGAAATTCATCCAGTTTATTTATTGCAAATGTCACATTTCACATTCACATTATATGCCAATTTTAAATATATATTTATATGTAACGAGGGGAAAAAAAAAATCTGCGCGTCTAAATCGATTTCGCACACACCCACATACATTCAAAATCCACAAAACAAATCACATTAATTTTATTTACGGCTAGATATAGCAAAAAACTTCGACAATTTGCATCAAATTATCATTCAAATATCCACGACATAAATAAATAGTTTGCCATTTTTTAAAATCTTAAAATAACCATTTGGGACAAACGGAAACAAATTGACAAATTATTTTTGTTTCATAGTTATTCGTAATTAAAAAAATGATATAATTTAAAGTTATATTGCAAATGTTTCCGTGATTATAGAAATAGAAATATATATGGAGTAGGAATTAAATAAACATGATTGATGTTGTATATGTCACGTTTGAATGGTTGAGGGAGGGGGATTCTGTTGAGAGAGTTGGCCAAGACTATCAATAAACTCAGGACTCAGGACATCACGCTGACTCAATCGTGGTTAAAACGTTGAGGACGGTCCAGTTGGCAAACAAAGTCCATTTAAAGGTTCTCGCCTCAGTTCTCATGTACATAGTATGTGTATATGTACACACATTTCCCAAGTACCATACATCAATGTTTGCACCAATTAGTCCCTATACCAACATTCCTATCAACCATTTCAATAAATGATCCAGAGAAAAAAAAAAAAATGTACTGATTTAGTCCAATAGAATGTTGAAGCATGACGCAACATTTCGAATCAATTAGATTTGTTAATTTTTCCCAATTATTATCAATGAATTTAGGCGAAAAATCACTTTGGAAAAAGCTATTTTGACAATAATACCTCATTGATAAATAAATTAACAAATAAATCCTTTCAAAAATATTTCCATCCCAATCTCCCACTCCTCTCACACATATGCAAGTAAATATATATATAGGATATGGTTGCGATGTTAGCAGTCCAACAAAACGTTAAAAGAACACACGCGGATGGTTGTGGACAAAACGAGAAGCCAAACGTGCAAAAGACGATGGTGAATATAAAAGAGAGAAGTTGAAGAGAGTGAGTATGGTGAATATATAAAAGAGAAAGAGAGAAATGGTAAGATAAGCCGTGGCTCCATCAGGCTGCTATTTCTCCCCGTGACAATAAAAATTATAGGCTATCTGGACTGGAAAACAACAGGTAGAAGGTCCCGAGCGCCTGCCTCCGGATCGTGGTTTGCATTCATTAAGACTCGACACGCAACCAAGTGGCGGCCTTCTTCTTCTCCTTCTTATTCCTTTTTTATTATTTTTTTTTTTAATTCTTTTTGGACCGAACGATGAAGAAGAGGAAGAGGACAAGAGAGAAGTGCACAAGGTGCACTGAGATACAATACATGCATGTGTGTACATATGAGAGTTATATATTAATGTTTTTTTTTTTTTTTTCCCCTCCCCAAAGAAATAAATAAAAATGAAATAACAAAATTATCTCCATTACCATTTATAAGTCATTTATTATGAATTACACGATTCTATATTTAAAATGGTAAGCATGGGGTATAGAATATATGGGATATTGAGATTATAACGCAAAAGTTGATGGGAAATAATATTTATGTATAGAATAAAAAATAAAATAAACCCAACGAAACAATATCTGCCTCAAATAATAAACTCCACAACTCAAGCGGCAACATTTGCCACAAATAAAACCAAAAAAAAAAAAAAAAAAAAAAATTCTATTTATCCATAGAAAAATAATTCATTTCCAACTTCAATAAATCATAATTGACAATAAAATAGCATCAGTTACGAGTTCATACAAGAGTTTATATACCATATAACATATACTCAAGTATACATTGGTAAATGTATTTTGCCAAGTAACATAGACACATAAATAATAGTTGTATAGGGCCAAAGCCACTTCTATGCATTATCACTACCAACAATTCCACTATCATCACCATCACCATCACTTGTGCCACCGCCTGCGGGCCACGTCGGTCAAGTTCGCTGAGCGCAGAATCATCCGGTCCTCCGGCGCGTACATACACAGAAGAGAAAGAAGAAGAGTGGCGAGCAGACAAAGTGTGAGAGATGAAGGAAGAGAGAAAAAGAGAGAGAAAGAGAGATGAATAATTTCAGGACCGGGAACGCAATTATGTGCGTATACGTCTTGCGTACCAAGTAGCTAAGGTATGGTCGAACCGGCACCATCATCAGCACAACATATATATTTATATGTATAAGGGGCTTTATTCTTCATGTATACATATATGTTATGTGAAAGGCATCATGGCGCACCGCGCTAACCGGCAGACAGCTTATAATACATGTCTTATTTTTTTTTTTTATTTGTCTTTCTTTTACATTTTTTTTTTTTCTTCACTTTGTCTTTTTTACATTGGACTAGAATTTTTTTTTTTGCTTCCACACTTTTGTTGCTCACTATTATTCTCGTGTGATTGAACAATAATCTGTTATTTAGATTTTAATGTGATGAGAAAAATTGTGGATAAATAAATTGAACAAGTGCACGACAGTGAATTAAAATATTGTGTTGGAACGACAATAGTTCTACGTCATATCCTGGCCCCGATAAGTGTATCATGCGGATCAATTAACTAATCGGACTCCCCTCATCGGATGTATTATCTCCAATGGTTAGAAATATCGCACCAATTCACAAACACATACACACGTATTTGTATAACTAAAATATAACGATAGTGAAGTAGGAAAAAAATTAATAATGAAAACTATATAACCATAAATTAAATGATACTGAATAAATGTGAACTATGGAACAATTATTCTTTATATAATTTTTCTTGTTCTTTATCTCCATCGAAGACAATTATAAACACGTGTTATTATTGAGTTCTAGTTCATCATCTTTTTTTCTTTTTTTTTTCTCTTTTTATTCCACGATTTTTTCTTCCGCGAGCAAGATTGAATATTTGCATAGTTCGGAGCAAATATATGTGACAATTGAATTTACATACTCCTTGAAAATATTATTTTGTTTCATTACTCCAACATCATAGAGAGACATATGTATTATTTATAAATGTAATTTTTATGTTTGTATTATGCTATGTATATTTTTTTTTTTTTTGTGTGTGAGTGGTGTGGGTTTTGAATGTGTATATTGCACGAAATGGAGAAACGCAAACCACAACGGGCGGTCGCCAATAGCAACACAGAGTCCATTTCATAATCCTCTTGTTACCTCGTAAGTCAATTTGTGTACCTATGCAAATTGATGGTAATGTATTCGCCATGACTGCCAAACAAACATGTATATACACACGTGTATACGAATATGTATGGATTATTTATTTTTTCATCCTCTTATTTTTAAACTTCTTCAAAGTTTTATAACATAACCCAAAATTCCGTCAATTATATTTGTAATATTTTTGTTTTTTCCCCACCACATTATTGTTAAAAAAATTAATAATAGAAGAAAAACCGCAGATACATTCTCTACAGTATGAGTAAATTGAATAATTTGTCGTGAGAGCTTACATAATAATAAAACTCACCATCAATTTTATGAATCACAAATTCTCACATTTCAAAAAACATTTAAAATGACTTTCCAATTCTCTTTCTTTTTCCTTTTTCCACTTCTCCCTCACAAATTTTTCTCCATACATTCAATTACGTCACCGAACCATTACCCAAACAAAAAAAAAAAAAAAAGAAAGAAGAAAGAGAACATACAAAAATCAACCAAATTAATTTCTCATCAAATAAAAATTTACAAAAAGAGAAAAGAAAACATACAAATCACAATTCTCACACACATACACACTAACTTATATGACATATATATATATATATATACATACTGCAGAATGACGCGTGGGGAAACACGACTCGATTCGATTTCATTCACAAAATCCTCTCGTGCTATACATAAATACACTATACACGGACGCGCGTGAACCCTCCTTAGGCCACTACTACCACACTCTATCTCTCTTTCACTCTCCCACCCTAATGTCCCCCCCCCCTGAAACCCCATTCTACTGAAAAATCCCCCTCCTCCTCCTCCTCCTCTGACCCCGTATCTCCCTCATCCAACAATCCTTCTCTCGTACATTTACCAAGAACGCCCCAGTCATTCACTTGACGTGACTGACACCTGCTCACTGGCCACATAATCACGTTTCAATATATATGTTTATATATGTATTAGTATTGGGTATGCAATACCTGAATACGTATATGTATAGATGGATGAGTGTTCGGGTTAGTTAAATTTCTTTTCGTCATAATTAATTATGTAATTTTATCTTGAGAATTAATTTTTTTATAATGATATTGATATGATTTTATGTAATGGAGAATTGTTCTCTTTATGATTGATGTTTGTGGATGGGGGATTTTTTTTTTTTTTAACTGGATGATTTGGTTGTGAAGCAGGTACGGGTAATTGTGTGGACCACCTGCAGTTGTGAACGAAGTGTTGGGTCAAATTGATTAGTTGAGAGATTAAAATGAAGTATTGGAGTATTGAAAATGTTTAGATCGATGGGGAATTTTTATTTTTTTTTTCTTTAATGCTTTATATTATTGGTTTTATCGATTTATTGTCGTTGGTTGTTGATTGCTGTTGAACTAACTGGTTTGACTATGATTGAATTATATTTAATAAACGTGTAGGGAAATTGAGGAAATGAATATTCAGAAGCTATTGAATGAAATTGTAATAATGATTTCGAATGTAGATTGGATATTATAAATGATAGTTGTTTGGGAACTTAGAAAGTTACTTTTTTGTATTTCGAATTAAAAAATTAATATATAATTGAATAATACATGGATATTTATAATTGACTCATTGGAGTTGATGGAAGTCGATTTTATATTCACAATTACATAATGGATTAATGATGAATAATTGATTTAAAATTCTTGAGTAAATATTTAAGAATTTTTTTCGGGTATTAACATGAAAATTTAATACTATAAACAACATTATCATTTCATAAATACTATAATTAAACTTCCTGTCAGTTTATGATATCACATATGCAATTACAATATTTTTCTTTCTAGTTTCTTATAATTGTCGGTTGCAAAATTAAAAATTATCCTCATAATTCATAGTCAACTTTTCCTATCAATAATTGAATTGAATACATTCAAACCAATAGAACAAGATAAAATATTGGATGATAAAAAATTCTTCAACAGCTGCAATATGAAAAAAAAAAAAAGAAAAAACAACAATAGAAAAAATAAGAGAGAAAAATTTACCTCGAATAATGTTTTGAAGTGAACGAATATTTGAAAGTATAAAAAATGGAACAGAAAAAATAATTGAGAATAAATATATATGTGTGAGTGTTGTGTGGTTGCTTGGCTGAAAATTACAAGCTATATACGATGTTACTCGAAAGCCAACCTACCAAGATAATACTCGACTTCGCCCTCGAGTCATAATGAATATGTAAGACAGATTGTATATAGTGGCTAAGATTTTCTCTCTCTCTTTCTTAGTCTCTTTATGTATACATTTTATTTTACTCCATTTTTTTACTGTTGCTACCGCTGCGCGATACGATATTCTCAATCTGTGTATTACCCATTAATATTTTCATTCAAATTCAGTTGGAAATTAAAATTTTGTCATTAAAAAAAAAAAAATTGCCGAATTATTTTTTCATAGTAGTTTTCCAATTTTTTTTATTTCGGCTTCAATTATTCAATGGTTACCCTAGTGGAATCAATTTGTAACATATCATTCTCTTTATGGGAGAATTTTGTTGTTTAATTAGTCACAAATATTGTCATCGAAAAATAAAAGTCAATTTAAAATTTCCCTTCCTCAATTTTTGTTTCTCTCCTATTTATTTATTTTCCTCAACGTTCTCGTTTATCTGTTGACTGCGTGGATGAATATCAAACTCTCGTGATAAAATGATGGAAAAGGGTACATAAAACGTTGACAAAAACGAACAGGAATAAAAAAGAAAAAAAGGGGGCGAGTAAGCGAATAAATAAAAATCGATCATCGATTAAAATGTATCTGTGAAAAGCCGCACAGCCACTTGTCCCTTGAGCGATAAAAATTGTCCGGTCCTCTCACTCTCCCTTTGCACAACATATATATCTACCTCCACAAACGATCAATCACCACACACACACACACACACACAAATAACACATACATAAAACTATCGCACCATCGCCACCACTGCATCATATTTTCATATATAAGGTATATAATTTTTTTATTTTTTTCCTTTCCTGTCACCAATTACCCCCTGTCTCGTTTCCAATCTCTTCCGTAACATAATTTTATTTTTTATTATTGTTTTTATTCAACAATATTCCTCTCTTATTTTCCTCATTATTATTGCTCAATTTTATTATTCACTTTTTCACAGTATAATATAAATTAAATGAATGACAAAAAAAAAAAAATAACTCCAACACCCCCCCCAAAATATCTGAGAAAAAAAAATAAAAAAAACCCATAATTAAAACACAAAATTGATCACTAAAAAAAAATTACTACAATGACAACGTTCACATGATGAAGTAGGGCAAAGCAATTCTTTTAATTTCACATTGCGACAGAGAAGATGAAGAAAAAAAAAAACGTCAATCTCTATCTTCATATTTTTATTTTTCTCTCTCTTCACCGTTCCTGTTCACCCCCTCTCTTCATCTCTTCTCTTCTCTGTCTTGGTCCCGATAAGAATGAAGAGACGAAGTATATAAGAATAAGAAGAAAGCCAGGATGGTAGGAATGCCGTCGAACGAGCGGCCCCGAGGCAACCTCCTCACTTGTATTGCTCTCTCTGGCTCTCTTCAACAGACGTGCTCGTGCGTGCTCCCAAGCGTAAGTGTTTATACATATATTTGTGAAGCACTCTATCCCTTCCTTTATTTTTGTTTTTATTTATTTTTTTTTTTCCAATTCTTTCTATCTGTCTCACTCATTATCTTTGACTCTTCCCATTTATGTTTGAGTTCATTTTTCCGTCTCACCTTCTTCTTCGTTTACATGAAATAAATGTTGAATCTATGGTGGTGATGGTGTTTATGTATAAGTATTCATAAGAGTATTTTCAATGTCTGTTACTTGTTTCGTATGGGTAAATTCATGGCCAATCAAATTTCATTTTAAAACTGCAATGGAATTATTTCCGCTCTTGGTACTTCTGATCATTTCTCTCTGTTTATGTTTATGTGCGTTTGTAAGAGTGTTTATGAGATGGATAAATGTGTATGGGGAAGGGGTAAGGGGTGAGTGCGTGTGGGAAGAGACTTGTAATCTTGAATGATACATTGTGTATAAAATAATTTAATATAGATTAACGTTTGATAGTTCAGTGTGTGGTGTTTTCTAATTTTTATTCTGGATTTTCCTAGGTCACCCATCGCAACTGGAGGGGTTAATAATCCACACCTTATCTACCTCTACCCCAATTGACCACTCAAAAAAATTTTCCCTCAAACAAACCATGACAAAAAATAAATGAAACTGAAAGTAAAAAAAAAATATTTACCGATTACAAAAATTCATATCTAACCCTAACCTGTTTACCAACCTCCCCGGAGACATTGCACCCTTCATCAACATTAAAAAACCGTCACCCAAAAAAAGATGTCCTATTGTACAGAAAAAAAAATCCAACGACCAAAAATATATTCTTTTTTTTTTCTTCCACTAATTAAAATATAATTTTACTTCAATTCATTTTCATCCATTTAATTATTTTCTTTTTCCCCATTCAGAGACTTTTTAACTTTTGCCAAGGTTTATTTCCATGCTGATGAGTATATGGAGACTTGAAACGAACAATTCCCATATGTATAATGGTTAATACACACAGGAGGGATACAAGTAAAGAGGGAACAAGAGAGAACAAGACAGAGAGAAGTTGATGCTGAGAGAGCCAACAGGCGATGCAGCAATCTAGCCGCGCGTTGATTAGAGTCGTATGTAAAATCGAGAACCGGATTCCAAGAACCTGTTTCCATGTTCACGTAAGATCCCCGGGAGTAATCGACTGACGGATCGGCGACCGTTCGAGTCACCGACCCCGCGAAGCGACCAAGCTCTCTCGCACACACAACAAAACATGTATTCTCATATCTCCATTTTGTTTATTTATTTTTTTTCTTCCTTCCCCACCATCCTCTTCCCTTCATCAGTCAGTACACCAACACACGCGCACCCTTGATAGATAATAATGGCAGAAGAAGTGAAAGAAGGGAAGAATAGTTGATGAATTATTATCAATATTTATTGAATTAGAATTAAAATTTTTTCAATAAATTAACTAATTCCATAATTCATTTTTTAACACTATCCTTTCAACAACCATTTAAAAAAGACCACCCCCTCCGACAAATAAATAATAAATAAATGAACGAATAATAAACACAGAAGAGATAAACCCGGAGATAATTTACAGAAGGAGGAAATAATTAACAATAAATAAAATATACATATTACCTACTATTTTTTATTTCGTTTTATTTCAAATACGAGAATGCGATATGGGATGCATATAAACGCATGGGGGGGAATGGGGAATAAAAAAAAATAAATAAAGGTAAGATAGGATTGCATGAGAGAGGTGCATGCATCGTGAAGAGAAAGATTCACTTGGAGGTTTATCGTTCGCTCTTGACTTGCGCGAAAGAGAGGAAGAGAAAAAACAAATTGTTTAAAACGAAAAATAAAAAGAAATAAAGAGAAAGGGGAAGAAAGAGAGAGAGGTATTGTGGCCTGAGCTGCATAATATTAACATTAGCAGTGATTAGTGGGCTGCTGAGACCTCGATATACTCGCCAATACAACTGAGAACATTTATATAAGTATATTTATATATGTATCTTGGAAAATCTTTCGATTTTTCAATTAATTGCTCTTTCTGTGTATAGAAAATCATACGTTCTGAAGAAATGGTTATTGAATAAAGTTTCAAATACAGAGGAAATTATTTTTCTCTGCAAATGATAACAGAATAATTGAACATTAAAAAAAATTGGCCTTGCCAATTTTTTTTTCCACAACCCCCCGAAAAAAATTCCATGTACCTCACTTAACCAATTACGTTGCATGAATTATCAAAGAAAATTCTCCAGCTTGATATAATGAGGAGGAAAGAGAACGAGAGTGAAAAAAAAAAAGAAAAGAAAGAACATGACAATAAAATAAAATATGTTTTGTGAATATTTGTGTAGTCACGCAACGACTTATTGCACACAGGACACAATCTCTCTCTCGATCTTTCTTCCTTTCTCTATAAAAGGCCCATATCCCCACTGGTTATATTAAACATAACAACACCGACAACATCCGACTTGTTTATGCGATCACAGTATATATTCCACTTGCCCCCGTGGCGGCCCAACTAAATCACACCCCGCAGATTTTATATTAAAACAAATAATTAATTCACATGCACCCAACGCACCGGGTGGTCGGTGGTGCATACATACACATACCCCCACCAATACCACCATAAGCCTCCTCTCATTGGTCTTTTCTGTTTCTCTTCTTTTCCATTCTCGTTACATATCTCTAATGTATGAAACAGGTCGTAACCTATCTATGTACACGCCACGCACATAATTATGTATAAATAAATATGTATCGATCAATTCCTGAATAATATTATAATTATGATCTGTTTACTTTTCTCTCTATAGCAATAAACTTTCCCTTTATGAAACAAAAACTGTATATCAATAATTTTATTGTTGAAAGTTTTGTATGTAGAATTTTAATTGACTGAAAAAAAAAATAATAAATTGATTTTTGAATTTCAACTATACTTTCTTTACTCTTCCTAAATACCAAAAGCTCCAGATGGAATTTATCAAACGTCTCAAATCATCCTAGACCCACCTCATCTCATACAATACCATTTGATATCACGAGTGTGTGAATAAATTAAATATGCACAGAGAGATTATAGAGCGAGAGATGACTCTGACGATTGCGCCCCAACAAGAGAGCAAAGAGATGAAGATTGAAGAGGAGGAATGGAAGGAAGAAGAGCAGAAAGGGGTTTGTATATCGTTGCAAAGGAGGAACACGATGAGAATATGACAGAGAGAAAAGGAGAAAGAGGGGAAGGTACACCGCGTCGGTAGCCCGTCAAGTATCGACCCGTCCATGCAAGAGAGGAGCTGGCTGCCGGGGTCGCCGCCGCTGTCGCGACTCCCTGGTGTTGTCATATATATTTATATATAAATATACATATAACTGTAAATTTTTTCGAATGTGTTGATAGAAATTTTCCTAAATACCTCATCAATAGAAAATTAAATACTATTCGAAAGCACCATCTATTAAATTATTCTCTTGCATACTTCAACAACTCGTTATTGTTCTAATCCTCATACCTGTTCCTATTTATTTCTATATTTATTATTGTTACCATTTTCAATTGAAGGTGGTTGGACAGTTTAATTCATTCGAAGCAGCAAAACCGACGAATAACAATAGGAGGGAGTGGTGTTGGATTTTGTACCAAGCAGGCGCATCGCAGCCCACTTTTACCATTACAATATGTCCAGCCCTCTTCTGCTATTGTCATCGCCACAGCGGGCCTCACCAACCTCTCTTGTTACCTCTCACTTCTGCCCATGCGTCGATGCGCGCGATTTTCCATTGTACAATACCAAATACGTACACAATTGTGGGCGTGAGAAAGAGAATTTTCAGTCGCATTTAATTATTTCGTATCAATAACATCAACTCACAAGTGTCCAATCAGAATTTCACGTCAACACATTAATTTCTTTCAAGAAAATTCATTAAAATACTTAAACAATTCAATAATTCCAAAGACAATAGAAATTATTTCACACAATTAAAATAAAGAAGACTTCGACTGCACTGAATAAAATTAAATTCGTAACATATAAATTCATTAACGCGCATCAATAATCATTGTCTTTTCATGACGTTCAATAGCAATCTTTTTAATTCTCTCCCATAACATCGGATATGGATAAATAGTTCGCATAAAATCATTACGCTCTAACCGATACAATTCACACACTTCAACAGCGATAACAGTGGCAACACGATGTTCATCCGGCATAACCAAAGCTATCTCACCAAAATGAGCACCGTCTTCTAAATGACAAACCTCTTTACCTGAATCTGTATAAATAGCCACAGTACCAGTAGAAATGAAGTACATACAATTTCCCGGTTGATTAGAACGCACAATTATATCATTAGTCAAAAATATTTCAGACTTCAATTGTGAAACAATTCTCGTCAACAATAGCACAGGTAAATTATTAAAAAATGTCACATTCTCAACGAGTTTACGACAGGAATGCATAACAATTTCCTGTCGCATTTGCGACGACAATGTGAATAAAATTTCTGTCTCACGAAAATAATGCTGTTGATAACGAAATTCGTAGTACTTTAAAAAACGTTGTTGAACTGCATGTGGCAATTGTTTGTATCTCATGTACTGATTTAATTGTGCAATAGTCGCTTGATACTTTAATTTTGAGCTGTTGTTAGCTTTGAATAAACGTATCGCTTGACTAACAGCATAACACAATATCAATGTGCCCAATGACTGTATAATAACAGCGATAAATTGATCCTCAGATGCTGTTGGTTCAGATGATAAAAATCCTGAGCGTGTTAATATCGCAACTGAACGCATTAAACACGACCAATAACGATATTGCGTATCTTTATCCCATAATTCATCATGCACTGTCCATGATAATTCACTTGGTGCTATTATTCTTGCACTTGTGGACGATTGTAAAATTGGAATTATCCATGTCATACACGCTAACCAATGTATTGATATTATTGTTAGTGGTATGAAGGTAAAAACACCAAAATAACCACGTTGAATGTCGTAACTCTCAGCAACATTGACAATGTATGAACGTGTTGAGAATAAACGTAGAATATGTATCATACTGGTGAATTCACGTGAAACTATTGAACTATCCCAATTGAATACGAATAAAATATCGGTTGGTAATGAACCCAATAAATCAAGGATAAATGTTCCATGCAATACGTAACGTTTTGCTATCATTTTGGGATTCATCTCGACAACACGTCGAGTCTTGGAAAAATATCTGGAATAATTTGTTTGGGGAATGGGGATGATGGTATTTAGATTATATTGTGATTTTTTTGTTGACTTACCCAGTGATGAAATTGATGATTACGTCCACGCAGCATATTGACAGAAGGATGTTCTTTATCACCGTCCAGAATTCGGCACGTGAACGTACCATGTCGAAGGCTGATTTGTATGGGGTGAGTAGGAGACTTGCGATGAGATTTATCAGCATCATGAAGTTCCACCAGTGCCTGTTGAATGATAAAAATTATTTTGTTGCAATCATTATTGGATTATAACTTAGAAATTTATTAATTTCCTGCTTCTTCTTTTGTTGCAATTGGCGGTAATTTTTTATGTATAATCTGTGAAAAAACATTCTTTTGAATAGCATTAGTAAAGGAGACATCGTTTTATATCTTGAAAATTTTTTTTTCACTGTGGAGTGAATTAATTACCTGAATATACTAAATGGATGGATGATGTAGATATTTTTACGTAGATGCAGACGTCTCTCGTAGATAATAGCACTGTGATTGCGTAAATAACGATGTGCTCTTGGATTGCTCGATGATGCCATGAACATCCGACGCAATAGAGCACCAAAATGTTGATATCTAGTACGCTTCGGTAAATAATATATGTGTTCACTTTTAACATTAATCTCACAATCATGATCCACTCGCAACATTTTGCACAAATAATATTATTCACTGATTCAATTTCGCGTATCCAATTGTACTGAACGAACGCGATTATATTTAATGCCCGATTAAACCACCAAATTAGGAACTACAAAGAGATGCGCATCAAAGATGGCGGCGTAAGACCAAATTTTCTCAAAATGGCCGACTCAACGGTTTTCTTTGAATAGTTAATTGGTGATAACGACGCGGTCATATCCGATTCCCTATTGAACCGCCATATTGTTTGGACTATAAAGAAATGCGCATCAAAAATGGCGGCGAAAGCCAAGATTTTAACAATATGGATGACTAACTGCTTTTTTCCTTTATAATTGATTGGAATTAACGAACGCGGTTATATTCGATGCCTAATCCAGCCGGCATATTCCAAAATGTAAGTCGATGCACCCGAAAATTAGCGTGGGTGGAAAAAATTCTATCGAAATGGACAACATACTGCTTTTTCTACTGTATAATTGATACGATTCACGACCGCGAATATTCTAGATGCCTTATCGAACTTGTGCAATGAAAATTAATACAAGTATCGAAATGGCATAAAAAAAATGTTGAAAGAAACAAAAAAAGATTCAATGTTCCGCGAAGTTTTCTATCGCGGGTTCATTAATTAAATAAAGATTATTAAACTCTCAATACAACAATGATTTTCTACCTGATTTCCTCCCGTATCGAATTAAACTTCCCAATCTAATTGCAACCGACGCCAGGTCCCGCCGCCATCTCATTAGCATCTAGACAAAGACGATAGGTAGTTAATATAGCACCAGATGAATATCGCAAAAAATGGTCGCTATCGAACGCGATCAATCGCATATTCGACATCAACGTCCGGAACCATTGTCTACATTCAGAGCCCCGCCAAAATTCAAAACCGCCGTTCCCTCTTGCACAATACGTGAGGGGTGAAAAAAAAACACTCACACAACTAAACATCAACAGTTCAAATGAATAAAAAACCCAGCACACAAATGCAAATTAACATATCGCATGTAAACTTCTCACCCAACCATCGATAACACAGGTTACATACACACTCACACTAATTCCACAATCCCCTTCTACCCTGACGCCAATTCATCACCGACTGCCAACTTCACACAACTCACCAGCATCTCAACAGTGTCGCCACCACACTAAACTCAACACAACTAGCGCCATCTGCCGTGAATAAAAATAACCAAATTGGCAATTTATAAAATGGATTTTCGTCATTTCTGCGCAGAAATACTGCGCACTCGTATACAAGCATATTCTTTTCTCTCTCACAGCATACGTATATATTCATAACCTATCTTTTTTCATTGCATTCACACCAAACACATTCTCACTCTCTCTATCCTGTTATTTGTCGGATTGTTGACACTTTACCCACCCAATCCAATCCAACCTAACGTAGCAATATTCCATCACTGCAAATAAACGTAATATAATTTTATCAATTTGTAGGTAATCATTTTTAAATCAAGTATGTAACATAACGTAATCTCTTCCTTTTATATATTTTTAATTTAATTTTAATAATATTACATACATATATATATTATTCCAATACATTTTACTGTGAAAAGATTGTGTGTGTCCATCAATTTTTCACTATATACATATATATATATATATATGTGAATATATATATATATATATATTACGTGCTACTTTTATAATGGAGACGCTTCAGTGCAACAAAGGTAATATATATGTATATTAATAAAGAAAAGAAGAAAAAAAACGGAAACACTAATTTGTCATGTCAAAGTTATTCATAAATGCAAATAATGATAGAAAAATAATCGCACGCCATCTTCAATTTGTTTATTTACATTGGTAGAATTGATAAGTGATGAAATAAACATTGAGAGTTGATAATAAAATATTCTAAATTATCAAACTTAACCTCAAAATATTAATCTCGCGGCATTGACGAGACGACAGAAAAAAAAAATTGAACGAAATTATTGACTCTATACTTTTTGTTTTCATTGCAATTTCAGAGCAGAACACATGGAATGTTTCAATAGTATAGATGAGAGTTAAAAACGAAGGAAAACATCAATTTCTAACCTAAAAACAATGTAAGAGTCATTTTATTATCATTGATGTATATAAATTTATATTAAATTTGATAATGAAGTTAATTTTATCTTTCTAATACCATTTGATTCTTTCACAGATGTTTAGTCCAGTACCGATTAAACAAGAATATTCTGGTTTGGAGGACGCTAATCAGAATGATACAAATGTATTACAGAATCATCCTGAATATCCATTATTTACGAATCAAGACGTTGAATATATGTATCGCCAATTGCCACAATTTTGGAGCCAAGCCCAATTACAAACGAGCCATTTGACAAATGCATTGTCAAAAAACGATTTATTACATCAACAGCCAGCACAAACAACAGTAATTTAACCTCAAAACACCAATAATAAAATGAAATAAAATAACAAACTAAAAGTAAAATAGAAAATTGAAACAATAACGCATATGAAACTCAATAATAATACGATAAATCATTTCATTTCAGCACATCGACAGATCGCTATTAACTGGCGCAGCAAATTATCTACAACAGCCCGGAATATTCCAATTAAATCATCAAGAACAGCAACAGCAGCAGCAACAACAACAGCAGCAGCAGCAGCAGCAACAGCATCACATTAACAATCCAATGCGTGGACACGGTCAATCATCATTGTCACAAAATCAGGACAATGAGCAACAACAACAGCAATCAACATTACCAACAATGATTCATCCACATCAAGAATTAAATAATGCAATGATAATACGTGGACAATCGACAATGACAAAGCATAACGGTCCTGGTAGGCCGCCAAAAGCTACAACAAATATACCAACAACAAGCGCACAGTCTTCATCATCACCCTCATCATCATCGTCATCACCAACTGCTGCTGTTGCTGCGGCCGCGACAGCAACAACATCAGCAAAAAAAATTAAATGCCAGTGTGAAATATGTTTCAAAGAATTTGGCCACAAAAGCAATCTCTTCATCCATATGCGTACGCATAATGGCGAGAGGCCATACAAATGCACTGAATGTGACAAATGTTTTACTCACAGTGGAAATTTGGCAATACATATGCGTACACATAGCGGTGAGAGGCCATATGCGTGTCAAATATGTGGTAAAATGTTTAGTCATAGTGGAAATTTGTCGACGCATTTGCGAACACATTCAGGTGTTAAACCGTATAAATGTAGCGTATGTGGTAAAGAATTTCGTCACAGTGGCAATTTATCGATACATGAGAGAATACATTCGGGTATTAAACCATTTCAATGTAAAATATGTGGCAAAGAATTTTATCACAGTGGTAATTTAACAACTCATATGAAAAAACATCCAATTGGTAGTAAAGAATTGGATAAATGTGGCGGTGTTGGTCCAAATGTTGTTATTGATGTTGATGATGACGATAGACAATTGAGAAATATTCAAGGTAGTAATCCAATGAGATTGGCGGTTAATGTGGCTGCGGCTGCGGCCGCTGCTGCCGCTGCTGCTGCTGCAAGTACATCCAATAATCGTGGCATTTCTATTTCAAGAAATCAAACAAACACGAGCAATTCATCAGTCGGCAATTTATCCTCATCATCTTCGTCATCATTGTCAGTTAAAAGTGAACACGAAGACGATCGACCACCAACTTTCGTCCCACCCACAAGTTAATAATTAAACTCATCAGGAATAAAAAGGAGGAATAGAAGTAAATGCGACGAAGAATGAAATAATTGTGCACAAAATGATATGGAAAAAAAAAAAAAAAAAACGTGAAGAGGAATATGAAAGAGAAAAACTATGAGAATAATTTATCAGTGAATGGAAAAGTGATTTTTAATTCGTTCAACGAATTTCTTTTTTATTATTATTATTATTATTACTTTTATTATTATTATTGAATATTGATAATGATAATTAACGATTAATTGTGGTACGAAAAAGTAGAAAGAAAAAAAAAAGGAAAATTGAATTCCCTAAGAATCTCGCGGAGAATGTACTTAAATATTCATCACTAATTATTAATACTATTATTATATTCAATTATATAATGAAAATATATTAAATATTATATACAATATTGAAAGATAATTCTCCGGTAATTTTTGGGTATTGCAAAAGCAAGAAAAAGAAATTAGATACATCAAGAAATGTCTCACTACTATTTTTTTTTTCTCCGTATATTTGTATAAAATATCATTTCTGAAAAAAGAAAGTAATCGTATTATTTAGTTGATAATGAATAATTGTTGAGTAGAAGAAAAAGAAAATTGTTTATTTTTTAACTGAATACTTTTGTCTCACGCAAATTTTTTTTTCTTTCTCAAACATCAATTTTTTTGAAGAAATAAAAAATAATTGAATATATATGTATAAATATTACACAAAAGTGTTATTTAAACGTGTCTGTATGTGTGTGTGCGTGTGGGGCGGGGGAAGTTGCGTTTATAAGAGGTACAAGTAAATGCGCGCTCTTATGAGAACGCGAAGAAGAGAAAAAAAAAAAGGAAAAACAAAGTAAAGGGAAAATATTCCCATCAGTGGAGCTATTTTCATCCAACCAGTTTTAACCATGTCTCTATATAAACGCGAAAGCGAAAAATAAAAGATGGCAGAGATGAAAAATAAATGAATAAATGGAAAATAGAAGTAAATACATAAAAAGAAAATTATTGTGGAATAGAAAATGGCACGGCAGGATAAAAAGGAAAAATTAGAAGGTAGATATTATATATACATACTGAGAGGACGAAGAAAAAGAAGAAGCTCCACTGGTTTGGATGAAGACAGTGGTATAATAATGGAGTAGAAAACAAGTTCAGGTTTTGAACGTGTGCACCTTTGGGTATGGTGGTTTTGTATTTTATTCTTGTCATTATTTTTATTTATTTATTTTTCATTATTATACATTTTGATGGGTATTCCCGTGGCGAAGAGCAATGGGGTCGTTGCCGGGGCGTCATCGTCCGCAATATAAACGTGTATGTTGCGCGATGTCTTATAAAATCTCTCTTGGTCTTTGCCTCCTAAAAATGTTTCGTATTTTTTATTTATAATGTGTTGGATATGTATAAATGCATGGTTGAAGTAAGTGTGCTTGTGTGTTGAGTATGTATGTATGGGGATATTTATTTTATTTTATTTTTCTTGAGCTCGACAACCTGCGACTGCATGCCACGCAAGGCTAACGAACGGAAAGAAAAATAGTTTGGTGGTGGTGGTTGTCTGAAAAAGTGGTTTACTAACTCTCTTTCTCTTGGTTACATTACAAGTTCCACATCTTCTCTTTCGCTTTATTCGCGGTAATCCTTTTTTCTGTTTGCTCCTTTCGTTGTATCCTTTTATGCACTTCTTTTATATTGCAAGAGTTCTAAATTTAGTTCTCCGTGTTTCGCGCAGTTATTCTTGTTCGTTTGTTCAGTAGATCCTGATGCTGCGAGCTCGTCTTCCTTGTAACGTTTTAAACAGCAAGATATATGTGGGTCTCGCATTTTTTTTTTATATAGGGTTGCAACAGTTTTTGTTTTTTTGAGGGGTGTTGCAATTTTTTTTTGCCAATCAGAAGATGGTTAAATAATTTTTCATGATTTTTAATCACTCTTCCAATCGTCAATTATTTTAATTCATTCGTCGAAACGAGAATTAAATTTTCGCCTTAAATTCATTCACCAAAATACAAACAGGTTTTTTTTCTAGAACATCGATTACTTAGAACGATAAAAAATAACATTTATCAAGCCCTCTCAATTTTTTTTTACCATCACAATCGACCAATTCTTCAAGAATTCTCTTTCCGCTATAGCAGAACCGTTACCCAATCGTATAAAATATTGACTCACGATCCAAATTCTTCACCTAAAAATAGCTCTTGACTCAGTTACACTTGTAAATCAACCACAAAAACAAATTCAAATCGTTTAAAAAATACTTCTCACATCAATTCTTCTCACCTCTTCCTCCTACACATCCTCCAACATTGAACCAACCCATCCAAAGAAAAAAATCCCAAAACAATTCCTACATTTATTTCATCAAGAAAAATGACCTTTTAAATATTACTTATCCCCTACAATTTTGTTCCACTCCCTACCCTCGTTACTAAAACCCACTCTCAACATTTGAATCAATCAAACCAGTTCCCACAATTGCCCATAAAAAAAAAAAAGAGACAAGAAAAATAATAAAATAAACTAATTTTATATTATTATTTTTTATTTCTCTTTCACGAATAATTTATTCAAACTGTACAAATAACCCAAGCCAACTCCTCACCTATCAATATCTACAAACACACTTGTGTTCACCACTACTTGATAATATATATACATACATATCCATTTATCCATATATATTTAATGCCACTCACTTCAAATTCCCAATCACTCGCTTCGCATTTTTTTTTTTTTACCTCCACCATATCAAAACTAATCATTAGCTAAGCTTGTCTCTTCATGCCACAGCACACTCGTCAACATGTCAGTAATAATTCAGCAATTGCAAATCATTCATCATCGTATTTAACAAACGAAATAAATAAAAATAAATTATACACATTTCTTCTTTGGAATAAAAATAAAGAAACAAAAAAAAAAAAGGGTGAAAGATGAAATATGTGCGTGTGAAAGCAACAAATAAATTTTTATAAAAGGAGAGGTAGGACGAGCAAGGGGAAAATAATATAAAGAAGTAAAAAAAATAAAAGACTTAAGAGGACGAAGAGGACACGAGATATAAGTTCAAGAGTGTGTGGAGTGAAGAAGCCACCGAGGAACCGAGGACTTCTTGAGAGGAGGTCGAACGAGTTCTCTGGTACCTCGAGAAAAGAGAAGTCGTGTTTCTATAGCACCGTTGATCAGTTTGTTCTTGGATGGGCTGCTTGGGGTCTTCACTCTGGGCCTCATCTTGCTCGTTATCTATTTTCTATCCACATTTTTTTTCTTCCTTTATTTTTATTTATTCAGTTATTTATTTACTCTTATTTATTGTTTCCTGTCTAGTTATTATTGGACGTTTATTTTAAGCAAGGACGAAGTTTTGTGACGCGTGTATTTGTGACTTAAATTATTATTTTCTATTTGTTTGTTTCATGGTGTTTTTTGTTCAATTCATTTGTTCATGGGGTTGGTGGAAAAATTTTAATTGAATATACAAAAAAAAAATATTAAATTTTGGACTGTATATTCTTTTTTTTTTTTTTTTTTTGGTGAATTTTGAAAGGTAGGTTCGATAAAATAATATTATTCTATTACATTGGGATGCAAGTTGTAATTGTTGTTTATTTATTATTGCTGAGGAATTTTATTTGGCTTGATCTTTATTTATTTATTTCAAAAATAATTCTCACCATCGAATCAAAACATTTTATAGAAATAAATAAACGGATGAACTAATAAATAAACTGGTATGATAATAAATAACACAACAACAACAACAACAACATTAATCAATAATAAATTCTAAATGTCAAGAATTTTAATTTCAATAAACAATTTCTCATTTATTTATCAATCACATTTCCATATAGAAAATAATTTATATTTATCAGCAAAAGTGCAACATTACTGTTTCGCGTATTGCATTATTGCAATTCCTCTACTCGGATACTCCAAGGACGTTTCTATCTTTCTCTCTTTTAATTTTTTTTTTTTTCTTCACATCTTTTTTATTTTCATTCTACCTCTCTGTTACTCTTGCTCGTGAAAGCAACGGAGTGTTCGATGGCACGCCACGTCAATTACGATAATGTTGATGAGGACACGCGTGTTCTATTTGTAGTTAGATAATTTTTTTTTTCTCTCTCTTCTTTATTTTATTTTTTTTTTACTCGCGATTTTTATTTTATTATTTTTCTTGTCTTGAACTATTGCTAAATGACATTTATATGTGTCTAAAGATATGTTAACACATAAAATGTTTAAATATAGTCAATAATTGTCGTCACAAGTTGGCGTCAGTTTGACGACAAATTTATATTATTAGAGTGACAGTAGTCGTGTAATGATGATTATAATGGTGTCGACAATTAGTCGCGTAAATATTAGGTATTATTGAATTTAATTCTATCTTTATATTTAATTCATTTTGACGGTTTATTATTTATGTTTCTTGTCAAGGATCAAATATGTATTTGGAATGTTATCTTCCAATTGTTACCATCATAAATAGGTATTTGTGTCAGGGTAATTGAATATACAGAAATTTAGAACAAACAATTGGCAGTTTTTCAATTCATTTTTTATTCTAAAAAAAAAAAATTTAGAGAGAAGATTTATTTTTAATTAATGAAAGATAATTAATTGAGTCAAATTAAACAAACAGCAGAAAAATCAATTCGTCTCCTCAAATTCAAACTGAATTAATTTTATTATCAAAAATATATATCAGCAACGAGTTCATGGAGAAAAAAAATTCGAATAATAATTATCCACTAAGTATTATATTATTATATTATTCATTATTTTTCCTATGTCTTTTCTTTCATCATTCTTTCAATGATACAGTTTCTTGGCGCCTGTGCTTCCGTATTATTCCATCGTCTCTCAACGAGGATTTTTCATATGTACATAGAATAATTTACTTATAATCTTTTGTACTGACAAAAGTGAAAGAAATAAAAATAAAACAAATCCAGAATTTTTAAATGTACAGAGAATAAAAAATACATTTATTAATAACGTGAATTGAGCAAGAGTAAATGTTTGATTTATTCATATGTGTCACACATCAAGTAATTGTGCCAACGAATTTAATTTCCGTTTTTTTTTTCTCTTCTCACATTTTTTCCACTCAATTCACTGATAACGTTGTGTTGATTTTATGTTTTTTTTTCTGCTTATATATTTCAAAATACAGATGCTATATGGGTTATTTATATAATGACATAGTTCATTTATAAATTTATGAATTAATTCGTCTTTGAAAAAATAAATAGTGTCTGTTTTTTTTTTTATGTTCTGTACATATATATTGCTTCTTCTTTTTTTTTGTCTCTTTGTTATCGGTTATAAATTGCAAAAGCAAGCGTAGTGAATCTGTATTTACGGAGTAAGATGTAATAATATTATCATAGGGATACTTTATTCAATTCTTTTTTACATTGTTTTTTGCTACCACTAAAGTGGTATTATAAAATTGAAGTAAACATATCTATATAAATTTATATATCATTCGTGTTGCAACAAATTATCACTAATATAAACTCCACGCGAGGATAGTTTTGAACATGGATTACTTCCTCAGTTACGTGTAAGCAATGTGATTGCAAGAACACGAAACAAGGAAGAGAAAAAAAAAAAAAAAGAAATAATTGTACTGTGTTAATTTTAAATAAATATTTTTATCTATCCGTATTTTATCTTCATTAAATTTCTCATTGAATTGATGTGTTGTATTTCTTTTTATAGATTCGAGAGGTGAAAGCGTTGAAGAATAAGGAAAAAAAAAAATGAGTGGAAAAATGCAGAAGACTAAATTAATTCCACCTGATGGTGGTTGGGGTTGGGTGGTATTGATGTCAGCATTAACAGTGAATTTTTTAATACCTGGAACTGTAAAATCATTCGGAGTATTGTTTGTTGAATTTCTCCAAGTATTTAAAGCAACGCCAACTGCTGCATCGTGGATGCCAGCACTGTGTTATTTTCTCTACAGTTCTTTGGGTATAATTTTTGATATGAAAAATAATTTATGTATTAAAGGATTGTGAGTTGTATGCAATAATGGTAGAGAATATATTATCGTGCGATTGAAGGCTGCGATGATGCTGTCGTGATTTTGTATGCAAAGTACAGTGGAGTTGTGAAGGATTTTTCTGCTAGTTAATTGAATACTACTTATACATTATTTTTTTTTTTTGTATTCATTGACTTCAAAGTCTCTAAAGATTAAATATTCCCTTCCATGCTTTATCACACAATTCTTCAACTGAAATTTAATTCAATTCATTGCCATTAATTCTTATAAATAAATATTCATTAAAAAATATATTTACAGGGCCACTATCGAGTGTACTGTCAATAAAATATTCATATAGAACAGTGACATTAATTGGAGGCATGTTTGCCGCGTGTGGAATGATGTTGAGTTATTTCGCCACCTCTGTGTCATACTTATATGTAAGGTGAGAATTATTTACGCTACCGAACATTCAACTCCGTGCGTCAATGTAACGTAAATTAATACAACTGATTTGTACAATTAGCATTCATTTAAATTCTGTATGTATTTCTTATTTCTATTTTTACTTTAGCTATGGAGTTATGGTGGGCATTGGTGCTGGTATGACCTTTCCACCAACAATTTATATTGTAACGTCCTACTTTGAAAGACTGCGTGGTTTTGCAAATGGTCTTTGTATTTCTGGAAGTGCTATTGGAACCATTGTATTACCACCATTCCTGCAATATCTTCTTAATCATTTTGGACACAGGTAATTCAATAGTAAAATAAAAATAACACCAAAGTAATACCCAATTAAATTCACCTCCATTTTTGTTTCTCTTTCATCAATTCATCAGAGGTGCTGTCTTGATCATGGGTGCCATCACTTTAAATACTCTGGCATGTGCATTACTTTATCATCCAGTTGAAGAGCACATGAAGAAAGTGGTGGTGGAAGGTATCGACAATGATGCATTAACTCTTGATGAAAATCCATCTGTAAACGAAACAAAATCATCAGAATCAAATGAAATAAAAGAATTGAATGAAATTGAATCTGAAAAATCAATACACAATCAAAATATGGATGAACATCTCACGGAGTTATCAAAATATCTAGAGAAAACTCTTTGTACACCATCAACAATTGAAACAATCGATGAGAAATCAAATATTGAAACAAATCAAACAATTGTTGCTGAAACAATTATTAATCCATCAAATTGCGTATCAGTAAATGCTGAAATAAATACGAAAACAATTAATAATGAATTACCATCACCATCAAATTTACCGGTGAGTCGTAGTAATTCAAATATTAATAGAAAAGATAAAAACAATTTTCATCTATCACGCCAACACAGTATTGTTTCTGAAATGGGTCCAATCGCATTGAGTCCACGTATGAATGTACCAAGTATGTTTCGTCGTTTATTCAAAGCTCAACCAACTCGAAAAATATCAACAGCGAGCAAAAATTCGAAAACTGAATCAGGTATTAATAATTATTCAAATTCAAAACGTGAAAGTATCGATGAAAATTCATCAGAGAGTAGTGGCAATTCGGCAAATAAATTTTTTGATTTTAGTGTATTGAATGATCCAATTTATTTAGTTATATTAATTTCAAACTCAACATCAGCTATTAGTAATACAAATTTTATGATTTTGTTGCCATCGTACGCGATATCAGAGGGTTTTGATAAAAATATGGCAGCATTGTTACTGTCAATTGTTTCTGCGTTAGATTTGGTTGGAAGAATTGGTGGTGCTTCATTGTCTGATATTGATTTTGTACCGAAGTATTATTATTTTGTTGGTGGATTAGGTTTGAGCGGAATTGCATTGGCTTTATTACCAATGGCTACTACTTATACAATGCTAGCATTTTTTTGTGCTTTGTTTGGCTTGGCTTCAGGCATGTATATCGGTATTACTACTGTTATATTGGCAGATATGTTGGGGACAGAAAAATTGAGTTCGTCGTACGGGATATCCCTGTTTGTTAATGGTGTTTTACAACTACTTGGTCCACCAATTTGTGGCGTTATATTTGAACAAATTGGATCATATAAACCAATTTTTCTTGCATTTGGTATTATTTTGATATTGGGAACGGCTTTATGGGCCGTTGTGCCTATTATTAAGAGAAATAGTAAGAAGAATATTGATGTTGCTTGACGTATATGTCCATTTTTATTTTTGTCTTTCACTATTGCGTGATGGACAATTTTATATTATTTTTAATTCAATTGAACTATGATAATGTGATCTTTTGAAGCGATTACTCTTCATTTTTTTCTTGCTCATCTCTAAATTGTTCAGTTATTTTGATGAATTTTAATGGTCGGGATTTGGGCATTGGAAAAAATAAATTGATCATTAAAAAACTGAATTGAAAAAGAATGCTTCAAAAGATTGATAGGCAATAATTAGTAATGTTGCGATATAGGAAGAAATAATTATGATTAATCACGTATTTTATAAGTTAGAATATGTAAATATATAGTTAGTAGAATATTTTTGTTCATATTTTTCAATGAAAAAATGATAATTATTTTCCGAATTGCACAAGGAGCATTTGTTTGTCGAAATTTTTGTCTTTTTTTTTTTTATCTAACAATATTTTCTGCTTGATTTTTATTGTTCTATTGATGATATCAATCATGTTTTTATTTGTTTCTGTATTTTTTTTATCTAGTCATATCACATTAAGAATATTTTTTTTTCTTTTTCGTGTATTTTTCATACCTCGAGCGTACAAAATGAGTGTAGAATTGCTCTTACATTTCATTTAAATAATTAAAACTCAAACTTTGTTAGGAACGAAACGTGAAAATGTGAAATGAGTAAAAAAAAAAGGTTTTTCAATTTTAATACTATCCAATATATCAATTGAATTAGTAATTATAATAGTATCGATAAGCAATTATTAATTAAAGAGTTGTCAATTGAAATTTAACCTCAAAGTGAAATAATTTTTCATTAATTCCCAACGAAAAATACTTCTCACTTCCATGAGCTTTTAATTAACTCCCCAATCAACAATAACATATGCATATACAAACAATAAGAGGATGAGATTTCTATAAATAAAAATAAAAAAAAAAAAGAAAAAGAACAATAGCTTTCAGCTAAAATTTATTTACAGTAATAATACATTTATACATAAAAATGAAAGCAATAAAATATGTATAAGCTTTTTTTTATAGCCAATAAAATTGTTCAATCCCTTGATTTTATATACACATAAAATAGACAATTTATAATAATAAAAAATAAATAAAAGTAATACCATAGATTGTTTCTGTTTTTATTTATATATTTTTTTTCTTTGTGCCATTTTTATTCCTCCAACCATTTTCACTCTTTATTATGTAAATAATTTCTTTTTCTATTAATTATTGGGGAATGATGAAACTCGAACTAATTTATTTCTATCCAGTGTGTCCTTAAAGTCCTATGAACTATTGCAATTAAATAAAAAAATCAATAGTTGAGAGTATCTGTAGGAAGAATGCATCAGTAATAATTTTTTTTTCACTCACCATGTCGAGGAAATATTTCATTGAAGAATGAAAGGATTAAATATTTCCCTTGTTCTTTATTTATTAAGGTGCTGAATTGTCCTTGCGACCAGTAAATGGCACAATACTTCGTATTCCCTTTACCGATGTCTAAAATTTGAATGCAAATCGCAGAATCTTTATATTAATTATGTAGTTTAATTCTTTGGAATAATTAATAGCCAACTATAATCATTAATTTCATATTTAATTCGATAAATAAATTCATTACTTTCTTCTTTGATCCATTCAAATAATCTTTGTACATCTCGGAACGTAAGTAACGCGAGTAACTGTCGCTCTTCATCAAGTGATAAACATGGGCCTGGAAAATAATTGACAAGAATTAAAAATTTAATTCAAGTGGTCAAACAACCCTGAATTAAAATACTAATGAATTATATTTCTCCTATTTACCGCAGCAATATCGAAACACCAACGATCAGATTTCTCCAAATTTTTCTTCGTCATTTCGTACGAGCGTGAATCAACATTAATTGGACAGCTCGCATCAGCACCAAGATACTCATTCCATATTTCATTAACGGATGTTTCAACGCTACGTTGTGGCAATGTTTTTAATATTTGTACAGCTTCCCAAAATTTTAAATTTTCACCGCTGAATTCTTTATCAAGAAAGCGAACAAATTGTTCACGACCAATTGGATCTTGCAGAAGTTCTTGAAGACTGAATGCCCAACGTTTAACACGTCTCGCTGATATTTCTTTTGCTGAACGATCTTGTTCCCATAAATCAGGACTGTCTGATATCCATGGATTGCTCAGTTCCGGTTGGGTAAACATAGGATCGTATTCAACGTATTGCTCAAAGTATCCAATCAGTCTGGAAGAATAAAGAATACTCTTTTTAAATCTACACCGAGTAACCGAAGTTCCTGCACTGCATGAAACAATTAATTAATGGGTCCTAACAAATAAATAAAAGAACTCACGCTTCAGCGACTTTCGAAATTTTAATATTCCGTCGATCCAAACGTTGTTTAAGCATATCAATATTTTTTTGTAATTTTTCCGTGGACGGATTGTTAAATGTCGGATCCATTTGTGTAGGCGAAATTCGCCCACATGCCACACCAATTTGATGATGTTTGCTCGATTTAATCATTGGTTTACTTCTACAAGCTTTTTTTATGTCCAATTCTGTTGTATTGACACAACCAGGCTTAGAAAAAAGGAATAAATAGAGTTGAGAATAGAAGGAATTAATTCCAAGTAGCAAAATTAATTCTACAAAGTATTAAAATCATTTCTAATAACGAAATAAAAATATTAGTATTATTATTCACCATTGGCCGATGAACGTCCCAGAATGCGCGCTCTTGACTGTCCAAAACTTTTCTCTCAAGTTTGTCACGTTTTTTATCAACTTTGCTTTGTGCCTCGGCTTGCATAAATATAAATTCCCATTTACGTGAGAACATTTTTTGTAATCTCGCAAGATTTTCCGCCTCGTAATCAGCCAATTCCAATCGCGTTTTATTTTGCATTGTGCGTTTACACAAATATACAGCTACAGCGAGAAGGCAAAAAATTAATAGTGATAATAAAATACAGCATTTAAATACGACGTCCCTGAAGCATCAATTTAATAATGTGGTAAAGTTTCGTTGCGAGTTTACTGCAATTATCCTATCCGAGGTCAAAATAAAATTTAAACGTACGGCTTATATGGTGTTTTTTCTCAACACCATACTTTGCTCAATAATATTCTGCAGAGATCGCTCCGATAAAGTATTGAGGTCACAAGCTATTGACAGAAATTAAACAATAGTGTCCATTGACATTATATTCCCTCACCGTAATCCGTATTTTCTGGCTCCCAACAGTTCGACGGCCAAAAATATGGCGTTTGAAATCGATAAAATGTGTTATCATTTTTCACAGTAAGGCAGTGATCGTCAATGGGAAAAAAATAACCATGGGAGGCCATTAAATGTCCGACACGTAATGCCTCTTGTTCATCAATCTCCATATTCTTCATAATCCAACTGATTACATCAGTTCCAGTGAATACTGATGGTATTTTACTCATAAAGCTCTTTACAGTACGAACTGGCACACCATTAACGTCGTCAAGCATTTTTTCCACAATGGTTTCCATCTAAATAAAAATAATTAATAGCAAATAAATCAATAAGGAATCATCAACAATGTTTCCTGTGTTTTGTAGCATTGCCTACTACCTTCTTATAAACAAGATAATTAGGACTATCTTCAGCACATGTAACCACGGATTTTTTCTCAGGTACATTCACAACCCCCGACGTAGACGTAATCGTCGTTGTTGTCGTAGTTGAAACCGTCATATCAGCAACTTTACTTTTATCAATATCCGTTTCATCAACTTTCGAACTATTTGATCCACAATTATCATTAGCTCCTGCTCCACTTGTATTCAATTTACGTCGGCCCGCAGACGTTTCCGCATTCATTGTTACCATATTAACCCTAAATAAAGGGCAACATTGCCCTCCTGCAAAGAAAATATAACAAAAATCATAAAACAAATAACTCATAAAATCCATCAATTGGAATAAATTAAATACCAACAAAAAAAAAACGAAAGACATTCTCAAATATGGACGAGGTCATGTGAGTTTCAAGAAAAAAAGAAGATAAAATAGTGAAAGGTTGCCAGTGAGTATTGATTAGAAACACAACACAAAGAGAGGGTGGTAAAATCACAATTGGGGATGAAAAAAATAAAAAAAACTACAATCACAAAACAATTAACAAACAATTGAAACTAATTCATTCACACTTTCATTTACCTTCAGTATTGGATTAATCGTAGCTGATTGTTGATAAAAGAACAAAGATATAATTAATGAACAATATATATACATCCATATATATATGTATGCATGTATACAATAAATGAATGAGAGGAAGATTGTCGTAACACTGAATGTAGTGATGAAGCTTTTATTTACGGTGTACAACCACTATCACCACAATCCCTGTTTGCACCACTAGTTATTTATATACATGAATGTGTGTACGTAGTCATATATATACACACATATATATATATATATATATATATATATTCATGTAATTTCAGGTGTTAAATGCGACTGCGTGTGGGTGTACATCGATATTATATCATATATATGTGTGTAATCACAAAATGAGACAATTATGTAGGTGGAATGTGTCCCAGTATTGGTTATTTGATTTGCATGTCGATAAGTGATTATTGTAGGTTATGTTTGAGTATATAAATTGTATCTTGATGTGGGGATACAATAGAGAATGGAACTGAGTGAGAAATGGTAAAATGGAAAACTTGACGACACGATGGAAAATGGGGTAATGTGAAGAGGAAAACCGCAAGCAATTTCCGCTTGGCTTCCCTTGTTGTTTTTTTATTTTATTTGTGTTGGGGGCAAGCGGCGCAGGTTAGGTTGCGCAATGGAATATGCGCGCGCTTCGTGGTTATTTTGAGGTTAGGGTGAAGGGCTGGAGGGGGACAGAAGGGTTATGTCCTTAATTTGAAGAATTTTGAGACTTGGTAGGAGTTTTTGGTAAGATAAAGGGATATTTAATGATGGGATTTTATTGGGAGAATATTTTTATCTGCCATTGGGAGTTTGTGAATTTTTTATTGATGCTATTTTTTATAAGGGATGCTTTGCATCTTAGCTATTTTTTTATTAAGGACATCAATGTCCTGAGGTGACTTTTGATGTCCAATTTACAGGATGAACCTTCTTCATATCGAGCTCTCATTCAATTTTGAATTAGAAATAAAATAGACGCCTTGGAAAAACTGAAATATCGTGTCGTTAATGATTAATAATTGTTGAACACATTGTATTATTGTTATTTGTGTTATTATTTACATTTTTCGATTGATTACACATATTTAAAAGTGAATTGGTACGGTGATATAAGTGAAATTGATAAGTTTCCTATCTTTTTTCCTGTCTTTTTTTTCTTTCTTCAATAATTTCCCTTCCGCATTTTCCCAATGACAAGATACATTTATTCATTCATTTCTTAATTAATTAATTAATCAGTTAATCAATTTTTCGTTCAATTATTTTTCGCCGATTGTGTTTGTATATTTTGTATTAAAAAAAATAAAATCAGTGAATTGACGTTAATAACATGTATATAAACTCTCTCTTAAAATATTAGAAACAGAATACTGAATAATTAACATTTACACGGTTTTGGACATAAAAATATCCATCATTATACATTTATATATATATATATATATATATATATATATATAAATATTCATATATATATATATATATATATATATACATCTCAGGAATAAACTTTTTTTCACATTAATAAATTTCTTTTTACCCTCGTGTTATTTTTTTCCACGTCTAAATTCGCGAAAGACAATCATTTTTTTCCTCTCATTTTTCTTTTGTTATATCTTACAATAATGTGTACAATAAAAATACAATAAATGGCAGAATTTTGAGTATGCATATATGTAGACGAAGAGAAAATGATACATATAAGTATATAATGTGTGTCGTGTTGTCAATTATTATTATTTCTTATCATGAAAAAAGGAAGAAATGGTTCTCATTTTTCATCACTTTGTTTTTGCAACTCAAAAATAAATACATTGAACAATATTATCATTTTATTTTCCCTTTTTTCCTATTATTCTTCGTTTTTTTATTCACCTTCTCTCGTTTAATGTTTATTTATAGAACTACTGGCACTTGAGTGTTACAGTGAGATCGTTTAATTATTTACCATTTTTTTTTATTGAAAGCGAAAAAAAAAAATTTCTTACTCGAATTATTTATTTATTTATATTACTTTGATTCATTTGTTGCTGTTCACACCTACACATGAATATATATAGATATGAATAAATGAAGATATTGAGATATATATATATATATATCTTTTGCTCCTCTTCGAAATTAATTTTAGGGAAATAATTTACATTTACAATGCCAATTTGTCAATTTATAATTATTAAATACAATGAAGATTGAAATGAATTTTTGTTTGTATATATATTATGTGTGTGAGTGTGATAATTAATCATAAAATTTAATCGATGCACTAATTAATTGTTTTCTTCCCCTCTTTTTTCCTTTTCGTTTCATTATTTAACAATTTTTTATATTACACCCTCTAATTCAAATGATTATTCCTGTCTTTTATTAATAAATTTGTTTTTTCATCGTTTCTTCGAACAATATCTATGATAATTAATAATATAAATGAGATCGCACAAATAATTTTTGTTTCTTTTTGTTTTTTTAACTTCTATTATTCAATCAACTGCCTACAGAAAAAAATTAAATATTCACTGAGAGCGCCGTAGTTAGGTTTCTATTTTTTTTTTGTTTTCCTCTTAAGGTTTTTAACTATTTTTAAATACAATTATGATCTAGGATCTACTCTGCGAATTTGGGGATTAATTGTTTGGATTATAAACGACAACTTTCATTTAATTATTTCATCGAAATGATTCTGAAATAATTGTTTCAAAATCATCTATTATTTTTTTTCTTTTGTATTTATATCCGCCATTTAGCGTAACGTTGATACTTTGGCTCAAGATGACTCTTGACCTCTTTAAAATCATCGTCATTATCGTCGTCATCAGCTGATTCATCATATTTGTAATTATTTTGGTGTTGTTTTCCAATTTTATTAGCGTTTGATTTTGCCATTGACATCATCTTCTCCTCTTCATCGTCATTTGAGACTGAGAAAAATAGGACATACACAAAAATTTATTAAGTATATGGAGAGAAATAATGTAGATAAATATTGTTGCTTAAATTATTTTCTAATTATTTTATTTTGATACGAAAAGTATTAATGCTTTTTTATTAGTCATCAACGAAGAATAGTAATCAGGATAATGATGTTAGATTACGAGATAAGAAATGAAAAAAATAAGAGTAAACAAATAAACGAAAAATTATTTGTTAGTAGAAGTGAATTTTTTAAAAGTCACCCAATACTCTCGCAACTTTGATCGCGTATTATTCCGGACTCAGTGCATGGATTTTTTATTTTCTATAGTGAATTTTCACGGGAAAACGGCGACTAATCGAACAGTGTCAATGGAAATTCCATTCTCAAATTGAAACACTGCGAAAAAAATCAAAATTCAACTAACTTTCCCAAAGACTTCACCGGTGACTTTTAAAAATCAACTTCACCGCAGTTACACAAATTAAATTGAAAAAAATAATGAATATAGAAGCAGGATCAAATGTAGTTGCGAATGTATAACAAAGCCCGAACAATAAATAAATATAAATAGCAAAAAAAAAAAAACCCCGTTGGCCAATCAAATGAATTCTCACTAAATTCGATAAAATAATTGAAAAAGCGTCGTATGAAAAAATGCTCTTTTTTTTTTTTTGGTTGTTGCTTGTCTTTCTAAATAAAATACTCACCCAGTAGAATTAACAATATCATTGCTCGTATTGGCATTATCCGCAGAAATATGAATCAAATCCGTTGGCAATTTATTATCATCATTTTGTGCAATCATCATATTTTCAATTGTTTTATCCTTCGATAAATAATCATTATCATTTATAATTGGAATGTTTATCGCCATTTTACTATCCACAATACGTTTATCCTTCATTAATATATCATCAATACCCGAATCAATACTCCCTTGAAAGCTATCACGTGAACTCGATGGATTTTCCGATAACGTATCAATATTACTCGACGTCTCGCTGTTATGTTCAAACATTATTGATTGCTCCGAAGAAATTGGCCCATCACGAATTGTTATATCCGCAATATTAAATATTAAATCATCAGTAAATACATCGCCGCTATCTGAATAATTATTCTCCAATACTTTATCACCATAATTATTATCATTTGTAATTAAATTAATTGTACTATTCAATTGACAAATTTCTTCGGCATTTTCATTTTTCATCAATGTCGTTGGTGGTGGTGGTGGTGGTGTTGTTGTTGTTGTTGTAGCTGTTGTTAAATCATTACTGATTGGATTTGAACATGAATTATCACTGGAGATTGTTAGATCCGATGGTACAATATTAATCCACGAGTATGTATAGTTCTCATCAATTGTGTCAGTTTGCTTGCTATTAATTGTATCAATTAATTCCAATTTATCATTACAAATATTTTCAATTGATTGTTTTTGATTGTATTCGATTGTATCATCGACTGCGCTATTTTGTTCAACAGTATCATCGATTGTTTCATTGATAATTGTTTGGAAATGTTCATTATTACGATTTGTCATATCGTTATTAATTGTTGTATTGTTATTATCTGGTAATATTGAATTATAATTCATTTTTTCAGGATGAATGAAATCTGATAATTGTTTGTCGTCATTTTCACTTTCATTTGACAATTCATACGGTATCATATCCAATATTGACGTTAAAATATTATTTATATCGTCATCGAATGTTTCATCAATATTTTCCACCTGTATTTCATTTTTAATTTCAGTTTCAATAACAGTTTCATTATTAATTTCATTATCAATGACAACATTAATTGCCGGTAATATTAATTGTAAACATGATTGTTCCTGTTGTTCAACGCAATTGATATCCAATAAATTTTCTTCCACAATTAAATGATCATTATTAATATTTAAAATTTCACTATTTACATCGTCATCACCACTTTCATCAGTATTATTTACAATATTTACGTTATTTATATCACTGATTATATTACATTGGGAATTATTATCATAAGAGTAAGGTAAATTAATACTGCAATTCGTGCCGCTACTATCACATAATTCATTAACGTCATTATTAAGTGTATTATTAAATGTTTTATCATAATCTAAATTATTTTTACTTGCATTATCAATTGAAGATGAATTATTATCATCAATTAATAATTCAGGTACATGAGAATTATCTTTAAAACAATTCACTGGTATATTAATATCACTATTATCATCATCATCATCAATATTATCAATTATCGTTTTATTATTCATTAAATCATTATTTTTATCTATTGAATTGCATAATTGTGATACACTTGATGTTAAACGTTTATTAGATTGATTTTGTTCACTATTATTCGTACCAACACGACCGTCACGTAAATATTGCTGGAATCTATCACCCAATCCAATCAAACTGCTCATACTACTGTGTAATGGATTTTTATTTTCCGTTTTATCAACAAATGCAGCGGTAAATAAATTACCGGGATGTTGAAATATTCCGAGTAATTTTTCTAAACTTGACGTGTGTTGTCGCGGTTGTTGTTCTCTTTCCTGTTCACGCGATGAATTTCCACGACAAACTGAATTTGATTCCATATTTTTCGAATCATTTTCATTATCCGTTAGTTTTTTCAATCCACAATTTTCCGAATTGATTTCCACACATTTCTCCGTTTGATTTTCACTGTTATAATTCGAACTATTCACACTTGAATTTAATCTTGACATTGATTCCATATTTTTCACTTCATTTTCCTCATCCAAGTTTAATAATTTACAACTCCGCAAATTCATTGAATCAATTTGTTCTATTGCATTTTCTCTGTTGCAGTTGGAATTTATATTTATATTTGTAATTAAACTTGAACTTTCAATTGATTCCGTATTTTCTACTTTATTTACATCACTCGAAATCAATGATTTATCCGTGCTTGAACTTGATATCGAAATTGATTCTGAATTATCAAATTCACTTTCATAATTGGTCATTAACAACTTCTGCGTATTCAATTCGCAACTATCCAAATGAATTCTCTTCATTTGATCTATTTTATCTCCACTGTCATTATTGGAATTAATATTTACATTTGTATTTGGACTTGAACTTGGAATTGATTCCATGTTCTCCAATACAATTCCACAATTTTCCGAATAATTCGAATCAATTCTCTGTATTGTACTGTCATCATTGCATTTAAAACCAACCGTTATATTTGTACTCGAACTGGGCGTTGTTACAACATTATTAACAGGCAAACTGACTGGTGATGATGACAATGAAGACAATGGTGTTGTTGTTGGTTCGACAATAGTAACTCGAAAACGTGAATTTGTAACACCAGTTGATGAAAAAAAACACGTAGGGGATGTTGATAATGGGGATGGTGTTGTTATTGGTGACGATGATGTTGATGAATTATTTGAATTGTTTAATGTTTGTTCGGAAACGCGACTAACGACAAAACGTGATCGCGATGGGGATGGTATTGGACTGGCGACGGGCGAGGGTATTGGCGATGGTGCCGGCGAACGAAGACGTCCACCACTGGTGCGTTTTGATTCAGATATTAATGTGGTACGTCCGTAGATATCGTTTGCCGTTGTTATGCCACTCGCTGACGTCGCCATTGTGGGAGGTGTACGTGGCAGTGTTTGACATGTCAGCGAGATCTTACGCGAACTACATGACGATAGACGACTACGCTGTTGCGGACTTGACGTTGTATCTTCCGTGCTTGAATCCGTTGATTGTGGCTCTTCATTTCGAGTACAGTAACCGCGTATTTCCGCTACTAATTCTCCGTATTGTTCAATTAATGGTTGCTGGAAATAAATAGCAAAACATTTATTATCCATTCGAATAAATATTATTGTGTAACATACCGATTTACTTCCCGCCGTATTATCCAAATCAATTTGTGTTATAGTTGTATTTTTCTTCAATGCCAATGACAAAAATGTTAACGGCGTTAATTGAATATTATTATCACGCAAATCAATTCTTTGCAGTGTTCCATTAAATTCAATTATTTCAGCCAGTGCCATTACACTTTTAACTATCAATCCCGTTGACTGCAAACCCAGTTGTAATAAATAATTATTTCTCTTCAATGAGTCCCTGCATATCTCTAAAAATTCATCGCCCATAGCATTCTTCCCAATGTTCAATGTCTCCAAACTCTTTGATTGTGCCTGGAAATAATTTAACATTCAATAATCATTATCAACAATAGTTCATTCAGTTTGGTTAATTTTTCAATTGGAGAATATCTTCACATACCAATAAATCAGCAAAATGTCCAGATAACTCTTTTGTCAAATTATTATTCCACATTATAAGGACACTCAAACCGTATCCACATGGTGTATCATTCGCTTGGACAATTAGACCTGATAAAATCTCATGTGCGCCCGAATCTTGAAGATTATTATTACTGCGAACGGAAACAAAAACACAAAACGCAAATCAATCATCAAATGATTTAATTGAAATAATTATTTCACTGCTTTCCCATTTATTCTATTCACTCAGTGTTATACTTTATATCATAATTAATAATTTTCTTATTGTTTATCTTCGAAATACCTTACGTCTAGAAGCTGCAGATGATGATTAGCTTTTAATAACGATCCCAAATGTGTCCCGTCCGGTTTTACAAGATGATTATCAGCCAAATATAATTCACGCAATCCATTATTTAATTTTAATGCAGAAACCAACATGAGAAAAGCTCGTCCAGTAAGATGACAATTTTCTAATTTCAATATTTTCAAATGTGACACGAGTTCCAATGGTTTTTTAAGAATATTGAGATGCTGTTGCGTTAAAACAATATCTTTAGCGTCCAATTGTTCCAAACAAAGTGTTTTTTTCAACATTTGTGCACATGATTGCCAACCACGCGCACCAATATTACAATTATTTGAAATATTTATGTGTCTCGCTGATTCATAATATTCAAACATGTCAAACAACGTCTCAGCACTCTCGTCATCCAATGACGCAGCTTCCAAATCAATTTTATAAAATTGTAAACGCTTCAAAATTTCCTCAAGCGGTTCGCAATGTTCTCTATTTAAATTTTCATGCTTCAAACACAATTCACTCATTCGCGTGTGTGTTATTTCCATTTTTTTTAATTGCTCAATTACATTTTTTAATGGCTCAGTGCTGTGATGCTCGCAGGATTTTTTGTACAGTGAAATTATGTCCTCCACTTTGACATTGTATGCTGCAAAATAATGAAAATTCCAATATTAATAATTCGTATTAATTCAATTGAAGACAGAGGAGAACGTACAAAAAAAGAAAAAAAAGAATCGAAGCAAAGTAGATAGATAATAAATAATAAAAACCGACAACATCACACTGTAATTATAATCAGATAATTACAACACACGCAACGTGCTTGGAACAAAACTAAATACCTCAACACATACAGCATTGTATTTAAAATTAGTATACTGTCACGATTGTGAAATTCACACACGAGAGCACACTACTAACACAATGCGTCAAGTCTAAAAAAAAAAAAAAAAAAGAATAGAGAAAAAATAGAGGAATAAAAAGAATAGAGAATAGCAAACCAATTTAAACACATATATATACACACACACACACACATTAATATCACACGTTGATTAATTCACCAAAATCAATCGATATCAGGTAATCGATTATTATTTTCAAGCCACTCATGCATCAACAAATATTCTTACACAAGAATTTCAATAAACGATCATTATTCACACATATTACGTTTGCATATATTCGTTATACAACAATGCGAATTGATTGTCAATATTATGATAGAAAGGAAATTAAACAATTGTGAACAATTCACAAAACTTTAATAATTATTTTACACATATATGTTTAACAGTGATGCAGTAATTCAAATAAATTCATTCTCAATCAATAAATATAAATGAAAAATAGAGAAATAAAGAATATAATGTTTACCATGCTGCCATGGATTCGCTGGCTCGAGATAACCCGTGACCAATTCATTATCATTACTCGGAAAGCTGACACTCCTTGTATTATTTTTCTTCTCAAAATTCTTCTCAACAATCGTCATCTCAGCCATCATTCTCGTTGCCATATCCAAACTCATTGACTCATCATTATTCTCCATTACAATCAACGAATTTCCACCATCACTACGACAATTATCCATTTCCTTTCTCATCAAATCCAATAAATTTTCATTCTCTTCAATTTCACTTTCAGATTTATTCGCTGTGGCACCTGATTCTATTTCGCTTGCTGCTTCTGTTATTGTTGTGGCTGTTGTTGATGGTGTTGGTGTTGTTGCTGTGGGTGATGACCGTAATTGGTCACAACCCCTTAATACAACACTAACACCCTCATTCATTTCAATTTTCCAATTCTTTTTCCAACCAATCTTCCCTTCTCTTTTTTATTATTCAATTAAATGAAAGAAAAAAAAAAAAACCCTCTACTCACAATTTTGAGGTTATACACAGTGGAATATCTTGATATACACACACATATAGAATTTTATTACACTGAGCTTGTTATTTCAACTCTCTGATTTTGTGTGTAGCCAATTTTAATTGTCGTGTGTCCAATGTGAGTATGTGTGTGTACATATATATGTCTTTCTGTTTTTGTATTTGTATGTTACCCCCCCCTTTATCCCAATAAATTTTTCTTTCCGTTTCATTCACTGTGAAATGGAAATAAATTTTTTTTTTCCATACATATACAAACACACGATGTGTATATATAAATATACGTATATATTATTATGTTAAGTAAATTTTTCCGAGTACTGTATTTAATTATTGACACACAGACAACACACATCAATACAAAATAGCATTTAAATATATAAAAACGTAAATAATTCACTTTATATACATATATATACGTACATATATGTATATATATACAATATATCTATACATATATATGTAAATATATATATGAATGATAATAAATTGGGAATAATAAGATACTGACGACGATATATATGTTGAATGTGTTTCTTAGATTTTTCTTTTTTTTTTTGTTTTCTCCTATTTACTTTTCTATTTTTTCATGTATTTATATGTATATATGTATAGATATATAAACTATCCACTGTCTTCTATTCTTTTAGCAGCCGCCATTTTTGCTGCTGTCTTTTTCGAATTATATATATATGTATACAGAAAAAAAAAAATTTTTTTATCGATTGTGGCGTCGCCTGGCGACTGTGTTTTGGAACTACGAAAAAAGTTTTCCGGATTTTTTTAACCTCTGGCACCATCTCGCGGTATGCTTCATGTACTAAGATAAAAAATTGTGTTAGTTCGGAGAGGATACCGCGAGATGGTGCCAGAGGTCAAAAAATCCGGAAAACTTTTTTCGTAGTTCCAAAACACAGTCGCCAGGCGGCGCCACAATCGGTACTTTTTTTCGAATTTTTCTTCTTTTTTCCATAATTAATCGATTTTACGATTTATTTTGCATAGAAATACTTAATTAATTAATAATTCAGTACAATAATTAATAATATTTGTCATTTCTTAATATTAAACAATTATCAACGTAACCAAAAAACTCAATCAGTAGCATTTCTTCCACTTGATTCCAGCGTGAAACATCATATATAGAAATGTATTTAACGAACAAATAATGTTAATATATGATATATAAGAAATAAAACAATCATTTATGTTGATATCTATTAGTATTTTTATTCATAATAATTGGAAACATTACCCAACCTTTTCACATTATCACAATAAATATCTATAATAATAATAATACACAGATATTGATGTTTATAGTGTCTATTTCTGTTTAATTATTCTTAACACTTTATCATTATTAGTTATATTCAACTTAAAACTGTGTTGTTATCTATTATTGCATTCTAGCATATTTCGTTGTATAAAGATAAAAAAACGATGGTTCCACCAACGCTGGATGATAGCAATACATGAATTTGTACTCTTTAATAATAAGCCTTGATAATTTCTATCTGGCAATATCATAAAAATCGAACACTTTTTCATTCATTCACTTTAAATAAATAGAAAAGAATATTTATAACCGAGTGGAACAGGGAGGCTCGAGGATTGAGGTTATGGTGGTAGACGTTTCACTGTATTCATCGTCTTCTTTAACTGATGATGGTGTTCTTTGGCGTTGTGTGCTATTCCAAATGCCATAAGAGAAGTATATTGAAAGCCCTGAAATAATTGGAATGTTAATTAATGTCAAGTAATGGATAAAAGTAATTTGTAAGCTCATAGAAATGAATTTACCAACTATAACCCAAACAAGAAATCTTATCCACGTCATAAAATTCAACTGTGTCATGAGATAAAGATTGATAAGAATGCTCAATGCTGGTACGAATGGCATCAAAGGTACCTGTAAAATGTCCAAATCGAATAAATAATCATCCGAATTAATAAATAAATTAATTAATATCAATTACTCACAGAGAATGTCAATTTTTTATCTGACAACGGTTGGCAATAAATGAAGAAGATAGTTATAGCAAGAATAGTCATAAAAATGGCAGTCAATACAACAGCCCATGTTTCACCATCTAATATCTCTGATGAATACTTTGCCATAAAAGCTGTAGTGAAACCACAAAGTATAACTGAAATAAAGTAGATAACATTATGAATTAATATGTGTCGAATGTCTTGACTCATCATGCATATATAAACAATCGATTTTAATTGTCTTACAATATATAAGTACAAGTGTAGTAACAATTTGTGATGTGAGTTTCGTTGAATTCTTCAATTTATTTCCATTAATCAATTGTTTAGCAATAAATATCGCTGTCCTGGGATTTCTGCCATCTTTTTTCTGCGCTGATTCACATTCCTTATACCTGAAACAAATAATATAATCAATGTAATAACAATAATTATTTAATTAAATTATTAATTACAGTACCTCAATATTAAAACACAAGCTGCGACAATAGAATATGCCAATAGAGTACCGATACTGCTCATATGAATTAGCTGTTTCAAATCAAAAAAAGCAGAGATAGTTCCTGGAAAGACAAATGTTGCTGTATTAATTTATTTAATTCTCTGGAAGCATCCAAGGGATATTGACAGATTAATTTACCAGTGAGCAGTCCAGCTATCAATGTGCCGGTAAAAGGAGTGTGAAAACGTTGATTCAAAGTACCCATCCATTTAAAAATAAGACCGTCTGAAGCCATGGCATAAATAACTCGTGGCAATGGAAACATTGCACCAATCATACTGAAAAAAAAAAAAATGATAATAATATAAATTTTCATATCAACATAGAAATTAATCGATTGCGAGGAAGATTTTTTGCCATTATTACCTTGCACACATTGCACAAATTGCACCACATGTGACAAACCATTTAGCCCAGCCCCAACCAACTTTATCAAACATATTAGGTATTGGTGTATCAGGATTGAGCTCATAATACGGTATAGCTGTAGTTAAAATTGTTGAAACTCCAAAGTATGCGAAAAATACAACAGTCAATGAAGCAACAATAGCTAATGGTATTGATTTTCTTGGATCTTTTGCTTCCTCACTCGCTGATGCTACACCATCGAATCCAATAAATGCATAAAAACATACTGCTGCACCTTCCATTATTCCAGAAAGACCGTAAGGCGCAAATCCACCTGTTCCACGTGGACATTTTTCCGCAGTACACTCAGGACTTAATTTCCAATTGCCAAAATCAGCTTTATATACAGAAAAATAAAATAGAAATAAACAGATTGTAATATATATATAATATAAAAAATTCCTGTAGCAATTTAATCATTGCTGATGCATATTCGAATGGAAATAAAATTGGTGATAATTTATAGTATCAGTTTACGTGAGTTTGCTCAGCATTGTCGGAATTGTTTCGACGGAATTAAATACACTCATTATCAATGTTAAACAATTTATCTGAGTCATATATAAACGTCATCATAATATTGCAACTAATCTTGAGAGACGTAAGCAAGGAATTTATGATTTAAAAGTGATATAAACAATGTAATATGATAGTGGGAATTCATTTATAATTGTGTAATGATCAAGAATTTTTTATCTACACCAAGATCATTTTTGTTTGTGAATTAATTGATTGATTGATTTCACTCACCCTTAATGGATCCAGCGATAATAACAAATAATACCACAGTCAAATTAATGAATGTAAGAATATTATTGGCCAATGATGATTCTTTAATTCCAAATGCAATTGCAATTGCAAATGTGACTGCTACTAAAAACGAAAAGAAGTCAGGATACGGTGAAAATGTTGCAATGTCAATGTGTGCAACTGATTCAAATGCATTTCGCATGGAATTATTTAGAATTATGTTATCAACATAAGAGCTAAATCCACGAATAACACTCGCTGTACCCAATACATATTCAAGAATCAAACTCCAGCCGATGATGAAGGCAATGAATTCACCGACAGTAACATAACTGTAAATGTATGCTGATCCGGCTTTTGGTACACGTGCACCAAATTCAGCAAAACAGAGACCTGTTGATGAATATTAATTCGTTTAATCATATATACTTTATCAATGTTGGGAAGTCCATATTTATTTGGTTCTGATAAACATTTTATTCCTTGTTTATACAAGATTATTAACGGATCTAACGAATTAAATTACATTTCCTCTTCGTCATTGGATTCTACGAGGAAAAATAACTGGACGGTATAATACTTTACGTTTTTCCGGGTGGAAAATAATTGATTATGAAGAAAAAAACAGAGGAAATGTTACATTGGAATGTTTTTTTTCCGTCAACCTCAAATACGTTTTTGGTAATGATAAAGTGACCTTTTTAACAATGCACCACATCACCATGGACTTTGATTAGATAATTATTTCAATATTTAGGTATGGGTTATAATAGTGAATAATTATTTACCAGCTATTATTGAAGCAATTGCTGCTATGGCAAATGATATTACTACAGCTGGCCCGGCTGTTTTAAATGCTACCTCACCCGCCACAATATAAACACCAAGACCAAGTGTTGATCCAATACCAAGCACTGTTAAATCCAAAGTTGAAAGACATTTTGCTAAACCAGAATCCGACGATGAACTAATCACTTTTTTCCTCGTTAATGTCTTCACTAGTTGATTAAATCGCACCTTCTTCACGTCATCAACAAACTGAAAAATTAATATGATGCAACACGTTGATTAATTTCACTCACTACTCTTTTATATAAATTCAAACTTACAATAAATAATTTTTCGATAATTATATGTCCATTATAATGTGAGAATGAATATATTTATTGATAACTCTCGCTAAAAATAAATCAACGTTCTAATTTATATATAACTTTTAGACGCCTCACAATTGAATTCAAATCAATTGACCGTGTGTGAACTCTTGCCGGTGCCACACTCTAGACGAAATTAAATTGATTGAGAAGAATTTCACACGACACATTCATCACAATAACAATAAGTATATCAACTCTCATCTGCTTCAATGTTCCAGATAAATAAATAATATCAATAAATGTATTATATATTTAAAATTGAAAACGCACCTGAACCATTCTCTCTTCGTCAACCTATCTACTTAGGCCACACTCTCATAAGAAAAATATTTTATTCCTTCACCGAGTTCTGGCTCACAGAAATTTTAAGTACACTCTAATGAATAGATACAATATCTCTCGTTAATAAAACGATAAGCATCTCAGACAATAATAACTTGCACCGTAATGAAATCATAAATTACTATTGTCGAACCGTTATCTTCTCAACTGATAATTACATTTCAAATTACAGCCAAAGTCTCGATGTCGAGATGTTTATACCGCTCAGAGTTCCTCCCTTCCACAACGGCCATGACTTCATCATTAATATTAATAAATAAGAGTTTGTTTTATGACTACAAATCGAAATAATTGGTTGTTAAGTGATTCATAACACACAAAAAAAACAAAAAGTAAATATTTAGGTATATTTGTGAACGCATATAGTGGCGCTACCTGACGATTTTTTTATGTATCAAAACCTCCATTTTGAATTTTAATTCATAAAGGACATGCAAGATGGTGACAGCGGTCAAAAATGTAGGTAAAAATTTTTTTGTAGTTCACAAAGACAGTCGCTAGGCACCGCCACCAGCGATTTTTTTTTGTTAATTAAATTAAATTGATTTTACGATTTGTTCCGCGTAGAAATACTTAATTAATTAATAATACGGTCCAATAATAAATAATATCGACCATTGTTTGATATTAAACAATTATCTACATAACCTAAAAATTCAATCACCAACATTTCAAGCATCAGATTTCACCATGGAAAATTGGACATGGAAAATATATCCAAGAACAAATTAATGTAAACATGTGATTTGAATAATAAAACGGAATAAATATTAATTACAGAATATAAAGTTTTTGATTATTAATCATATTTATATTCATTATGTGTCAATATTAAATACTTTTTTATTTTTAGGTTCTATGTATAGTGTATATAAATACTGATATTTTTGATACGTTGAGTCCATTATACACTTTTCTCTCAATTCAAAATCGACAATCTTAATTATAACATAAATATTAGTTATGTCGCTACACCTTTTGGATAAGCGATATGGATGTCGCTGCAATATTCCTTGTCACGTAGCCCGTTTAATCGTATCAACGATACAACACTCAACACTGAAACTTTGGCTGTAATTTAAAATGTATTATCAGTTGAATAGATAACGGTCGAAAGTCATTTATGATATTTCATTACGGTGCAAGTGATTATTGCCAGAGATTTTTATCGTTTTATTAACGAGAGATATTGTATCTATTCATTAGAGTGTAGTAAAAATTTTGTGAGCAGTAACTGAGTGAGGGTATAAAATATTTTACTTATGAGAGTGAGGTCTAAGTAGACAGGTTGACGAAGAGAGAATGGTTCAGGTGCGTTTTTAATTATAAAAATATAATACATTTATTGATATCATTCATTTATTCGAAATATTGAAGCAGATGAGGGTTGATATACTTATTGTTATTGTGATAAATGTGTTTGAATGTATCGTGTGAAATTCATTTCAATCAATTTAATTTCGTCTAGAGTGTGGCACCGGCAAGAGTTCACACACGGTCAATTGATTTGAATTCAATTGTGAGGCGTCTAAAAGTTATATATAAATTAGAACGTTGATTTATTTTTAGCGAGAGTTATCAATAAATATATTCATTCTCACATTATAATGGACATATAATTATCGAACAAGTATTTAATGTAAATTTGAATTTATATAAAAGAGTAGTGAGTGCAATTTATCAACATGTTGCATCGTGATAATTTTTCAGTACGTGGATGGCGTGAAAAATGTGCGATTTAACCAACTGGTCAAGACATTAACGAGAAAGAAAAAGATTGATTTATCATTAGATTCTGGTTTAACAAAATGTCTCTCAACTTTGGATTTAACAGTGCTTGGTATTGGATCAACACTAGGTATTGGTGTTTATGTTGTGGCGGGTGATGTAGCATTTAGACAAGCCGGCCCGGCAGTGATAATATCATTTGCTATCGCAGCAATAGCTTCAATGATTGCCGGTGAATAATAAATTAAATAAATCACATATATTTATATTGCAAACTATTAAATCCAAATTAAATCGTATTTTCCAACAGGTCTTTGCTATGCAGAATTTGCAGCACGTGTACCAAAAGCAGGATCAGCATATATCTACAGTTATGTCACTGTTGGTGAATTTATTGCCTTCATCATCGGCTGGACGATAATCTTAGAGTATGTAATCGGCGTAGCAAGTGTTGTCCGTGGTCTCAGCTCTTATGTCGATGACATTTTCAACAACTCAATGCAAAAAGCATTTGAATCAGTTGCACACATTGAGATCGAAACGTTCTCACATTATCCAGATTTCTTTGCATTCTCAGTAGTAATAACATTTGCAATAGCAATCGCATTTGGTGCTAAAGAATCCTCATTAGCCAATAATATTCTCACACTTGTTAATCTTGCTGTTGTCTTATTCGTTATCATCGCTGGATCGATAAAAGGTGAATGATAATCCAAGTGAAATTTATTAATTCATTAACGACAATGGAAAAATACCTTTTATCACAAATCTTTATATATTCACGCGAAATTATCGATAATTTACGACTAGAACTCTTTTTTTTTTAACGTATATTAATATTATTTTCTATTTTCTCTTTAAAAATAAAGCTGATATAGGTAATTGGAAATTACGTCCAGAGTGTACTGAAGAAAATTGTCCACATGGATCTGGTGGATTTGCGCCTTATGGTGTTTCTGGAATAATGAGTGGTGCTGCAACATGTTTTTATGCATTTATTGGATTTGATTGTGTTGCAACAGCCAGTGAGGAAGCGAAAAATGCTAAGAAGTCTATACCAATAGCTATTATTGTATCATTGACTGTTGTTTTCTTCGCATACTTTGGAGTTTCAACAATTTTAACTACAGTTTTACCATACTATGAGCAAAATCCTAAAACTCCAATTCCTCACATGTTTGACAGCATTGGTTGGGTTTGGGCAAAATATATTGTCACTACAGGTGCTATTTGTGCTATGTGTGCGAGGTAATGTTCGTTCAACTGTCACAAATCTCATCAATTTATTTATTAATTTATTATCTCTGGATTGATATGGAAATTTATTATCCTACGTTTTTACAGTATACTTGGTTCTATGTTCCCATTGCCACGAGTAATTTATGCCATGGCTTCAGATGGTCTGATTTTTAAATGGATGGGCACTCTGAATGAACGTTTTCACACTCCTTTTATCGGTACATTAACAGCAGGAGTTCTAACTGGTAAATTATATGCGGTATTTAATTTAATCTCTTTGCTCATTCATTTCTGCACGGTCGAAAATTTCATTACTGTATTTATTTGTTCAGGAACTATTTCAGCCTTTTTGGATTTGGTACAATTAATGGAAATTATGAGTATTGGTACTCTGTTGGCATATTCTATTGTTGCATCTTGTGTTCTCATATTGAGGTAGTGTTTATTATAATTTAATTGAGTAATTAGCCATGACATTGATAATATTTCGTTTGTTCAGGTATAAAGAAAGTGAATCGTTTGAGAAGAAAGATGGCAGACATCCTGGAACAGTGATGTTCGTTGCTAAACAATTAATTAATGGAAATAAATTGAAGAATTCGACAGTACTCACATCGCAAATTGTTTCTAGGCTTGTACTTGTATATTGTGAGATCATTGGATTGTTTATAAACGTAATTATGGTGGGGGCGGATATTTTGGGTATTATGAATTAAAATATTTCTGTATTTATTTCAGTTCTGCTTTCGGGTTGCTGTGCAGCTTTAATAGCAAACTATTCATCAGCCATTTTGGATGGAGAAAGATGGGCTGTTGTATTGATTGCCATTTTGGTGACAATTCTTGCTTTAATTATCTTCTTTATTCATCGACAACCGTTGTCAGATGAAAAATTGACTTTTTCTGTGAGTAATTAATATTGATTTGAGTGAGAATGATTGGAGGAACAATTTTTTTACCGTTTCCCAGGTACCTTTAATGCCATTCATACCAGCAATGAGCATTTTCTTCAATCTCTATCTCATGATGACTTTGAGACCAATAACATGGATAAGGTTTCTAGTATGGATTGGCGCTGGTAATTTGATTTTCGCAAATAAAATTACACTCCAGTCTCTATCATGACCTCAACTAATCGCCCAATGATTTCAGGTCTCGTTATATACTTTTCCTACGGTATTTGGAATAGCACACAGCGCAATAGAACACCTCCAAGAGAAAAAGAGGATGAGAAATACAGTGAAGGAGACTCTACCATTGCAAGCACTGTCCTGACATCCTCCTGTTCGACACGATTATAATTTTTATATTATTACAAAGAACAGACAAAAAAAACACCAAAATAATAATTTAACATATTCATTTCGATTAATCTTCAATTTATAATATGATATTATTAATATCATTTATCGAAAATTTTGATATAAATAATGATATATAGAAAATGGCAGCCATTTTGCAACGGCAGTCGGTATTACCGATCGTGTTTTTATTAGCAAGTCCCGATCATTGTTGTTTGGTGGCGCCACTGCATAACGACGGTTCGATCATCTCTCGCCCACTCACGCAAATTATATTCGCTCTCATTTTTGCACAGGTTTACTCTTCTCTCCCTTCCTAAGTCTCAAGGCATATATGTATGTGTATTTGCGTGTGTGTTCATCGGAAAATGCAATGCTTGCATGACATCCATGCATATCCATACACATATATACAATTGATATCTGCAATAATAATGGAGAAAAAATGGCGCTGGATGACGCGAATGAAGGTGCCGAAGGTCGATCATAATTCATTTCATAATTTCACAATATCATTCAGTATAATTGTGGATAATCAATCGGAAAAAAAAAAAAAAAACAAAAACACATCATTTAAATATACTCAATGAAACGTTACCAAAAAAAATCTAATATTTGTGGTTAGGTTGTTGCTTTCCAAATTTTTCTACGTATTTGTGATATTTAATTAGAACATACATAATCCAACATATATTTATTAATTCAATGCAACGATAAGAGACAGAAAACGAATTATTTGAGGTTAGAATTGTCATTTCATTTTTTAAGAATTGAAAGAATGTTTATCATCAACAAATTCTACAATGGAGGTGAGATTAATTATCAATGACTAATTATCCAAATAACTCCATTCATTTCACAGGGAAAAACAAATTAAAAAAACAATGGAATTAATTATTTCTTTCTTTTTGTTTCGACTTTTTTCTCAAGGTTGTGGAGCTATTTAATCGTTGGAATGAAAACATCGACACTTACGCAATTGAAGAATGGATTGGTCCAATATTGAATAAATACAATATATCAAATGAAATAATAATAGCATTATTAACGACATTAGTAATATTATTTATAATAATATCAGTAATATTTATTCGAAAATGGAAGAACAAGGAATTTCTACCGGAGGTGAAAGAGTTCGTTGGCGTTGGAAGTGGAAAGCCACGATTCCGTAAACGTGACAAAGTACTATTTTACGGACGTAAAATGTTACGTAAAGTTAAATCAATAAGTGGCCATGTACATTCAACAGGTCAAGGAAAAAAGCGTCGTGCAGTGATGCGTTTTGCTCGACGGCTTTTACAACTAAAGAAAGACAATGTCCCACAGCAATTGAAAGTACTTGAACCACCAGCTGAATATTTAGAGGAAGATTTGGGACCGGGTGAACGTGTACCACCCGATGCACTTTACATACTACAAAGTATACGTGTCTTTGGCCACTTTGAAAAACCCGTATTCCTAAAGTTGTGCAAGCACACAGAAATAATGAATTTATCAGCAGGTTCACCGCTATTCAAAATTGGTGATCCTGACGAAAATGTATTCATAGTACAGCAAGGCTTAGTCAATGTCTACATAACAGGTCCAGACGGTACACAAATTCCCCTAAAATATGTTAAGACCGGTGAATCAGTGACGAGTCTGTTAAGTTTCACTGATGTGCTAACAGGCCACACAAGCACATACAAAACCGTATCAGCACGCGCTGTTGAAGATTCAATTGTCGTCAAACTACCAATGTATGCATTCCAAGAAGTATTTCAAGATCATCCAGACGCATTCATCCGCGTTATCCAAGTGATAATGGTGCGTTTACAGCGCGTAACATTCACCGCGTTGCATCAATATCTTGGACTGTCAGCTGAACTAGTGAACCAAGGTGTACATAAAAAGAAACACAGTCCATTCTCAGGTTCACCAGTACGTTCGCGTACACGTGAAAATTTCCAAACGCAAACAAACGAAGCTGATTTCATCGACACTAACGAATCCACAACTATATTCGCCAGTCAACCAATGACAATTAATCCAAATGCACCAAAAAAATCGAAAGTTAATTCAAGTCCACAAATAAATCAATCAACAATACCGAATCAGGTGCCCGAATGCGATGGACATTGGTCTAATTCACCATTTTCAGCCCAAAGTACACAGCAAAATAATTCTGACAATAATTATAATTTTCATTCAACGCGCAAACGTTCAGCAAACGAAACACCATTTCAATCATCACAATTGGACGAAGCACACTTGGTACAAATAGCAACTGATGCATTTGTACGTGAGCTTGGATTAAAAGACGATTCTGTATTGAAAGACAAAGTGCAAATACGTGAAGTACCATCCGGCACATATTTAATGAAAGAGGAATCGAATAAAGACCTGGCATTGGTATACGTTGTGTCTGGTTCATTGCTAATAAGCCAACGGGTCGCTGAAGGTCGTGATGTAAACGAGGAAGTACATATGTTTAGTGCACATCAAGGGGAAATTGTCGGTGGATTGGCAGTGCTGACCGGCGAGCCATCATTCTACAACATTCGCGCCAAACATCCAAGCAGAATTGCATTGCTGAGCAAACAAACGTTTTTCGCGATAATGCGAGAGAATCCAACTGTTGTTTTACATGTAGCTAACACTGTTGTACGTAGACTGAGTCCGTTTGTGCGACAAGTAGATTTTGCGCTTGATTGGTTGTTTTTGGAAAGTGGTAGAGCAGTTTATCGTCAAGGCGACGAATCAGATTCAACATTTATTGTACTGAGTGGTAGGTTACGTTCTGTTATAACGCACAAAAATGGCAAGAAAGAGTTGGTGGCTGAATATGGTAAAGGTGATTTGGTTGGAATTGTTGAAATGGTAACGCAAACAGCGCGATCAACCACTGTGATGGCGGTGCGTGATTCCGAATTGGCCAAATTACCAGAGGGATTGTTCAACGTTATTAAGTTACGTTATCCAATAGTTGTTACGCGATTAATTAATTTATTGGGACATCGGATATTGGGTACATGGCAACAGGCAACAACAAGACCGTCAGCGACTGCGTCACATCAACGCACCGCTGCGGCGACTGTTGATGCACGTCCATCGCAAGTTAATTTCTCAACTGTTGCCATTGTACCGGTGTCTGAGGATGTTCCGTTAACAGCATTCACTTATGAATTATATCATTCGCTGTGTGCTATTGGTCCGTGTTTGAGATTAACTTCAGATGTGGTGAGAAAGACTTTGGGTGGAAGTATCATGGACGCGCCGAATGAATATCGTTTAACCAGTTGGTTGGCACAACAGGAAGATCAACATCGCATTTCACTTTATCAATGTGATTCGGGTTATACAGCTTGGACACAGAGATGTGTTAGACAAGCGGATTGTATTTTAATTGTTGGACTGGGTGATCGACCACCAATTTTGGGCAGGACTGAGAGGGAAGTGGAGAGATTGGCTATGAGGACACAGAAGGAATTGGTGCTGCTGCATCAAGAACAGAGCGGACAAAGACCGAGTAATACTGTTGAATGGTTGAATATGAGGAGCTGGGTTTCCAGCCATCATCATATTCAATGTCCGAAGAGAATGTTTACTAGGAGGTCGCAATATCGAATTGTAAGTTCGCATGAATAAGAGTTAGAATGATTGTACATTTATTTTGATCATGGGTTCGCCTTTCATGTTCTTTGAACAGAATGAACTCTATTCCAAAGTCCTGATGTCAGAGCCAAATGTCCACAGCGATTTCAGTCGACTGGCACGTTGGTTGACTGGTACCTCAGTCGGTTTAGTTCTTGGAGGCGGTGGTGCTCGTGGTGCTGCGCATATTGGAATGCTGAAGGCAATTATGGAAGCCGGAATACCAATTGATATGGTGGGTGGTGTAAGTATTGGATCGTTCATGGGCGCTTTGTGGTGTATGGAAAAGAATATTACTACGACAACACAAAAAGCAAGAGAATGGTCAAAGGTAAGAGAAGAAAGAATTATTAATATTATAATTAATTTAGTATTATGAGTGGTAAACAATGCAGATATTAATTCCCTTAATTCATATGTTAAACTCGAATAGAAAATGACACAATGGTGGCGACAAATATTGGATTTAACATATCCAATGACGTCAATGTTCTCCGGTCGAGATTTTAACAAAACAATTCAAGCAACATTTGGCGATACATATATCGAGGATTTATGGCTGCCGTTTTTTATTATAACCACTGACATCACAGCTTCATGTATGCGCACGCACACACATGGTCCGTATAAAAAACAAAATCAGAAAAAAAAAAAGAAAAGAAAGAAACACCGAAATTTATATTACCAAAAACAATTTTTTCGTTTCGTTTTATTTTATTTTTCTTTTTCTCGCCATTTCTTTTTTTTTTTCTAACTCGTAATTAGAATTTCTCACTAGTTTAAAAAGCAATAGTCGCAATCAAACAATTTTCCCGCTTCTCTACACTTTTTTTTCTATCAATTTCCTATTTGTCCTTTAAGAAAAAAAGTGGAGCCATTTAAAATTATTCAAATCTCGCACTCGTTTATTTTTTTCAAATACTTTTATTACATCAATTTGCATGTTTGAATTATATTTGTTTCTTAGTTAAATTATATAAACGGAAAAGATATTTATTTTTCCAATTGACGAGAGCGAGTTTCACATTAAATAAATAAATAAATGAGAATGGATTGAATGAAGTAAAAATTCGGGTTGACGTACTCGACGTTGTTTGGGTCAGGCTATAAATAAAAACGAATCATAAAACAATAACAATAAAATATTTATCATCAATTATTAATAATAACGTGAAGAAATTCGAAAAAAAAAAAAAAAAATAGAGAAAACAGTGGAAACAAACGTGATAATAATTCTATTTATTTATTTATTCATATTTTTTTCCACCCTTTCTATAAATATGAATTCACATATTTAATTTTCATCCCCATTTATTCGAAATTTTAAATGAAAAATTTTTTTCTTATTTTTTTTTTGTGTATAAAATTACGTATATATACGTGTTTAGGATCGCTGTGGCGTTACATTCGGAGTTCGATGTCATTGTCTGGTTATATGCCACCGTTGTGCGACCCAACCGATGGCCATCTACTCCTCGACGGCGGGTACGTCAATAATCTGCCAGGTAATTTTAAATTCTACCGCAAAATAAGAGATAAATAAAGCCTAAAGGAGATATTTTTAATATATGAATAATTGAAAAAATAATGATTTGTATCATTGAGAAAAGAGAGAGGATGTAGGTGAAAACGCCGAAAAAATTTTTACTTTGATAAATTCACGAAAAAAAAAAAAAAAAAAATGATTTTGATTATTTTCAAATGTTGGATACATGAAAATGATTATTTATTCGTGGTGTTTTATTTCTACTTTTTTTTTTCAACGTTGTGAAACTCGATCTCGTCGATGAAAGGATGTCCCACAGTGATTGGATAAATTAATTTCATTCAGAGGAAGAAAAATGATGTGTGAAACAATTTTATTGCTTTAATTTTGTTTTTCATTTGGATTTAATTTATTCGTTTTTTTTGTCTCTTTTTTTTTTTTTTTTCTCATTGAATATGACAAAAAAATAAATTAGGATTGCTGTGGAAATATATACGATCCAGTATGACAATTGCTGGCGTTTTTCCGCCAGTTTGCGATCCACTTGACGGACATCTTTTGGTCGACGGGTGTTATGTTAACAATGTTCCAGGTATTAATTAATTAATGTAAATAAATAGTTATTGATTTGTATTCTTTGTTTCAAGTTGAAAGAGATAGTGAGAATAGATTATTCATATAGAAGTTATATTTTTGGTATTTATTTTAAATTATTATTTGAAATAAATAAATTTAGACGATTGCAATTAAATTGACATTAATTAATTGAATACTGTCCTTTTTTTTTTTAATCTGGTGTTTGGAATAAAAAAAAATTAAGCGGACATAATGCTGCGACAAGGAGCACACCATATTTTAGCGATTGATGTTGGCTCTCAAGACGACACAGATTTAACAAATTATGGTGATTCATTGTCGGGCTGGTGGTTATTATGGAAACGATGGAATCCATTTGCGACACCGGTTAAAGTACCGAATTTACCTGATATTCAATCGCGTTTGGCCTATGTCAGTTGTGTACGACAATTGGAAGAAGTTAAATCGTCAGATTATTGTGAATATATTCGTCCACCAATTGATAAATATAAAACATTGCAATTCGCTAATTTCGATGAGATTAAAGACGTGGGTTATCATCATGGTATGTATTTTAGTTTCTTTTAAATACTAATTTTGTATATATGATGTTTGATCAAAGAGAAAATAAACACCAATATTTTTTATTTATTTATCTTGTTGCTGTACTTTAAAGGTAAAACGTACTTTGAGGGTCAATCGAAAGCAGGTTTTTTGCCACAATTTCACGCAGATCGTGAAATAGCCAAAGCGATGAGGGCAAAAACTCAAGCGGTTAATCAAGATTCAATTTCCTCATATACTTTCACTGATTTAGCACAAATGGTGTGTAAAGTATCACATGGTAATCGTTATGATTTGGATATTGACACGGATTCAGATGAGTTTGAGGAATATGAAGCGGATATGGAGGAGGATGCGCAAGAAGTTGGTTATGCATCAGAACCTACCGCTGGAATTTTGGATCAGGTATATAAATTGAATATTTTCGTATCCAAAAAATTCATCTTTTATTATCAAGTACGTTATTTAATAATTTTTTTTTTCTTTTTCCTCTATTCTAGAGTCCCGAAGACAATCGTATGCGAAGACGGCACGGTGTATCATTAAGTTTGTCCGACACTGAAGCCGAATCGGATATAGAATATCGAAAAAAATTATTTTGACAAGTGAGAAAATAAAGAAACCAAAAAATCAAAAAAAAAATATTTTAATAACAATCAATCCGGCTACCCTGCACGTTCTTGTTAATGAGTAAATCACAACGACCACAATCAGATCATTGATCTTCATATCTCAGTCACTTTCAATCAATTATTTTAAATTACGAGATTCAAGATTCACATTTTTTTTTCCCCCCTTTTTCAAACATCTGTGCTCATTGTTAAGTTTGGATCGAGCACTGACAACGCCGCGCCAACCAAATGCAACGAGCCAGTGATCAACAAATCAATTTTACGATTATCATTCATACAATCATCATTCAGTTGGTATTTATCTTTAATTAAATTTAATGCGTTGTTAACTGATGTCGCGTGAAATCCATTCTCGCCCCAATGACTACAATTACTTTCACACAAATTAATTTGTCGACTTGTTGGATTTAATCTATTTTCTTGATCAGAATTGTCACCCACTCCCGATACATTCGGTACAAAAAATGCCGAATCAAAATTCAACGGTTTGAGTATATTCAAAAATCCAATAACGTCTCTGTTCCCCAGAACATTGAACATCAATACACGTTTATATTTTTTTTTATTGTTCATCGTAGCATTATTGAACCATTCGATACATCCGCGCAAACTTTCAATTGTATGTGCTCCATCTAAATAAAAATTGATGCATTTACCGCGTAATAATTGTGTGCGCCCTGGCCATTTGCAACTCTTTAACGCCAATTCAACTTTGTTTATATCAATTTGTAACTTATCATCGCAATCCGATTCGATACAATCGTTTTTACTGATATTGTTGTTTGTTTTTGATATTAACCATACGTTTGATAATTGAATAGCTAATGACGCATTGTAATATTGTATATCTGCAGAAATCGCGAGAGTTGGGGGGTTTTTTTTGAATTGATAATTTGAAATTGGTGGAACAATATTTAATTGACAATTCTTTTCAATTGCACGTTGAAAAAGCGTTGACATTGCTTCGGATGATTGTGGTACGGTAAATGCTGGTACATTATTTTTAAATATACCGGACTTCTGATACGCAATTGCTTTTACATTATCTCCAAGTAACGCGGTATGGTCTAGATCTAATCTCGTTATACCGACGCATACAGGATTGCGTATAATATTGGTGCAATCATGTATACCACCAATACCAACTTCAATTATTGCAACGTCGACTGCTGAATTTAGAAATACGTGGAACATAACTAGAGTCAGAAATTTAAAATATGCCGGCATATCTTCTTCGTGTGAACGCTGGTCCATTAATTTCTCGTATACTATACGAAAGTAATTGGCGAATTTTTTTTCACAAATCGGAATGCCGTCTAGCATTATTCTCTCGCGAACTGATACTAGATGTGGGGATGTATATAGACCCGTTTTATATCCATGCGAACGTAATATTGCATCAATGTATGCGCATGTTGAACCTTTACCTTTTGTTCCAGCAACGTGGATTATCGATAATTTGCCCAATTGTTCGAGATTTATTCCAGATCTGGTGAAAGAAAAAAAATGGTGCCGATAAATAAAGTCAGAGAAATAATTGTTGATAATTATTTTCCAATCTGGAGCCACACAAAAAATTACCTCAAGAGATATTTTTTCATCTCATCCAAATTTTTATTATAAATTGCGTCATGTTTTGGTGCAGTACGGAGATACGCATCGTTCGACTGCAAATTATTCAATGCTTTAATAGCATCCTGAAACAATGGAAAAAATTATACACAAAATAACAATAACAAACAAATGAAGAAGATTTTGTGAACACTAATTGTTCATTTGACTCACTCGATAGGTTACTGTTGTACTTATGTTGCTGTATCGCATTGTGACAATGTATCTGCTGAATTTCTTAGAGGATTTACTGATGATTAATCTTAAACTATTCATATTACATAATAAGTAGATATGAATAATAATTTCTTTTCTATTTTATTTCTTTTTCTTCTCTCGATAACATTCTCATACGTATGTTGGATGAGGCGGAGTTATTACGTTTTCGATTTAGAATCATGGCTTAGGCCCGCCATTTTGTGTTCGACCAATCGCATTAGAGTGTAGCTTACTTCAAGATGATGGACACCAATAATTGCACACATGAAACTCGAAGGCAATAGTCGATAGTATCAATTATTGGGACGAAAGTGAAATATTGAATGTTATTTTTTCTTCAAAAAATACAATATTAATTATTTATGTTCATGATTGTTTAATACAAAATTGAGGTTAGGGACACGTTGTTGAATATATTAAAAGATTTAACCAACTTAACAGCACGTGTTCAACATGGCGTGTACGCGAGATAAAAACGACACAAAATAACCGAAATTATATCGAATCGAATATTTATTTCGATGGCGGCATCCATTTTGTTTACACTGTTGGTCAGTTATTGCGACTAACCAAGTGATAGTGTTTGAAATTGGGGCAAGCGATGTCTTGCATTTATGATTCGAATTTAATTATTTCATATGCGAAATTAATTGATAATGCAGACACGTTTCGTCAATATTAATTTTGAATGCAATGATCTATTGACTTGTTAATAATTGAGATTGACAATAGAATCTGAAATAAAAGTAACACTACTTATCCATAATCATCAAGCGTAAACAATAGTACATATTACTTTTTTCTTATTTACATTATGTGGAGGCCCATAGCGTGTAAAATAGGTTGAAATTAAATTCATGTTTATCAATAAAAATATGAATAGAAACTTGGATTTTGCTGACTTGTTGAGTGTATATAAGAACTAAAAATGATACCGTTGATGATAATTAATGTATAATTTCTTTAGCACTATTTTCCGTTACCGGCTTTTCATTTTCAGCCGCATCCTGGGAATCCATCTCTAACAGTTTCGCGAAACTGAGACCTCTGATATCTTGCGCTGTGAGAAATACACCGAACTCACGTTCCAATGTTTGTTTAATTTCAACTGCCATCATTGAGTCCATGCCAAGCTCCGACAAGGCTGTCTGATGACTGATCGCTTTTGCATCTTTCAAGCTCATGATATTGAGAACAGCATCAACGATATTGACAGATCCCGAGTTACCCGCTTTCTTTTCTGCAACAACCATACTCGAGACAATGGGTTCACTTTGTGTGAGAAAACCATCGAGCTCTTGAAGACATGATGATATTCTTTGCTGTAAAGTTCCACCAATAACAAGTTCTTCATTATTATCCTGCATATCAGCAACCAATCCAACATCTCCAATAGCTCCCCATTGAATAGCCAACGCTGGAAGTCCTTGGGCAGCACGCGTTTCACAAATTCTTTCCATCACTGAATTAGACATACCATAATTAGTCTGCCCGGCATTACCACGACCGCAAGATACAGATGAAAATACCACAAAGTGTCGGAGTTGTGGGCAAACTTTTCGCGAAAGTTCATCAGCAACTTTTGTACTCCATGCTTTTGATTTGAAAGACTCCTCGAATTGATCAGGAGTTTGATTTTCCCACAGTCCGTCTTTTAACACCACTGCTAGATTAAATATTGCATCAACTGGTGCAAGATCTGTTGCTATTTTCAGAATTTCTGCGCAATCTTTACGCACTGCTGCGTCTTTTCCGGAAACTATGACTACACGTGCTCCATAGCTTCGCCACAATGCCACTCGCATACGTTGATATCCATTTTTGAGACCTGATCGTGATGTTAAAATGAGATTTCGAGCACCGCGTAAGACTAACCAGTCTGCTAACTCCAGTCCAAAACCACCGAGGCCTCCGAATATAATGTAACTACGTTCTGATGAACAATGATACCGCGGTACTGCTACAATAGAACTGTCCTGGATATTTTTCTCATCCAAGACATTGATGATAACTTTGCCAATGTGTTTTCCAGCGGCCATATAACGGAATGCCGCCTCCACTTGGCTCTTAGGAAACACTGTTCTAGTAAGTGGCTTTATCGAATTATCATCCAAGCCTTTTTGGAAGAGAGCTTTCAAGTTAACCTTCCGATCTGGCGGCGCGTCAAATAAATTGTCCAATAGTATTCCATGAAAACTAATTCCTCTTCGGAATGCCGCCATGCTTATCGGACTGTCGTTCGCCATATCAAACTTTCCAATCTCTAAGAATTTACCACCATTAGCAAGACAACGAATTGACCCTTGGAGCTTCTCTTCAGACAATGAATTCAACACAATATCAACGCCACGTCCATTAGTCTGCTCGAGAATGAGCTGTTCAAAACTCATATCACGTGAATTTCCAATATGACTATCAGAAATTTTTGGGAATCTTTCTCTTATGAATCGTCGCTTGTCAGGTGTTCCAACAGTTGTGAATACTTCACAGCCTTCGTTGAGGGCTAAAGTAATGGCTGCTTGACCGACACCACCTGAACCAGCATGAATTAGAACTTTATCACCTTTTTTCATATTCCCGCTGAAATATAGAGCGTAATAGGACGTTGCGTAAACACACGGTACTGTTGCAGCGTCTTCCATTGTCCAGTTCTTTGGAACATACCACGCGAGATTGCGATCAATTATAGCTTTATTAGTGAGTGCCTGAGACGAAATGAGACCCATGATTCTACGTCCAGCTGAATCAACACCGCAATATTCAAAACCGAGGATACATTCTTCTTGTGTTCTTGTTTTTGCTATAACTTCAGCTGCAAGTTTACCACTCGCCAACATTATATCGCGGAAGTTGATAGCCGAATAAACAATTTGTACAAGATCTGGGTGTTCAAATTCAGGTTGAATTGGACCTTCAAACCACTGGAATGAACTCAAATCACCGCGTGACAATTGATTTGCCCAGGCATGACTACACAAACGTGGTGCTGGCGGTGAAAGCTTAAAATGCCGATAAGATCCCCATTTACCATTTGGTCTTAGGACATTCAGTGCGAGATCCAAGTTGAGATGATTGGCATACAGAGAATCGGATAGAGAAAAGTTTGGTGCTTTCTCATCTTGAATTAAAATACCCCGCACCATTTCACCACCGGGTTCTTTTCTCAAACAATTAACTAAACCCAATACACCGTTTTCAAGTTGTTTTTCGCTAACAACAAGAATTCGAGCGTTCCCACTGGACTCATGTTCAATGCTTGCCTTCATTGCTGACTTCAATTCATCAACCCAAGCAAATGTATCATTACGCACTTTAATAATTGCCGAATTTTCTGGCAATTTTTGTCGCTTTCTCAATAATAACAGCATCGATTTGTTCACTATTTTTTCAAAGATGATATTCAAATTGTGTTTTTTTGCCGACGTAATCAAGTCATCAATAATTCCAGATTCAAGAGTCAATACAAACCCACCGTCTTTTAAGGAATGTAACAATTGCGTTAGTAATTCAGATTTTTTTTGTGATAAAAGATTGTGACCGGACAAAAGAAGTGCATTCACATTAGCTGGAAGCTTTTTCCAATTCAGAACACTAATATTTTGCGGAAGGCTGCCTTCGTCTAATGTATTATCACCAGTTAAAATACTGACATCAGCTTGAATAAGTGGAAGATTATTCAGAGTTTCTAAAATTGTCAGTGACATGAGATCAGTCATTGAATTATCATGTTCTTCAGCTACTTCGAATGTTTTCACTCTTATAGTCATATGATTTTCCAATGCTATATGTGTTGCTACATGTACTGCTTCAGCTAGTGGCATCCCAGCGCGATCATGATGAGTTATAAATTTGTACGATTCTAGAACAGGATTGCCAACAGGTTTCTTACGAGGAATCGCACCTGCCTGTAGACCACGAATTTCGATGCCTCCAGACGTTATTGAATTCAATGTTTTATTACAGTACACCGTAAATTCTACAAACAGAAAAAAAAAAGAATATTATCATAAATACACCAGGGAATATCCAACTAAAAATTATATAGATGAAATTTCCTAACCTTTGCTATCACTCGGCATTTTCCGAACTTGTTCAACATGCTTTCTGCAATCTATTACAAGCTTCTGAATTCTTGTTGGAACACGAAGACCACGTGAATCTATTCCAAGAATTTGAATTTGCAGCATATTATCCATGAATGCGACCCAATTATTCGACCATGTTATTGTGGCTTTTGAGCCAGTAGTTGTAGCACTTCTGACACCTTTAAATAGACCCTCATAATGATAACCCCGTAGTCGTAGTTCTTTATAAAAATCTTTGGAAGACATTTCTTCTATTTCATTATTCTCTAGAGTTCCTGGATCCAATTTCTCCATAGACGGATTCCGCGTGGAATGAACATGTCCTGTAACAACAGCAGCACCTCCCTCCATGACCTCAAACATACCCGTGCCCTTTTGAATTGTCACCATAAGCTCCACGATACCCCGCTTCGGTAATGTTGTGGCACGAAGAAATTTAACATCTTGGAAAACAATTGCAAGTTGAGTGTGATAGCTGCCTTCCATCATACCAAGCGTTTCCCAAACAAATGCAAGATATCCCGTGGCAGGCAACAGATTACGGCTATCGATAATGTGACCCGCCATATACTCGTAATCTTCGTTGAGCAAATCTACCTCAACCATTCTCTCACCCGATGGCAGATCGTCAAATCCTTCGGACGATGTGACATACCACTTGTCTGAATGTTCCCATTTTATCAGAGGTGAAATCATTGGTGTGCCACGAGAAACGGGAAATTCAACAGCTGGATAGAGATTCGATATCATAGGTTGTAAACCAGCATTAAATAGTTTACCAATGGCTTGTAAAAATACGGCAAGATTGTCTTTGTGGCCGCATTGGGACAATGAAATATTCGTGACATTAGGATTAAGAGACCTCTTCACGATTTGTTGGAGCACTCCGTGCGGTGAAATTTCAATTGTAATTGCATTCTTTGGTATAATGCTTAACGTTTCTTCAAAAAGTACAGAACTTAGGAGATTATTTGTGTGATATTCAGCCGATGATAAGCAAGCTTCAGGTGTTGTCCATTTATTTCGATGCACAGTAGTGCTCAGCCATTTTGTACTTCTTGATTTAGGCGTGGGGATGATTCCTCGGAGATATTTAAGCAGTTTGGTTCCAACATCAGAGACATACCGACTGTGATAAGCGATGTTGCTGCAAGGGATCTCTTGAGCAGGTATTTTATTTGCTTGAAGATGTGAGACAAAAGATTTTATTGATTTAGACGGTCCACTGACTGTTGAATTATCGGGAGTGTTGTGGTATGCTACGTCGATATCAGACGGACAGATATCTTTGATGTCTTCATAACCCAGCGCCACAGTTGCCATGGATCCATTAATCGTGTCAGTTTTAATGGTCGCTAGACCTCGAGAATAAGCTGCCAATATCATTTGTTCCGCGGTGAAACAACCATCAGCATAAGCGCATCCTAATTCTCCCATTGAATGTCCGACTATGAGGTCAGGAGCAATATTAAGTGAGGTGAGAAGATCAACAAGACCAATTTGTACAGCAGCGATTCCCACATAGGAATTTAAAATATTGTCAATTGTCGATTTATTCGGATTTGTTATGATATCATAGATATCAACGCCATGCGGTTTTAGAACAACGTCACATTTTTTTATAGCGTCAGCGAAAACAGGAAATCGCAATAGTTCTACGCCCATAGCCGGCCACTGCGATCCAATACCAGAGAAAATGAAACAGACTGATCGTTTCGTGCGACAGCAAGGTTCAATTTCCTTAATACGTTTTTCTGGTGAAATATTATTTCCCAAAATGGTATAGCCTCTGTATGGATGTCCAGGTATCACATCAGCATGAATATCATGGAGTAGCTTGGCATATTCAACATCGACCGGTCGATTTGAAATCTGGTGATAAATCATCGGAGAAAAAAAATAAACTTCACTGTGCTTTCTTCGCTAAATTAGTTAAACATCAACTTACATCTTGTATTATAGTGTTTACTGCTTCCTCAGTTCTGCCGGAGACTGCAACAAGCCTTGGTAAATTATCTTGCGGTGCGCCGCCATTAATTTTACTCTTTGGATTAGATCGGAGAAGGACATGTGCATTGGCACCACCGAAACCGAATGAACTGATGGGAATGTTTCCACCTTCCCACGGAGTTGGTTCAGTGACCACTTTCAAACGTCCTTCTGCTAAACCTTTCACACCCTCACGCGGATTGTTATAGTGAATATTTGGTGGTATCATATCTATTTCATTAGTTATTACAACTTTGGCAATAGAACACATTCCACTTGCTGGCTCTGAGTGTCCCAAATTGGACTTGACTGATCCAATTCGCAAAGGTTTTTTACGATCTGAGCAAAATATAGTGTCAATAGCAGACAACTCTTCTGGATCACCAATTCTCGTACCAGTTCCATGAGCTTCAATGTATGTCATACTGTTCGGTGATATTTTACACTCGTCGTAAAATTCTTTCAGTAAGACACCTTGCATTACGCGCGACGGAAATGTAATGCCCTCCTCTTTGAATCCATCACAATTGGTTTTAGCATGTACAACTGTTGCGTAAATGCGCTTGGCATCTTTAGCTTTTTGTAAGAACGCTACACTGATAGCCTCACTCCGAGCATAGCCAGTAGCATTAGCATCGAAACATCTACATCCACCTTCCACTGATAGAACACCTGAAAGTTTCATTGGCTCTAAAAACTCTCCCTAAAATTGATGATAATTAACTACTTGAACATGATACATTATCGTCTCATTACAGTGATGATAATCATCCGACAACTTGTTAATTTATATTTTCAATGTGAGGATTTGGATTATTTCAACTGTTACCTAATCGATAGAATCGAAATGACGTGTGAGGATAGAGACATATGTTGGCACCACCAACAAGCGCCGCGTCACATTGTCCATCGCGTATTGCTCTGTAGGCCTGTTCCATTGCGAACATACTTGAGCTACAAGCAGTATCAATGGTATAACTTGGACCAGTAATACCGAGCCAATGTGATATTCTATTGGCAAACATAGCTTTGCCACAGCCAGTGATACCAGATCCTCTGACCTGTTACAATGATAAATTTCAAAAAATCCAACCTATTCAATTGAACTTCAGTACGATGTTGCCTCCGTAATTCTCTATCTGTGGAGCTTTGACTCCCATCACAATTGGTTATATGTAATAGACAAAAATTACGGTGGCAACATTGTAAATGTATCTATTAATAAATTGTACCCATGGCTTTTCATACAACCATGTTATTGCGGCCTCTGAATAACATGCACCAATGAAGACACCTGTTTTTGATCCTCGCAATTGCAGAGGATTAATACCAGCATCTATTACTGCCTCATATGCGTGCTCCAACAACATTCTGACCTGTGGATCCATTGTGTGTGCCTGTTTGAAATCAATTCCGAAAAAATCGGCATCGAATTTATCGACATCATTTACTTTGCCTAGTTGACGAGGGATTTCAAGATGATCTGTAAGACAAATATGAATTCATTGTCGGTCAGAACAAATGATAGAGATCAAGGTGAGAAATGTTTTTTTTTTCACCAACCCAATTTCCAACGACGATCGTCACTGGTTATTAAATCAACTTTATTCAGCAGATTCTCCTGAAGATGTCTCATATTATCGGATTCAGGAAATCTTCCTGCCATTCCTGAGATTACAATTTCGTCACCGGCATCCATCATTCCTTGTGTGCAAGGATTGAAAACGGTACGCCCTTCGTTCACTTTATTCTTCATGTTCACACGTTTAATTTCTTCACAAAAAATTCCGTGATGCAATATTGATGTTTCCAATACGACTTGGAACTGAATGATGAGTATTACCGCAGTGATGCAGTAGTTTATATAAAGGTCAGACACTCCTAAACATTTGGCGGAAAGTTGAACTGAAATATTCAGTAATTTAATTGCATGTATGAAGTTGCTTTTAATTAAAGTTTAAATTAACCCCTAATCGATAAGTCTATTTGATTAACATTATGCAGTATTAGATGTACACGTCATATTTGTGAGCTGATTCATGATTTTGAATATTTATATGACCATATAATACTCTCGAATCTCCCATCGCGAATGAAAAAATTACTACTTCAGTTTGAAGTAGTAATTTTTGTTTATAAAATATGGTTGTTCATAAAATATGCTCATCAGTTCAACAAATCTGAATCAATCCAGATTTTTTTCACATTTCGGATCATTTCAGATTTGGGATGCTGATGATGACGATAAAATAAATCATCATCTATGTCCAGTTACATTCGTCCTGATTGAAATGGATATCAAGGAACATGAAACGAGAAGGATAATTATTCCCAATTATTATACATTAATTATTCCAGCATGTGAGCTGTAGAATTCATTGGGGATAATGACTGAAATATTTTTTTTATGATGATGGACTTGAACCTTTGACCCTCGGGTTATGAACCAAAGACGGTATATGTGCGCCATCCTGTAGTAGTCAAGGATGCATTCTTGAATAACTAGAAAATTCTTGGAACATGCTTGTAAGAATATTTGTGGAATAATCAGTTAATAATCGCAATTCAACGATTACAAAAAAGTTTTCAGTTACTCTCTTTGAAAATTCTTGTACGGATTGCCAAAGTTAATATTCGATGATGAATATTGAAAGGAGAATGAAAATTAATGCAAATAAAATCCACAATAAAAAATTTGCATTCTAACACAAATTTTCATACTGCTATATAATTAGCAGATAGAAAAATAATCAAATATCCGATTGATATGATATAATCGCCAATCTATCGATCAACTATGGACCTGTGTAAATTTAGCGCCTCATCTAATGAATTCCGAGATGATAATAACCTTATTTGATAGGTCTCCTTTAGGTCCGTTAAGGTCCACTAAATTTTTTGTTAGGTCCCCTATTGTTTTTTTTTTAAATAATTTTTTTAATTTGCCTTGAAAAAAATTCATATTTTAGCACCTCATTCATCGTCAAATAGTTTCTTTTATCATTCTTTCATTTATTATCGTTAGGTCCGTATTGGTCCATCATTTTTATTGCAATATTATTTGTTTCAAATGTTTTATTATTAATTATAAATTAATTGGGATCCACGCGTGCGCACATCACACTTACTTTCTGCCTGGCGCGAAATTTAAATACTCGCCTCCTCTCCGTAAAGCATTCCATCAATACATTATTAAATATGTTAACTGATATTATAATGCTTTGTTAAAATAAATAATTACTGCAAATATTTAATGAATATTTAGTAAACTGTTACATTCACGGGGGGTGAATTTATCAGGTCTCCTTTGACTTTTTTTGCGTATGAACAGAAGTGTCCTTCATTTATATCAAAACTTTACTCAAACATAAATCTCAAAAAAATTAAACAAAATTTTATTTTTAATTACAACAATTAAATCGAAATTATCTACACGTTTTAATATCACAAATAATTTTCTCGATTTTCTAAACGGACCTAACGGAGACCTATCGATTAAGGTCATTATAATCTCGGAATTTATTAGATGAGGTGCTAAATTTGCATAGGTCAACTATGGTTCATGCGTATAATATATCGATATGTGATACGGTAGCCATCGAAGCGGCCATTTTGCCCCGTCAGTAATGAAGCTGTCTTCCCATGAATATAGTCGGCAATGTAGGATGTGTGCCGATAAGAATGCGAACCAGCAGATTGCACACTGACCCACCGGTAATTATGGCGAAAATTCGGTTGCAAAGGAAAAAACAATGATGCAAATATTAATGGCGTTTTGTTGATCAATCTGTATACACTTTGGATTGTATTTAACATGAATATTCACAATGATCGAGACAAAGGTTACAGTACATTATATACATTGCTATATGATATATTCTCTTTGCATTCTATCTTCTCCTGAATAATTTATGAATCGATAACGGTATGATGTGTACCATCGCCTTTTTTCGTAATGACCTTTTGTATTTGTGCAGGTTCCACAGTCTTTAAGTCATAAGCCCAACCAATCTTCGCAAACATATCTATGTAGAATGTCGTAGAATTGAAGAAAAAACTTTTGAGTTCGGCTGCTTTGTAATCCCATGGAAAAACATGATGATAATTATGCCATCCCTCACCATTTGTGAGAAAAGCAGTGTAAATATTTTCCGTTGGTGGAATAGATCTTTATCGAGACATGCAAGAACATTAATAATATCCAATAATACTGGACCAATGTGGATTATTATTTTACTGTTACTCACTTATCGTAACTGCGATATCCGAACATATGATTGAAACTGTTAATGGCAGATGCAGCATTCAACGTCAGTGTAAAGCGCATGAATATTTGAGATATAAGTGCCAGTTTCAAATCTTGATTGAAAAAGTAGACAGGGATGAACACTGGTATGATTACGGTTAAGAGAATTCTCATGATGAGATGGTGCCTAATGAATCAAAGTATTAAAATGAAAACTCCAAACTATCATTTTATATTCACTCGAACTTTTTAATATTATTCCATACCCATCGAAGAATTTTACAACTGGATCTTGCTCGATATCACTCACGTCAATTCCTCTACCGGCTTTCAACACTTTATCATTTTTTTTCATCATCAACCATCCATTATGGCTGTACCAAAAACCACGTCTGCTATTATGTGGATCTGCCTCAGTGTCTGAATACTTGTGATGTACTCGATGATCTCTTGTCCATGATAAAATTCTATTCAGTCCAGAAGCGTAATAAAGGGTAGCAAGTAAAATTCGTAATGGTAATTTGGCTTTGAATGAACGATGTGCCCAGAGACGATGAGCCCCAGCAGTGATTCCAACGGTCGTTATGTGAAACATTAATATTGCTATGAATCAAAATTAAAAGGTTTTGAAATTTCGCATTTTGTCTCTAATACAACGTGATTGTTTTCAAAGATTAATTCAGTTGGTATACACATACCCCATAATACAAGAAATTTATGGGTCAAATATGGAAATGTTAGAAAATAATATAGAGAACCAGTATGCAATAATACGATGATAAGGACATTTGGAAACCAAACGATATTCGTCTCCGCTTCATACCAACGCAATTGTTTTATTGATGTTTCCGACTGTATGAGGTTTTTATCCATGGTTCTACAATAATATCAAAGATCAAGAAATTATTCTTTTGTTTGCTCGTGTTTATAACTCACTTAATATTTGACTCCAATTCCATTTTATATGATTATTCGTTTAGTATGTTTGACAGAAATTATTCACAATGAAGGCTAAAGTGTATTTGAGGACATGCAGCGATGTACGGCAACTTAAATGCAACTTTCAATTAAATGGATCGTCAAAAATGCATAATAGCGTCGGAATTCATAATGAAAGCATGAAGTCATGTGGGAAATATGCAAAAATATAAATATTATGCAGTCAAGTTATGGGATAACTTCAGGCGTTACTTGAATTGTTCGTCAAGAATTACAAAGCAGTTGCGGATCATTATTTCAATTTGAACTTTGATAGAAATTTGCATGCATTGCCTGACTACAAGAATGACGAATAATATTCAATGTGGGACAATTGGCAATGTAATCAAAGCCAAGGTTAATGAGAAAGGAAATAGAAATTGTATGTGAACGTCTTGTATATGACGACAGCAAGAAATATTAAAGATCATGAATAATATTTACTTCGTCTAAACCAGATTCGTGTATTATTCCAGTACACAGGACGTTCATTTTGACGTATTGGCTGAACTGCCTTTGACCTGTTACAATGACAAATTAAAAAAAAGCCAACCTATTTGATTGAACTTCAGTACGATGTTGCCTCCATAATTTTCTATCTGTGGAGCTTCGACTCCCATCACAATTGGTTATATGTAATAGACGAAAACTACGATGGCAACATTGTGAATGTATCTATTAATAAATTGTACCCATGGCTTTTCATACAACCATGTTATTGCGGCCTCTGAATAACATGCACCAATGAAGACACCTGTTTTTGATCCTCGCAATTGCAGAGGATTAATACCAGCATCTATTACTGCCTCATATGCGTGCTCCAACAACATTCTGACCTGTGGATCCATTGTGTGTGCCTGTTTGAAATCTATTCCGAAAAAATTGGCATCGAATTTATCAACATCATTTACTTTGCCTAGTTGACGAGGGATTTCAAGATAATCTGTAAGTCAAATATGAATTTATTGTCGGTCAGAACAAATGATGGAGATCAAGGTGAAAAATGTTTTTTTTTCGCCAACCCAATCTCCAACGACAATCGTCACTGGTTATTAAATCAACTTTATTCAGCAGATTCTCCTGAGGATGTCTCATATTATCGGATTCAGGAAATCTTCCTGCCATTTCTGAGATCAAAATTTCTTCACCGGCATCCATCATTCCTTGTGTGCAAGGATTGAAAATAGTACGCCCTTCTTTCACTTTATTTTTCATGTTCACACGTTTAATTTCTTCACAAAAAATTCCGTGATGCAATATTGATGTTTTCAATACGACATGGAACTGAATGATGAGTATTACCGCAGTGATGCAGTAGTTTATATAAAGGTCAGACACTTCTAAACATTTAGAGGAAAATTGAACTGAAATATTCAGTAATTTAATTGCATGTACGAAGTTGTTTTTAATTAAAGTTTAAATTAACCCCTAATCAATAAGTCTATTTGATTAACATTATGCAGTATTAGATGTACACGTCATATTTGTGACCTGACTCATGATTTTAAATATTTATATGACCATATAATACTCTCACATCTCCCAGCGCTGATGAAAAAATTTCTACTTCAAACTGGTTGTTCATAAAATATGCTCAACAGTTCAACAAATCTGAATGAAATCAGATTTTTTTCACATTTTGGATCATTTCAGATTTGGGATGCTGATGACGATAAAATGAATCATCATCCATGTCTAATTAAATTCGTCCTGATTGAAATGGATATCAAGGAACATGAAACGAGAAGAATATTATTCCCAATTGTTATACATTAATTATTCCAACATGTGAGCTGTAGAATTAATTGAATAATGACTGAAATATTTTTTTGGTGATGATGGACTTGAACGTTTGACCCTCGGGTTATGAACCAAAGACGGTATATGTGCGCCATCCTGTAGTAGTCAAGGATGCATTCTTGAATAACTAGAAAATTGTTGAAACATGCTTGTAAGAATATTTGTGGAATAATCAGTTAATAATCGCAATTCAACGATTACAAGAAAGTTTTCAATTACTCTCTTTGAAAATTCTTGTACGGATCGCCAAAGTTAATATTCGATGATGAATATTGAAAGGAGAATGAAAATTAACGCAAATAAAATGCACAATAAAAAATTTGCACTCTAACACAAATTTTCATACTGCTATATATTTAGCAGATAAAAAAATAATCGAATATCCGATTGATATAATATAATCGCCAATCTATCGATCAACTATGATTCATACGTATAATATATCGATATGTGATACGGTAGACATCGAAGCGGCCATTTTGTCCCATCGGTAATGAAGATGTCTTCCCATGAATATAGTCGGCAATGTAGGATGTGTGCCGATAAGAATGCGAACCAGCAGATTGCACACTGACCTACCGGTAATCATGACGAAAATTCGTTTGCAAAGGAAAAAAACAATGATGCAAATATTAATGGCGTTCTGTTGATCAATCTGTATAAACTTTGGATTTTATTTAACATGAATATTCACAATAATCGAGACAAAGGTAACAGTATATTATATACATTGCTATATGACATATTCTCCTTGTATTCTATCTTCTCCTGAATAATTTATGAATCGATAACGGTATGATGTGTACCATCGCCTTTTTTCGCAATGACCTTTTGTATTTGTGCAGGTTCCACAGTTTTTAAGTTATAAGCCCAACCAATCTTCGCAAACATATGTATGTAGAATGTCGTAGAATTGAAGGAAAAACTTTTGAATTCAGCTGCTTTGTAATCCCATGAAAAAAGATGATGATAATTATTCCATCCCTCACCATTTGTGAGAAAAGCAGTGTAAATATTTTCCGTTGGTGCAATAGATCTTTATCAAGACATGTAAGAACATTAATAATATCCAATAATACTGGACCAATGTGAATTATTTTTTTACCGTTACTCACTTATCGTAACTGCGATATCCGAACTTATGATTGAAACTGTTAACGGCAAATGCAGCATTCAACGACAATTTAAAGCGCATGAATCTTTGAGATATAAGTGCCAGTTTCAAATCTTGATTGAAAAAGTAGACAGGGATGAACACCGGTATGATTACGGTTAAGAGGATTCTCATGATGAAATGGTGCCTAATGAATCAAAGTATTAATATGAAAACTCCAAACTATCATTTTATATTCAGTAGAACTTTTTAACATTATTCCATAGCCATCGACGAATTTCACAACTGGATTTTGGTCGATATCACTCACGTTAATTCCTCTACTGGCTTTCAACACTTTATCATTTTTTTTCATCATCAACCATCCATTATGGCTGTACCAAAAACCACGTCTGCTATTATGTGGATCTGCCTCAGTGTCTGAATACTTGTGATGCACTCGATTGTTGTTTTATCGATGTTCCCGACTGTATGAGGTTTTTATCCATGGTGCTACAATAATATCAAAGATCAAGAAATTATTCTTTTGTTTGCTCGTGTTTATAACTCACTTAGTATTTGACTCCAATTTCATTTTATATGATTATTCGTTTATTATGTTTAACAGAGAAATGGAGCCATGTACGGCAACATAAATACTACTTTCAATTACATGAATTGTCAAAAATGTATAATAAAACGGAATATGCAAAAAGTATAAATATCATGCATTTACGTTTTGGGATAACTCCAGGCGTTACGTGAATTGTTCATCAAGAATTACGAAGTAGTTGCGGATCATTATTTCAATTTGAACTTTGATGAAAATTTACATGCGTCTGACTACAAGAATGATGAATAATATTCAATGTGGAACAATTGACAATGTAATCAAAGCCAAGGTTAATGAGAAAGAAAGTAGAAATTGTATGTGAACGTCACGTATATGACAATAGCAAGGAATATTAAAGATCATGAATATTATTTACTTCGTCTAAACCAGATTCGTGTATTATTCCAGTACACAGGACGTTCATTTTGACGCATTGGCCGATCCGCCACAATGACACTTCTGCATTTGTATTCGATGATGAATTCGGTTTTTGTCGATGTACTTTGACCTGGAAGTGAACAGAAAAAAACACCGCATTAATAGGCAATAAACAAACGAACGTTCTTTGCACTTCTCACTCGGGATCATTAATAATACCGTCCAACGTTTGGCTATATATGTACCCCGAAAATACTGATGATTATCGTTAATGTATTCCAATATAAGTAGTGGTTACATAAAGTTACTGGCGTATATATTAATGCTCGTTCCAGTGCAGAGCTATTCTTCTTCTCGAAGGCACCGTGCTTTAATTCAAAAAATGAAAGTAGAACTATAATTATTTAGTCATTCATTTGAACTCGTACCATAGTAATATATCAAAAACATTTATACTTGACTAAAAATCTTCTGGTTTTCCTCTTTCATTCCAAAAAAAAATATTTTACGTCCATCGTGTCGCTTAGGTATTTTATCAGAATTATGGATCATCAAGTTGAACAAAGTGCAATGAAACCAATACCAAAATTGCACTGGTTTCAACCACGCACTAAAATTGTTTGGCCAAATGCCATATTCGTGATAGGAATACATTTTGGAGCTTTATATTATGTTTTCCAGTTTCCGTACATGGATCATAAATTTCTGCTATTATGGAGTGAGTATGAACACCCTGATTTATTTTATACTTTAATATATTTATTATTTAATTTATTGTGCAGCATTTTTAGCGAATTATCTGACAATGTTTGGTACCACTGCTGGAGTACATCGTCTTTGGTCTCATCGGACATATAAAGCCAAAGTGCCATTGCGAATTTTTCTCGCATTGTGTTATTTCTCATCTGGACAAGAATTTGGCATTGGGAACTGGGTGCGAATTCATCGGACTCATCACAAATACAGTGATACAGAAGCCGATCCCCATAACAGTACACGTGGTTTCCTGTTCAGTCATATTGGTTGGGTCATGCTGAAGAAAACACATGAGGCACGAGAACGTGCAAAGGGAATTGATATGTCTGATATTGAGGCAGATCAAGTGGTCCAATTTTTTGATAGGTACTTTGACAAGTGCTACACAGTAAAGAAGCAAATATTTTTCATTGCCGAGACACAATAATTACAAATTACTCCTCTCATTCAATATAGGAACATTGTAATTTTAAAAATACTTCTCAATCTCGTCGTGCCAGTCTTTGTACCAGTTTATTTATTCGGTCAAGATTTGAAATGGACATTTGTATCACAAATATTTTTGCGTTATACATTGGAAGTGAATATGGTGGGTTGCATTAACAGTGTTACTCATATGTATGGATATCGCCCTTACGACAAGTAAGTATCAGCTGATATAAGTTAGGATCATTAGTATAAAAGCACAATTTATTAAGTATTCTTTTCCGTCTCTATTATTTTATTTCTCTTCAACAAAAGGTCCATTGCACCATCGCAAAATCGTCTAGCATCTTTCCTCACTATTGGTGAGGGCTGGCATAATTATCATCATGTATTTCCGTGGGATTACAAAGCTGCCGAACTCAACAGTTATATCTTCAATTCAGCCGCATTCTGGATTGAAATGTTTGCAAAAATTGGTTGGGCCTATGACTTGAAACAAGCAACGCCCAATCATATACTAAGCGTTGTGGAAAAAAAAGGAGACGGTTCTCACCATTCAATTCATGATTTATCCAAAGATAATCGAAAGTGTAAACAAATGTGACACCCCATAAAGATAAATGTTCAAATACGATGAATACAAATTTTATTCTTGTGCTTTATTTGTCCGCTGGCATCACTGAATTTCAACTCGCGCCAAACTTCAGTTCAATCAAACTGATCAATAAAAAATGGAACCGCGGAATTAAACCATAATAAAACATCACATTGGCCAATCACAAGCAACAAATACCCCGCACGGTATGATGTAATTGGACGCCCCATCCTTTCGATGCTTCCTCATTGTGTATCCGCCCTATCCTCATATAATAATAATGCTGATTATTATTATTATCATCACTCATAGCGGCTGCTGCTAGAGTGTTAGAAATTGAGGTTATGGTTGCCTTCATCTCAATTGTTGCGTACACGGTGAATTATCAATAATCAATAATCAAGATTTGTGGATTTTGTCTTTTTGCGCGATAAATTTAGGTCGTGGGATTAATAATAAATAAAGGAGGAATAAGAGAAAGATATTCGATTATTGAGATATTATTGGATGATTGAAATTCATTGAATTTAGAGGTGTGAACAATAATAATAGAAATTACGAAGGAATATAATCAATAATCGTAAGGGGAAATGGCAGATGTCCCATTGGATATTGGTACAACAAGGAAAATGTCGTTTAATTTTAGTAGTAAATTAAATGGAGGTGAAGGTAAAACTCCATTTCTTATTGGTGTATCAGGTGGCACTGCTAGTGGAAAGGTGATAATTATTTATTGTTGTATTTTTTATGTTCAGATTCACTCAAGAATGAATTGATTTAATCTTGCTTCTATTTTTCTATTTTCTTTATCAATAGTCAACTGTGTGCAAACGTATAATGGAAAAATTGGGTCAAGTTGATATGGATCATACAGAGCGTCAAGTTGTTTGTATATCACAAGACAGTTTTTATCGTGATTTAACACCTGCAGAAAAATTACGTGCTGAAAAAGGCCAATACAATTTTGATCATCCTGATGCATTCAATAATGATTTAATATTACAAACACTTCAGGATATTCTTGCTGGGATCAAATGTGAAATTCCTGCATACGATTTCCGAACTAATAGTTTGTAAGTATATGAATTAATTAATTAGAGGAAAATAAATACGATAAATGAATCAATTATATACGATGGTATATTTATGTATTTAATTTTATTCATTCATTTATTTATTCACAGAGTGAAGAACCAGGTCACGACAATATATCCAGCTGATGTTGTATTATTCGAGGGAATATTGATATTTTACTTTCCAAAGATACGTGAATTATTTCATATGAAATTATTCGTCGATACTGATTCAGACACCAGACTCGCACGTCGTGGTAGGTGCTTTAATTTATTATTTTTCTGATTTTTTTGATTTGGATATGGTTGTGATACCCTCATTCAAAATTCCTAACAATCATTTTTACACATACATCTTTGTCTTCATTTCTTCCAACTCTCTTCCATCTAGTTCCACGTGATATAAATGAAAGAGGTCGTGATTTGGATTATGTTTTGAATCAATACATGAATTATGTTAAACCAGCATTTGAAGAGTTTTGTTTGCCAACAAAAAAATTCGCTGATGTTATTATACCACGTGGCGCTGATAATACAGGTAACACATGAATAAATAAATATACATATTAACTCACTAATAATAAGCTAATTACAAACATTAATAAATCATTAAATTGGATATATGGGTGCTGTCCGGTGTTGAATATAAAGTATAAAAAGAAATATGAATGGGAATTTTCTGTATTTGTACAGGTAAAGAGGTGAATTATTCTCCTTCCTCTTCTTACATTCATCAATTAATGAATAATTTATTTATTCTTTTTTTTTTTCTTCGTTCATTTTGTTTCTCTGTTGGAGTCAAATGTACAGGAAACGAAAATACGTACATTGTCTGGTTATAATTGTGTGTTTACAGTGGCGATAGACCTTATCGTGCACCACATCTGGGACATATTGCATTCGAAAAAGGCTGAGAGTGCGTCCGGGCAGCATCCATACATCCAACGTAGGCGCACATCAGCTTCATCAGACACCCTCAGCAGATGATTCATTTAAAAAATATCAGCCATCATTTGCATGAATCTTTCACTGCAATTCACGTGCATTGGCCATTTGAATTATTATCAATAACTTCTTTCTTACCTTTTTTTTTTCTTTTCACTGATCGTTTTTAATACATTTTATATGTGATATGAGATTTATTTAGTGCCTTTGGTCATTCAATTAACACGCAATTTGGGCTACCATTCATTATATAACATAAAAATTTTGTTAATTTTTTATATGTATATGAATGATTTGGCAATCATTCATCAAGAATTCCATGTATAACCTCAAAATTTTGTTGATTTTGATATAAAGATGAATGATTTGGTAATCATTCATCAATAATTCCATATTTAACATCAAAATTTAATTTATTTTCTCATATATGATGGAAAAAAAATGGTCTGATATAATCAATCATTTAACAACAATTTCATATATAACCTGCAAAACTTCGTTAATTTTTTTTTGTCATAATGTGAATCTATTTTTAGAAAGAATATGAAGAAAGAGGAATAATTGCACATACGCTTTACTATTGTATGTTATATTGTTCAACAATTTATTGCGCAACATGATTTTGTATACGACTTTATTTTTTATATTGCCAAAAGATACAAAAGCAATGAAAACCAATATGAATGTATAATAATTCATGAATAACGAACATTTATGGTAGAAACAAAATAGTGAACGAATAAATGTTTTTAATTTTAATGTTTAAATGATATTGTTCTCATTATTATATTTCTATTTTTTTTTTCTTTTATTTTTTCTTGTTTCTCAATTATGTTCCAGTGGCAATTGACTTGATTGTGCAGCATATAAGAGATTTGTTGGCTAATCGTGGTAGAAGTAATGCAGAGTCAACAATTCGAGTTAATCGCACTGAGGGTGTATTCAAAAGACCGCATTAACTTGAATATATATAAATAGATGAATTAATAATTATGTTTAATAATTTCAAATTGAACACTTTACAATTTGAATTAAATTGAAAAGAAGAATGGCAAAATTTCAAATAGATCATTCTCACTCAGATTAAATAGATATATATATATATTTTTTTTTTTTCTTTCTATTAACACAAACTAACATGTTAAATTATCTTTATTTGCAAGTAGAAATTTTATTACAATTGTTAATATTAACTTTGACGCTATTTATAATTTGTGGAAAAATAATGTATATAATATAGTGGAATTGAATGATTGAGATAAATATATTGATGTGAAGGAGGAAAAAATCATTGGAACTTGATAACAATAAAATTGATGGAGATTATTCCTATATTTATTTCAATATTGATGTTTGCTTGTGTTTTTATTGATAATAAAGCTCCAAATTCATGCCATCGTGTATTTCATCTGATTCAATAATAATTAAGGTGAATAAATTCAGTTTATTTTGAGTTAATCTACTTCATTAGTGCAATAATTAAATGATATAGCAAAAAATAAAAGGATACAATCCTGAAGTTTGATGTGATCCTTGTAAATTGTGTACCATTTTTTTAATACAATTTTTTCCCAATGTGTGCCAGTTTGTGCAGCAATTAATTTCTTCAAATCGCCAATTGTATCGTCAGGATTGCATTTAACTCGAACTTTTTTTCCCAGTCGGTCATTACATGTTATTTCCAACATATTAAAACAATTGCCTGGTTTATTTGCCAACAAACTGATATATTTCTAACCTCAAAATAATGAACTCATGATACTAACGTTTTGATTGGTCTTTTATTGTCGTCAATGCTCTTTCGCTATTCGCTGCACATAAAAATACATCTTCACGATGGATACATATACATATATATTTATATTTTTCGCCTGGAACAGGCGGGAAACATTTGAATTTAAACCGAATTTTTATTTGCCATTTTTTCATCCACAAATGTGAATTTTAATAATCCATAAAGAAAAAGTATCTTCATTCGTGATTAATACTCAATAAAATTCCACTACATTTTTAATTTCCACTTGAATTCAAATACCGGATTTTTAATCTTCATTATCATTTCATATAAATATTTATTTCTCTTTATATCTTCCTCGTTCTATGTAAATTGAGGTCGTGTATCAATCACAAGCCACAAAAATGCAACGTCCAATTATTTATACACAAAAATAAAATAAATAAATGACCATCATATATATGAACATATGTAGTATATATATTCTCAGTATTTTACATTATATCATTTTCCTGACTTCATTTTATTGTAATTAAATTAACTAAATCCGGATTAGAGTTCCAAACAAAAATATTACTCCCCAACAATAAAACAAATATAAATAAATATTCAAAAGTATTATTCCATGTCAACAATAACTTCAAAAGTGAGTATCAACATTTCCTATCCTATATAACTCTAAAATATTTATTTATTCAACAAAAATTAAATAAACACCAGAGAAAACGATAAATTCACTTAATCGAATTAAATCCCAAGTACAAACACATTTTTTTTCCTGTATTCAATTCATGAGAAAAAAATCTATGTCACAGGTAGGTGGTGGGTGGTGTCATGGCGGATCAGGTGTGCACATTTTACCCTTCGTGCAATGGCGCCAATTAAATTAATCCAGTGTATTCTTCATCGTCAAACTGTAATCATCATCATCAATTCAATCAATCATAAACCCCCATTGAGTAATAGTTAAAAAAAAGGCACGAGAAAAATAGGAATTTAAATAAAATAAAATAAATAATAATTGCTTATTATTTGTACACTGGGTGGGAAAAAAAATTGGTTCAAACTGTCGATAAATTGGAAAGCAGCAAAAATGTTTAATATGTATCAGACTTTGAACAAAAAGGAGGATGATGGTGGTGATAGTGGACGTCGTCGTGCATCTGATGTCACTGGACATGACAGATTTTATCAAGAACGTTCAAGACCTAGACGTAAAAAACGTTCAGTTAAAAGACGATCAAATAGTGCTGTTGAATTTGATACAGATATCATTGTAAATGCGCAAAATATTCATGCTAGACGAGAGAGAAGTGCGAGTATTGGAAGCGGTGCTCGAGTCAGTTTTGATGATGGTAGTTGCAATAATGCGGAGGATAAATTTCAGTTCAGTAACAAAATTGATAGTCTCACTAAATTATTATTTAATCGTGTGTCAGTCGCTAAAACATATCGTGAAAATGAAATGAGGTAATTTTCATTCGTTTATTCATCCGTTTTATTTTATATTATGTTTGTAGAGGAAGAATAGATCGAATTAATAATTGATTGGTATTTCTTTTTTTGTTATATGAGGATTATTATTTTATATTTTGGATTTAGATTTGGGAAATTTGTTCAGAGACTTGTAATGATTAATTTGTATTGTCCTGTAATCATTTACGTGTGATTAAAACCAAGAGTCCTTTGCTAGAAATATTTTTAACTTCTTAACTGTAGTGCAGGGCAGTTAAAATATATTTTTTCATACATGACCTCTTTGGTTTTAATCATACCATCTATTTTTCATTGGCCAGAAAATATTTGCGGATTATTTAAATTGTATGGTGTGTGAATATTGAATAATGAGGATATGGATTTGTGTGATGATAAACATCGAGAGTTATCTCAATCAATGGAATTTAATGTGGAAAATTATCGGAGAATTTTTTCTAAACAATCGCAAAGGTATTTATTAATATATAATTGGTACTTTTCAGGTGCATAATCCTTTGAAGCATAAATATATCCTTACGTTGCAATTATTACCACTATAAAATTTGAATGAAGAGAATCAGAAGAGAAAACGTTTCGTCAAACAAAATCTACTTCTTCATCGATAAATTCTACAGTCTTAAAAATAAATTATCATTAATACAATAAGTAAAATTCTAACAAGCTAAAAATCTGAACAAACAATCCCTTAAACTTTACAAATGATGTTAAAAAGAAAAGGAATTAAAGAAGACAAGACAAATAATAATATAATTATGCTTTGAAGGATTGGAAGAAGAGAAAGAATATATAATTGAATTTAGAAATAATTTCATCGTCATTATTTGGCTTTTACCATTTATTTATAAATATATTATTTTTCCATTCGCCATCATTGTCCCTACTCTGTTATTTTGTTCCAATATTGAATGAAACCTTTTCTCGTATAATTGTATATAAGTCGTAGGCGCGCTTGGAACACTACTAGCAATGCTCATCATCATGAAACACATAATTCATGTATTGAGTGTTTAATCCGCTTTTGTCGACGATTTAAATTAATATCGAGTAGATTAGATGCCAATGAATTCTTCAATGAATATTCCAGGTAAACACGAATGAATTAAATAATTCCACTAACAAATAATAATTGATATCAATGCTGATATCATTCCAATATTTTAGTCATTATTATCGTCGTCATTTGTCACTCTGTCCTTTTTTTTTTAGGAACGATAGTCGCATATACCAATCGTTAGATCAGAGCCCAATGTTTCGCGATGAAGATGGTGAATATTTAGAATTGGAAAATCGATCTAGAGATCGTAGAAGATCTATTTGTGATGTTTATATACAGGAGAGTGCACGATATGATTTAATCAAACAATTAAATGATGTTGGCAAGTTAATTTATCATTCATTTAATTTTAATTCAATTATTTCATTGTTTCATCTCTTATTCTCTTTCATTTTTTTTTATTACAGGTTCACGAGTGGATAAATATTGGCTTATTGTTTGTGATACATCGTTGTCAACAAATCGATTATTAACATTGATGCCATTGAATAAAAATATTCCATTAAATATTACTCCAACGACAAAAGATGTATTGAACAAGCTCTTTCTTGCACTTCAACATCCATACATTTGTCCGGTGCTTGATATCGAATTTATTGAATTTGATGATGTCCATCATGTCATTCTTGTTCAACCAATTAATCATGGTAGCCTCAAAGATCTTATTTATGGGGTAATTTATACCAATTGTATATTTCTTGTATGATTCCTTGAAGTTTTTTCATTATGAAACAGTGGACATTAATAAATGCATATATTTTTTCATAAGGTTGCGCGCAATGGATGGAATGCCGATTGGGAATTGAAATATTCATCACGTGGTAAAGGTTTACCATTACCACAAATCCAACAAATGGGACGACAGATATTGGAGGCTCTAGTATTTCTCAAAGAACGGGGATTTCCAACTGTAACTCATTTACATTCGGGTAATGTCGTGATACAAAATGGCGTTGCACGACTAACAGGACTGGAGAATTCACTTCTGGGATTTAAAAGTAGAATATATCCAATTATCTCGTCACGATTAGCCGACCACAATTCAATTGACAGCATTTGTTTCGGTAATTAATAAATTGTGAACATAAAAACAAAAATGTTCAATTGATTTGTTGAACAGTTTTGATTGATTTAGATGGTTTTTTCAGGTCATATGCTATTCGAAATGTGTTCTGGTTATGAACTACGCTCATTTAAACCGTCCGAATCTCATTATGAAGATATCGAAAAATATCCACAGGTTTTTGTTCAAACTGGAATTAATTAAGGGAGAATATCACGATATTTCCAAAACCACAACGTGATATTCCCTCGCAATTAAATAATTCAATATTCATTTTAATATTATTTTTTTACGTCTATCTGTTCATTATACAGGTTGCTGAATTATTGAAATATATCTTCAATCAACCAAACAGTTACTATCCAACAGTTAAGGAACTAATTGTACAAGATCTATTTCGAAATATTGAACTACGTGAAATGCGATATACTTCAGTTGATGTAAGATTTATTAATTATTCAATCACTCATCTAATCCAATAGTAATAAATGCTCATTTTCATATGTATATTCATTTACTTATTCAATTATTTATCCATTTATTCACTCATTCATTTACTTATTTATTTATTTATATGGATGAGATTAATTATCACTAAATGATGAATTTTTTTGTCTTCATCAACAGATGTTTCGTCCAGTATTGACACCGTCTATTGTTAGCCTTTTAGAATGTATCAAAAAACATACAAGCAGCAAGAGGTAATTTAAAAAAATGGAGAACAGAAAAAAACATATCAAACTAATAAATATAAACTCATTTATCCTGGCATGTTTTTTCCCTTCTGTTTCTTCATTTTATTCCTACAAATCTCTGGTATTATTTTTTTTGTGCATGCGATCAACAGACATGGCCACATTCGTGTCTCATAATTGATCAAGAATGTGATTGGTAAAGAATTTCCTTCATCAATTTTACTTTGATATTAAATGTAATTCATTTTGGTAATTTTTTTTTTTACAGAGAAACGAAAACACCAATTATTTCTGGAGTTCATATTGGTCACCGTGAATAAATGAACCAATTAATTCATTAACGATATTCTGCAACGTACTATTAATCTTTTTTCAAGTGCAATTTTCGAGAGATTTTTAACTTTAAAAAGAATGTAGCCCGAAAAGAAATACTTATATATATAAGGACAAAAAAAAATCACGAAGGGAACAAAAAGACAGATCGAATTATATAATTAATCAAAAATTCGATCTCACACATGCCAGCAAAAAAAATTTAGAAATACTATTTAATAATAGAATAAAATATATATCTTATGTCGGACTATAAATATTTTTTAACGGGATAAAGGAGATTTGCTGTCTCGTATTGTTTTTTTTTCTTTTTCAAATAATCGATTTCAAGAATCAGTTTTCTTTATCAGAGCTCAGAATAAAAAAAATTACACTCATGATAATTAAGTGAATTTTTAATGTGGCATTATTATTAATATTAGTGTTATTATCGTTATTATTATCATTATTATTATCATTGATGACAAAAATTAATATTCATGATTTCAGTCAATATGAATTCTTATTTTCCAGACTTACAAACTAAGTAGAAAAAATACTTGGATCAATTTTGAGGTTATGATTTGTCGTAATTCAATAAAAAAAAATGTAATAAAAAAAAAGAAAATGAATATTTATTGAAACAGAATCAAAATCCAAGTCCAGTGTTGATGAATTCGCATTGTTTTCTCTTTTCTCTTCTCAATTAAATTGTGATAAAACGAAAATAATAATAAATTGATAAATGACAAAAAAAAATGAAGAATAAAAAATAAAAATTAGCCAATGGCTCTTTTTTGTTTTGTTATCTACCCGAACTTTTATGATGCTCCTGTTTCAAGTTCACTCGCTGGTGTATCTGGCTCCTCGTCGTTATAAATATTCTCCGCCATTTGCCACACTTGCATTATATTGTCCTCCGATACTGAACAAATAACCCATGGCTCGTTTGGATTCCATGAGAAATCACTTATTTTCGCTGTGTGACCGCCGTGAATAAACTGAAATAGAATAACATGAATTTATAATAAAACTGCATAATTATATACCGTGAAAAATACGTCAGTCTTCATTAATTTTCCCAATTACCAATAATTCTGGTGGGCCATCCTCAGCATCTTCGCTCGATTGTTCCTCACCAATCTTACTCAAGTCCCAAACATGAAGTCGTCTATCAGTGCCGCTGCTAGCCAAAATAGTTTCGTTATGCGGCGACCATTGTACTTGGAATATTTCATCTTTATGCGATTCAAATGAATGTAATTTTAATTTTAAATTTCTCAAGTCCCACAATGCAACAGTTTTATCAGCACTACCGGTGGCCAGAATGAATTCTGAATATGGATTAAAGCTCAAACAATTAACTTCAGCAGTGTGTGCATCAACAGTGTGACTTGGTTTGCTTGTATTATTACAGCGCGTATCCCATATCATTAATTTCTGATCGTCAGCAACGGAACCGAATAATGATTCGTGTAATAAATGCCACGCAACATCCTCAACAACTGCTGTGTGACCAGTAAATATTGTTTTGGCATCAATCACACGATTTTCTTTTGGCGTTGCATTTATATCCCACAAACAAATTGTATGATCGTCAGATGCGCTTAATAAATATCCATTTAAATTTGGATTCCATGATAAACCATAACCCTCTTTCTGATGGCCCCTCAATCTGTAATAAAAATAATAGTAAGTTTATTAAATAGAGTATATATAGATGATAAGTTGAATGGAAGATAATTTTACCTGAGATCTGGATGACATTCTCCATTAGGATCCGGTTTACTTGGATGTTTTGTATAATCAAATACCAACACATCACTGGATGGTGTTTTAGTAGCGATAACACATGGATTTTGTGGCATATAACGTGCACGATTCACCTCACCTTCATGATTTATTTTAATTTCAATTTCAATTTTTCCACTGACTGAACCAAATCCACCAAATTCACCCTTCTCATTGTCGTAATGCGACGCATCAAATTGAGCATCCTCATTCGGCAATTGGACACTTGCTATGAGCAAATGATTCTGTTCATCAGATGTATGAGTACCCAGGATCAAACGATGGACAGAATAATCCTTCCCTTCAGGTCGTGTTACGTCTGGTAACCATTGTGCTGTTAACGAAGGCCATTCCAATGCATGGGTCATCACCAAATCGTAGAGGAATGGAGTGTTTTTCTTCCATATTTTGTACTCCTCGTTGATTACTCGTTCCTCCACCGCATCATCGAAGGTTTCTATTTAATTAAATAAATTTCAGTTGTTATTTGATTGAGCCAATGAAATTGATAATTAATATCGCCAACAGATTGTTCTAATAATGCAATTCGCTTGTGTATGTTATTTATTGAATGATAACAAGAATAAATAGCGAGGACAAAAGCATCAACTACTCTAACCTCACTTTTTCATCGGCGAATAACTGATAACAATTCATGGACGATATTTAACATTATATCAATTAATTTATCAATTATATGACTCACCACCGTCCTTGTCTCCCATTTATTCGTCAACAATTGTTCAATTGTCACAATGGATAAAGTTTCTTGGATATTTCAGCTACCGCCAAAAAAAGATTGTGCCCGCCAAAAAGCCACTGGCATGTAATGTATTGAAAGACCGGGCAAATGATTGTTGTATGTGGTGTCCTTGAGGCTTGTAAGTGTGTACACGCATCAAAATGGCCACCATATTTCCCATATCAATTCCTATACACGACGAAAACCAATGAAAAATTATGAATATGGCGCAGTTTTCATCGTGTTTTATTGGTTAATCCTGACCCAAACGCGACACAGTTATAGTGAAAAATATAGTGAAAAAACTCTCTATTTGCATCTGCTTGGGGCTGTGCGAGAGTACATTTCGTCTACTGCGCATCAGTACAGCGCAATTTTTCACCACCAATCCCCCACTTCTTTATTTTTCTCTCAAGCTCGTTGCACTCTCTGACGGCCCTTTTGTGCAACTATTTTCAATTTGAAAAAAAAAATCCGCCAAGAATTTTTGTTTTGTTTATTTTCAGATTGAAAAATGCCAATAATACATATCTGTATATATCAATTTATTCGCACATCACAAATCATGATTATAACCTATAGATAGAACAACACTTTGATTGCGCGATAGAAATAAATCAGGATTGTTGACTAAATAAATTTTATTTTCCATACGAAATACTCTAGATTGATTCTATTGTGTTACATATATAAATATATATATATATATATTCGTGTTTAGATGCATATGTATGTATATGTATACGAAATTACAATAGAATAGTCATGGCTGATATTGCAGCACGAAGAGAAGCGAGACGGCGAAAAATATTGGAAAATTCGGAATTACGTTTACAGCGAATTTCTGGTCAAACAAATACTGCCAAAACAACCGGTAATCAATGTTTTACTTAATAGCAATATTTATTCAATAGCGCTGGTGGGTACTTAAATTTTATTAATTGTTTAAGTTGTATCCTAACCTCAAAACGTTTGATTATTTTTTCAACAAGAAATAAAACCCTTCATTGATCGACTATTAATAGAAACAAATAATAACACTTCTTCTTTCTACCCTGCAGATAATCACGATAAAAAATGCGAAATATCAAATTTAGATTCACTATTATCTAACTTGAATGGCAATGGAATTTTACCGAGTGAATCAGTGGTTAATTCACCATGGGATGATCCGATTGAAATTGAAAATGAAATAATTCAGGCGAATTTATTGCAGTCCAATTTCCTGAATAGACGAAAAAATATTACTACTACTAATGAGAATGCTTGTAATGATAATGGAATTATTAATGGTCATGATTATCAAAGCAGACATAATACCACAGATGAATATCGTGATGTTCCATCGAATCAAGTCAAACAAACACTCAATACCTCATCTGAGTTTATAATTGACGAGAAGGATGACGAGGTATCGATGATGATGAATATTTTTGCCAATCGTTTTGTGTATGTTATCCTCGCTGCAATTTTGAATTTGATGTTGATAATGAGAATGGAAAACGCATTTGGAACAGTAAGAAATTATACAAGTTCAATATCTTTTTATTTCAAACTGTTTATCCGATTGCGATCGAGTGTGCATGAAAAAATCTGCAAGAAAAACACTAGATAACCCTAGAAATTATCTATAAAGGAATTAATGCTAAATTCAAAAAATTATATTTGTATATATATATATATATATAATCGTTCTGTGAATTGTTTTCGCTTTTTCAGAGCATTATCATTCCATTTTTCTTGATATTCTCAACACGCCTTTGGATTCTTGGTCAATTGAGTGCAAATAAACGCAACGAATCGTCATGTTCAATGATAATTGCCGCACTTATTCTCTGTAACATTCGTCCAAATGTAATTTATACATTGAAAAAAATATTTAACTTTGCCAATCAATTGATTAACGATATGGCAATCTTCATTTTTAATTTCGTATTTATCTACTATTTTATCACGCAACATTGGATTGATTTCGACATTACATTGGATAACAAAGTTGAAATAATTGTTGATCGTCATGAAACAACATAAAAACAAATTTCCGTATATTTATTTATTCATTTATATGTTTTTCTCTTTCAAATTTCTTTCCAATGACAAAATAAACGACTGTAAATAGCGGGAAGTATTTTGCAATAATCATATTAAATATAAAACTTGATTGCCTTGGAAATAAAAAAATAACAAATCTCTCTTTAATTTTATGTTCTTACTTTTTTTTTTTCATGAAATATTCGTATATTCTTTTTGGTTTTTTCACATAATTAATATAGTAAAAGTTGTTTAATTGTTCAGTTACTTCGACGAACCCTGAGATTGAAAATCTTACTTTTCATTGAAAGGTGAAAGAAAGAAAGGGGAGAATTATGTTTGGATTTCTTCTGATTTTGCAGCTAGTTTACCCTTTAAACACAACAATGCACGTTTTCTTACAACGTCGATGTGGCCCATTTTTATCATTTGAGTTTCCCACAATACAACGTCCTTTTGATATTGTTCCATTAATTTTTTAGCTTCATGTTGGATTCCGATCTTGTGTTCTGATGATAAATTCGCCCAATCCTTTGCCACGTTGCTCAACCAATGCTTAAAAACATTAAATAGATTCATTGAATTGTTTCTATTTATTTGTCATCAAGTAATTCATGGAAAGAGAAAATTCCACCGCAATATTGCTCGTTAATAAATGTAAGAATAAATTATTACTCACTTGAAAGGAAGCCTCTTTGGGTTTTGAACTCAATCTTGATAGCATATAAAGCACAAAAGGTGTTGCTGGTTTTTTCGGTCGTCCAAGATCATGCAATCTCTGCAATAAATAGAAAATAAATAAATAAGAGATCAACAAACTAATTTTAACACAAAAAAAAATAAACATCGAAGGAAAATAACTTATAACATTTGTAAATTAGCAAATAAAATTCTTAAAATTACCAATTTCTTTTTATTTTTCTCCTCCATCTGAGCACGTCTTGCACGTTCTGCTTTGACCAATTTTTTTTGCTCGTCAGTCAAATTCAGTTCATATGCCATAATTTTCTTTGTATATTCATTCAGTTCCTCTCTAAAAGCTTTTCGCATTTCTTCTTTCCTATCGTTATCAACTGATCGCCATTCTTCCGCCATTGCACCCATTAATTCTGTTACACTTTTTTCAGGATGTTCGGATTTTGATATTGGTCTTTGAGTTTGTGTGAATTTAATGAATGGTGCCAATGGTCGTTTTGGTTTGGGCGGTAGACCCAATTTTTTCTCTATTGATCTTTGGCTGACCATTGCACATCTTTCATAAGCGAGTAGATTATTCCTGCAATAACACTTACATTGAATTATTGATACTTGTTTGAACATTTGGTGTAATATAAAATTGGGATTATGTCTTGTTTAGAAACACTACCCAAGCTTCCTTTTTTATACTCAGATTAATAATCAAATTAAAAACCTGAAAAATTGTAGTCATAATTTATTGATAGCACTCAATGATAAAGTTAGATAAAGAAAATTTCATACATGAAAGAATTGGGATTTATTTTTCCATATATATGCATATTAATGATTCATTTACCTGGAAAGAAGTGTCGGAATTTTATTTGTACCCGGAATTCCGAAATTAAGGATTTTTTTGTAAATCGCCATAGTTTTATGTGATGATTTAACTCCTTTCTCTCTATTGCGAAATTACGTTTCCTCTGAGAATGTTCGCTTTGTAATTATGAGGTTATAAACGTAGTATTGTCATCCCTCTCTTTCTTTTCTATCTATATATTCAACATCGGAATTGGCCAATGGCAGTGTACCTATGGAAGGACGCTTGTGATTGGTCGGATGAAAAATAGTTCTCGAAATTACCGTGAAGATGTCGCATCAGTTCCCAGTATTGCACATTAGCGCGCTCTACCGAGAACGCGCAGTACTGCAAACGCGGCAGTTGCGGGAACGCGGGCTTTCGGTTGTGCTCCATTTTTTGTTCTGTATAAACATTTTCAATTATGTTATTATCAACAATTGTGTCATTATTGTGTTACCAGTGCTGTTAGTATGTGAGTTTATAACCAAGAAAAGGATTAGATACTGTTTTTTAAAGTTAATGTGAAAGTTAGTGATCAACCCAACGAAGGAAAGCGAATCATCGTGTATGTGAGTATTCACAGCAATTAATTTAACAATTTATTGCAATAGATTCAGTTGTAGAACACCCAATGTCATTATAATCATAGCCTATAAGGTGGAAAGCCCTTAGGTTGTAATAACAAGACAATCATGATGAAAAATAATTTCCGCGATAAAATACATAAAATGGCTTCCCTCCAAAAAATTCGGCCATGTTCGGTAATGATCGGGATCCTGCTCACGACACCCGAACATTCAATCCCGGCGCGAAATTTTTTTGGAGGTTATGTATTTTGTTAATTTCAATTTTTTCATGTTGTGGATATAAAATAAACTTTTCCACACATATCTTTGTTGATTAAGTGTGTAATATTGTTTATTGTTGCAAAATGAATTATGGCCACATTTTATTTATATATATATATACATATATATATATAATATTGTTTTTATAATCAGGAAAAAATTCTTAGTGAAAAAATATGCTATTTACATGTAGGTATCTAGTTGTGCGTCGAATTTGTTTTTTTCCTCTTTTTTCATTTTATTATTTTTCGTTTTTAATATTTATTAATTCGTCGGGTTTGTTCTTTCACCTTTTTTCCTTTATGGAATAATAATAAATAATTGATGATGAGATTGTATAAAAATCTATATACATTGAATAATACTATTTAAATTTAATCGAATTATTACAGAATATTATTGAGAAATAGAAATAGTTAATGGGAATGATAATATAAAAAAAAAATGAGAGAATTAATTAAGAGAAGCGACATTGTTTTTTCCTGTTGCTAATTTTTTTCCTTTTCCTCTGAGTCGCAATAAATTATTTATAATAAAACGGACGGTGCTTCGAATAAATAGATTTGATGGGGGGGAGAGGGGGGGGGGGGGGGGTTGTTCAATTGGAAAAAGAAAAGAAAACTTTTGGACAAGGACTTGAATAACTTTTTTTTCTTCTCTTCTATTTCATATTTTTTCCTTTGCACACCCACATTTATAATTGCGGTAATAAATAATTAGTCCTTCATATTTATAATTTATTCTCTTCCTTTTTTTCCTCTCTCGGGCAGGAATTAATTGTCTCATTATTATTAATATTTGTTTCTTTTTCTTTTTAAATATAATATTATTATCATAATAGTTGGGGCTTGAGAGAAATATTGTAATTGAATATCCACCATTTCTCCACACTACCCCACATTAATTAATTCATTAATATATATACTTGTTTTTTTGCATGTGGTTTAAGGTGAAAATACGCGACAACACAATGATTTATATATGTTTATGAATATATATATATAAGAGAGAGCACGTCACAAAAAAATGCATTCATTAGTAAAATATTTTGTTTGTTTGTTTGTGGTTTTTTTCTTTCTTTTCGTCTTATCTTCACTACAACTATTTATATTTATATATTAATATATACGTATATGTTTACCTTGATAGAATTAATTTACGTTAAGTAAAAAAAAGGGGAAAAAATGAAAAATAATAATTTTATTATTTCATAGGCCCCCTCCCCTGTGTTATTTATAATTAGACGTAGCCCGCGTCATTATTAATTATCACACGCTGCCATTTCGTAGCAACATGAACACATGGCACATACACACACACAACACTTATCATTTGTTTGTTCGTTCGTTTTTTTTTATCTTCGATTATTTTTCATACACAATTATTTGATTAATGTAATTTTCTTTTCTTTTTTTTTTTAATTTTATTACCATCAATTTTTGGCTCGGGATTTTTTCTTCTGATAGTTTATTTTCTCCTCCTTTTATCGCGCGAAATTGATTTAGTTTTTTATATTTGTTTTTTTTTTGATATGGATCAATCTTTAAATGTTCAATTAGTATTTAATTATTTGTTTGTTTTGTTTTTTGGCTTTTCACTTTAAAAATTCAGCCAACCATTGATCAATTGTTTCTGCGTTGTCCTGCACCCATCTTATATTAAATCTAATTGTCTCCAAGCTCTGTTCCAATGCACGTTGGCCACTGCCAACATCAACATCGCTAAAAAATTCGGTGACCTGTAGAAAAAAAATTATAAGACGCAATTTCATAATTGATATACCAATGGTAGTTAATTTTTTTGTTGTTCACTCATTGATAATCAACCAACCTCTTCATAATCATAGTCAGTAAAAAAATCTGAAATTACTGTAGATATTAAAGATCCAATAGTGATTGAACCGTTGCCAAAAAGTGTATGAAATTGTGACCAATAAGCCTTCAAATGTCTCCATGCTAAAAATTGTCCTTCAGGATTGCGCGCAACTGAACCAATCACTGCTTCAACATCCTGCGATTTAACACTGTCACGATCCAATGTTTTTAATAAATAACGTTGCAATAACCAAGGATCAGTGGTGGCACCCAATGCCTGTAGCATTATTCTCTTTTCACTTGGCACTTGTGTCTTCATGTACATTTCCCAACAATAATTCCATTCATTTTCACCCCCAAATCTTATACCCGCAACATAAACAACATCACGTATATTTGGCGATATTTTTTTGCCACGCAACATCCAATCGTCAAATATATTTTTTGCTGGCTTTACAACCTCTTCCAATTGTAATTCAACTGCTGCTTGTAATACTGCAATTCTCAGCCATCTAAAAAAAAATTATTTTAATATGAAACAAAGAAGAATTGGAAATGAATATATAAATAATATATTTACTGTTTTAAATGTGTTCCTTCGTCATTCCATCCAACATATTGTGTAACTGGACCGAGGAGCCATTTTAAAAACGCAATATAACGTTTATAACCTGAGCTTTCAGCCAACTTTTCCTTCCACGACTGTAAATAATTCAATGCAGTTGCCCACGGTACATAATCACGTTCATTACGTAAATAAAGTGATAATCGTAATGGTATTGTTGCATTGACTTCACCAGCCTCGCATAAATTAAATGCATCGTCAATTAAATTTGCGCGATCAATTGGTGTAAATTTACGATGATCATTCATCAATGTTAATATTATTGAATTCCACATTTCTTCAGGATAAGAAACACGATAGAATCCCGTTTGATTTATATTACATTTGATGTAATCAACGTCTTCTGGTATTTCAAATGTCACTGAAACAATTGAATATGATTAATTAATTTTGTGTCTTGAGACAAAATTCTGGAAATTAATTTTCATCTTTACATTCTATTTACCTTCTGTCATATTCATCCAAACAGTTTGATAATTGTGCGGCTCTTTATCCGTATAATAACTCAATGGAACATACCATTTATAATTATACGGTGATTTAGGTTCATTAATATCAGTTTCATTGTCCTTTTGTGTTAATAAAAATCGTCGTTGCTTGGCCGTTACTATTTTTCCCTCTCTACTTATTATAATTAATGGAAACCCAGTTTGTTGAGTCCACGTATCCATAATAGCCTGTTAAATATTACAAATACGATTTGATAACGAATATTTTTTTTTTTTTTCCTCTTTTTAATTGTGGAAAAAATTCGCCCACACATTTGTTTAATTATTTAATTATCATCTCTTTACCTTAACATCAAACGAATTATTTGCATTTTTCGTGAACACTGTCCAAAGATCATTGGTATCAGCATTGGCATAGGCATGAATATTTAAATATTCATTTAATCCTTTTCGAAAAATATTCTCGCCGAGAAAGCCCTCGAGCATATTTAATATTGATGCGCCTTTATTGTAACTTATTGTATCGAAAATTGCTTCGATTTCTGATGGATCTTTAACAGGCACACTGATTGCATGACTGGTTGTTAATGAATCAAGTACTAAACCCGATTGTGTTATATCCAAGACAAATAAATCCATCATATTCCAATCAGGTGATACATGATTAACGCCTTTGTACTCGAAAAAACTAGCAGCACCTTCATTCAACCACAAATCATTCCACCATTTCATTGTCACAAGATTTCCAAACCATTGATGTGCTAATTCATGGGCAATTACCACTGCCACCCACTGATGAGCAACAGACGATGTTTCTTGTTCATCGTAGAGTATTGATGACTCTCTGTATGTTATTAAACCCCAGTTTTCCATTGCACTTGCAGCAAAATCCGGAATAGCAATGAGATCTGTTAACAGAGTAAATTTTGTGGATAGTTTACCAGTGTCTATCAATGTTTAGAAATTATAAAAAAATAGTTTACCTTGTTTTGGTAATGGATAATGAACCCCAAAAAAGGATTCATAATAATCCATCAAATGTACAGCTGTTGAAACGGCATATTTAGCTTGTGTTAACATGGATTCAGCTGCATAAACACTGACTGATATATTACGATTTGTTAATTGTGATATGCGTTTAAAATCACAAACAACAAATGCTACCAAATACGTTGACATCTCAACGGACTCTTGGAAATCATCACGTAACTGAAAATTCGAATTGTTCAACTGCATTAGGATAGTATATACCATTGTTCTTCAATTATTTAATTCAATGATGTTTAATAATTAAACCAAAACAAAAATAGTTGCAGCATTTATCAAAGTCCACGTGGTGAAATATAAAATTAAAATCAAATGTGAATAGATTATTTTACTCAGTGCTGTTGAAACAGATGCCAAGACTAATTTACTAATTTTTTTTATCTAAAGTTTCACTGCAACTATCTTAATATTATTTTTTACTGTCAATTCATGAGATAATTATTCTTTTCTTTTTTTTTTTATGTTTTTGTCTGTGATAATTACCAATCCACGTCCCATATAAAAACCAGCGTCTTCAGTGTTTATTACTGGCATATTGCACAATGCAATGTGAAAACGATCACGGAATATGGAAATTTTGAATTTCGCTTTAAATTGTGGTTCATCAAAGCATGGAAATGCTGAACGTGCATATGTTGGCTCAAAATGTGTTGTTGCTAAGTATCTTTTATCACCATCAGCAGTTGTATATGTACTGAGATAAAAGCCTTCAAGTTCACTTGCTAATTGCGATGTAAATTTAATGTAAAGTGAATAATTTCCACGTTTACGAAATTTACCATCTTCTAGCTCTAAATAAAGCTGTTGATGTCGTGTGTATTCGAGTAATTTAGCTATTTTCATTTCGTGTCCTTTGCGGTTTTGTAACATCTGAAAAATTGATTTATTATTTCTAAATTATATGGGATCAAATTAATTTGAAATTGATGGTGACAATGTATTAAGAATAACTGAAATTTAAGAGTAGTTATATTAAAATTTATTCTCTTGGTTGATTAAACTTACTTTTCCAGTTATTGTCAAGTTTTTACAGTGGAAGACGATAAAATTGGTCTCTCTGTCAACGTAAAATTCAATTGTAACTTGCCCTGGTGACAGAAGAATACACAAATTGGTTTTTAAGTGATGGAAAATTATGTTGAGATTCTTCTCTTTATATTATCTTATTTTTTTATTTAGGAGAAGTTGTCGTACCTTTTATCTCCAGGGTTGTGAGGTTTGGATGGATTGTGATGTTGTATCTTGTTGGATGGGCGAATGAAGGCAATCTCACGTTATCCCAGGGGAAAATCTAATAAAAAATTGAAAGGTGTAGTGAGAAAATTGAAACGTTTCAATTGTTCAATGGAAGATTGAAAGTGGAATTAAATTTTTACGAATTAATTCATCCATTTGCATGGACTCTTCTATTGTTTATCAATAATAAATACTTATTCTTTATTAACTACGAATTAAAATTAATTCTTACCTCGCCATTGGTGGCAATTGGCTCTGTACTCTCAGCATCATCTTCAATTTCCAAATTTTCGGGTCTTTCACCAGCACATGGGCAATCTAACCAAGAAAAATAATTGACATCAATAAACAATTAGTCAATAGATGAATTCATACATCACTGTAATAATTTCACTTATTTTTTATTGTCTCAGGGAAAATAGAATAATAAATTAGATTAAATTACTATTTTGTGGTCCCGCGAAGGCAATGATGAGTGATATGGCAAAAAGAATTGAAAATACAATTGTGGCAATGCACAATGCACGTTTTTGTGAACAAACAGCAACGCCATTGTGTTCATAAATACTTCTCTTGTGCAATCCTGTATTACTGTCTCCTAGAACCAAAAAAAAATTAATCCTCAAAGTTTTATGTATCATTGACTGATGAAAAAATAATTGCTATTCTCATAAAAAAATTAATTTCATCAACAAAATGAATAAAAGATATAATAAAAATATTATTAAATTCAATCTAAACAATATTTTTAATTCCCCATTGTGCAATTCTCTTAAATAAATAACAAACTTCACCCACATCCACTTTGTTCCACATTCCATAAAACAATTCAACACTACTACAATTCACCCTCAATAAACCACCCCTAATCGATTCCACATTGCCAGTAGTAGAAATAGTAACATCAGTAGTAGTACTAGTTGCAGTAATAAAAACTTATTTCCAACTACAACTGGTCTACTATTAATTTTTATTTATCATTTATGTATTCATGTCAAACTAAATGATAAAAAAAAAAAAAACCCTTGACCTGGTTCCCTTTTCTGTTCATTCCGCAGGCGCATTAATCCATCACAAAAAAAAAATATATTTAATAATAAATAATAATCCTAGCAAAAAATTAGAATAACTCACTGGAGTTAATTAATAAATTTCTTATCTCTTTTACAATTTTTTTGTTATCTCTCGGTAATTTTGTTTTAGATCAGTGTGATTAATTTTTTTTTTTGATTGTCTCATTTGTTCCTGGACAATTTAATTATCCTCTCACCTGTGAGAAAGGCTACGTCATCAACATCCTGCTCACTCATTTCGAATGAATTGATAGGTGGTGGTTGTCGTCGATAAACAAAACCCTTTATGTCACCCTCATTCAACGCATAAGCGACTTTAATAAGAGGTTCTTTTTGTTCAGCCAGAATAATGAATTAAACGTTGAACAAAATTAGAATAACAACAACAACATCAACAACAACGATATAAACATCTATATATATTTAACAAACTAAGAAAATATATTTTTCTTTTCTATTTCACACACTCACTCCACACACACACACACACACAGAGGAAAGTTGAATGAATTTTTTCTTAACAAAAATGAGGGATGAAAAAACCCTCTTTATAAATGGAAAAAAATTAAATTGACAAACATTTATATTGAATTTAATTTAATTGTCACACGCGGATAATTTTCTATTCGTTCGTCTCGATTTATTCGTTTTCGTTATTAATTATTTTTAACAGTGTAGATTTGTTGTAATATTTATTGTAATTATTTTGGGGTGGCGGTGGTGGTGGTGTGCGCAAAGCGCTTAGCGCTTGACATTTTATTGACATTGAAGTGCGGATATTGCGACTGCGGCGGTTTAGACAGTAATGGCGGACGGATAGTCCGGGGGTTCTACACCCCCGCAGTTACGTATATATATATATATATATGTATAGGGGGTTGGTTTTCATTTGGTGTAAGAGGGTGAAATTCGTTGGGATACGACATCCATGGGGAGTTTTCAACCCCTGGCGCCACGACTAATATTGTGGCTCCATCTTTGGGGTGGTTGTGTGGATTAGGGTGATTTTAAGGGGGTTGGAAAAATTATTTCCAATGTTTTTCACTGTCGATGTGGAAGTTATTGAGGGTGAAAATTTTTTAATTTCAAATGGTTATCAAAGTTGTGATATTTGGGTAGGGGAAAAAAATGTTTATATAATTGTTGCACATTGATGACAATTTATGAATAAATATAAATTGTACCCACCTACTCTTAAAACTTCTCCGAATATTATTTATAGAATTTATTACATTGAACTCCTGAACTTGTGACCTGTCAAGAGATATTTTTTTTAGCTGGAATTTCATTCGAAAATTTCTTTTTCTTTTTTTTTGTTTCACCTCTTTATTCTGCCTGTGTCTCCCAGGTATGTGTCTGCATGAATTATTCCAGTTGCTCTACACTCCACTGTCTCTTGTTTCCATATTTTTGTGTGTGTGTGTGTGGGTTTTTTTTTTTTTCCTTTTTCTCTCACCCTCAACCGGATGTGTGTTGGGATCTTATTGTCCATCCCCTATTTGTTACCCTCACGACCTTTGTCTTTTTGTTTGTACGAACTTGATGTCACACTCGAGTTCGCTTTTTTTCCTTCTTTAATTTTTTTTTCTTTTTTTGTTGCATCGATTTATGATTTGACGTTTTAGGACACACGTTATGTTCTTAGTCCTGTCACGTATTCAACGTATCGATTTTCTATTTCGGGTCACGAAAGGATACTATTTTTAGTATGTATATATTATGTGTGTGTGTGTGTGTGTTGGAGTAGTCCTTTCGTGGTCGAAGACATTGCCGTCCCAGAGGTAATAGAGTCAGAAGGATTTCAGGTCGTACGTTGATTCAATTATGCAATTAACTTGTGAGTGAAGATAGTATTGGATTTTTTTTTTTTTTTTTCATAATTTATTTAAGTGCTTTCGCGGGATTTGAGGAGAAATATCTTAGGATGTATTTTGTGCAGAATCGCACGAGCTTTCCAACGCACCCCTTGATATCCTCGAACAAAAATTCCTACACCATTGAAAATGGATCCAAACAGTGAAATGATTAATCATTTAACTTTCTTTAAAAATCTCTTCCATCATTCGGTCCTTTTTTTTTCAATAATTTTTTTGAGTACTTCTTCCTCATTTAAACATAATAAGACACATATCATTTCGATAGAGAATCGCACGAGCTTTCCAACACACCCCTTGATATCCCCGAATAAAAATTCCTACACTATTTTAAATACGTTTAAAAATAGAAATGACGAAAATATTGTGGACGAAAAAAAAATTTACCTTGGCTGTAAATAAAAATGAAAACCCACCTGACATTTCCGCTATTTCTGTATTCGCTGTTCCATTTTGTCCCGGACTTCTGGAACTCGAGGTACGTCCCAATGGCTCCATTCTTATCGCCTCGCTGCTCGTTCTGGTCGAGTGTCCTGGCATTTTTTCTTACTACACTTATTACGCTCCTTCTTTATTTTCTTTAAGAAATTCTATTCATCAATTTTTTTTTTTTTTTTTTTTTACTTTGGCACAATTTTTTTTCTTTCATACGTATATAAAAATCACAGATTATTATTTTTTATTTTTTTTTCCTCGCTTGTTGGCAGATGGGGGTTTTTTTTTTTTACTTGGTCCCATTCACTACTTCGTGTATTTCCCTTTTATTCTGCGTATACAAATGAATATATTAAAGAAAAAAAAAAAATTATGAAAAATTGAATAAGACATCAAGGCAGAGTTTGGTTTTTAAAAAAGAACTCTTGAGTAGGAAAAAAAGGCCGCAATGGGACTTTCTATCTATTTTTTTTTGTCGTGTTCTATTTTATATTTAATTTCTTTTTATTCACTTCTTCCTTTTACTCTATGCCTTTCTTTTTTGTTTTTCTTTTACGTTGCGATAATTATCCTCTCATTCTTCTCTAATCATTCCACAATTATCCACAATTCTCTTTTCATTTTTATTAAATTTCTTTTTTTCATTTCATTTCATCTGGATATCTCATTGTCGTTCAGGTCAATAGACGATTTATTCCATTCAAATGAACACAAGAATTATAATATGGCAATTGTCTCATTATTTCATTGATTTAAAATTTCGAAAAAATAAAAAGATATCGAAATTTTTTATGGTGAAATAAAATTTTATTTATTTATTTATTTATTTGTTGCTGATACTTTCAATTACTCTTGTAAATTTTTACACAATCCATTCACTGGATATGTAAAGAGAGTTCAATCTGTGGAGGAAAAAAAAAAAGTATGTAAAATTTAGCTGTTAGTTAATTTTACATTTATTCTTTTTTAATTGTTAATTTTTTCAAAATAAGTTATGTGAAATTATTTTCTCTCACAATTTTTTTTGCGGATACGTTTTCAATTGCAATTGCATTTCACGGTTAAATGTAGTGCGGTTATACGCTCAGATAAATTTTTCACTTCGATGCAGTCAACGATGTGCATGCACTTAATTTGTGCAATTTATCTAATGAAATGTTTCATTCGTGAGTCGGTAATTATAATTACGTGTGCGCTGTTTTAAACTTCCATTGGAATAGTAAACAAACATTCTATCAGACTCATTGATAATTAATTGTCATTTAAAACCCCAATCCTATTTAATAAATAAATTAATTTTCCGAAAATTACCAGTCAACTCCATAATTAAATTTCGCATGAACAGACTTTTTTTTTCCATAATTTTTTTAACCCATTTCCCATCGTCCCTCAAAAAAAGACCAGACATCAATTCGATTCAGAATCGCACGAGCTTTCCAACGCACCCATCACAATCCAAAAGCAACCCCTCCTTACCCTTCAAAAATAGATCCCCAACAGCTTCAAAATCCTAATCGAAAATAAAATAAACTTTTCATTCCAACAACATATATCAAATATTTCCCTCCAAACAATTCATATACAAACACCAACAAATCAACAATATGCAAAACTACATGACCTTCAAACTCCCACGTCGACCTTCAAAACAAAATATCACCGGAAGTAAGTGCATGCATTTAACTTGTACAATATCCATTCATAAACGTCCAATTAAATTCACATTTGCAGTCTCGTACCACTATTCACTACTACTACTTCACCCCCTCCCTCAATTTCCCCTCAAACACACACATGCAACCATCTTATATAACACCATCATGCGACTCTTCACAGTCCAGCAATTTTTATTCTTTTTAAATAAAAATAAATTCCATTATTTTATAGAGTATAAACGAACAGTTTTTTTTTTCTCTCTTAATAATAATATTCCAATCGAATGAATCTTATATCGCTCGAATGCCGCGGAATAGAGAGCAACAGAGAGAGGATAACTTGTGAGTGTGCTATATTGGAGACGAGGGTGTGTAGTGGATTGCCGAAGGGTGGCATAATTTCCATGGAAACGCGCGATGCCACTGCGAGACAGGAGAGAATTGAACTTGCAACGATCGACGATTCGACAATACCATTTACAATATTACAATACATGTGTATATAATATGTAAATGTATATATGGTAGTTGGATATATATAGGTAGGAATATATGTTTGACAATGTTGCTGATGAAATTGATTTGAATTGTATAACAATAAAGCCCCGAACAATGTCAATTAACGTTTTCTGTTTTGATAATGAAGTATCTACTTGTAAAAATTGTTCAGGGGAATGATTTAAATATTTTTTTTTTTCATTGCAAAAGATATTTATTTTACGTTATATTGTTTATTTGTTATTCTATTCAGGGGATGAAGAAAAAAAAATATCTGACTAAACAATTCAGTATCTACTTGAAGGTATATAATTTATGGGTTTGATTTTATCGCTGGAGGAAGACAAAATTTTTCTTGTATTTACATATTGTTTTTTTTTTTTTTTTAATTATTTTATTTTTTTGGGGATCGTTTTTGGAGGGAATGTAAATTGTCTGACTAAATACAGGTGTATCTACTTATTATCAACAATACTCAGAGAGAGATTATATACTCACGATTATTTCAAACACACACGAAATGGCGGAAAATAAAAAATTTTCATCCCACAATATTATCAATAATCTTGATGAAAAATTATTATTTTCACAGTATTTTTTTTTTTCTTTCCTATGTCATGTCTATTTTCACAATTAATTGAACACTAGTGAGGGTGTGTGTTGAACAAGTGTGCTAGTGATAGGACGATTAAAAATATATATATATATATATATATGTATTTATATACATATAATAGAGAGCGATGTAAACGCTCGGGCGGTAAGAGTGGCACTGCGCGAGTACACCGAACGAAATAGTACGTGCACGAAGTCGAACTTCCGGGGAGTAAAGAGAGTAAAGGCGGCGACCGTCAGGATCAGACACAGCCACAGGTTGCGCGACACTTGCCATACACAACCCAACAGTTTTTAAAATAAATAGAAAAGGAATGACATTGTGGTTCCATTGCTTTTTGGAGTTATCATATATTTGTTCAAAAAAAATTTTTTTTTTTTTTTTTTTGAATAATTTTTTTCAGTACTCATCGCTCGTTCAATTACAATGTCATATACATCAAATTATGCAGAATCGCACGAGCTTTAAAATGAATACCGTGAAAAGGTGGAAAAAAAATACCTTAAGGGTGTAAAATCCCTTTAGATATTCATGTTTCATTTGCACTTTTTTTCTTTACATATATACACATTCAAATAGTTCAATTTATTTTATGTCATTCACACAATGGCTCTTCTTTCATTTTTTTTTTTGTTTTATTTTTTCTTGCCAACCCCTTTCCCAACTTTACCCTCCAATGCCACAGGGATTTCTTTGATAAAAGCCGACATTCTTAAAAGTCCTTGACAATTTTCAATTGAATATTTTCCACTTGATACAAATTTCTTTTTCTTTCGATTTGTTGTCGATTTTATTTTTATGGGGTGGATTTGATTGGATCAATATTAGGGTGAATGTTAAATAACAATAAGCAGTTAAAATTCCAAAGAATTTTATTTACAAATCATGAAATTATTCTTCAATAAAAAAGAATTGAATAATTATTTACTGAATCAAAATTGTAACAATTTTGCTTTTTCTTCTTTATCGATCGGAGTAAATTATTCTCTTATCAAATAAGTCTACTGATAAGAGTTCACTGTTGGCAATAGTATCCAGTTGACAGTGCTAATGTTCAGTCGATTTATTCAATTTTCTTCTCGATTAAATTTTCATTTAAAATAAAATAAGAAAGAGAAAATATATTTATTATAATAAAAAATGATGGGCGTGAGTTTTAAATGATAATAAATATCTCAATACAAATCAATAACTTAATAATATTTATTATATCATTGATAAATAATTACTGTTGTATAATACAATTATAATTAAATTATCTCCACATTTAAATTATTCGCAGATGTATTTTCATTTTGGGGTTGAAGAATCCGCAATATTATTTCACGGATGGAAAACAACTGATGCTAATGGAATTATTGGCTCAGTTATTGGAATAATTATAATGGCAGCGATTTATGAGGGATTAAAAAATTATCGTGAACATTTATTTGTAAAAAAAGCAATTTTAAATCAACGTATTGGGGAAAAAATTTCACGAAAGTAAGAACGAGTTTAAATATAATAATAAATAATAATTACTTAAGATATATATATATATTTGTTTGTTTGTTTGTACTAATTTAATTGTGGATATAATTTTTGTTAATTTCATTTTCCCTTTAAGAAAAGAAATATTTTCTGGATTACATTTACTACAAACATTTTTACACGTTATACAATTGATAATGGGATATTTTCTCATGTTTATATTTATGACGTATAATGTTTGGCTGGCACTTGGTGTAGTAATTGGCACAGCACTTGGCTATTGGCTATTTGCATGGGATAAACACTCGATTCAGAATACAGAGTGCTGTTCATGAAGAGAAAGAAAAAAAAAAGAAAAAAAGAAATTAATTTTTAAAACAAATTTTTCATTTGAAAAAGAAATGATGGAAATTTTATTTTATATCAATGGAAAATAATAAAATTAAATTGTATATCAGCTTATTATATTTTATTGAAATTGAATTAATAACACTTTTTTTTATTCTTTCACTATATTTCATTGAATAATAACTGATTAAATGAGTGATTGAAATATTTTTTATCAATTATTTTTGTGTGTTATCATTTCTATTATTGATATCAATTTTTTATCAATCATTCAGGAGTTTATCACATAAATTGTGGCTTCATATCAATTTATTTCACTGGTAAATTTGTAACAGGTGTTTGTTCACGTTCAAATTAATTTGAAATAAAGAAAGCTGAATTGAGTTAAATTGTAAAGCAGAAATTAATTGAATATTTATTTTAAATTTGATTTTTATATTATTAAAGTTTCTTTTTGGATATTAAATTGTTAAAATGGATAGACGTGTAATAAGGAATGAAATTATTGCAGACAATTGTCGTAATAGTGTGACGAATAATAATAAATCACGAGTAGAATCAGTGAGAGATATTGTTTTTGGTTGGGACGAATTTAATTCAAGAGTTTGGATTGGTTTAATTATTTCTTTTATTATTTGGGCATTGTTATATTTTCTACTTTATAAACCGAGTGGTTCTGACATGGACCACTCTGGTATGGACCATACAAATCATACAGGACATGGACACAGACTGTAGAAAAAAAAAAAATTAAGTCAATAAATTAATGGAGCAAAATTAAATGTGAGAATAAAAATGGTAAATATTTCTTTTTCATTTTTGAAACAAATATTCGAGCTTTAAATATTTTTTTCTCTTCTTTTCATTGCTCAAGGGCGAATTGTGTCAGCTGTCTCGTACCCTAGATTGCATTTGGATATTATTTACACTGTTCAAAGGAGAAAAAATACTGTGATGAAAGAAAAAAAATTTTCTTAAATATTTATCGACGATTTTGATGAAAAAAATTGTTTCATTATTGTTCTCGATTTTTATGACGATGACAGAAATGTCTCATTATCCTTTGCGATCTCAAATATATATTCAAACAAATAATAATAAATAATAAAATACGAGAGAATGTTGAAATAAAATTTGTGGATATTTTTGTTATTTTTCCACAAATATTTTCCAAGCTTTTAGTGTTATTTTATTTTTCATTCGTTGTTTCTGGGGTGAGATGATCGTGGTGACAGTTATCTCGTATCCGAGATTGCGTTTGGGAATTGTGTGTCTCTAGAGAAAAAATATTTCCCGTTAAAAAAGAAGTGAAAAAGGAAAAAAAAATTTTTTTAAATATCACAAAAAATTCTGTGAAAAATTTCGATGGAGAAAATTTTTCTATCGAATAAAAAAAATTGTTTCTGAATTATTTGTACTCATTTAACGTTGACACGAGAATCTCATGATCCTACGTCTAAAAAATCTCAGCACTCAAATTATTTTCCCTCATAATTTCTTAGCTGGTGAAATTGCACAATTAATTTCTATAAATTCAAATATATATATTATCTCGACGAAAGAGGGACATTAGGGTGCGTAAGGGTGTGCACGCATTTCAACCTGGTCGATACTCGGCGTCGGTCGCCTGGATAATTCTATATATATATATATATATATAATATACATATATGCAATTGTAGAGCTTTTAACCACCCACACAAAATGTGTTCGCGATGTCTACCAGACCGTGGCGACTTTTCCCGACCATCACCGAGTCCACACCCATCCTTATCTTCCAATTCAATCCACCCTCCCATTCGCCCTTAATTTTTTTATCCACCACCACCACCCCCCGAACAATCGCCGCCATTATTTTTCTCAAGAGCTTTTGTATAAATACATAGAGTCCTATTTTTTTTACACATGACTATTTCTATTTTTCCTGTCAACTTAATCGACACAATCGCCCCTTATCTCACCCGATTGTATCACATACAGAAGACTTTTACTATCTTTGAAAGAGAAATGTCTGTATTGAAAAAATAATTGTTAATATTTATTTCTTTATTTATTTTATTTTTTTTTCTCGAAATTTGATTTTCGACTACAAAGTCCATTTGTATAATTAATATTTCTCCATTTCCACCAATCAAGCGGCTGTCAATTGTTGATTAATCCATGTTAAATAATTAAATACATTTACATAAACACCTGGAACTGATGAATCAGCGCAGCCAATTCCCCAATCAACTAAACCAACTACAAACCATTGTTCGGTGTTGGATTGACACACCAAAGGTGCACCGCCATCACCCTAAAAAATAGATTTACATTACAATCCACAAATAAATAAATAATTTAATTACACACGATTTATAAAAAATAAACTATTAATTTACTGTGCATGAATCTTTCCCAGCCTCTCCACCAGCACACATAAAACTATTACGATCCAAGATGAAATAACTTCCAAGTCTAGTTGTTCTCAAACGTGTTTCACAATTTGTTTGATCAACAATTGGCACATCAACTTCTTTCAGAACACGTTGATACATGCCTGACGGTCCAAATGCATTTTTACCCCAACCTGTAACCCAACATCTGCAAAAAAAAAATAAAAAATTCACAGTAAGCAGTTGAATCAAATTAATATGAACATGATTTCGTTAATTCTGATAATCCAACCTTGATCCAGCTACTGGTGCTGCAGTTGGCAAACAGGCTGTATTAATATTCAGACTGGTTGCTAATGGAACATTGCCATTGAGTCTCACAACTGCGATGTCATTGAATAAATTTTGTGAATTATAATTGGGATGTATAGAAACACGTATAGGTTTATATTCTTGATAAATATATTGTTCATTAGTTGCTTGTCCATCCCAATCACCAAGTCTCAATTTGAAATTTAAATTTCTGCGAATATATTAACAAATGTCAATTAATTGTTCTAGTTTACAAAAGAATATGCAAAAATTCTCATCTTCTTGCAAGATAATATGGAAGTATTTACGAGTACGGTGCCACCTTGTGTGCAACTGTTAAAACATGATTGGAATTAATTAATACTCCCGATCCTACGTAAGTATTGTCTGGTAGCAAAATTGCTACATGCCATGGATAAGCACCATAACGCGCTGTGCCAGCTGATTGTGCTGGTACATTTGTAATTTTTCGAACACCACATGCTTCAGTTAAACCACTTGAAGTTCCACAGCACAAAATTTGTCCAGTTGGACAAGGCATTGTACCCTGATTGTGGTACAAAATTATTGTATTACATTATTGATTAATAGATCTTTATTAGCACAGTAATATAATATTTTTTATTATTTAGTTACCTGATTGACTATTCTCACGTCGATTCCTGGTGTTGGACATGATGCAGCGGCTAAACAACGACAACCAGTGGGAGTTTGTCGTGGAGTTGTTGTGGTTGGTCGTGGAGTAGTAGTAGTAGTAGTTGTTGTTGTTGTAGTTGCTGGAATAATATCATAATTGATTAGTATTTAATTTAATTGCAATAATTGATAGTTCTTTCATCTACTCCACATCACTAGATGATAAAGTAAAAATATATTATAATAGTTGGGAATAAATTATTGTTTATTGTGTCATGATAATAAAAAATTCTTACTTGTTCCAGCAAAGACAACTCCCAGAGTAGGCGATGGCGTTTGTGCAATAGCACCACAGCACATGAAAATGAATATCACATTCAATTCTATGCACCACATCATATCACAATGAATAAATGATTAAACAAAATAACGAACGTTACTGGATAACAGTTGAAACTACTTTGACACATCGCAACATTGTGTAATTTTATTTTATATTATAATGACACTCATACACAGTACTCCATGACACATATTTATTATTTTGTTTTATTCCTTACTCAATTATGTATTAATGTGTATAGTGGAAACAGATTAACACGAACATCCAGCCGCGAAATGAGTAACAATAATAATTGTTGGCCTTGTCAATTGCGCTGGATTTTCCCCGTTATGGTCCAACTACAATGATTGCGTCAAGCATATATGCGAATAAATATGAAGTGACAATACACGAATTTTATACAAATGAAAGTTATTTAGCAAGCATTGTTGCATAAAAATTCTATTGTCAAAATTCATACCACATTAATCCATTAATTATTTGCAAGATGACAGTCAACATATTTGTATCTATTGTATCAGATAAATGAATCATAGTACAGTATTTATTTTATTGATAACGATACGATAACATTATCAATTACTTATACTGATGACAATCGTTTCCACAGTCAATTCATAACAAATAGAAAACCCAACTCGTCCTCACATCTATAATTATACTTAGACGTAATTTTTAATATTCTAATACAAAATGTCGCGGATGTTTGTCGTAATTTTTGTGGCATTTAATTATATTCAACACCATCCGGCTATTGTCAATGGTCAGTACAGCAAAAAAAAAAAAACCCAACAAACAAGACAACAGAAGTTTTTTTTTTTTCAATTCTATCTCCAAGGCAAAATCCTTGATCTATTTCCACGTAACTCTCGTCGTCGATTTAAATCGTTGAATAATTTTCTATTTACAGTGTTGGATGTGTATATAAATATTATGAAAGAATATTTTGATATTTATCATTAGAACTGTTAATTTTGTGGAAAAATAATTATTTGAAAGTGATTTATTGAATAAATAATGATATTTTTATGTTTCAGGATTGAAATGTTACGAGTGCATGAGCAAATCGGCATCGAGTCCTTGTATCTTCCAACCAAAAAGTGTCAGTGAATGTGACAGAAAATATTGCACTATTTATCGTCAAGAACTTGTTGATCCTGCTGGACATCTTATCAATTTTTATCGATCATGTCAAGATCATCCGAGGTATCTCAATACAGTTATTAAAACAGCAACATATAAAATTTATTATCAATCTTGCATGACGTATTTGTGCAATGATGGTAATGGCACTGACAATAATATGAAATCGAATAATAATGCTCATAACATGGGTTCATCATCGATAAATATTAATATTGTTCCAAGAATAGAATCACCAGGGTTGCAGTTGTTAACGAATAGTATAATCATACTGATAATTATAACTATCCATAATTTTTTGTAATAATTATATTGACTGTTTATAGAAAAAAATGAATATAAATACGTATTGGATGTTTGAATAATTATTTGTTGGATTAACATTAGTTTCAATCCAGCTGATTTTTATCCACACACTGCATTTGAAAACAAACTTTTTCTTCACCACAAGTTGTTCCAGTTGCAGCTGCTGTTCTCGTCAGTTTGCATCGTCTTCCAGGAGGTCCTGATCTACACGCCAATTGCATGCAAATATTTTTCTTTGAAGGACAATTCTCAACGAAACCCAATTGTTTACATTGCTCATCTGCGTCCATAATTGTACCTGGTAAAACCGTAGGTAAATTTCCTTCTACATTTGGTTTGTTGAGCAAGCAACTGGCGCTGTTGGATCTGTGCCAATTTTGATATTCAACAGTTTAATTCAGTTACTTATACGTTGGGAAAATTCATCTTGGATGATAATACATGCCCCATATATTTAGCAAATGCTTTTAAAGTACAGCTGGACCAATCCGATGAATTTCTATCGCCTCCATCCGCAGTCATCATGAACGTGCTGTCATCACATCCATCCATTTCATCATGTTCAGCACCAAGTCTGCAATAAATTCATACATTTATGCAATCAATAGTTTAAACGAGAAAAATATAGAAGATAAAAATAAAATTACATACAGATGTCCTAGTTCATGAGCTGCACTAGTAATCTTGTCGAAAGCACCTTTATTTTGGATTATTGCTACTTTACTTGTCATTTTTTGGGCTTCATAAATTCCACAAGCTCCAGCTGGATATGCCAATCCATTAATTGGATCATCATCACCTCCACCACCGTACAATTTATTCCTTGAAAAAATATTAAAATTCTGATACTTAATATACATTCAATACTGTAATATTTCATAGAAATATATTGTAGCAAACTCACGATGTCATCGTGAAGGCAACATCATAACTGTTCAATGAAATATTATTTCTATAATTATATAACCATTTTGACATTGCCCTGAGTGAATCGTCTGTGTTCAAACCCCATACATTATTTTCTTCAATAACTTCCTCTGTATAAATGTAACTGAGACCATACTCATTCTGTAAATAAGTGCGAAAAAATTATTTTAGCATTAGGTTTGCCCTTCAAAAATAAAATACATACCGTAGCTATAACGATTCCCGCAATATTTAATCTAATTTCAGGTCCAACGAGATTTCGATACATCAAATCAACTGCATGCCAAAATGAAAGGACATAAGGGACAACTTTCATCGATAATTTTTTGTACAACCAATAATTAACAATTACAAGAATCTCTGGGAAAATCGTCTTAGGAATTGCAACTGCACCACGCTTTGATCGCTCATTATTATTGTACATAAATGTTGATGATTCAGGTATTTTTATGGCCAGATAATATTGATAATTATCGGCTGTTACGATGTCCAATGATCTTCGATGTTTCATTATTTTCTCAGCAATACGATCAGGCAGTGAACGAATAGCCAATCTCTTTGACCTGATCACACCTATCTATTGTAATTGAAATCATTTATATGAATTATCGGATATAAATATGTTTTTTTTTATATATATTTATTATTTTATTACGATTTGTTGTCGATTTTTTAATTTGCACACTGTGAATGTGGCGGCCGCTGGTACATTCTCATAAAACTTCAGATCTCCCACCTTAATATAGAAACCACAGTTTGATAATGAATTACCGGTATAATATCATTGCAATTAATTCTTGTGATAAACTTACTTTTTTACCCGGTTGAATAGTTAATACTCTATTTTTTGTAAGAGCATGGTAAGTTGGAGTATTTTTGCCTGCCAATATTCCGTCGTTTTCAATACATGACAATGTTATATTTTCACCGAAAGCTCGCATGGAAATAGTTCGTTGGCTGGCAACATTCGCACTTCTTTTGTGCGATTTTGAAATAGTAATAGGAATCATTTCGTAGATTGGAGCTTAAACATAAATTTCTTATTATTTGTCTTGTATATACAACAATAAATCAAGTTACAATATTTTCTTTCTTATTCTCTGTTAAATAATCATGATTGTAAAATAAATAATTACTTTCATTCGTTTCGAATATCTCCATTCGTTCTTCAGGTGTCATCAATTCATGCGGCTGTAATATGAAAATAATAATGAAATAATATGAATTTATTTATTCCTGCTGGCAATAAAAATTGTACTCATAGTCCTGCATTTTTTATCGAAACATATTTGTCACTACACTATGTAATATATTATCTAACAATCAAAAATTTATCTTACAGATGGAAATTTTTCACATGCACCAAATGAAACCCAAAGAATCCAGATAATAATTGATATCATTTTCGGCTTTTACATCAACTTCAATTCCTTAATATTTGTTTCTCACACTGAGAATAAATTTCTAATACACAGTGAAGTACAATTTTAACTACAGCAAAAAATACGTGGCTCATGTTAAACATTTTCACGACTTTGTGATAGCAGATTTATGCTTATGATAGAAAACGGAGTAGTTTTAATTGCGTCACGTTATTGTGAAACTAGTCTTCGTATTTAAATAAATATTCTTTTGTGTCTATTGTGAATTTTCAATTCTCAAATAATTTTCAAATATATAATTACCGACAGCGTTGATCACTGAGGTAAAGAAATTTCCCTGTAAATTTTCTTTACCTTATTCAGTCGGTAATTTACACATATTATCAACTGAAAAATAAAGTGAGGCTATGTTTGTTGCATGAGGCTTTTTTCTTTGGACCCAATTAAATTCTCCATCAAATACAATCAGTTGATATCAAATGAATACGAAATGAAGTAAAACGAAAAACAATAAATATATACTGTACAATTTCAATTGGCAACTCATATAATTTGTAATCGGAAAAATTAGCGACGTCATGAGCGTGTTGAAAGGAACAGAGAAATGGATTGGGAGAACAGAGGCAATGATTTACAGATTCAACAAAGTATTTTCATTTTTAATTTACACTGTAGGATGATTTAAAAGAATCAACTATAAAAACCCCATTCAAGAATGCCATTTTTTACTAAATTCCCATTTAATTATTTACAATTTACATGTTGCACAGGTATCATTGTCCATCCATAATGGGTGAATGGAGTATATCTCTGTATCATTTCTTCCGATACAGTATAAGTACGACTCATTAATATATACATATTGGTGACATGAGCCAACAGAGCTATTTCATTGTCACGATCGAAATCCAAGATGGTTATTTCGCCAGCTAAAATAAAAAATAGAATTAAATTACTACCTTCCACATTAGATGAAAAAAAAATTATATTCTTATGTTTCATTTTAATCTTACGAATTGCATCATGGTAATCAGGTAAATGCTGTATTACGACATCATCTATTTTCACTAACCACTTATATTCTGTCGGTTTTTTACGATAGATTACATTGCGTTGAAGAGTAAAAAGATTTTTTTTTAATTTGGCAAAAGTAAATCGTATGCATCGCTCAAGTAAAGGTGTATCCTTAGGTTTGGTATGCAAAACAGCTATGACATTCCATACACCGACAATCTATACTATGAACGACATTACAGTAAAAAAAATTTGTTATATTGTACTCGTTCACTATAGCATACGACTTTACCATTTTAATTATGGGCTATTATGGAATATTTATTAATATAATCAAACATTATAATACAAATCAATCCATTATTTTATTCTTTACCTTATCAGGATTGTAATGTTTCAAGGCCGGACTTTGTTCATTATTAAAATCACCAGTTACTGTAGTTCCAAACACGAATGATTGCACTATTATAGTGAATATTAATTCATTTATTATCCTCATAATTTTGTATATATGCATACAATTTCACAGAAAAACATGTCAGCAGATATATTTTCACATCAACTTGTACATGTGCACTACTTGCAAATGCAAATTATGTATGGTCGAATCAGAAATATTTCCTATTCTTATCCATTGTTTTTTCCAGTTAGAAAGGAGGGGCAAGAGGAGTATCACGAGATTAGAAATCAAAAGAGTACGTCGAGGTACTTGTTCTTATCGCAGTTTCCATCAAATTAATTTTGGGAAGGGTGAGGGGTATTGCTGTGAAGCGTTTCACTATTTTTAAATTATTTAGGCAAAAAACAATAGTCCGAGGGTTGACATGAGGAGAAAATAAATAACGGGCATTCAAAAACAATCTTTGTGTATTATTAATAGTAGTTTCCAGCCATATTTGACATATTGCAAATATTTTTGATATATTTCATCAGTTATATGCATGCCACGACTCATTAATAAATACAAATTGCTGTTCTGTAAAAATAGTACTAAATCCCCTTGGGCAGTGAAGTCTAAGATGTTCATTTTATACGCTGAAACAGTACAAATAAAATTATTTATCATTACGTTTGGAATTATGATAAAAAACGTTTTATTGTTTCATTTCATTTTGGGCTTACAAGGTTCATTAGGACTTGAAGGAATAGTTTGGATTACAGATTCAACTATTTTTACTGTCGTATCGAAGTGAATATTTTCTGAATTTCTGACTGCTTGTTCTTTCAGCGAGAGTAAATCGCCATTCAACTTCCCAAAAGTAAATTTTATACAAGAATCACCAAACTGTGATGTGGATATGTTGTTATGGACACCTGCGATAACTCTCCATGTCCCGAGAAGCTGTATCATGAAAGATATAATAGTAGATCAACTATATATGTTTGTGTTTCTTGAGTACTTCTTTACCTTTTCCGTATTGAATTCTTCAGCAAGTACATTAATCATCAAAGACACAGTAATTATCAAACTTTTTACTATATTCATCATTAATTTTAAGAACTATATAATTGGATGTATATAATTTCAAAAGAATATAGTTGATAATATTTCCTCAAGTTTTTATTGTAAACCGATTGTGAATTGAGATAACATCTGATACAATGAAAAATATTCTGTTCTCAAACTCTCTTTTTATATGAAAGGAGAGGAAGAGAGCATTGTAAAAGTGGCAATCAATGCAACATACGTTATGGATCGAACTGAGTGAACTAACAGAATTGTAATGCAATTTCAATTGGATCAATCAATATTTGTGGCTGTAAGCACCACCATGTAGTGGAACACGAATAAAAGAGTAATATCTACTATAATTGCTATTGATTTTTTTTTTGTTTACAGCATGCAGTGATAAAAGAACTTCGTTGGAACGCGTACTCGACTCTATTTTAACTCCCAGTCGACGATCAAACTGTGCAATAAGACAACTGAGTCTGTATCTCAATACTCGTCTTCTGTAGCAATTTATATCAATCAATTAAATAATTATATTGATACATTGGAATTAACGATTCGAATTTAATTGTAGGTGTTGATCACAGTTATCGTACATCGTTACAATATAATTATATAGAAAACCTGTGTTGAGGTACTGTTCTTATATGCATTTATATCTGTTTACTGACAATTTTTAAATGATACAGGTACGATAATCCAACCATTTTGCGCATATTGAGCGAATGTCTCGTACATTTTTGATGTCAAATCCCTGGTACGACTCCACACCGCATACATTTTAGGATTGCGAACAAATACAACCAAAGATCTTTTGCAATCGCCATGTAAAACAGTGTATTTAATCGCTGAAACAGTGAAAATTTTTGGTCATTTCAAATGATCACGAGTAGAATTTTATTGTTATGTTACATTCTGGCCTTACGAGTTTTATAAGGATCTGGAGGATAACTCTGGATTACAGTACCAATAACATTTACCATCGTTTCTCGAGACACAGATTTTGAATTCTTCATTTCTTTTTGTTCTAATGTGTAATAATGTCCGAATATTTCCTTAAAATTTATTGTTATACAAGTTTCAACTAATTTTGCCCCTTTTGGAACATCTTTAATTATTCCTAAGACATGCCATTTGCCGCCAATCTGTTCTATGAAACATATAACAGTAAATTAAATAAACAAAAAATGAACATGTCGATGGAATGGAAAATATTTGCCTAAATATTCAACTGATTAACTTTGCTCTGGTGCTCACTGTAAGGTAATTTCAAACCATTTTATATGTAGCAAAATGTTCTTGATAAACAATTTAAATATGTCTTTTTGTTGCAGGAATTAACCGAATTTTTTTACTTCACAATTATCTTCCTGCCTTTTTGAAAATTATAATATATGAGAACAATTATTTGGTTTTTTACCTGATCAGGATTGTAGTTGTCCGCGAGTACATTGAGTATCAAACTCACAGTGATTATCAAATTGTTTGTCATTCTCATAATTAATTTCAAGAACTATATATTTGTATGTACAATTATACAAGAATATGTTTTAAAAGATATATTCCTTTAAAGTTCTTGATGTGAGCCAGTTGCAAATCGAAATTACATCTGATTCAATCACAAACATTTTCTGTTCTTATACTCTCCTCTCATATGAAGGTAAAGGAAGGGGGCATTATAAGAGTGTCAATCAATGGAGCGTGTGTTATGGATCGATCAAAGTAAAGTAACGGAATTGTAATGCAATCTGAATTAAATCGATCATAATTTGTGCTTGTGAGCACTCACATAGTAGAACAGGAATGAAAGGATAATATCTACTATAATTGAGATTGATTTTCTTTCTTTACAGCAGGTAATGATAAAAGACTTTCGGTGGGACGTGTACGCGACTTTATTTCAACTCCCAGTCGACGGTCAAGCTGTGCGATAAGCCAACCGAGATTACATTCCAATACTCGTTTGTGGTAATTCGAATCGATTGATTGAGTAATCATATCCAAATACATTGTAGTGAGAGTGGAGTTTTCGCTTCAACAACAGTATATGATTGAAAACAATACAATCGAATTTTATCACGAGTAACTCGACTGTGAATATTAATAACTAACCTACAAAAGATTACTGTGGATCATTTCTAGCTGTAAAAATTGCAAAATAGCTGTTATTATTCATTGTTGTACCGGATTATTAATTAATCAATTAATTGAGTAATACTACTTTATCAATTCTATAAAAAAAAAAATGTATCGCTGGTGGTATAGCGATCTTTTTCTAGAACCAAGTTACCACTTTCATTGTCTGTTCCGAAAAGTAGCGCTAGATGGCACCAGTAGTTAAAACCAGAAAATGTAGTTCACGCTGGTGTCGCCAGGTAGCGCCACGAGCGATATCATTTCAGAGTGTTTTTCCCACTTCCATCAAATTAAATTTATATCACGATTTGTTTTGCGTAAAAATACTTGATTAAATAATAATTCTCAACAATAATGAATGATATCTGGCAGTGTTTGATATTAAACAATTATCAACATAACCTCAAAGTTCAATAATTAATTTTGGCGAAACAAAGGCAGGAGATATTCATTAAAGTTATCAACAGCTATATACCAGTATATCGATTCTTCAATTCGTCATAAATAATTAAACACATATTTATAATATTAATCAGTAATAATGCTGATTAATTTGTGCAAAAATTATCTTGATACTAAAGTTAAATGTGATAAACCAAGTACAGATGGATATGAGATCAGTAATTTATTGATGAACAACAGTGCAGGATTTTTGGCATATTCAACAATAAAACCGCCGATAAATATTGATTTTGATTTAATTTGTAATATCAGACTCAGTCATGTGTTGATTTGGTCATGTGTTGGTTCACAGAAATCAACAGGCTTTAAATTATCAACAAGATATAAACATCGAGAGCAACATAACCTCTTATCGAGTGGATTTTTGGATGCACATCATACAGGAATTCAATTCTCAACAAAATATACAAATGACAATAAACCAATGGTGATATCAGGAAGATTATTGGATGCAACGATAAATAATTATCACAATAATACGGTGGATTATATTGATAATTTACGGATAACAATTGTTAAAACAGACAAGTCTGTGCCTGCAATAAGTAAAATTGAAATTTGGGGCTATATTTCTACGTTCAATAATCAATTCAACAATGCAAATAAAATTTTGTATTTATTGTCGAAACACAACAATTTTATTCATCAAACTACGACACCAATTGAAAGTTGTGATGATGGCAAAATAATTACGAGTTCATCCACGTGAGTCGAAATAACAGTGTATTAATTAACATCATTCAGTATTTTATCGTCATTCTTTTCTCTCAGTAAACATTGAGTAACAATAAATACAACATTATATTATAATTTTACTCGTGATCATCTGATTGTTATGTGTAATAAATTTTTTATTGCTATTTTATCGTTAAGAAAAGAATTTTAATATTTATTTTATGCTACTTTTACTCTGTGTTCACTGAATTATCTAAAAATCTCTCATCACATATTGAAATGTAAGAGTAGAATTTAAATCAATACAATTTTTATTCATTCCTTTTTTACTTTATGGTAATTTCTAGACAATCTCGTGAATCACTGACAATACCTGAGGAATATTTAGATCCCATTACGTGGACTCTAATGATACAACCAATAATACTACCTTCTGGAAAAATAATTGATCAGAGTACACTGGAAAATTATGGTGAAAATGAGGCACTATGGGGTCGACAATTGAGCGATCCATTCACAGGAATAATACTGAGTGATAATTATAAACCAATATTTGCATTGCAATTAAAATTAAAAATAGACAAATTTTTATCAGAAAATGCTAACGATTCAGAGATAAAGCAGATTCCTCGCACATTAGGATACAAAAATCATTTTAATGCACCATCGTATTGTGCACACGATCGCCAAAGTATTTTTAATAATAATAGCAAGCAAACAAAATTGGTAGAAACGTCAAGTGATATATTATCAAATAAAATTAATTGTTTAAACCAAAATTTGATACACAAATTGCCAATTGTCTCACGAAATTTTTCACGCACTACTCTATCGAAAAATATAAATAAAGTATCGAAAAATGCATCAACAATAACAAAAACAACAGTATTAAAGATGGTGGATAGTAATGATACATTAAAAATTAATTGTAAAATTGATGAGAAACTTAAAGAAAATTTACAATATGTTTTGTCGAATTTAAAACGTTTTAACGATATAAAAGTAGAAGATAAAAATACAATTATTGAAAAACATGTTTGTAATTGCTGCGAATATCCTATATTTTATAAATTACCATGCAACCACATCATATGTAGAAAAATTATATTGTTACACAACAGTAATAGTAATAATAATGATAAAAAAATAAATTTACAATGTCCTAAATGCAATTTGAATTATAAATCATCGGAAATAATTAAATTCCATAGTTAATTTTATATTAAAAATTATGTATTGTATTTATTTCAATTTGTACAACTAACTGAACAGATGCAACAAACGAAATATTTTTTTTGTTATTAATTCAACAATATATACATATGTATCTGTATTAGCTCTGTATTAATAAACGAAATTTTTCTATATTTTATATTTCTTCTCAATTTTTTATTACCTAGTTAATTATTTTTAATATTAAACGTAATATGTGATGTCAATAATGAAGTGGCTATTTTTATTTATTATATTCGCCTATTATTTATCGTTTTTACAAGACATTTTTCTATCTGCAACTTGTGTAGATATCGCAGTTATCCTCAACACTCTACGTATTTCACGTACGTATCCTCGAAAAATGAAATTTGTATCCGGATCACAGAAAAGTAGAGTTAGGTACTCAACAGCAGCCAATGCCCCGCCCGAAAAATAGGAGGCCCTGCAAAATTTTAGGGGCGGGTCCGCCCATTTTTCGGCTTCCGACGGCAAATTTTTGTGGATGGCTCTGTGATACAACCTTTTCTCATAATAATAAGATAAATATTCACATAAATAAACTTTTTATGTATACACGTGAAATAAAATTTCTTTTTACGTCGATATTTCAATAAATTACTTAAATAATGTTAATAAAAATTGTATCACCTGGTTAAACTTTTGGAATACCCACGATAATGAAAGTTATCCGACGGCAAACTGATCACATGCATTTTCCAAAAGTTTAACAAGGTGATACAATTTTTATTAATATAATGCAGGTAATTTATTGAAATATCGACGTAAAAAAAAATTTTATTTCACGTGGATAAATAAAAAATTCATTTATGTGAATATTTATCTTATTATTTGAGAAAACGTTGTATCACCTGGATATACCAAAATTTTCTCGACATAATACCAAAAGGGTGGTCGCGCCTTTTTTTTTTTGGGCGGGAAACTGTGTTGGCGTGCCACCAACTCTACTATTCTGTGATCCGGATACAAATCTCATTTTTCGAGAATAAATTCCAATTTCTGGCCGGTAATAAATAATAATAACAATCTGGGTTGAGGAATAAATGCCTCGCACGTCCAAACAACAATTTAGCGATAACAATAAACAAAAGAATTATTGCTTCTATTATCAACAATATATTTTTAATTCATTTTTACGCTTCTGACATTAAATAAATGGAATTATTGCAATTTAAAAGTGAAATTGGGTAATAAATAATTAAAAACACATGTTAGAGATAGTAACACTTCATTTATTAATTAATTCATTATTAATAAAACATATACAATTCAATTTTACAGTCGCACTATTGAAAAAATGAAATTATAACAATGGGGGAGTTGAAATGAATAATAAAAAATTAACAGCACATGTAAGAGATGGAGATACATCGTTCATTAATTATTTTATTATTAATAAAAAATATTCAACGCAATTTTGGGAATGTGGAATTAAATAAATGAGATTTTTGCAATTAAGGAGCGAGATTGGGTAATAAAAAATGAACAACGAATGTAAAAGATGCAAATACTTCGTTTAATTAATAATGCCATCTCCAAATTAAATTGTATATGTTTCTTTAATGTGATAATAATTAATAAACGAGTATTCACACCTTTCACATTCGTTGTTAATTTTTTTAATACCCAATTGCACTGCTAAATTGCAATAATCCCATTTGTTCAATAAAAGACTCTCAAAATTGAATCAAATATACACTGTTAATAATAAATAAACCGTCTCTCTATTTATTATGCTTGCCTAATGCTCCGCGGATTCGCGAGATATTTTTTAATGTGCCACTAACGTTGTTACTCTATATCCCTGTGAAACGTTGGAATTTATTCTCGAAGAATGAGATTTGTATCCGGATCACAGAAAAGTAGAGTTAGGTACTCAACAGTAGCCAATGCCCCGCCCGAAAACTGGGCGGACCCACGAAATTTCAGCGCTTGATATCCCCCACTGCACACTATTGAAAATATCTAGTATGGTGGGAGAGGCCGGCCCCTAATAATTGAGCGGGGCCTCCCATTTTTCGGGCGTGGCTTTGGCTGTTTTAGTGCCACTAACTCTACTATTCTGTAACCCGGATACAAAGCTAGATTTTCGACCAAAAATCACAATGCCAATAAAGCCGGTATCCTTCCTTACCATTACAGTTTTCATATTCGCTTGATACACCAACACATTTTCGTGTATTCGTACGCAAAATTCGTTAAATATTAGGATAAATATAATATCGGTGTAGGTGGCACATAGAAAAAAGCCTCAAGAATTCGAAAAGTAATAGGCGAATATAATAAATAAAGAAACTCACCTATTATTGACATATTCTCTTTAATATTAATGTTAGAATAATGAACTGACGAAATTATTGGAATGAAGGTATAGGAGTAGGTAATAAAAATTTGAGAACAGATATAAAATAATAAAATTGCATTTATTAATTATTATCAAACTGTACATGGCGAATATTTAAACACAATGTTTATAAATTAAATATTTACATGTGAATGAAAACTCTGCTGTGAGATAGAATTACTTTAATATAATATTTTGATGGATAATAAATTGAAATATTTCAATAAATAATTTTTTTAACAACCCATAACACGTGAATTTTATTTTCTAACATATTATAAAAGAAAGATTTGGTTATCTACAAGTCGTGAGATTTTCGGTTTTGATTGAAAAAAATTGAATTACATTGAGAAATGATATTTATTTAACTTATTTTTTTCCACATCACACTCATTATTTGGCACGAATTTATTAATTCATCTAGCATTTTTGTGCAGAAGAAATTGTAAAATTAATTTAATGCAATTGTTAAAAAAGAAAGAAAATTTCGCGATATTTTTTATGAATAAAATTCAAAAATTTTGTGATTTTATTACCACTAACACCATTGATTAATTTTTCCTGCAATAATAAAATTTTTTCGATTTTAGTTCGAGAAAAAATCAAGAGATGGCGTTAGTGGTAAAAAATTTCCAATTTTTTCGATTTTAGTTCGGGGGGAAATCCAGAGATGGCGCCACGCGCTAAAAAAATCTGAAAAAATTTTTTTTTTCTAAATAAATCGATTTTAAGATTTGTTTCGCGTAGAAAAGCTTAATTAAGTGACAATTACGTTAAATAATAAATAATATAGACCGTTTTTCAATATTAAACAATTATCAACGTAACCTAAAAATTCCATCACCAACATTTTAACCACTTGATTTCACCATGAAAAATCGTATATGAAAAATATATTCAAGAACGAATAATGTAAATATGTGATATAAACAATAAAGCAATGTATATATTAATACAAAATGTACAGTTTTGGATTATTTATATTGATATTCATCATGTAATCAATATTAAATTCATGTTACTGAGTGTGATGTTGAATTGCGGTAAATTTGGAGGTTATGTATTCCGAAAAATATATTCTATCAGTTCCGTATTATCGTAATAATGTCTAAAATTTAATTACAAAATTATAAATCATCGGAAATCATCAGATTCAGTTATTAATTTTATATGAAAAATAATATATTATATTTATCTCACATACATTAAATACAAAAAAAATTTTTATCATCATTACCATTATTATAATTACCATGATAATACTATAAAACTGTGAAATCAATTCCTTGATTTTGTCTTTTAACAATTTTCATAATTGCCATAATATTATTACGTTTACTTGCTTCAATCAAAAATGCCATTGGCTTTTCAACCGAATTATTATTGGCAATTGGTTCAATCGATTGTGCATGATCACCATCAACAGAAATATTTGTTGTTAAACCAGCAGTGGTAGTACTACTACCAAGAACATACTGTTCAATTCGTGTACGTAATTCATGATTCATTTCTGGTTGTTCAATAACATCAACATTATGTTCTTTTTCCGTATTACTCGTAACATAAATTAATTTCATCGATTCATTATCATTACAATCATCCCAACAATTTAATTCCTTCAACGAAAACACACGTTCCATTTTGTCTTCATCAGTATTAATAATTAATAAATTATATCTTGTTAAAATAATTGTAACAGGAATTAAATTATCACCAACAACATAGTTACCATTGATTAAATAAATGATACAGTCGCGTTGTTTAGTTAAATATGACATCAACTTATAAGTATAACGATTTGATGTATTGATAAATTTATTTGATAAAATGGTGTTTGGTAAGCGTCGTGAATTTGGTAATGAATTCCAACCAGTACGATGTAACAAACCTTGACCTGTAAGTGCAACTAATTCAGCAGCACCACTCAACGGTTTTGTAACAACACCGACAAGTCCAAGTCCAACTCCAGTAACTAAACCGCGCGTTGTTGTTTCACCCGACCATACATGTTGCAGTGGATGATGTGCAAGACCACCAACTGCCGCGAGTATGCTTATACCAAAGCCAGATAAACCTTGAAAAAGTCCCTGTGCCATTCCCTGTGGCCGAACACGTCGCGATTCCTCTTGTCGTTGTAAATGTTCTTCATCCAACGTCAAACGATCAAGATTACGTGCAACACTTGACGCTAATTTAGTCACTGAATTCACTGTGCCCGCTGTTATATTTTTCATCAAACTGGCTGATCCATGAGTTATTCCAACAATAAAACCCCACGGGCCTTGAAGTAAACCCTGGAATGGCATTGCAATAAAATCTTTCAGTCCAACTCCCAATGCTTGTGCAAAGCTACCAGGTGAACCCAATATTTCCAATGATCCAACAACCCATCCAGCGCCAAAAATAGCACCCGATAAATAATGCATTGTTAATGCATTACCAAGTCTGTATGGTGTTGTGAATAAATTGCGTCGATCAAATATACCAAAGTGTAATGGTGAATGATCTAATGCAACATAAAGACGCACGGATGTATGTACACTCAATAAAATAGATATTGGTTCAATTGTAAGTCGTTGCAATCGTAATGGTGAACTCATTATTTTTGCATCAATTATAATATTGGGTGGAATATTAACAAATTTATTTGCTACTATTGCCGCTGTCGTTGTTTCACCATTTTTTGTCGATTCAATTTGATCACGTGATAATAAAATACATGGACGTAACATCGCAGTTAAATATTCCAACAGTTGTGTCACAAATCTGTCCTCAATATATATATTTATTGGTGCAAATTTAATATGAACGTCACGACATGATTTTTTATTATCAACAGTGTCCCACGACAATTCTAATGATATCAATGAATTTTTTTTAATTTCTGCAATAGTATTTTCCAGTGACAATGACCAGCCTATTGATTTTTCATTATTAATAAGCGGTTTTTGGCTAATTAATACAACGGGAAAATCAAATCCACCGTTATCAAACATTTGATTGTCCAATTGTAAATCACCAATAAATGTTCTTACATTTAATGTTTTTGACGTTGATATTGCATGAACAATTGTATTTGTTAAATAAATACCTGCGACTTCAGTTCTACGGTCATTGTTTTTTTCATTTATATCCTGTGTTATAATTAAATTAATTCCATGGAAATAAATGGTGAGAAATTTGTCTAAATATTTTGGTTCATCAGTGGCAGATGTTGTGACAATTAAATTAATATTGTTGGCATTTTTTGTTGAAGATAATTCAACATTTTTCATTATCGTGTCATTGTATTTGCTTTGATGAGGCTTCTGTTCATTATGCATTGGTAATTTTGTACCTTCAAGCATCAATCGACTTCTAATGTCACGAACTGCCACTTCCATTTGTGATTTTGGTTCCAAACGAATAAAAATTGTATGTCCATGACTCTCAACAATTATTTTAATGTCACCATAATTATCAGTATTAACAAATTGATCGAATTTAATTGTTGCTTCTGGTGGTAATTCAACAATTTTTTTCCAACCTCCATTTTCTTCAGACATTAAAGATCTCAATATCAATGATAATGTTAATTCATTACCAATTGATGCATCTGGTATACGATTGCCAAAACTTTTAATTGTATAATGGCACAATTGTCCACGTTCAATTTCACATTTCCATGAAAATGGTGGTGCATCAGGTTCAATATCATCACAAGTAGCATTAGCTTGACCAACGATAACTGTAAACGAACACGCATTCTCAATCACCAACTGTGAATTATTATCATTCAATATTGCAACATAAGTTAATTCACGATCTTTTTGTATTGTCACAACAATTGGTATTGTTATTGATCCATTGGATACTGAAATGCAATTGCGACCAATTGACTGATCAACTTTTACTGGACAGGACCAACGTTCTAGTCGTGATTGTTGCTGTTCATTTTCAATGCTTGATGAATCACACAAACATATAAATAGACTAGATAAATTACGTGGATCATCATTGTTAAGATTGTGCCATTGAACAATGGGAATTCCCATATTATGTGAATCACATGGTGTCAATTTTAAACACTCATCTCTCGTGGAAAGATCCAACGGTATTTCCACATTTGATAATTGACTATTAACAATAATTGGCGCAATATTTAAAGTATGTTCAGTAAAATTGCAAATAATATGACTACTCATAATTTTTAATATACGAATATCTTCATATATGGTTGAATTTATAATCAACATGACACTGTTGCGTCCATCACAATCAATTAAAGTTTTAATTGTACCTTCCATTGGTATTAATCCATTGATTTGTGGCATAATGAAGCCACGATTCCATTCAGAGTGTGCGAGTTGAAGTGGTGATGATTTAAATTTATTGCCATCATTTGTTTCAATTTCAATATTAAATATTCCATCCATTTTTGGTGGTGATGCAAGACCTTTATGTGGTATTTTACATAATAAATTGCCATTTGGTGTTATTAAATTAATTGATTCACCAAGTGAATTTAAAATAAAACACCATGGACGTATTTCTAAGAGTAATGTACTCGATTCCAATCCAGCATCACGATATCTTATCTGAAAACCATTAATAATTCAGCAATTAATATAAATTATTATCACTCCTAAATTTTAATAATTATCTAAACTTTATTTACCTGCACATTTGTTGGTGTATCGACAACTGGTGTCCAAGATGTCATATCATCATCTAAAAATGGATATGTTACAGGATTGTGTTGAATATCTGAACGCTCTAAAATAGCGTCCATGTCTTCTTTGTCAGGGCGTTTAAAAAAAGTGCGTTGATCAATAGAATTATATGACAATGGAATCCATGACATAGTTGAAGTAATTTTAGATTGTGGTTGAAATGCAATTTGATGAAAATGTTCAAATGTACCTGGACAATACATTTGTTCACGTTTACAACCACCATTTATTTTTGTTACAAATGATGTATGAAGCGTTGGTGTTTCAACTTTAATTTCCGTTGAAATAGGTAGCCATGATTGTATCAAATAAAGTGGACTCAATATAACGAGTGTTCGACAATGTTCGTTTGAATTTTCTTGAACAATTCGTACCCAAATACTTAAAAATTGTCCTTTTTCATGGGTAGGTACCTTAACCAACCACGGTTGATCACATTTAACGTTTGAATGTAGTGGAATATCACCGGTCCATGAACAATTTGGTAAATTAGCAAATCGTAATCGTATTGCCATATTATTACCATATTCATCAACAAACAGTGATGGTGGTCGTGAATGTCCAGGTACAATAACCACATCTTCCGTGACAATATTAAATTTAACTAATTTCAATTCAAAATGATCATTCAATTGATTTGAAATAATTATTCGTCCGGAGAATGTAATCATTTTTTGTGTTGGTGATAATGATTTGACTGTGACATAAATTCGTTCATAATCGACATAATCATTTGTATAAAATTGGAATTTCAATGGTTTAGCGCTGGTACTATTCTCAATGGTAAATGGTTGACTCCATGACCATACACCCATTCGTTCATAGCCAATAATCATTTCACGATTGCGTTGATGACGCCATGAATAAAAATGACAAGCCCGACTTGGTAATAAAAATCCATCAGTGCTGTCGAATTGACCAAAACGTATTGGTATATTTAAATCATTTGCAACAACAATTCCAGTCAATAACATAACACTATTATCACAATTACCAAGTGCTACTTGCCACAAATCCAATGATATTGTGATAGTATGTGACACTTCAGGTCCAAATTTAATCCACAAATCTTTACACATTATTAAACAATTAATTTGTTCAGCCATTGTTATTTGTATATTTGTTTCCAATTGTTCCAATAATTCTTGCATGAACATTGTCCCATGATCTAATATTTGTATTCCAAAATTCGCAGTTAAATCAAATAATGTTGCATTATTATACCAACGATTGAATATCATCACTGTATTTTTCATAGAAAAACACGCGAAATTAATATTTGTCGGTAAACATTCGTTCAATTTAAATTTATCCAATGGTGCTGGCAGTTGTTTTTTATAAACATTTATATTGATATTATTGAACAGTGACAATTGTGTTATTTCAATATTAGCTGTAATTTCTAGTATTGGTATCAGTGAAGAATTAAAATACGAATCAATACGAATACAACCAGCTAAATCGCGTGCTGACACTGGACTAATTGTTTCATTATCCAATTGTGTTATAATTGCACGCCAAAGACATGCAACAGCACGTGTTGGAAATTTATTTGGTAATCTCGTTGAATTATCAATTTCCGTAAGATTAAATTCAATATAACGTTGATACGCCATCAAACTTTCATTCCAATATTCAATAACACACAATATTTTATCCAAATTAACATCAATATCATCAATTATTTCATATAAAACTTCGGTAATTGATAATTGTGTTAATACACGCGGTTGTGGATAACGCCATGCCATTATTTGCCGTGGATATTCCGAAAATACAACTTGATATGGTAATGGTAATTGATCTGGTGTACCATCAGCAAAATGAAATGCACCTGCCTTCAAATCATCCTGATAATATTGTTCAGTTGACGATGCTGATGATTTAATATCGGATTTTTTAATTTTATCATTGATAAATTTGTCACGCAATGTATAAAAATCATTGGAAATATTTTGTAATAATTTAATTTGATTGGGATCAATGTCGACGTGTATTCCATCGCTAAATGCTTGGATTCTTATCAGTGGTGTGTCATCCATATCCTGCCACGATTCCCAAACTGTATTAATAACAAAATTGCATGAAAATGGATTTAAAAGTGGTTTAATACTGTTATTATCAATGATTGATGTTGTGGTTGGTGTTGTTGCAATCATCATAGATGTTAATGAAATATTTCCATGAAGTTTTCGTAGTTTGTTTGATAAATTGGTATTGAGTTCACTGAAACTGCCGACAATTTCTGCGCCACAATTACTCTTGAATACTAATACAATTTGTTTGGTTTTTAAATTCACTTCAGGTGTATTTATTTTTTTGTCCTTTATTATCCAATCATTAATTGACGTCGTAGCATCCGTGTTCTTTGCATAATTATCACTCAAACATCCAGTTATCTTGTTGTTAATAATATTCAATTGATCAATTGTTGTCAATGAAAGATGAATTTTAGTTGGACGACCCATTTCAATAAATATTTTTGATTTTCCATCGTCATTTTCCCATTTTAATTCTAAAAATGACGGGGGTATACCAGTATTTGGATGTGGATCACCATTTTTCGTTTCAATTATAAATTTTGTGAAATCAGTGGCTTGTAATAGAGATGATGTTTTACAATTTTCATCAGCAATTGCAATTGTAACATCAAAGCAATTAATACGTAACATTTTCACGGAATTTAATTGCGAAATATATGTATTAAATTGATTAATTGTCACACATATCAATGGATAATATTCATCAACACCAGCTGTTTCGTAAATAATCACTGATATTGCACCGCCATTAATTAAATATTCAAATGACGATACAGAAATTTTATTATTTGTTCTTGGTAAACGAAGACCATTGTCAATGCTTGACATATCAACATCAACACCGGAATCCCGAGCTGATTCTTGAATAGATTTAACATAAATATCATTACCATGATCTATTACAGCAACACATGACGATTGATTGTCATATTGTGAATTAGTTTGTGGCAATTTTGTCACTCTGACATTAAAATCCAATTGTTGAAATTGATGATGGAGAGTTGAAAGTAATTTAATTTGTTCTAAATTCATCATTACTTTAATATCACTGAGAAATGTGAGTTCAATAGCACTTCCGCACACAATAACATCGGTCTTGAATATTATTGGCGGTGCAATAATACAACATAAATTGAATCGTGGAATGATACAAGTAGATGATTGATGTGTTGTACCATCACTTTCAAGTTTATTCCATTCCAATGCTGGATTTTCATTCATTGTATACAATGATTGTGTTTTACGTTTGGTAATACTAACTTCATAATTCTTCAATGTTGTAGTGTACATAATTGCACTGCTGATATTGATTTGATATTGACGATCTTCAACCGCTGAACCCGGTGTATTCAAAATATTTGCTTGCGCTGCAAGTTCATAAATATCAGTACGAAGAATGACACGACAAATAGGATTTTTAGCATGTGGTGAAATAGTTATATCACTTGTTTCCAATATTAAACAATTATGAATATGATTTTCCATTGAATTAACAGGTAATATAAGTGTAAGACCTTTAAAATCAAGATAAATAAGTGGCATTATATTTTTTTTATCATATTCATTGCTCTTTTGATTATCAACATTGGAATAAAAATTGAAAAATTGTATATACTGCTGTAATATATGAATTGGTAATAATATATCCAACATTTGCATCTGTATAACTATTTCAGTAATATAATTAGTCGTGGCCATTGAATTATTTTCAACAAATAAATATTCTTCATGTATTTTTTGTTGTTTAACACCACGCCATTTAGTGTAAACATTATTTGATTTAGCGCGTGTTATTGTAACATTTAAAAAATCAGATTCCTGTATTTTTTTTGTATCAAACCAATCAATTTCATCACGCGATGACATTATTAAACCAGTACAATCACCTAATTTCCAATTATTATCATCTGACGAACGTTTATAATGATATATTGTTGCGGTTGTTATTTTATTTTTGATCTGGAGATAAACTGATTGCCAATCAATCGATGTTATTATATCCTCCAATTCCATAATCAATTTATATTCCATTTTTAACGATGAATCATCATTGGTAAATAATTTAATGCCAATTTTAGCTATTGTCCATTGGATCCATGATGTTATTGCAACATTACCATCCACTTCGGTATCTTGGTCGTGTCGTGATGTTGATGCTGTTGATGTTGTATCTGTATCTGTGCATAATATTTGCGTTGGACTAAATGGCGGACGTTCTTGCAATGTCGCATAACAATCAGGCTCATTGCCAACCATAATTGAATTTTTATCCGACGATTTAATTAATCCATCAACAATTGTTGAAATATTAGCATAGAGTGTTTCAATTAATTCCATTTGTTCTTTACAAATTGAAATAATAATTGGCGATGTATCAATATATGTACAAAATCCAAATGTACTCGATGAATTTTCTGTATTTACAATTGTATTAACGTGCGGTTTTATTGTTGCATCAATTGTCGCATTTAATGATTCCATGATGAAGAAATTTAGTGTTTTACTTCTTTCAATTGTATAGCAATGAAAATCCGTGAGATTAATCACCCATGGAAAGTGATTCGATTTATTGTTCCATAATTTTGTTGATGATTTAAAGAAATTTGTTTTGTTTATATCAACAGACAATTGATCATTCCAACTGGTGGATCGTATTACAATATGCGATGTTTTAATTGCAAATATTTTCAATACATCATTTTCATCCAGTGCATGATTTTTCGATTGTTCAATTCCATTACCTCCAATGCCATCCATTGTTATTGTTGGTATATAAATTACAATTGGTTCAATATCAGCATTCAATATTAATTCTCTCCACCATGAACGCCAACCAATAAATGTTCTGAGTATACCATCATTTCTTGATGATTTATTATGGTGACTGTCATTAAATTGATTTTCAGGTGGTCGCATCCATGCCAATGCATTGAATTTACGTTCTTTATCCGATGGACTGTGAACATTTTCATGTAAACTTGGGAATTTTTTTCGTGTACTTGTATCAGATGATGTTTCTTCAGTTCCATGTTGAACAGACGATGCATTAACGGAATTCCAATTGTAATAAGTGCATTGATAGCTCAACCAATCGAGAAATAATGGATCAATTGATGCACATGTTTTAGCAATTTTAAATATTGCTATTGACGTATTATTAATTGAATTTGATAAATCACTTGGATAATGTAATTGAATGTTAATTAATTTCTCATCATTATTCTGTGATAAATACTCCGGCCCAGACAATACAAATGCTTGATTTATGTCATTCAATGCAAAAATTCGTAACGAACCGATTGACAATTTTTTCGAGATCATTTTTGATGCAACCGAATTTGTGTAATTTATCGATTCAAATGATAATTCAAGATAAACCGGATTTTGTTCATTACATGCATCATAATACAGTGATGATGATGCTAAACGATTGACAATATTCATTGTGGTAGATAAAAAATTTGATACTAAAATTGTATGAACAATCATTAATTTGGGTTTTGTGCTTGTTAATGTTAATGAATCCATTTTGAATTTATGATAAACACGTTTTATGTGTATATCATTCCAATACTGTGGATAAAGTAATGTCATTGTCGATAAATCACAATTGCATGGCATTATTAATAGCATATGCAATGATTCTGTTAAATTTAATCGGCTAGTAAAACCCAAAATATTAATTTTCATTATTTTATAACAATTCTCCAACATTTTATCGGGTAAATTTTCTTGCTTTGATGCACACGCGGCCAATCTGAATGCATACAATGGCATTAACATTTCAAAATAAATTTTATCCATTTCAACAATTAATACTGGATAATTTGGCATATTAGCTTTTAAATTTTTCACCTCATCAATATTAAATTTACGTTTATCACGATAATGATCAGCAATTTGTATATGTATTGACAATTTAATAATATTTAATGTTGTTTTTGCAATTGGAATATAATCATTGAGCGCTTCATATTCCTCAACTGTAACTGGCGGTAATTCATCAACTGTTAATTCACATTTATCAACAATACATGATGCTAAGTCATTTTTAATTCCACGAATAATTGATGAAATACGATGCAAAAATCCCGAACATATTCTTATTGATAAATCGCCAATAACATAACGCATCAAATCGTGTTCATGAAAATTACTAAATTCAAAATTACCACCATACTCTAACAATTGTTCTTCAGTAATGTCCTCAGGTAATTCAATACAATGAATATACTCAATAACTAATGCCGATGATTTGTTCAATAAATTATTGACAGTATTGTCATTATCATTTGATAAACGATCAACAATATATTGATGATAATCATCAATTTTTCCATTATTCTCATCTGAATTGGAATCGAATAATGAATTATTCAAATAATCATCAGTAGTTATTAATTTACCAGCGCATATATATGGCTTTGAATCGACATTACTTTTCACTTCTGGATAACCACAACTACAATTACCACGTGGTATTAAACAGACATAACCGAGGCCAATTTTGATAGCACTAAATACCATTCCTTGCATTATAATTGATCCAACAACATTTGACAAATTAAGAGTTAAAAAAGGGCGATAACGTATTTTTAAATTTTTATGTCCAAATGTTTCCTCTTTAGAATTTTCAATTGTTTTAAATGTTAATGTTGCATTATCGATATAAATACCGAAATTTAATGTTTGTGTCATACGATTTGTGCGTTGATCAATGGCATCATTATTCCAATCAACTGGTACAATTGATGTTAAGGTGCTCCATGCCCACGAACCCCATGCTTGATTATTACCACCAATTGGCGTCAGTACTAAATTCGAATTATCATCGTCTACATTCTCGATATCATCTGAGCTAGTTGATAATTTCCTATCAGCAATAATGTTACGTTGTCCACGTGATGATTCCATTAATAACGTTATTAATCGTAATAACATTGGTATTTGCTGTTCAGTCATACTAAATTCCATTTGTTCACAATGTAAATCAAATCGAGTTATTGATATACGTTTCATTGTATTCGTTTGACAATTAATAATCCAACGTATTGACATCGAACAGCGATAGACAACGGGATCTTGATAAATATCAATTTTTCCTGATGCATCCATTCGATCTAGGCACAATGTTAAATCCTCAATTGTCATTACTTTACGTAATATCATATCAGTTGCATTAACATCAGTGAATGTAGGTTTCCATTCTTCGTTAACTGTTTGCATACTTAAAAAACGTATGTTTACACTCAATACGATATCTTCCTCGACAAATTTTAATATCAAATTGTTGCAATTTATTGTTATATTGTTCACTACTTTTGTTACGATACTTTTCATGTAACTGGACGGTGTGTCTTCCCTTTGGTAAATTGATAGGAAAATAAATTCAAATGAATGAACAGGGAAATAATTATAATTTTATAAGAGGATTATTTTGTTGTAATATTTGACTAGAAAGTTAGACATGCGTTTTAATTAATATAGTTCTGTTTGTCACTACTACAGAAAAAAATAATTAATTCGACTGGTCATTTATTTAATAGCTATTTTACAATAGCTCCTCATAACCTAAAAGTCTAACTTTCTCAACTAATTTCACAATAAATATCCTCTATATTATATTATTTTTGGTTCTGTTTACTCACTGCAAAGACTCGGCGGTGGATTTGTATTGGATATTGGTATCCTCCTCTGTTTGAACACCATCTTTCATTTTTAATATACATTCTATTGTATTTATCGTTATTACAATTGGCTCTGATATTATTTTCACCCATGGCACATGTATTAATAATTCATGTATATGACCACTAATAAATGTAAATGGAAGATCAAATTGTTCGTTGAGTACACCCAAACGTAGATCTAAATTTTGGAATGTTGCATCGCCACCCCATAATGAAACCTATTTAAAAAAAACACGAAAATACAAAATAAATAAAGAAATAAAATGAAAAATATTAATAATATATCTATAATTTTATTTTTGCCAAATGTAAATTGTTAAAAATACCTGAGACTGTTCAGCACGAAAATTTTTCACGTATTTCCCAACGTAATTTAATAGAACTGGCGTAATATACGATTCAAGTTTGAACATTATCTCAAATTAATTGAGAACATAATTTAAATTAATATTTGATAAACTGTTTTTTTTTCACTTTTGTTATTCCGAACTTTTATCTATTCATGTTTATTGTACATGCACATTCCGTTTTGTGCTTGTGTTTACGTGTCGAAACATAAACTATGCCGATAACACAGAGTGCCAGGCGGTACATCGTTTCTAGATTGGGAGATAATGGCACCGCCTCGTGTATTTTATCGGTACTAATTGAATCTCACTACATAAGCGCCATCTGTAATATATCGATACGGAAACGAACTGTATTAACATCAAACATTGTAAAAACAGTTTATTCTCTCTATTTAATTATAAACATACGTGAGAATTGTTGATTGTTATTAATTAAATCCACACGAAAATTGTAAGCACTCTGGTGTCTATATTGACCATGTATAACCTCTAAATATGAGTAACAAAACAAGTACCGGTGGTAAATACAAGAATGAATTTGATTTTTTATGATCATACCCATTAGATTAAATAAACCAATAAATAAATGATACACTTACAATATTTATTTAGTATAAAAATGCACAACCATGACCTTGTTAGTATAATAATAATAATTTTCAATCTACTAGGATAATGCGAGTGCCAGTTATAATTTAATACAAACTAAAATATATGTTTTTAGGTGGTGAAAATGATCCTGTACAAGAAGAATTGGCAGGACGTGTACGTGAAGTTGGAAATCATGCAATATGGAGCTTGTCAAGTTGTAAACCAGGATTTGGTGTTGATCAACTGCGTGACAATATAACTGAAACATATTGGCAATCAGATGGACAATTACCACATCTCGTTAATATTCAATTCCGAAGAAAAACCACAATAAGAGACATATGTATTTATACTGATTATAAATTGGACGAGAGTTATACGCCAAGTAGGTTAGTATCAATAGCTGCTCAATTAGTATGAGATTGATTATAATTTTTCCCGGAATTGAATATGAGAAAATAAATATGAGGTTGAGTAATTTTTATTCGGCTTATCATAACAGAATCAGCATCAGAGCAGGAACAAATTTTAATGATCTCCAAGAGGTTGAAGTCATGGATTTAAATGAACCAAGCGGTTGGGTTGTTATACCAATAAAAGATATTAATGAACGTTCCATAAGAACATTTATGATACAAATTGCAGTAATAAGTAATCATCAAAATGGCCGTGATACTCACATGCGACAAATAAAAGTTCACAGCCCGGCACAAGATATTCTTGGACCACCAGCACCGCACATGCATGGACAATTTCTTACCAATGAATTTCAACGCTATGCAACAATTCGATAAATACGTGTTGAATTACATAGAACATTCAGACAGAAATCTGTGTTTACTTCAACGAAACTGGTGAAAAAAAAATGTAAATATACGAAATCAACGTGTTCACAGTTGTAAGAAATAATTTTAGTTGAATTTACGTTTCCGTTGAATTCGGACGCGTAAATTCTCACGTGCACAACAGATCACTTTCTCATCGGTTGATATAATGCGTTTAATTATATATTGTTCGTTTTTTGTTCATATTTTGGTTAATGTTAAAAATATATATGGAAATTTCGAGCACACTCATCTCAATGGATTAGACAAAATTCTACAACGTACAGAAATATTTTTTGTCAACTTAAAATCCGAATTTGGTACGTCATCTTCACAATAAATATTTTACATTTCACAATTCATGGATAAAAGAAAATATGTCTATCCTATTAAATTTCATTACTTTTTCATATTTTTCTTTCTATTGTAGAATTGTACCCACAAAATATTACAACGCGTCGATTAATTGACACAAAAGTTAGTCAATTTGTGCGAGATGTGATAGGGAAAAATGCAAAAGTAAATAAACAAACAGTAATTAACAAAGAGAAGTTGAATCAACAGAACAAATATGAACAAGGTAATTAAATGGAATAGTAAATTGTTTATCAAGTAATGGCGGTAGAAAATATATTATATATATGATATCAATGCATTATAAATATACTTTTACGGTGTAAGTTCACGTAATTTCCCTTCAACACCGAAGAAATCTCTAAATACATGTTGACTATTATGTTCAGTCAAATATTTTAATAGTTGTCCCATATCATTGTGTTTATCAGTGGTTATAAATGATATTTGTCGAAAACCATCAAATTTTCGCATACTATTTAAGTCACCAGTATCCAAGTTCTCTTGCTCAATTAATTTCAATAAGATTTTGTGCCAATTCATCCCCTTTATCTGAAAAATAGAAATAAATAGGATATGATGAATAGAAAAACGATTGACAATTAATTTCAGGAAATAATTTACTCAACTTTTTGCCACCAATATTCACAATTTTCAATTGCTCCCTCAACGCAAATAATTCCGGGTTTGCCAACTAAACAAAAACCCGACAACGAACTTTCTTTTGCTTCATCAACAATATCTCGTCGCTTAATATTGCTGTAAATATGATGACTGTATACCCAATAACGTGCAAATGTTAATGGTTTATCAATCGTTTCAATTTTATCTTTCACAATATTATCATTTTTCTTCGTCGACTTCACCAAATAATCATCAAAATTATCTTGTATCCATGAGATTATTGGATAGATACAACACTCATTAATATTATTTTTATCCTCAATAAATTTTAATATTGCTTCATTCAATTTTGTTTGTTGTAAACGATCCAATGATGAACTTCTTGCATGAACATTCGGTTTTATTGATGGATAGTTAGTTGGTAGTGTAATAAACAAATCAACGGTGCCCTGAATTAAATTCTGATTATTTTGAAAATAAATTTGTACATTATTTATACATAAAAAATCATTTATTATTACCTTGGGTGCAATAATTTTCACTGAATATTCCAAACTTTGTGGTACTATATCATGTTTACCATCAATGAACTCATTAATATCAGCCAATATTCCATGATCGACAATTGTTAATTCGTCTGGATAAACTGACTGCAATGTTTCGAGTTCAACAATTTGATTAGTTAAATATTCACGAATTTCTACCATATTGGACATGATTTATGATTTCGTCACACAAGAAATGTCAATATTCACATTCAATTTTATTATTGTATCTCAACACAATAAACATATGGTTTATTCAGTTTCTGTGTATGGAATCACGTCAACAAATTGCGTGAGATTAATTTTCAATGAAATTAAAAAAAAATAATCAATCGTTATTGATATCTAACCATAAATTCATTCAGTATTGTGAGGTTATGTTGGTACCAAAACATTGTTATTGTAAAGCTAACCTCAATTGTTAACAAAAATATATTAAAATAAATGTGAATATTATTGTTCTGCACATTTTATCACTCATCAATCGAGATGAGCATGAAAGAGTATTGGTATTTTCTTATAAAGACAAAAAAAACATCCCGAAAAAACAAATGCGCATTACGACGATGCGCACACATAATGGCGTTGCACGAAGGAAATGGCGGGAGTAGTTGGCATCGTCTTCGAGCAACATTCGGGTGGAAAATGAAATTGGGAAAACGGGTTCGAAATGGGGTATATTTACTCATATAAATATTCTTCCTCGTGTTCTTCTTCCCAGGATTCGATACCCTGAATGATTTTGAAGTAATACCAAGATGGAATCTGAACAATTTAATCGACGTGATTTATTTCACACAACGTAACAAAAATGAATCGATTACTTACGTGTTAACATTGGATAACGATGGAGTATCGTTGCTACAATTGAAGGTAAGTGTCTGTAGATGAATACCTAGAAACAAAAGAGAAGATTGATAATTAATTAATAAATCTATATTTACAGCACGATGAATATATACCGATTGATTTCCATCCAATTGGAAATGGAAAGTCTCTTGTCATCATTGATGATCCGGCGAATGACAACAATGTTCTCGCAGTAATTGAAAAGACCAACGGCTACACCTCAATCCTGAAGGTGAACTACGCTGGAACAAGTAGTGAGTCGAGAATTAACTATATTCAAACATTGCTAACGCCTGGAGCAAATTATTTGTCTGCATGGTATGGAATGAATCGTATTTTGTATCTGGCTACCACTTCGGACTCTAGCATCACAATTTATTCATGGATAAGGGGACACAATTTCAAATTATATCAACAGATAGTTTTTTTTGGCGCAAAAAAATTGATCCCACTCCAAATTAATGAGACACGTGCTATGGGTTTTGCTACTGCTGGGTCAGTTACTTGCATATTTATATTTCAATCAAAGTCTCGTCAATTTCATTTAATTCAAAACCTCGGCGAGTCACGAGACATTGTTAGTTTCAATGATAATCGAAATAATGAACGTAATAGTGAAAATTTTATCGTTTTGGTTGGCGATGAATCTACAATTATTTACAAAATGCATCGCAATTATTATATTCCATATCAACAATTGGAATTGAATATAAGAGGACAGGTCTACTCATTGGTGAAAAATCAAACGATTTTTCTCTTCTTTGTTCCGACACAGTTGTCAGGAAACACTGAAATTTTTAAATACAACGGTTGGAAATTTGTAAATACGCAATTAAATTTAGCTAATTATACAATTGATGATTTAAAACTGCCATTCCTTCATGCGAAGCAATGGCATTTCGCTGTTAAACTCAAAAGCAATAATAAAAACGAACCAACCGCGTGGCGAGTTCTACGTATGAATTATAATAATGAAATCAATACAAATTGGTGCGATAAAATACTGATGAATATACAAATTACAAGCTCACAAATTATCTTATCTAAATTCTCCGCCATCAATCAATTTCATCGGATTAATACTGATCCAATGACTGACTTTGCAAAATTGTCAATAATGCATAACGATATTAATTGGCAAATAAATGAATTGAAAAAATTAATAAACACAAAAATGTTTGTTAAACATGTATCGTTGAACAGTTTGGAAGGAAAAAATATCGCTGCATTGTCTAATGTTTTTGCTAACAGTATTAAATCACAATCAATTGATAAAACCATTCAAAATTTAATTCAACATAATAAAGACAAAAAAACAAATCGAACGGATTACGAGTTTAGAAATGTAACAATAACTTCAAATGTGAATTATTTTTGTCCAATACCAGCAGTTAATTACGAAATAATCACTGTTAAAGGATTGATTAATGGTATTGTGTCATTTGAAAATTTTATTGATGATTTATTAAAGCTGAATAAAAATAATGGCAGCGATTTCGATTGTCAAATTATTACTGGAGCACATCTAATCAATAGCGTTGAAACAATCAATGCAAATATTCCGTCATTGGATATTGGATTCAATTTAACTCATCAAAATATTATCGCGAATAATATAACAATTGATGAATTGAAAATAATATCAGGTGGATTGTTTCTTCCAGTGAATCAGACGGGTGTTTATGAGTTAATGGGAACATTATCAGTTAAAAAAGCAAAAATAATGAAGTTGATTGAACTCAATGGGCACGTAAATGGCACAGGTGTTGCGCATTTATTACCAATTGTACATTATCAACAACCAATTACTTTAAATCAACATTCTCATCGTCGTTTTAATTATGTGCAGATTATGGAATGGCTTATGGCGAATGATATTGTTGGATTTCAACCCAAACATTCGTATAATTCAATGAAATTCAATAGTTTATCATTAAATTCAATTAATATTCCAACTCACATAATATTACAAATGAATAAAATTAATTGGAACAATGTTTATGTATTGGAATCGTTTGGTAGTTGGTTAACTATAAGAAATTCCGAGATTTTTAATATAACAGGATTAAAAATGATTCCATCGGATATTAAATTGAACCCAAAGGGTCATGAAATTATCTCTGTTTCAACATTAGAAAATTCTATTTGCACTCTCGATGCAATTACGGATGATGTTTATACTGCAAGTGTTACAGTTGATAATGCCAGAATACAAAAATTAAATACCGATGCTATATTTGGCGATACAAATTTTGATAATGCAATAAAAGTTCAACATCATATGACAAACGTCGATGATAATAATAGATTTAATGATATGGAATTTAATGTTACGGAGTGGATTCGTTCCAGGGTTCCACGAGGTCCGATAAAATTTAAAAAATTGTCAGTCGTTAACAGTGTGTATTCACAAAAAGGTATTGTAATACCATTACCACGAAAAATTAGAAGAATGGTTGCTAAACAGAAATGTTTGGTTGATAATATTAATTATATGAATGTTAATGATCTCATGAATAATGTAATCACGATCCACGATGAACTTGTTTCCCCGATTAATATGGAATTCATCGGTGGATTGGAAGTGAATGAAATTGTCGTGAAAGAAAAATTGCCAATCGCTTTTCCAATCGATGGGGAAATCAATTTTAATTTAGGTGCGAAAACTATTGTCCAAAAAATTAGAACAAGCAATGTAAATGTTTCATTCATTCCTACTCTTGCATTATCCAATAATATTAATAGTAATATTGAAGAACATAATTCTGTTATTGATTTAATCATTGCTGGCAATGTGACATTCACAACAGAGCCGAGAATTCGCGAGATTAATAATTGGACTGTACAAAATTTATTTAATAATGTTTGGATGAAAAATCAACCGGCAATATTAACGGGAAAATTAATTGAATTTGATAAAATGGTAATTGACAGTGAGGCGATTGATATCAGAAATTCCGTGAACACTCCAGAAAATAATAACAATTTTTCGTGGAGTCAATTTTGGGAAATAATTTTGTCTAAATCAAAAGCACAAAATATTACACAAATTTCCACTTTCGATCTTGTTCACTCACTGAATAATATAATTGGATCTTCAAAGTCAAAAATCATTTCACAGTCATCAACAAATTTGTACAAATTGGAGCATAATTCATTTCAAAAGTGCCAGAAAAAATTTATCACATTAAATAATTGGCAATTTATGAATATACATTCAATTGATTCATTTGAAATAAATGGTAGAATAAATAATTTGAATTTAAATGAAGATATTGTGAGAAAAGATGTGGAAAAAAATGTTATAACAGCTGCAAAAATTATTGATAATTTAGTTGCCAACAATATTTCACATTATTTAACATTCAATGAATTCGTACAAAATGCACTGATGACAAACATTACAAATGATGATAATACAACAGGGAATATGATAATCAGTGGACGAAAAACGTTTGATACTGTGAAAATGATCAATTTAAAAGTGAATGGTAAATTTGCAGGAAGAAAAATTGAAATGTGCATGCAAAAAAGTAAAATTCATCAATATTTTCGTGGACGAAAAACAATTAAGGGCTCATTGGCAATCCGAAATTTAATAATTGGCAGTGGTAATTCTGTCAATGATATTGACGTGGTCAATTTGCAGAATTATCACTTGAAAACAAAATCATTTAACACTCAAACAATAAAAAACCCAATTTATTTCCAACGTGGATTAAAAATTTTTGGTAATGCATCGATTGATGGATGGTATCAAAATGTTCAACTAATTGATAATGGAAGTTGGAATTTTGATAAATTTTTCAAGTATCTGGATATGATGCGACTAAAAATGGGAAAATTGTATGAAATCACTGAAAAAATTGCTTATATTGTTTCCAATCGTGTGATATATTGGAACAAACTTGAATTAGTTAATGACCAAGACTTGAAAACGAATGAATCATCATTAATATCTGAAATATCTCTTATGGAAAGTTCGAAATTAATTTTCCTGCACAATTTGGGATATTGTTACGTTAAAGAATTGATACTGATATGCAACAACAATAAAGTGATGGATTTCTTATCAGTTTTAAATATCAGTGAAGTAATTCAATTCAAGATGATCAGTATTAATGAGATGACTCTATTCGTTGCTATTACTTCAGTTCCTAGTGGCATTATCATTCTCTCTTACATACCTGAATCGAACGTATTCAATTTACAAACTAGTAAGTGCTATTGCCAAAGTGGGAGAAAAAAATTCATTCGAACCCATAAGTGTTTTATTCTTTATTTCTCTTTAGCAATTCGTAAAAAAATATAAATTATAATTAACAAACTTCCAAAACCACTTATTCCCTGTAAAATATTCCTCGAGTACTTATGGGTTCGACAAACACATATTTAAGAAGAAAAAAAAAAAACATTTGATAACATGTTTTACAATTAATTAACTTTCTAGAACTGGATGTGCCAGATATTTCTCACGGATCTATCGAGCAAGCGCACAATTGCCTTTGGATTGCGCTTGACGTTCGAGATCGTACAATAATTATACGTTACGATATGTGGAATGGAATGCAACAATATTTCTTACCACCACCAACTATCCACAATAAAAATTGTAATCATCAACAATTAATTACAATATCTCATTCAAAGTTTCATGATGAACTTTTATTTGTTCGCGACGATGGAATATGGATAATTGGTGGACTTTCACAGCCTAAACAAGTGATAGAAAAAAATTTTAACACATGTCCCAGTGCAAATATATCTGTCACAAATAATGATCTCTATTTACAATTGATCGATCAAAGGAATAATGAAACTAATTATTTCAAAGCTCGTTACATAGGTAATTGATTCAATTATGCATTGTATGAATTAAAAAGGAACACAATGTGTGTTATTTTTGTTAACAATAATTCATTTATTAATGCGCATTTTCTACCTTTCCTTAAAAATAAAAAAGATCCAATAAATATCCATATTAAATATTTCGATATATAAAAAAAATGCTGACAGTTCAAACCGAAACAGCCGATGCTCGTAACGTTTTCTAATGATAATGATATATTTATGTTTACTATGCAACGAATATATATAACATTGTATTTTTGGTCCTCAAAATCTTTTTTGTTAATAATTTATATTCTTTGTGACTTAATCCAATCATTCAATGATTTTTCCCTCGCTACAATTAATCATAACATTTTCTCCTTTCTTTCTTAGTCTTGCATAAACATTTATGTGTTCCTATTCACTGTAGTATGTAGTGAGATGTTTGGAATGCAATAATTGAAAAACACTCTATATATTAAAAAAAAAAAAACATAATATTAATATATAATAATACAGCTTTTCTCTTTGAATGAAATGAAAATAAAAATAAAATGCAATAAAAAATTGGTCTTGAACATATTTCCGGTGTTTTTTTTATGTACTACTGCAAATTATTTTGCCACAATTGATATTATTATCATTATAATCATGGTAATAATTATTATCGTTGTTATTGCTTATATTGATGTCACTTTTACTGCATTTTCCAACGTTTGAGTTAATTTCCTTTGACGGTCGTGTATAAGGAACAATTTTCCAACATTCACGTCCATGAATACGTTCACGTTTAGCTTTCATAGGCGCAACGCATTCTGACATTGTTGTATTTTTATTTGTCGATTCGAAATTATTACGATTCGATGCGTTGTCAATTATTCTTTGATCCAAACGCTCTAAACGCACTTGAAGGATTTGTAATCCATCTTTTTTCTGCAAATGATTATTTCTCACTTCAATATTATTTTCATTCGACAAACGATTATTGTTTAAATTTTCATCATTATCATTATTGGATGGTGCTCCCACAACTTCATATGGTGAAATTTTATTAATGTTATTTTGTGATTTTTCAGTAATCTCATTGAGTCGACATCTCAATGCATTACGTTCATAAATTAATTTTTTTACCGTTAAATTTATTGAATCTATCGACGATGCATAAGTTGAAATATATTGTGACGCGTTATGATATTTATTTTCGAATTTTTCACATTTGTTTTTCAATAATTCAATTTCATTTGTTGATTGTTGCAATTGTTCTTGTAATTTTGTAACATGTTCAGCCATTTTTTTCTTCTCCATTTCACAATTTTTTAATTTCTCACCCAATACTTGATTTTCTTTATCTATTTTTGTACGATTTTCAATTTTTAAGTTTTCATATTCACTCAATTGACGTTGCGATAAATCAATTGGATTATTCTGATTATTTTTAACTGGATTTTCAATTGATTGTGTCACTACCATTTCAATAATTTCTTTTGAAATGCGATCACGTACCGATAACATTGATGATAAATACATGTCAACATGATTTTTCGTTGCTGCATGAAGATTGGAACATAAAAAATTATGTAATCCCTCTGATAACGATGAATTAACGAGCAATAATGATGTTAAATAAGCTCCATCGACGTTATCACCAATGAACATTTCGCCAGCTGCACATTTTGACTGGTGTACTGCAATAATAAATTTAGTATATTAATCATTGTGGAATACTATCAATACACTATTTTATATTGTTGATGAATACAAACTGAAAAATGTAATAGTACAAAAAGAAAAGGAACCTAAAGAAGTTAGATAAAAATTAATATTTACTTTGGATAAACTTCATCAGTCTTTGTCTCATAGTGACATCCAAACCTTGAATAGTGGTCCTTGAAAGATAAGAAACAGAAAATAATCAATACGAATGAAAATAAGAATAGCTAAATGAATAAATGAATAAAATGTAATGCTATTGTCACACAAGTTTATTAATATATGTGTATATAACTTAGTACATACAAACTCTTCATCAGGCGGAAAAATAATGTTCCATCGTTCAATGGAAGACTATTCAATAACGGTGCTTCATTGATATTCATAGCATTAATCTGAAATAAAAACCAAAAGAATAAAAATTACATTTAAGGAGAAATTGAATTTTTGTTTCAATTCCACGTCAGGGACATTGATTATAAGTTTAATGTTCTGCATGATAACGTAAAAAGTAGTTGATAAGTGTTGTGGTTTTTTTGCTTAAATCTACGAGAATGTTTGTCCCCCAGCCAAAGTGAAAAAAAACATTTTTCTTTTTCATTGATAAGTGAAGAATATTTTGAAATACAAAACAAAAAAATCTGTCAGAGTGATAATATTCAGCTATAGATGTGCAATATCCCCGAACTTTTATTAAATTTCCCACAAAACTATTTTTTTTTTGTCACACAATCATAACATTTAAAATTCTGTAATTTCTTCCTTTCAAATAAAAATTGCACTTCTCATGTCAGAGATAAGGAAATTTCGGCTATTAGACCGGTGTTTCCCTCAATACATCCTCGTTATAACAGAACCATGAATAAATAAATAAATAATTAAATACATAAACATATAGAAAATAAATAACAATATAAATTCACTTACCCAATCTACGAGTACACGTCTCCACGTTTCCATGATTTCCATATTACATTCACTCATCCCTCACGTTAATAATATATCAACACGTTCAAACACGTCCTGTCTTCTCCTTTTTTTTTTTTTATATATTATTTATCACGTTGTCTTTATACTCGACGCTTTAATATCACACTATACATATGTATGGATTTACCTACATATCTATATCAAAACTTCGAACACGCAATTGTTTATTTTATATTAATTTAGCATCTATACATTCAGTAATATATTGATATATATATGCATTCCTATGCATGGATATATATATATTACGTCACAGATATAGCCATACCAAAATAGAACACATTATCTCTGTAACAATGAAATTATTCGAATATATTTCGTTCATTCATTAGCATTGAATTCCAGTTAATTTTCGTTCTTACTTCAACTTGTATTTTCTCTCCAGTATAAGTATCTAGTGAAGTTTTCAAACGTATAATAATATGCAGCTGATAAATTATATATGCCGCAAATAATAAAAAAGAAAAAAAAAGTTTCTTATGTGCGTGTATTATTGTTCGAGACACTGATAAAACCCCGCCAGACGTCATACACGTGTTTTATTTTTCTCTTTTTCTCTTTCTATTTATCCTTACGCCCTCTTTGTTCGTCTAGTTACGTGTATGGGTATGTATTATTATTGTTGGGTATTGTGAGCGATGTTGCCAATACGTAAAAATACGTACGTTGGCAACGTCGAAAAATATTAAACGCGGGTGTTACGAATTATTTATTACTAAAATTTCATTTTTTTCGTATAGTTAGTTGAATTTATATGAGTTATTTCGCGATAGATATTTTTATTTCCTTGTTATTTGAACACGAAAGTTTGAATTTACTCTGGTAGAATGTAATGAGGTCTGTGTCCAATAAAATACAGTTGACAAAATAAAATTTGTTATATATAATAATATAGAAAAAAAAAATGAGAGACAGAAATTTATTTCTCCTGCTCAATATAATTTTATTTGGATTTTTTGGAATTTTGAGTCTCTATGAATGCTGAACTCACACGTTTTTCATTCCCAACTTCTTTAATATTTATTACCTTCTCAATCTCTTCATTAATATTTGTTGAATTATTTTTATTCTTTTCATGATCAACATGAAATATTATCTGTATAATGAGATGACAAAAGAGTAAGTACATCATTGTTATACGAAAATATGAACTGGATAATTTTTACTCTGTTCAACTTCTTAACTACCATAACATTTATAATAAATTAATACTTACAGTATTTTTTGTTATATGTTTCTCTTCGATTTTTTTTCTATCACCAATTGCATTATTGAGTGCTGCTTGCTCTGTTGGAGTAAGTACAACCAATCGTGGATCCATGGCCACCCAACTGCTATGAATAACTTGATCAGTTCTCCATCTTTTACTTGTGTCTGGTTCCATTAAATTAGTCACAACATTTTTAACTTTATCACTCAATGTATCAGCAACTTTTCGACGAAATTTCCAACGACGATTTGATTGTAATTCGTACAAACGTTGGAGATTTGTATCGTCAAATGGCATTGCTTTATTCAATATTATATATAATATTACACCGAGTGACCATAGATCTGCAATTTTTGGATTGTATGGACATCCTCGTAAGATTTCTGGCGCTGCATACAATAATGAACCACAAAATGTATCACTCAATACTTTTTTACCACGTGCATCAGTAACGTAACGTGCGAAACCAAAGTCAGCTAATTTTGCATTGCAATTTGTAGTTAACAGTACATTTTCACATTTTATATCGCGATGTGCAATATCCATTTCATGTAAATATTGTAAACCTGTAATATAACGTGATGGTGATTTATGAAATAGGCATCGAATGATAATTGAATAATTATTAATTTAAAAGCGAACACCACGCTGATAAATGGCAAAGAGAATTTTTTTTCTGCAGTTATAGTTGTGCCAATTACCCAACGCAAGTTGACGTAACCAAATGCGTGCTTGATTTTCACTTGCTGCTCCTTTTTTCAAAATAAAATCCAGCATATCGCCATTTTCCGCAAACCTCATAAAAATAAAATACTTGCTTCGTCTTTGAAAAATACTATGCACTTGAACAACATGTGGATGATTGAGTTTCACTAGAATATCTAATTCACGTGGTAGAAATTTTCGTACAACGTCTTTAGGTGCTTTTGATGTATCAACAATTTTACATGCCAAAACATTTTTGCGATCTGGATCATCATCAGGTTTGTACTCCGCCAGAAAAACCTATTCATTATGAATTAATTTCCATTCTTCATCAACATGGATTCAAAATTAAAAGTTGATTTATGAATTGAAGAAAAAAAAAAGCCAAGAAATTGCTCATCATACCTTTGCAAATGAACCTTCACCCAATTTTTTTAATATTTTATATCCGCGTGCTTTCAATGTTGCTTCTTCGGACGGCGATTGATTCAATTCTGTCTGTGATGACATGTGCAAATATATTGTGATGACATCGTTGTCCCTCCATATCATCAACAAAATTAGATTCCCAATTTTAAATCTCAATGTTCTTTTTCAAACGTTTATCGCAGAGAAAAAAATTAATTTAATTGCATAATTTAATAAAAAAACCTGATAATTTTCACTGACAATTGCAAAGTGACATTTTTCCAAACTATTTTACGTGTCGTGTAATTTATTTTACCAATGACATGACGTGAGTGAAAATTAAAGAGAAAAAAACGAAGATCAATATTCATTATAGAACTGTACGTATTGTATTTTATCAAACAATTTTTATCAGGTTTATTTTTTCATCCTCTTTATTTAATTCCCGAGATAAAAGGAAGCTCACACACTGCGGATCGATAGTTTGTCACACGGGAACTAATTGAAAATGTATATTTACGTGTATGATAATTAGTATTCGCAATTCAACAGCAATGCAAGATGACAATTTTTTTCTCGATGCGGTAAGAAATTTGCACTGAGTACCATTTTTTTTTCTCTCTAATTCACAACAATTCACGGCATTTAATTTTTATTTCTTTCTCGTATCCATTGAGATTAAAACAATTATGCGAGATAAGTGGAAAAAAATTGATAGAACAACAAAATATGGATGGATAACTGCTTACTGTCAAGGCAGTCAAATTTCAATAAATAATTCACATATTTTATCGAACCTTTCGAGTAAAGTGGTAAGTATGGTTGGGATTATAGAGAAGATATTTATCATCTACAACAATCTAATTAGAGTGAATAATTTCCTCAGTGTAATTAATTCAAAAAATAATATTTACCGATATATAAATAATTTTCCAATACATGAAAGGTTGATGCCGACAATTTTGCGTCAATTATTGAACGGATTCGTAAACTATCCCAAAATCTTCATCCAAATGACGTTCCAAATGTCGCTGAAGCAGTCTTGAATGAATCATATATGATAATTATTATACGGTAATTTTATTTCTCATTATCACCAAATACAAGAGAGAAAAAAAAAATACTTGCTCTCACTCAATTTTAAATTCGATATTTATTCAGTTCCACTTTTGTATTTGATAAATCTATGCATTAATATAATATTAAATTTTGTTTCCTCCTTTTCCAACAGAAGAAGAAAAAGGGCGAAAAACAATGGTGGCAATCAAGCAAACACCAGATCATCAACCATCTTTACAATATCTTGATTTATCGTAAATACATCTACATAAATTTATTTATTTATTTATTTTCTCGTGTTCACAATCATTGGGATAAAAAATTTCCAATTAAAATCCCGTAAACCGATCATTATCGAACTGTTATTATTACTTAATAATACTAAACAAAAATATCTTTACCCCATAGGAGCATATGCCATACAAAAAGAAAAGCTAATAATTCGATTACTATAATTCGCAATTAGTTAATTATTGTCGGTCTAAAAAATCGATTATTCACAAAAATTTAAGATAAAAATAAATCGAAATTCATACAAAAAATTATCTTCCTCTCTCTATGTCATAAACATTCTGTGTCTTAAATTTATCATACGTTATATAACTAATATAGGCACTGGACTTTACCCGGAATCACGGCTATTGTCAAGATTATCACTGGTTATTTTAGCTGTTAATAATTTTATTGCCGATAAGCAGAATACGGCAGTGTCAGGAATCGCACATACGTTAAAAATTGAAAAGAAAATATATATATATATATATATATATCGGGATATTGAAAAAAATACCAATCAGTATATAGGCACTGATGTATTATAAAATAAATTATTATGTTTCCTATACGTAAATATTATCGCGCACAAAGTTATGTGAATATTCTTTTAACTAATCTCATCAACAATATAGCTTTTCCAATATAATAAATTGGCCCCTAGAAAAAAAATATACGCTCATATATTATTTTTTTACCTCAAGTTTCATTTTCGTTCAATTATAGAACAACAATTACAAACTATTATTATTTATATGCATCCAATAACTCTTCTGTGTTCAACAACATCCAAATCTGTGAAAGAAACAAAAATATTCCATAAATAATAAAAAAAAAAAAATACAAAGAAGATATAATTAATGATATTTTGATTGTAAAAGAGAAATATTTAATGAAGAAGACAGAATTAGCGGTTAATAGTTGCTCCCTACACAAAGCGCAATATCCCTTATGTTTGCATTTAATCCTTACATGATGATAGTAAGTTGAGAAAATGATTTATTATAATGAATATGATGAATATTATTATTTTCGATATGTATTGTTCTTTTTCTATCGGTTGATGTATTAAAGTTAGTCGAGTTAGGACTTACGGGTGTTAGTTCAATGAGATGAGACATCTGAAGCTGATGATGGCAAATTAAATCAGAAATTAAATTGTGGGTGAGTTGAGATTAGGGCTGCCTGGAGTTGATGAAGGAGTCGATGGTGTACCTGGTGGTGATGCTTCCAATGGACACACCAAATTCCCATAGTCCATTTCATTTTTGCTCTTCTTGCGTTTCAATGTGAACTGCGATTTCTTTGGTATCTGAAACAATAAAAAAAAATTAATAAAGGTTTGTCACTGAAATCCGCATGGTAAATAAATTAAATAGTCCTTTTATATTCACTCACTTTTAATCTAGCAGTAAGAGTGAGTGGAATAAATCCAAGTGTACTTTCAACTTCGCGTTTATGTTGAACAACTTCTCTACCAAGTATTTGATTAAAATGTGTTGTGAGATGACGTCGCAATAATGTCTTTGATGGTGGAATACTTAATAATGTAGCTAGTAATTCAGAAGTGAAACGACCCTCGTGTATTATCAATCCACCGTGTACACCCGATCCTCTCATATTCGGTGCATATTCCGCAAGATCAACAACACGAAGCCACTCCATAACACGATGATTAGTCCACAATGCAACATTACTACTATCCGCGCCATTACCATTCACCGAACGACGCTCTAAATTATCAAATTCAAAATTTAATTCACGTAATATTTGTATTCCACGACGTAAACTCGCTGCGTGTAATTGTGCGGTAACACCAAGACTCAATAAATCCTCAGTTGTTAATCGATGCAATACACGACCGTCAACTTTAGCATTTTGAAATGATTCTTTGTGTTGTGGCAACCCTACATCGTCCAACCAACGAAGTACAGCGCAATTGTCCATCTGGAAATGCGCAGAAAAACAATTATGAATATTTGTATGATAATAATTTAATTTTTTCATCGAGAAGATTGGTGCATTGGTAAAAAATCAATACCTTTTCAGAGCCGAGGAAACCTACTGCGTTGCATCTCTCACACTCGATAGCGTACATAAGTTTCTTTCTATGTAAACAATTTTTAATATCCAATTCTTTTTCAATTTGATGATGTGTCGCGTCGAGTAATTTAATTCCTGTTGCACCCCAACGACGTAATTCCGGTGCATACGACTCCAATCCCAATCGTCCAAGCCAATCTTCAATTTCTTCCATTGATAATTCACTCAATGGTTTCGGTTCATACATTTCATCTTGTTGATTCACTTCGGCAATTACAGTTCTTTCCTCTTCCGCTGAATTTTAATTGAAAAAACAACAAACAATTGTTAGAATTAAATTTGATTGATGATTTCGAATAACAAACGAACACAAATCTCAATGCTTTTAATCACAAAATTTCATATTAATTCACTTTATCTACCGAAAAATGTTATTGCGTTTCGATAATAATAATAATAATAATTGATGATCTGCTAATTTTGTATTATGTGAACGTAATTCCATGCATAAGATCATTACATCAGGCGATGCAGTTAAATGTTTGCACAAACGATGCTCTGTTAATGAAAAATACCAAGACCCGACTCATGTGTTTATATTAAAACCTAAAATTGGAGCTGATAGACATCGCCCAGATGTTCCCTTGACGCTGATTGGTACAGTTGTCATTACATCTGAATATTGTTCATGATGATGCCGATGAAGATGATGTTGATTAATCTTACCAAAAGCAACGCCTTTCTTCGTGACTGTTGGTGGACGTGGTAAACTACTGTATTGGCCTGCATGTCTGCTGAATTTTTCACTCTGTAACATTTAATAAATATCATATAAATGGTATTAACTATCGAAGTATTATAAAATTTTCCCTTGTACGAAACTGCATCATACATACACTTGCAATGGAAGTTGCATTACGCAACGTGATATTTTCGTGTTCCAAACTCGCTTGTCTGAGTTTCATCTCCGATAGTGATGTCAATAGCTCGAGTTTCTGAGTTTCTAGAGCACTTTTTGCAAGTATTTCCTGCAATATTGTTATCAAGTAAATTTATATAAAAAAACTTTCCATTGCTTTCTCTTGTTTAGAACCAGTATTTGTATAAAAATACGTACTTGTTGCAGATTGTCTTCCATTTGCCGAAGAGAATCTTTCTTTTGTTGCAGCATATTTTCAAGTTCAACAATTTTGCTCGATTGTGCGTCAACTTGCTCCGAAAGAACTGACACTTCCATATTTAATCCCATCCGTTCACTCTCAAGTTTTCTCAATCGTTCCTGTAACAATATGATCACGCAAAAAAATGAAATAGAAAAATATAACGAAACCAATAAAGGTAAAAATATTCCTCACAACAGGATAACAAATATAAAACCTCAAATAATAATATATACTACAATTGATATTTCTCTTCGCTTTATTTCCATCGAATTTATTTATCATTCATATATAATAAAATATTCATCAATTATTCGCTCAACAAGTCATCAACTCGCCAACAATTATACGTTTTAGAAATACCTCTGTATGATTATTGTAACAATTGACGAACGGTGTACTCGTGCATTGACAATGGAATTGTTGCGATGGACAATAATGCAATGGTAATGTTTTTGTATTCATTATACTGTCTCTATCGCAACATTGTAGATCATTTTGGGATCTTGCACGTTGATCTCTCTCGTGTCTATTTCTTAAATGTCGTCGTCGTCTATCGAGTGAACCACCACCACCACCATTCGCTCGTCCACCACCAACAATTATATCATTAACCCGTAAATTCGGATTTTGAATATGATTCATTGTCATTCCTCCATTTTTAATTGATTGTGGTAAGTGTTTTGATGAGCCGTGATTAATTATACAACAGTCATGGTGTGAATTTTCAATTGTCAAACGATATGGGGATTCGCTGAAAGGAGGGAGAACAAATACAAATAAATATGTGATTCAATTCTTTGGTTATTCAATTAAATACGTAGCAAAAAAAATTAATTCGCAAATATACCCAGGGAAATAATTTCCAGAGTGACAAATATTTGTAGCTGCGTTGGAGACAAACGTATTTTGTTGTTGTAATTTTTTTGTGTATTCACATGAACGTGATAAACAACCACTCATATAATTTTTCCCCGATCTTTCTTCTGCGGTTGATGATGTATCGGTTGATGAAGAGTCATAAGCATCTGATGGAGTCCAACGTGAATTCCATCGTTTTATCGTTGACATTGTATCAGATGATTCTGATTGTGGATCTAAAATGTATTTGAAAGAGGAGGATGATTTTTATACTTGAACTTGCGCACAATAAAATGAACTCCTCTGTAATTTTGTACTGTACGAAAAAGTGCTTCGTCATGAATGAGAGCGGAAATGTATGGAAGAATTCAAAATGGAGCCGGTAACAAAGAAAAAAAAATTACCTCGCGTTGAATTTTTATCCTCTTCTTCAATTATTGGATGGAGATCTTGATGTCGTTCACTAGCACAATCATTTGTCCATCTGCCACCACTACAGCCATCCATATTCAATTATTTGTCTCAATTATTTTCCAAACGTGAATAAAAAAAATTTCACCGCTCACCACTTTTCACAAAACAATATATAAAACACTCACAAACACATTAAACAATATTCTTTCGTGTACATCGGACACTACTAGACAATAAAATAGACGGAATAAAACACTTTTATAGCAAAGAAGAAAGTCGAATAACTGAGCCGATAACGCGCTGTTAAATGAGAGGTAAAATTTGAGAAAATTCTCAGATGCGTGAATGATATCTCACTTAAATCTTGGGCGACGACTCCACACACAGGGTGTGTCTTATAACTTCTTCGCTGTCTAAAATTAAACATCGCCCCGACATACATCTCTTCAACACGCAATTTAAAAATAGAAATAGTCCTGTATTTCATTTTTTTCTACATCGTCTGTCCCAATCTTATTGGTCAACGTGCGATAACGCAATCTATTTCTATGTTGGTAATTAATTAACTTAGTTATAATAAATTAGTACGTTCGAATTATAATGGAATAAAGATGTACATGATGTTTATGCACTTGCAAAAATTCGAAACATGTCATGTCTAGAAAAAAAAAAGCGATAAATATGTTCGACTTACTGGTAACATCCATTGCAGTAATATATCAACTATTTCCGCATCCGGTGGCGGGGGTGTTAGAGGAGCACTCCGAATTGCAGCTACAAGATTCCTCGATGCTTCCTTGACGGCATCCTTCCAATCCGCTGTTACCTCTGGTCCATCAGTGCAAGCTCCTGCAATTTTAATTCAACCATTCAATAGTAAAAATGCAGTTACATTTGTTTTTTATTTTTTTTTTTTGCAACTGAAGTTTTGATTGCCTGTCGAGCAAATAAATTCATCGTTATTGTGAGGTGTTGATTGATAGCTCCACAAAGTCATAGGATAAAATATTGAGAAAATTTATTTGTTCAAATTACCGGAGATAATGCCGTCCATTTGCAGAAGCGCCGCTTCAAGCATTTTACTTGCTTCCGGTGATGGCGTTTTTAAGAATGCCTTTGCTTCACCCACTCCTGTGCCGTTACATTCATCACTCTTTCCCATTTCCTGTAATGAAAATAAACCGATGAATGAATTAATAAATAGTTCATGAATATGATAGTTTCAATATTCCTAGTGCTTTCATAACACATATATAAATATAATACAAAGTGAAATTACTGAACAGATTGATAATAAATTATTTATGAAATACTAACGCAAATGATCTTCACGTATTTCTAACTGAAACAAAACATAATTCTTACATACTACAATCATTTTTGTAGGTTATGTTCAATATATGACATATACAAATCAACAGGTTACTGATTAAATTGACAGAGAGCAACGCCCATATAAACCTCCAACAGTCAACACCATAATGTATTTTACCCACCTACGAGTAAAATACACTCACACACACATACATATATGAACCTATTTAACCTCTCATCTACTCTTTATTCCGCATTCTCTCTTAAAATTTAAACTGAAAACCACTCCAAAAAATTAATCAGAAATAAATTGAGAAATGTTACATATTATCCACTGACCATTTTGATGGGAATTTTCTTGGAAATAACCTCAAAGTTGCAAAATTTTTTAATTGAATAGATAGATAGATTAATATTAATTGGACATACAGCAGTGAAACACACAATCCATCGACACTGTCTCCCTCACACAAACATATATAGATACATACACTCGCGACAAAGACGCACACACACACTTGTTGCATATTTTTATGCATTATTCACATCACATTCATATTAAATTCGAGTGACAAAATGCAAATAATGTTTCATATTTGCTGGATACATTTCATGTGTTTTTTTATTTTCGTCTCATTGACGATAATGTATGTTTTATTATTATGAAGTAATTCATTAAGTGATTAATTAATTTTAATTATGATAATTAGGTACATCTGTTCACTCAATTCACTCACCTGAATTGCTACATTACATGTAAATGCGTGTTGCTAATGAGCAAATTTGAGTTTTGAGGTTATGTTTCCACTCCACCGGACCGCCGCCATTTGCAAATTAATAATGGCGGGTTTATATAGAACAGAAATACCAACCATTGGAATTAAAATGGCCGACGAATGTGTCGACTATTGTAAATAAAAGATGGCAGTCAGTCACCCTCCATAGTTGAAGCGAAGATTCACATTAAAAAAATTGCATTTTAGTCTAATTCCTGTAGCAATATAATAATAATTATTTATATAATTCACTATAATTATTCCATAGAAATATTTCACAATAGAAATTAAATATCCAACTTAATTTACAAATTAATTCGTGTAATATAAATAAGTTTGATGTGTTGGCAATAGATTTACAGATTTTGAGGTTAGGAAATATCTCGACTGCTTCATTGTTATTGCATACAATAATATTAAATATCTATTAATACTGAACGATAAATTAAATTGATAAAAATGTTTCCGATGCGCAATTTAATGTGTTTGATCATTAATAAATATTTCCAGTCTATAATAAAACAGTGAAAATTAATTTATGTTTATTGATATATAATCGAAAGCAGAGGAGAAAATGGTGTCTATTATCAAGAATCAATTGTTGAAACATCTGTCGAGGTTTGTTTTATCATTGATAAAATAGTTTTATTGTCATTGTACGAAAAAATTAAATAATAATAGAACATAATCGGTATGGGCTATCTTAATCTCAGTATCATTTAATTTCTCAGATTCACAAAAAATCTCTCAACAGATCAAATTAATTTGAGTACATTGAGAGGCGAGGGTGAATTATCAAATTTAGAATTGGATGAGGCAGTGCTCACAGACCTTTTGGAATTGCCATCGTGGTTAAGAATAACAAGCGCTTGGTGCAATAAAGTCATTTTAAGAATACAATGGACCAAGTTGAAGAGTGTTCCCATATTTTTGGTAAATTCAACAGAATAACATAGATAAAAGACGTTGAATATTTAATCCAATTGTATTCGTTGATTATTTTCGTCTAGCATTTAGACGAAGTTCACATTGAAGTTGTGACATGTGAGGACTTACGAAGTCCAATGTCACCAAATAATGCAACTGCACTTCCTGGCGGTGCAACTAAATATTCGTTTATTCACAAAGTTATTGATGGAATTACTGTTGCTGTTAATACTGTTTCAGTAACGTTGAAAAGTCCTGCGTTCATAGCGTCAGTACAGGTAAAACTCGGAGTTGCCAATCATAGTTTTATAATTCTTTATACGAATCTTTTGTAATATTCTTACAAGAACAATGATCAATAATTCTGTTTAAAGCCTTTTGAGAAGGGAGATCAATTTCATTGGATGGATATAAAGAATACTTTCATATACTAATTAATTAAGAAATAAAGTAAATATGAATGAAGACGAGTTTATTATTATATTTATTATTTAGATGTCGCGAATAATGGTTGAATCTAAATCACCAGCATGGCAACGTTGTGATTTACGAATGACTCGACTTAAAGATGTTGATCGTGGACAATTACTTATATTCAAAGAATTAGAATGGCAAACACTGAGAATTGAAGCACGAAGTACAAAAGATGAAGACTTGACACCATTACGTTTACTTACAAATCAAGCGCGATGTCGTATCACAATTAAAAAACGATTATCTGGTTAGTTAAAATGAATATAAAACTAAATGTGGATTTATAAAATTGTTAAAACATGATTAAATTGTTTCACAGATTGTTTTGTCATGGGTTCACGTTTAGTATTGATATTGGATGATTTATTGTGGGTTTTAACGGATTCTCAATTGAAAGCTGCATTACATTTTATTGATTCGCTTGGAAGTTTAATTGAACGGGCGACAATGACTGAGCGGAAGATAAAGGCTGCTAGGAAACTTGAGGTTTGTATCATTTTTTTCTAGAAAAAAATTGTCAAATGATTTAATTCTAAATTATTAATTTCTAGGTTTTACCAGAATATCAAGCACAAATTTCACAGCAAGCAAGATCAAAAATTCCATGTACTACAGCAATATCAAAAATTTTTATGCGATACGACGTAATTGAGACGTCGTATCATTTTTTATCGCAACGAATTGATTTACATTTGTGTGACGATCCTGGAAGTGAGTTATTATTTTATAAATAAAATTTTGTCTGTTATTACTCAAGTGAAAAATACATTTTCTTTGTAATGATTCAGGTGGACGATCGTCACATCCTGATCTCAAAGACGGTGGTGCCCTTCAAATATCATTAGTGAAGTTTCAAGTTGATTATTATCCGTATCATTTGGCAATGGCGGATCGGAAACATTGGGCAAAATATCGTGAAAGTTCAACGCCACACGTGCAATGGCTACAACAATCATTAAATTCATTTCGTGGACAATTTATGGACTTTATTGACATTGTACAATCGCAATCGACAGCGAGAAAATATTCGGACGACAGTGAGATTATTTTTTAGAATGATAAAAAATTATTCTATCACAATTTGCATCAAATTCAACCAATATTTATTCTCTTCGCAATTCAGCGCACCATGATACGCCTAAAAAATACGATGAGGGATTCAAAACGAATGATCAACAGAGTCCATTACTTGGTGATCATGAAAAAAAATCCTATCAAACTATTGGCAGTGGTTCATCGATGAAGAATTTTATTTTGGAACAGTTATCAACATTAATGACGACATGTATCGTTATAAGAATACATGATTTTACTATTTACAAAGTTACAACGTCATCGAGAAAGCCAACAACAAAGGAATTTATTGCTGGTAAAAAAAGAAAACACAAAACAAATCAAAAGTAATTTTTTTCTTCGTGATCTTGAACAAATTACTTTCTCTCATCTTCCATTATTTATTTTTATTTATTTTTCCATACAATAATCTACTTATGCCATTATTCTTTATTAAATAGAATAATGGGAATTTTTTCTGCATCACTATTTATATTTCTATGTATCTATATCTCTTGTTTCTTATTCATGACATTGATAATTGCGAATGTACATTAACATATTCAATTTGATTATGAATAATATTTTTTTTTTATTCACGTTATTGAAAGTTATGTATAATTTTAAATTTTAATTAATTGATTATTTGTGCACTTATTTCGATAAAATGGACAGCGCAAACGAGGAAGAGGCATTTTACAGGTACACGATGCAGTAGTTGGAGTAGAGAGCACGTAATAATTTTCCATACAGATTGCATCTCCCTATAACCTTCAATTCATAATCCACTGATTAGCATTTGTTTCATTGGAACAATTGGAAAATGAAAAATGAATAAATAAGAGAATACATATGATTGAACACATGCCTTTTAGCTTCTATCTTTAAATGCAAGAAAATAAAATAATGATTAGTGGCTACAAAACAAAAACGAAGTAACGAATATCCTCAAAATTCTTAAAATTTATATTTATTTTACTGTGAATTTTTTTATTTGCCAACAGGCGATCGTGAGAAATTTTCACTGCCAGAAGACGTGACGATAATGCACGCGGAGTTTACATATTATTATTATCCAGGCGACTTAACATTCCCCTGTGCGTATAAATTGATCTCATAATTTATTATTGAAGTGTGAGAGTGAAATAATTGATAACGAGAGCGATGGTATTTTTTTTTATATTTATATATGGAAGATGCATCAATTATACTAATTTAGAAATAAATATTTCAGTGCCCCCACCAAAATTTTTCGTGCAATCAAATCCATTACAAATTAATTATGACATGCACAGTTGTTTGTGGTTCAATTCATTTGTATTAAATCTTTATCAGTCTTTGATTACACGAAGCAATGATTTAAATGCTGGTGAATCATCAGCACCAGCAATGTATTTTGATGTTAAACTTGAAGCAATATTACCTAGAGTGAGTATTTAATATGAATGAGAATTATTTCAATCAGATTATTTATTTGTTAGTTAAAATTGTCTTCGTCTGTTTCAGATTATTATCGAATCCCAACACGATTATCCCAATCAAAGGGATCGTCCAAAGTCCCTTCACATCCAAACGTCGCGTGTATCATTGACGAATGTGCGAACAGCTGAACGGTCATCGCGTGCTGATTTAGCTGAATGTTTAAATGCATTTCAAATGGGACAATTATTTTTTTCCACTGGATTTCCAAGCAAAGATAAAGATTTTCATGTTGTAACTGAAAAATTTTTACGCCATTGTGCTGGTAAATATAATTTTTTGTATCATAAGAGTGACAATATATTGGATAATTCTTTGTACACATATTTTTCAGGCACCGACAATATAAGAGATTATCCAAAAACAACCAGTGACGATTTGATGGATAAATTAACAAAAAATTTACTATGGATCGAATCAAAAGATATTTGGTGTTGCACATTCGAGCCAGTTTGGGCAGATTTTTTTGGCGCACGTGCGGTCGGTTCAAATCGACCTGTGCCATTTATTGATGCATTTCCAGCATCAATATGGCTGTATATAAATGATAAAAAAACAAACAATCAAGCCGTTAATAATGATGAAGAATTGGGCAATGCAAACATTCATGCTCTAGCATATATCAGTAATTTAATAAGTGTACAAATAAATCACTACCAATATTTGTTTTTACTCCGACAGACGGAAATATTCAGTGAAATGAGTAAATATTTAACTGTCGATACAATTCGTATATTAAATATCGATGATAATGATACAAGTTCAATGGTTATTGGTGTACTAATACCACAATTGGAATTGACATTGATAATGCCGTCACAAACACCTGGCAAAGAAAATTCTGGTGGTGATTTAGAGTCAGTTGTACCCGATTCATCGAGCATTGCTGAAGATATATTACCAACACTATCATCAATGCCAAATCAAAATATTGCTACGGCTGCAGCACGTTTGGAATTCAGTGCACGACGATTGAATACAAGCAATGACGTTGAAACACCACAAAGTGAAGCGTCGTCGATGATATCAATGGATACAATACATCCTGTTGTAACATTTAAACAAAATGATCCGAAATATGATGTTAAAGATATAATAAATCATCCATTAATGACACAGAGGAATATTTCGGATGATTTAGAGTTGAAAAAGAGTGTTAAATATGCAAATGTTGGTGGTACAAGCGCAACAACACCAACGCCAACCCCGCCATTTATACCGAATAATTTTAACGTCGGATTGTCAAGTATGCGAAAGGGTTTTGCTAATTTAATGACATCTATTGATTCGGCATTGAAAGCATCGCCTGAAGACGGTAGTAGTGATACTGTTTCAATGCGAAGTGATATTAGTTCAGATAGTGAAAATTATATTGTTGTATCGCTTGAGGAGCAGGAGAAAAATGATTCATTCTTTGGTGGTTTAAATGCTACGGGTATAACGACTGTTGAAGAAGCGAGTGAGGTTATTGAAGAGACACCAGATACACAGAGTGAAAAATCATTGGACAGTGCATGTAAACGAAAGGATTTAGTATCAATGATAACATTTAAATTATCTAAAGTTGAAGTAATACAGCAGTCATTTGGTTTTTCGTCAATAATTAAAGCGCAAGTTTCGCGTGTTGTTAGTGAAGAATGTTCATCAATACCGTGGGATGAATTTCAAACAAAATTCTGTTCACGATCACGCGGTTGGATTGAATTAACTACTGATGATTGTAAAACAAATATTAAATTAAGATTAGAACACAATTTGAAGGATAATGAATCGGAATATAATAAAAATTGTGTTACAAAATCAAGTAATTTAAATTTTGGTAATAAATTAGGTTTATTGGGGCTATTTGAGGATTATATTAGAGTTGAGGTGACTGATTTTTCAATTGTATTGTCAATGAGTGTTGTTATGGGTATGATGGATTTAATTGAAGACGAAATAATACCAATAGCATTGCCAATGGATATTTTTGTTAAAAATATAAGTATTAAATTGAATGAAGATCGTCCGCCAAATAATATAACATCACCTGGTCCAGTGCCAATTGATTTATCAATTGTACAATTGCTAATAACACGCGATAAACGTGGTATATTTTATTTTCAACCATCAAAAAATGGTGTGGAAATTGATAATACTAAATTGAATGCAACATTGAACGAATTAAATAATGTTAATCGACAATTACAAAATGATAATGATGAATTAAAACGACGTGTTACGGCATTGGATCATTTGTTAGATGAAAATTCACGATTAAGACGTAGTTATGATGAATTAGAATTGATTAAATCACGATTGAATGACGCTCAGGACTATATTAAAGAATTATTGAAAGAAAAATCGGTGTTACAAGAGACTGTTGGTATATTGCAAAAGCAATTACCTAAATCCAGTGGCGATTCAAGTGGCAGCAATAGACCATCCTCGTGGTCTATTAAAAGATAGCACACTAGTTGCTTTGACTGTTCCAAATGCTGCAGCGCCAACAAATCATGAAAATTAAAATTAATATACATTTCTAGCGATTTTTATTGTTTTTTTCTGTTTTTATTATTTAATGCTTAATATTGTTGCTTGTATTGAGACTGATTCAGTGTTCCAGTTAGCTTTCATCTACGAAGATGATCAGAAAAAAAAATATAAGAAATAATATTTCACGACTGTCGAAATTTAAATTTTGAAAATATTTTTTTTCCGACTTCTTTTCCTAATTATTCAATTAGTTCTCCTCGGCTGGTTGGCTAATTTTTATCAATGGTTGTGTTAAAGTTTCTCTTATCATTTTTACAACTATGTATGTCATATATATATATATATTTTTTTTTAAATAAACAGTTGTAAAATAATAGCATATCAGTTTCGAGGTTATTATTATGAAGAATGAACGAAAATAATGAGGAAATGAGAGATGTTTGGACTTCACAGAGTGATGGATGTTATTGTTAATATCAATTGACAATAGCAAATAGAGGGTGGTGAAAAAATAATACATGATAAGAATGATTTGAAAAAATACAATATCTGAATGCGGAAGATAATGTTGAAACTCATAAAAAAATATGTCTCTTCCATTTTTTTAAAAATTATATGTATGTATACTTGCATATATGCATTTGAATATATATTAATATATCAAATTGTAACCCCCCCCCAAACGTGTTGACAATTATATAACTCAAATGAGAACAAAAAAAAGATTAATAAAAAAAAATGGAACTAATGAATAAAATGAAAATAATTAATTGTTAAACAGTGAACATGAATTGTTAACATCATTTTCTTGAATCACACCCTCCCCTCATTGGCTCAAGATCAATAAAATTGTAATGAATTTTTAATATGTTAAAAATATCTCAAATATTTGAACAATTTTCAATTTTCTGTCGTTGATTATTGGATAATAATAATATTAATCAGGTTGGGAATTGTTGATGGTATTGATCGCTCTATTTATTTAAGTGTGTATACATAGGTGTGGAAAGTGTCATGGCGGAATTTTAGAAGCTTCTTATTGGTCTGAATTATAGTCAAAGTGCGCGCGCATAGTTGAACTATAAAAAGAAAAGGAATCAAAATGTCTTTATCACCTTATCGCGCAACAACGTACAAACGTCAGTGTACCGACAACGATTGTTAATAAACGTTGTATAAATTTTGTGGATCAATTATGAAACAGAATCACGAAAAAGAGATTGAAAAACAAGCTAAGAGTTAATAAATAATATTAAATTATTCAACAACGTTGAAGAAGTAGGAGAAAAATCTACATTTATTTTATCAATGAATTTTTTCAATTACAATTCATCAGAATTTTCTTTCATTTCTTTTTCTTTTCGCCACGTATATGAGGAAATGTCGCCCTATTGTCTTTTAGTGTATTGAATCTCGAGTACGCGAAAAAAAGTGCAATAAAAAATGGGGTCCTATGATGAAATAAAAAAATTGAAATACATAATCAATATATATTTTTTCACACTTGAAATAATTGTCCGGTGACTAATTATTTAATTGAGAAATACCATCAATGGTATTGGCAAACGAATTATTGATTTTTATTCCCCTATCCATTATTTATTTGTAAAAGAAATTTGTAATAAGTGCACACGAAAAAAAAAATGGATATTCAGAAGAAATTTTTGTGCCCACGATTGGTCGATTATTTGGCCATTGTTGGTGCCAGAGTTCAGCCAATGTCTCGACAGCCTGTTCAGGTAATGAATAAACAATTTAATTAAACAATACTACGATGAATATTCGAGGGTTATTGTTAATTGTATTTTCGAGAGAATTCGTGGAAGAAATTATTTATGTATATGTATATATATATATATATATTGAATTGTCAGGTACCAGAATTATTACGTCGATATCCAGTTGAAGATCACAAGGACTTTCCTTTGCCCTTGGATATGGTCTACTTCTGTCAACCGGAAGGTTGCACTAGTGTAGGGCCTAAAAGAACAGCATTAAGAGAATCAACTTCATTTACGTTTACATTAACTGATAAAGATTCTGGTAAATAAAATAATGATGAATAATTTATACGCGTACATACTTAGAATTATTTATTGATAATTCATTTTTAGTATTCAAATGAATTTAAAATTAAAAATAATATGGGTATGATAATGTTTTCACAGGCAAAACTCGTTATGGAATTTGTGTAAATTTTTATCGACCAGTTGAAAAAATATCGACGTCAAATGCATCAAGTGTATGGATAAAAAAAGAGAAGCACGATTCAAAATTACGTAAAGACAGTTGGCGTAAAAGTATGGAACGTAGTTCAGACTCGGCATTTTCAAGGTGAAATTTATCAACATTTATTTCAGTTGGAACTGTTAGAAATTCATCATACCTTTCTTTTTTTATCGTATATAAATCCAAATCCAAGATATTATACCTGATAAAAATGATATCAATTTATCAATACTGCTGAATCCACTATTTTTTAAGCGTTAAAACTTTATTTTAGCGACTATAGAAGTAGTGTGATTGGTCCAAGTGACTCTGAACGTGAACTTCCTAGTCGTCGTGATTCAGATACACAAGTAGTAACACCGCGCGCTCCACGTTTGGGAATCACCGCTCCAAGTGCTGACAGTGAAAGTGGAGGTAGTCATTCACCGTCACCACGAGCCACTAGACGACGTCAAGTAATTTAAAACTTGAAATTTTATATTCAATACAATATTTAAAGAAAATTAAAATCATTCCTTTCCTTTTCAGAGAATACGAAATCATTCGTTGACATCGTTATGTATTATATCACATCATCCATTTTTCACACGCTTTCGTGAATGCCTATTTGTATTAAAGAAACTTATTGACACATGTAATGATAATTCATCACCACAAAAAGCTGGAGCATCGCGACAAACAAATAGGTAATATTTATCTTCAACATGTTATGAACGTGACACAAATAGTAATGTCAGTGTATATTCAAGGACGATATTATTAATCATTATATAGGGATACAGTTTGGAGTGTGATAACTTCACAAACGTTTGAGGGCGCTTCGTCATTTGTCTTACACGACGTACGTGAAATTGAGACATGGATTTTACGATTATTGAGCGCTCCTGTTCCTGTTCCCGAAAAGACTCGGGTTGAAATTGATATTTTATCACCCCATGTACCATCATTATGTTTCGCTTTACCTGATCACACTCGATTTTCACTCGTAGACTTTCCCCTACATCTTCCATTAGAACTATTAGGTGTCGATATTTGTCTCAAGGTTCTAACATTAATTTTATTGGAGCACAAGGTAACTGAAATAATGATGAAACAAATGACGAATAATTCCAACCAGCCTAGAAACCCATTTTTTTTTTCCTTATTGTAGATTGTTCTGCAGTCAAGAGACTATAATGCCCTTTCAATGTCAGTAATGGCATTTGTCACAATGATTTATCCATTGGAATATATGTTTCCGGCAATACCTTTGTTGCCAACGTGTATGAGTTGCGCTGAACAATTATTACTCGCTCCAACACCATTTGTTATTGGTATTCCCGCATCATTTTTGATGTACAAGAAGAATTTTCGTATGCCAGATGATATATGGTTGGTCGATTTGGATAGCAATAAAATAAGTCCACCAACAGGATTGCATGAACATTTACCACCATTACCTGAACCGGAGAGTACTATTTTAAAGAATCATCTTAGACAAGCAATGCAATTAATGGATCAAGCTGGTTCCAATGTAAATTTAATTGATCTTTAATTGAACTCATAGATAATTGCGATTTTTCAATAGTTTTCTTATTTATTTTTCTCCATTCTTGCACTCAGGTTATAACAACTATGGCATCGTCTCTGCAATTAACACCAAGGTCTTCAACATCGCCGCAACCAGGACCACCACAATTAGCCAGTCGTCGGGAAAGCACAGCGTCGCATCAATCTACACTCAGGTGAGTTTGGTTACATGACACAATATCACATATAAAATAATATTGTCCCGTGCTACCATTAGTAATTATTTTATGTCATTCACAGTGTCGTTTCAATATCGAAACATAGACCAAGCATGGATCATGGGATTCAACTGCAATCAAGTCCAATTATTTCACCAATAGGATCTGCTGCATCATCTCCAAGCCGACCACCACATAATTTGTCCTCAGTTCAAAAGCCAACTGCTCAAAATCCATCATTTAATCCATTTATTTATGGCAACGATGTAGATTCAGTGGACGTTGCGACACGTGTTGCAATGGTTCGTTTCTTCAATTCTCAAAATCTTCTTGCAAATTTTACGGAACATACGCGTACTTTGAGATTGTATCCACGGCCAGTTGTTGCATTTCAAATTAATTCATTCCTACGATCGAGACCGCGTGCAAGCGAATTTTTAGATAAATTTGCCAGAACGCAAGCTGTTGAATTTTTAGCTGAATGGTCGTTAACACCTAACAATGTTGCATTTTTACGTGTTCAAACTGGTGTATTTGATCCGGCACAAATTGGTGATAAAGCAAAATGGTTTGCGCCGACATTGGATCCAGTTTATTTCTCAGTGTGGTCAACAACAAATTCTCTAATTAATGCTTTGAAATCAATTGACGAGATAGAAAATCAACCGACTGATGAGAGTGGCTCGGATTCAGAAGGTGCTGAAAGTACCAGTTCATCTTATTCTTCGCTTTCTGATTTTGTTTCCGAGATGGTGTCATCTGATCTGTCACCGAGTGAGTAAAAGAACAACGAATAATAGTCTACTCAATACCTGTAATCAAACAGTTAGAACACTTTGGCATGTGCTCAAGACAATTCATTTCTTTCTTGTATTTTCCCAGGTTATAATTATTGTCAAGCGGCACAACCGCAACCAATGTCATTGTCAGTGGATCCAAAAAATCTTTACAAGCCACCGGACACATTGCAATATCCAGGAATTGAAACAGACTCACAGCCACGTCCTGACAGTCCAGCGAGCACATCATCTAGTCATAGTGACTTGAGTAGTCCAAGTTTTAATCGTGATTCAGAGCTTGAATTAAATCCCAAAGCTCAGGAAAATTTTCAGCCAATAAAAAACGTAAGGAAAATACTTTAAATCAATTTAAAAAAAATCCTATCACATTTTTTAACGATGAAACATTTTATTTCATTGTCTTGATAGATGCCACCAATGATTCCAAGCTTAGAGCGTCAACCGAGCATAGGAAATGTATTTGATCGTACGCCAAGCTTTGGAAACGCTGTTGGACCACTTTTACCTCGACAAATGAGTTCTAACGACAATTTATCGCATCCACGTGCCAGTTTAACTAATACCAGTGCAATTGAATTGCCACAGTCACCAGTGAGCAATCTCCATCGACAAAATAGTAGCAGTAACACTGGAAATGCCAATGGTGTTTTACGTCAGTCGTCACAAGGTTCACTATTCGAACAAATTGCGTCACAAGCAAAAGATTTAGTACGTGAAACAACGAGACAAAGCAGTCAGGATGGAATCTTAGCTCACATGGACAAGGTATGTTATAAATTTTTTTTTTTACTGTATGATTTTTCTATGGAGTTCTCAACACGATATTATTTTTATTTTTCGTGTATAGTTGAAGCATCAAGCAAAGGAAAAAATTACTGAAGCCGGTGAAGATAGTCTTTTTGCTCCACTGGAACATGTTAGTAATTTTTTTATCTATATCAAATCTTCTGTTGATATTTCCTATTATCAATAGTGTCTTTATTTCAGTTAACTCAACAAACAAAAAAAGCTGTTGACGGTGCAACAAAATCGGTGCAAGAAGCGTCGAAAAGTGCATTGGAAGCGAGCAAAAATGCAGCAGGCGTTAGTAAAAATACATTTGATGATATAACATACGTTGGTAAAAGTACATTTGGTGATTTAACTAAAAGTGCAAAAGAAGTTGCGACAAAAAAAGGTTTTATGAAAGGCACAGAATTGCAACTGTCACCAGAGCACACACCACAATCATCACGATTATCACAAAAACGTGAAAGTGCCAATAATAATCAATTGGTAGCGTCAGAATCGCGTGGAGGACGTCGTGAAATTGGTCGTGATTTTTTTAGCAACGTCAGCAACGATTTCAATGGCATTGCCGCACAAACCAGCAATATGTTTAGTGATTTATTCGGCGGTAAAGGTAATTCTAATCGTAATAATAATAATTCCACTGGACAATCACAGCAATCTAAAGATAAATCATCATCATCAACAACATTCGGTGCATTTCGTCGTGGTAAAGTTGGCCTCGCTGAAAAAACATCAGTTATCAAACATTCATCGAGTAAAAATAGTCGTGAGGATATGCAACGAATACAAAATACAGAGAGAACAAATGCAAACACTGACAATCAAGCATTTTTAACTGATGTAGTTAATCAAGTATTAGCTGGCGAGGGCGTTGGTTTTTTCAAATTAAATCGTTTAAAAAAATTAATGGAAGACGAGAGCTACCGCGATATTGTTGTAACTAAATTAAACAAGGGTTTGAATAGAAAAATAAGTCCTGATGATCATATCGATGACGTATGTATATCACGTGCAATTTATAAGGGAATGTTAATGTGCCTTCAAGCAGTTGCCAGTGGCCTTGCTTGTACTCACAATAATTATGGGCTTGGTGGTATGGCGTCGGTATTTCAATTAATGGAAATTGCTCACACGCATTATTGGAGTAAAGATCTGTCTGATGGTCCATTTGACGGTCCATTATTATTACAAGCCAGTGCATTTGGTAGTCATGAGAATATACGATCAAATTCAACGTTAAATAAACAATTGGAGTTGGCTGATGTGACGAAAAAGTTATCACAACATTCACGCGATGGATCTCAAGTGCGTTTAGAAATATCGCATGCTGCTACATCATCATCCTCAGCGTCAATCAATGATGGAAATCAATCGACAACAGAATTATTTTTGGATATATTTTCGAAGAAAGGAAAATTATTGAGTAAATTGGCGTCATTCGATTCGGAAAGTGGACGTGGCAATAGTGGTGTCAGTACTGGCGGTTCATCATCATTGATACCAAACGATACTGCACAATTGTCTGAGAGAAGTACTCCAAACCATCCAGCATTTAGACCGGGTTATCAATCATCAATACGCAGCACTGTTTCTGATAGTGAAGTTGAACATGGTTTGAATACACGTCATGATAAACGCGGAAGCATTTGGTCAAGTAAATCATCACTTAGCACAGGATTTCGTTATCATGGTGGAAGTCTAGTGCCAACAACGACTAGTCCTAGTCCTGAAGCTGCTCGAACATATTTATTTGAAGGTAAAATATTTATGAAGAGTTTAAATTATTGTTAGACACTGAATATTTATTTTGCAATTATCAATGTCAGGTTTATTGGGCAAGGAACGCTCGCGTTTGTGGGACAGGATGCAATTTTGGGAGGATGCATTCTTGGATGCTGTGTCGCAGGAGCGTGATATGATTGGGATGGATCAAGGACCGGGTGAAATGATGGAACGGTAATATAAATAAATAAAAAATATTATAGGTGAATTATGAAAAGGAAATTTGAGCAAATCAATTAATAATTATTTTGTAATTTATCAGGTACAAAAGTTTAAGTGACAGCGAACGTCGACGATTAGAGCACGATGAAGATCGTTTGCTGTGTACACTTCTTCATAATCTCACAGCAATATTAGTGATGTTAAATGTAGATAAGACGGAATTAAAAAGAAAAGTACGACGATTATTAGGAAAAAGTCATATTGGATTAATTTACAGTCAAGAACTCAATCAATTGCTCGATCAAATTGACAATTTGGTAATTATATTTATCATCACACAATTATACTTTTCACAATGATTTAACGAATGAAAAAAATAATATTGTAAATTGCAGCATGGAAATGATATCGATCTTAAACCAATGACGTCTCGACAAATGCATAGACAATCGTTCACCGTCCATGCTGGTACAGATGCCGATGGCGAGCTACGTTTTCTCGAAGTACGGCATGATGGTCTAGTATTGCGATCGGTAAACGGTGTTATTGTCGAGCGTTGGTGGTATGAGCGATTGGTCAATATGACATGCAGTCCAAAGAATAAAGTATTATGCTTATCGCGACGTAACGGCGATCAATTGGAGCTTCATAATTATTATACAAAAAAAGTAAGTAACTTTCATGCCCCGAATTTTGTATTAAACACTATCTCCAATCATTTCCCTCTTTTTTTTTTTCAGTGTAAGGATTTATATTATTGCATAAAAGATGCAATTGAAAAAGCAGCAGCGCGCGGTCGCGCAAATCTTGGCGTTGAATTAGGGGATGAATTCCCAGTGCAAGATATGCGGACTGGCGAGGGTGGATTACTTCAAGTATGCATTGAAGGTGTTGGATTGCTCTTCGCAAATAGCAAGGTATGGAGTCGGCAAAAATTAATATCTTTTCTATTACTATAATATATAATATATATTATTATTATATTTTTTCTATAAACTATCAATTTTTTTCATGATACAACAAGCGAGAAAATAAACAATACGAGTATAATGAAAATTCTCTGCTGTTTTATTTTCATTGTTACATTGATTTCACTCTGCTCTATATTTATTTACTTTTTTTTTTTTTTTATTCTGTAAACTACTTTTTTTATTTTCATTTGATAATTTCGAATCTCTTCAGATGTCAAGAGCGTAAATTATTTCATGTATCCATATAGAAGCTTTTTTTTTTTCGACAATCGAGGGAGCAAGGACTGGAAACAGACCAGAAAAAAATTCATTTCGATCAATAATATATTTGTTTGTTTAATTTTTTTCTCTCACATTTTTTGATAATTAAATGTACATCTTTAATTATTTTTCTATTATAAATTGATAAACGGCAAGGACCACTCAATTTATCTCCCATATTTGTTTCATGTTTCAGTTAAAATATATTGCTTGATCGACAATTTTATTTTCTTATCCATATACACAAATTTTTCGCATTTATTTAAATTCTCTTACACTAACTCTCCATATCACTTTTCACTCTATGTCTTCACCACTTTCCCTCCAATTAAAACGAAGTTATTCTTTTCTGAAATCTGAATAGTAATTTTTTAATGTTTTTCTTCTGCATGGAGCTCAATGTTCAGCTGCAAAATTTTTATTCCTTCATCACATCTTTCTCTCTATCTTTCTATCTCTCACGTGTATTCTTTTCCTTTCTTCACTGCTCCTTATTATCTCTTTGTTTTCTTCGATCACTATAATTAAATATAATTTATTAATTATAAAAGAATCAATTTTCGTCTCTCATTGTTTGTGTTTTATTTACTTTGTTTGGAAGTAAATAAATATCTTGCTTATTTTCATTATACAATTCTATATATGTATATTAAATATATACATATACAATTTTTTTTATTAATATCTATATAATTTATATTGAATGTTGAATGCTATTTTTTTAATCTTCCATTTTTTCACTATAAAAAAATACAGATATTCGAAAAAATAAAAGGTTTTTTAAAATAATTATTCAACTTTTTATATACATGATATTACAAAACAAATAGCAAAATGTTTTTATGTCCATTATTATTATTATTATTTAATGAATCAACAAAAATGATTTCCGAAAAGTCTATTTCAATATTACAGCCAGTAAACAAATTTATATCTACATATATTTTTAATAAAATAGACTTTTCACCCCTTTATTTTCTCTATTATCTCTTTTTGGGGAACTTTTGAGATGGTCCTTGATCAATTGGTGAAAAAAAAAAAAAAAAAAAACGAATAAATATTCATATAAAAAAATGAAAAAGGAACGATAAATCGAAACAAAATAATATATATATATATATCATTCGCTAAATATATATGTATAATTAATATATTATATGGAAAAAAAAGGAACAGTTGTCAATTAAATATTTAAATAATATTAATTGTCTTATCAGCGGTGCATTGTTTAATTAGTCAACGGAAATTTTGATTTTAGGTTTTAAAAAAATAAAATATATATTACTACTATTATTATTATTATTATTTTATTTTTTTTAAACAAATTTATTCGTTATTTTCTGCTTTCTGTTTGTTGTCCTCTCACGACATTTGCCATGGCTGGACAAACAGGATTTCGAGGTATATTTAATTATAAACAACTCTCAAAATGATTAATTGTTTTATCAAAAAACATATTTATCATTGTTATATTGAATCACTATTATTGTTAATCATATTCAATGTTGGCGTTTTCATTTAAATTTTTTTATCAATTTTTCATTGATTTTTATTTCATTTTGTCATTGATAGTGTTCATATTATTGTCAATTATTATTTATTAGCTTCATCACTACCTTCGCTCGATAGATGAGGAAAATAATATCACCACTATTTATATAGCTGTTAATGTATGGAAATATTAGTACATACATATAGTATATTGGTTTAATAATTTTAATTGTTTTAGATTTTTATTTTTGTTCGTTTAAGTGTGATGTAGCTGTTTATTCAATGTGTTCTACAAAATTTTTTTATAAAGATGATTTATAGATATTAGTGTGATTTAAATATTATTATTAACAAACAAAGAGCATTTTTTGTAGCGCAAACATATTATATGAATCCTTAGAAATTTATTTTTCAATCCTCCCCCCCCATTTTACCAATATTGTTTTATCCATTTTATTTTTTATTTATTTCATTATTCAACTTGCAATATTTTTTCGCATCATATTTTTAGGGTAGTGATGAATTAATATAATGAATATATAAATAATTAGCAATCTTTTTTTTTTTAATTCACCGCTCGTTATATAATAGTTTAGATATATACACATATATGAAACAAAATTGCACATATATACATATATTAGCACTATGTTAAATTAAATTCACAGATACACATATGCATATTATATACATATATAAATATATATTTAATGTATTTATATTTGTATGTTCAATTAATTATTTATGATATACCAACGTGATATTAATATTATGTTAATGAGGTTTAGGCCATCTCCAGAGTTGCCTGTCACTGCCTTAAAAATGCTGCAAATGTACATAATACACACATATACACAAGCGCATGTAAAAATTGAAGAAAAAAAAAAATATATAGCTTCTTCATATTAGCCTACCACACATTAAAAAATTAACAAGAGGATAAGGATAAATTGCTAAATATTTTATTCTACAAAATTTCACAATTGTAAGAGGCCAATAACAGGAAGAAGAAAATTTTTAATACACTTTATTACTCCGTTTCAATTCGAATAAACAAATGGCTTATTATGTATTGACATATTATGAAATTTAACGGATTGAAAATAATTTATAATAATAGTTGCGAACTCGCGCATGTTTTTTCATTTTTCTTTAATTTCCTATTTGTGTTTGTTTCCGTTCCTATTTTTTTTTTTTTTTTTAATATTATTTCTCTCCTTCATTTATTGCTACATGTGCTTTCTCTGTGTTCTCTTATATATTTATATTGTGGGATCGGAATTGCTTTTTAGTTATCGGATGTTGTATGTGTCTGGGTGTACGTGGTAATCTCTGCTTTTTATAGACAATAAATAAATAGATTCTAGGGAAGTTTATTATATTGTGTATATGTGTGGGTGTATGTCTGCACAGCAAATCCAGAGAAGATCTTATATATTAAATTGAAGATTATCATTATAGCATGTCCCATTAGATTATGTTAATTTAATGTATAGGTATAAACAAAAATGATACATATTAATTATTTAATCAATATTATTTTCAGTTCTTCGTAAGATTCGATCATATCCGGAAATGCTTCACACAAAATGGTGGAATATTTGTTCTTGAAGAATTCAGTGAGTTGTCAAGTATTATAAATATAATAATTTAAATTAATAACACAGATGTGTAATTAATTCATGGCTCTCATATACATTTTCAGATCCAAAGACTCGACAAATAATTCAACGAAAATATATATCACCCATGGTGAGTATTTTATTGAAATAAATATTATAAATAATATAAATTAAATGATATTTTTGATTTTACAGGCGAGGGAAATTTGTTATGCTGTAATTTGTGTTTTTTCATATTTGGCAACGGGATTAAAGCAAAGAAAATTATCAAAACAGGAGCATGAATCATTGTCAAGTACTGGCGTGACAATACACGATAAAAAAACAAGCAAATAAATACCATTTAATTCTATTTGGTAAATCATATTCAATTAATAGTTGAATAAATATTTAAAAATCCAAATATATACTCATACTCAGTTGAAACTAATTCTAATTATCATACAAAAAGAGCAATATGAGAATGAGTGCCTATATTTAAAAAACCATGAATAACAATAATACAGCAAACAATATCATTCTCAATTGATTTATTTGTTCACGCAAAAATAAAAAAAAATGGTACGTTTTGTTGCATTAATGTTGATGAAATCGTGGAATAAAATATAAAACATACATATATACTGATTGATTAATAAAAAAAAAAAAAGACAATTAACAATAATGGGAAAAATCCTGTAGCACTTATCTTTCAATAGAAATGTCGGATAATAATTAATTAATAAATGAATAAACAGTGCAGTAGATATTAATTAAAGAAGAATGAAACAAATATACGAGAAGATATAAATCTATATATATATATATATAAATATATACACAATATATTTCATGAGAGTCAAACGATAAAAACTATTATTTATGTATATGGAACTATGAATAATAAGTAGTGTATTATAATTAATTATCAAACAATTATATGGTGGTGTCCATTGTGAATATAAATATGATAGATATTTATTGGTTTCCCATGCTGATGTCTCATGTATCGAAAATGAAACGAAAAAAAAAAAAAAAAAACCAAAAAACAATAAGGAAAAGAAAATAATATGAGTAATATTATTCTGCGTGTAATTGCTCGTTTATTTTTCCTACCATTATGACATGTATAATTGTAATTAATATCTCTTTAACAATAATTAGAGGGTTCTCAAGAATTTTATTTTTATATTATTTATTCTCTCAAACAACTTATATCTTTTGTTAATATTCATATGAAAAAATAACGAAAAAAAAAAAGAAACAAATACCTCAAACAGAAGATCTAGTAAACGTGTAATAATTAATTTTCTTTTGTCCATGTTTTTGAAAGTCTTGAGTATTTATGATATTATTTTCCTTTCTTCTTGACAGTATAATCAAGATGAACCAAATTCATTCATCCATTTGTCATATTTCTCGAGATCTTCCTGTGAAACACTTTTATTGCAACGTTCAATTGCTTCGTAAAAATCAGCTGCAGACACTGGCAAATCCAATTCTTCTTTTGGCAATTGACGAATTTGATCTGGTTTCAAGCCGGCAATTTTTTTCCTCATTGACATCATTGATGCATCACTGGAAAAATGTCAGAGTATAATTGTACATAGATGAACAATAGTTCAAATATTCTCAATCATTTTATTCAAGTGATGTAAAATTTAGGGAAAATTACCGGCACACGTTTGTAATATCTGCCCCAGAATATCCTGCAAGTTTTCTCGCCACGTCTGACAGATTAACTGATGAATCAACTTTAACATCTCGTAGATTGATTTTTAATAATGCTTCACGTCCTTCATCTGTGAAAAATTCATTTTAGAAGATTAATGAACAGAGCATGTGGAAAATAATTAAATAGTTGTTCTTACGGTTAGGAAGTGGAATGTAAATGCGTTTTTCCAATCGCCGACGAAGAGCTTCGTCAATATCCCACGGGAAATTCGTTGCTGCTAATACCATGACAACTTTACTGGGATCATCGCTGAACATAAACAGAAAAATTAAAATTTAATTATAGAGACAATAAAAATTGTTAAACGTATGAAATAATTTTTTCTACGCTCATTTAATTACTTGTTCGAGCTTATTCCATCCATTTGCACAAGTAATTCAGATTTAACTCGTCTAGAAGCCTCATGTTCGGATTCTGAACCACGTCTCGAACATAAGGAGTCAATTTCATCAATAAAAATTGTACTTGGCGCATAAAATCGTGCCTAAATAAATAATAGAAATAGGAAAATAACTTTCTAGATTTAAATCTATTCATCAATAGGTAATGTAACAGTGAAAGAAAGAAAACAACATTAATTTACCATCTCAAATAGAATTCGGACCAATTTTTCACTCTCGCCACGATATTTTGATGTTAATGTTGACGAGGAAACGTTAAAAAATGTCGTTCCACATTCAGTCGCTACGGCTTTAGCCAGCATTGTCTTCCCTGTACCAGGTGGTCCAACCATCAATACACCTTTCCATGGCCTCCGAATGCCCTTATTAAGATGAACAAGAGTACGTATTATATAACTAATATAAATCGAATAGAGTGATGAATTAATGATTTCCATAAATGATTACTTACTCTAAAAAAGTCTGGCATCCACATCGGTAACACGACAGCTTCTTCCAGCAACCTTTTTGCTTCATACAAATCAGCAATATCTTCCCAATGAATATTTGGATTTTTCTGTACAATATCACGTTCTGTAATTATTAAGAGCGACAATAATGAGTTAACAAACAGAATAACGATTATAACAGTAAATTTTTACCTAACAGATCAACAAGATCACGATCATTTCCAGACGATTCGAATTTTTTTTCTTCAATTTCCACATCTGTTCGCTCACTCTCGCTAACTTTATCTTTTTCATCACGTTTGAAATTTTTCTTATCATCCTTTTTATTAATATTATTCGATCTTGTATCCGTTCGTTTTCCTGCTGTTGACGTACTACCTCCAGTTTTCCTTGGTGCAACACGATTCTGCGGTTTGCGATTTCCATTTAATGTTTTCGAAGTTCTATTACGAGGAAAATTAAATTAATTCGTATTCCAATAGAGTTTTATATGCTACAAAAAATTGAATAGGTTGCAAAACAGTACAAACTTTTGTTCACTGGGTGTTAATGGTGGCCACACATCAGGGTCACGATTTGTTTGAACATTCCATGGAGATGCAATATTATTACTGGCTAACCAGAGAGCTGGATCTCTTGTTGGTTCTTCATATTGTAAACAAGGAGATCCTGCAATGGAGAAAAAATCAATTGAATTAATTAATATAATAATTTAATTTTAATTGTTGTTTACTTCATTTAATCCATAGTAAATCTCACCTCCCAAAAGTCGTTCAGTTCTTATATCAACTTTGAATAATTGCAATGTATGGGATGCAGCTTTAACTTTATCAAATTCCTCAACAATTTGATGCTGCACCAATTGCCATTTAGCTTTACGTGTTGTATCAACAATTGTCGCTAATAATCTGTGTATTTGTTGTACAACACCTTGATAATAAACACCAGACGTTTCATAATTTCCAGTTAATGCCATATCACGTGCCAATTTTGTATTCTCACAGATATCTTGTATTGACACTGCCATAATAATGTTATCAATTATACTTTAAATATAACTATAAATTTTAATTCAATTTTTCCATTTTTTTTTGCTGCATTTTATGCAATCAAATACATCAGAATTTATTATAAATGACACAATCTAGTACGAATTTGTGGTTGACCATTTTTGGTCACACACTTGGTCATACTGTATAACCTGTATAATTTTATTGAGGCTGTGTTGTGTACACATTGATAAATATGTTGGCTTTGTGTAAGTAAAGTCATTTGTTTATCTTTCCCATAGCCGCCATTTTGTGTGCCGAAGTTCTAGTGCTGGCCACAAGAGGCACCATAGTCGGTAGTAGTTGTGATATTCGCCACTGAGGGCAGCAGTGTATGTCGTAGTTCTGCTATTCGCCACAGGACGCAGCAGCGCCAGCAGCAGTTGAGTGTGGTTGAGACACTGTTGTCGTAGAGTGAGTTAATTATTATTATTTATTTATATCATAATGTTTATTGGCATCACAATTCGACGATAAACCGACAATAAACAATTTTCTCTATATTGTTTGATGTTTTGGAGTACTTGCTTCGTGGTAGCAATTTTTATTCTCTATTTTAATGCATACACAACAGCATCAGGGATGCTGGTCGCATTTGATATTATTCAGTCAATTAAAAATGCAGTTTATGTATCAGGAAAGTTTGTGTGCCTAAATAAAGCATCCAGGATTATTGGATGTGAAAGTATGAACAATGCTAGTTGAAATAATTGCAGTATGCAAAATTTCACATCAATTGTTAATAGCGTCTTCCAGGAATTTATCGGTAACGCAGATTCCAATCATTCATGATCGACCCTAGATAATTATCAGTGTCGATAATATCGAGTTATCACTTGTGTATGATTGTCGATAAATTATCCAATATACACTACTCGAACTTTTCCATGAGATGGCCTCAGCATACACATATCAATTCATCAATTTTATTAATTCACACACAGTGAATTTTTATAATAACAACAGCAAAAACAATATGAAAGAAAAAAAAAGACTTTATGCCTGCTTCAATTAAATTTGAGCAAGTGAATTGAAATAATTCTAGATGAGATATGTCCCCAATTTTAATTGTACCATACAAATATATCTTTCAGAATTAAAAAAATAACAAAATAACGATAATGATCTAAATAATCTGCGGATATAATTATATATTCCAATTTTCTTATGATAAAATTGTTGTTTTTTTTTTTTCTTTCAAAACTTTATATTATCGTTGTTTATTCATGTATATATACATACGAATGAATTAATTCATTCAATAGCGTATCTTAACTCTGTATGATCGCGTAACGCGCGCACACGCAAATGAATTTATATAGCAATAAAAAAAGAAACGTGAACGAGCGCTCGCATAAGCATACATATAAGAGAGACTTCACTTCATACTTTCGGTCTCTTTCTCTCTTTCACGAGAGCGCTCCAATAACGCGGGGGCGCCGTTCAAAGAATCTTTAATTAAATCGCTCAACATTATTTCTCTCTCCTTCCCACAGTTCCTCTCTCACGAAAGAACAAAGTAATAATAATTGAACAAATAAATAAATATGAAACAATATAATTATAACAACAATTATAATAATAACTAAAATTACTTTGCTTAGGAAAGTAAATTTTATAATTCTCTTTACATTGAACTCTAATTAAATTGAAAATATACTAATCTTTCATTATTAATTCTGTTTCTAATGTGTCATGCTCTTATATGCCGTAACATTTATCATTTATCTGTTTGCTCTTTGATGAGAAAAGAAATATTAAATTCATATATTATATATTGTCTTATCTGACAATTGTCGTATATATAAAACATATTCAATGAGTCGTATTAAATATAATACACTTTCTTAATATATTAATTTTCGTTGTTTCTTTAATGTTTAATAATTCTATCCAATTGTTTTCTTATAATTACATATATAAATTTATAAATTTAAATATGTTAACAAAATTAAATGGGACGAATCGAAATACAGTATGATTATATATAGTGTGAATAAATCAAAAAGAAATTGTGTAATATGTATGTAATAGTACATCTATATATTATATACATTTATTATATGCGGTTGTGGGTTATCAGTGTTAGGTTATCATTTATACTGTTAGAATGGGGTTCTTGTAGAAGCGGCGACCCTTGCAACAGCGATATCGCGCGTCGCTTCGCCTCGATGCGCCTCTCTTGTAATTTCCCATTACCATTAACAATAAAATATATCACTGCACACTCGTCACCAGAAAATAATATATATACATATACGCATATCTCTTACGTATATGAATAAATACAGTGTGCAAAAATTAATTTCGTTCTATTAAATAAGGCTTGTTAATTATTAATGAATTATTATTACTCTGGAGATGATGAACTAAATTATTCTATATTCAAATCAAGTGAATGATGTTTTTTTTTTTTTTTTTAATAAATAAATATGTTGTTATTTAATTGAAAGAAACAAAAAAGAATGAAAGACTATTGATAACAGTCATTAAATCTTACTTCATACAAAGAAACACGTATTTCAATCATATTCATTATCATTTAATCAGGTATACGCTTGCAAATCTAAGCGTTTTATTTTGTAGTAACTTTTAAACACTTATAACATTTTACATCTTAATCCATTGATAATAATAATAACGATAATAATAGTGTATTGATAAAATAAAACGTTAGGTAGTCTTTAAATTTAATTTAGAATTTATCCAAGTTGAATAGCTCCATTTATTTTTCATCTTGATGATTCAATTTTTGCAAAATATAAAGATTGATATTAAATACCAATGTTATTTTGCCATATTTAAAAATTTGCATCAATCAAAAATTTATTTAACCATTTGACAATTCAACGTTGCGCTTTGTCACTTGATTGTCAAAGCAAAAATATCACCCTTCATATTCGCACGTATATGAAGAAACAAAAAAATTGACCAGGCATTAATTTTTTATTTCCAGTTCCAAAAAACGCCGCCCATGACACTAGTGTAGCAGGACGCTATCTTGTGCGTCAAAGACCAAACGCATCTCACTTGTCATCTAAGTACAAATAGTCACGACGTCGGCATCTCTTTTATATCCTTCTTCTCGTCAACATAATGGTAAAAAATATTAAAACAAAATATATATGAATATATAAATACATATACATATAAACTTGGTATATGGCAGCAGTCACATATGCATTTGCTTCACCATCGCCGCCATACAAGAGCAATGTCATGTTTTAATCTATTTCCTCTTTTCTCCACATAGGTATATATGTGTTTAGGTACTTACTTTTCTCTTTTACTCCCTCATTATTTCTTTTTTACCATTTGTTTTTTTTTTTCCTCTTCCCTGCATTTTTAGCCGACCATGCCTCCTCTCATCGTGGTAAAATTGAGAAGACGGGTTAAAAGACATAAATATATATATATATGTCGGAAACCGATGTGACGTCGCACAGACACATTAGCCATATTCCAAGTTTGCATGGCGGAACGCCCCTGTCCGGTAAAGAGACACCAGCGCCATCGTCGGGAAATAAAAGAGTATGTATATATATGTATATAGTGAGTGACTTTGTCTCCTCTTCGTCCTTCGCTCTGTGCATTTTTTCAGAGTGTAAATTATGCACGTGTGAAAAAAACGATAGAAAATGTTCTTCACTTTCAAAAAATCATTATAATTAATTGCAATTAGTTTTATTTGTGTGTGTATTATTGATATATATATTTTTTTTATAGATGTGATGAAAGTTTGGAAGTGTAAATTGTGATAAGTGTTGAGGTTCTTTATTGTGAACTCATGGACAAGTAGTGTAAGAAACTTTACCCGCGTGAAAAGTGTTGTGAAAAAAGTGGTTGATTCGTTTGTTAATCGAGTTATATGTGTAATAAGATACATTCTGATGAAATTGGACGCCGCCATGTTGGTTGATGCTTAATATTGACGACAAGTAAGAGGAGGTATGTGAGATTTGGATTGATTTTTTATAATGGGATCAGATCAGACAGAATCAGATCGATTTAGCTATTGATTTAATATCATATAGCAAAAGAAAGAGAAAAAAGGTTCAGACATAACCAAAAAAATCAAGGAGATGGAAGTGAATATTGAACAAAAGTACGAATAAAAATATTTGGCAGATTGGAATTTATCTGATTAGATCCTGTCGGGTCTGATATTGAGTGTTTGTTGTGGGAGCAGTCGATCGTGTTCAGATTTGTTCACATTTGATATCACAAATCGTTTGCGGTCTCATTGACATCTGGATTTATTTTCCTTGGACTGTTTGCAAGCTGTAATTACGCTATTCCACATGGTTTTTTTATGTGTGCGTGTCTTATATAAATAACCGTATAGGTTATTGATATTAATATAAACAATCGAACATTTTTTTCGTTGATATCGAAAGAATAAATTGCGACAAGTGGATTATTTGCTGAGTGCTCTTCATTACGATTGATTGATGGGAAATGAAACTGGCGAAAGTTCGAATTACGTATTGGAGTGGTGAAATTTGAAAGCAGAAAGAAAGATATTGATTAAAATAATTAATGCAAATATCTACTACATATATAATTTAATTTATTCACTGACAGAGTGAAATTTCATTTACTTTTTGGCCAAATATAAAATATATATCTTTCAGGATTTATTTAAAGTTTGTCTCTATTTATTGTGGTACTAATTAATCAGAGACTTGGATGTTAATCGAGCGTAGAACATTTTACCCACTGTCTACAAGCTCATACATGTTGCGTATATATATTCACATATGTGGTTTATATACGTATACAGGGTTAACATTCAACCAACCATTGCCAGAATAAATGTGTGCGTCGGCACGAGAGAATAATTGTATATATGCCGAAAACGAATTCCTCTACTGTGTCTTTGTGCTTTAGAGAAGTTGAATAGTCTATTTAATATATGACAAAAAACAAAAAATACTACTACGTGATTCGACATTGCTATACTCACTCGCAAAAGTTATATAGTTATTTTATTTTTTTTCTCACAATAAATATTCTCCACTCAAAATAAAATCAGGGTCTTTCTCATAAATAAATTTATATTCAATTTTCCACCTTTTCTCTCGCAACAATTCAACATTATTTCCATAGTCAACTTCAAATAAATAATACAGCAACATTATAATTTTCAATATAATAAAATAAAAGTTGACATTGGTGAATTTCCAAGAATTATTTTATGGTGTTGAGAGCAAGAAATCCATTTTGCCCTTTTTATTTTTTTCTTTTTTTCATTTTCACTAAAATATATATAATATCTAGAGAATATGAGACACATACAGCATAAAGTGGCAGGGGTGCGAGGAGAGTATAAAGCATTAGCAGGCGGAGCAGTAGAACCACACTCGAATTTCAAAGGCCGCCGTTTTAGACTTCTCATTAATACCCATATACAAATATATTTATATATATAATTGTATATATGCACCTACATATATACAATTATATATAATATCTTTACTTGTTGAATACCCAATTAACAAATGAAAACTATCACCACTTATAATAATGTGAATATATGAAAAGTGACATCAGCGTTCGTTAAATCAGATCAAAGTTGGAGGTCGAAGTTGAAGTTCAAACTTTGAAATCATTCAGTGGCAAACTACACAAAATCCTTATCATCTTCAGACAGTGAAACAATTTGAATTACATTTGTGTCAGTCTGTTTAAACAAGTTCAAGTCTTTATGTCATTATTCAGGCTATTCCTCCTCCACTAACACACAGACAAATGTTCTTATCATATTGATAATTCAAATCATCATTTTTGTCTTAAATTATTAAATAGCAATCAATCAATTGTGTAACATTGAAACATTTGTCCCTTTATTTTATTTTTTTTTAAAATCACCATCTATTTAGTTGTTTTATCATTAGAAATTCTTTTTGTTTCATAATGGGAAATAAAAACAATTGAGCCGTCATAATATAAAGATCTATACAAATAAATTGACGATTATTATATATATATAGCGTGACTTACGTTATACATATACAGGATTCGACATATTGAGGCCATAACCAATTAAATTCGTTTCTGAGTTTACCACTCTCTCGCGCCGCAAGACTTATATTGCCATGCTTCAACGCGCCAGGCACCTGATCCCAGTCCTTTATATATGCATATATATATATACAATTATATACATACCATTTTCATATACATACCTATATATATATATGTATACATTCCCTTTCAGACGCGAATTTACGACGAGCGAATCGATTATCGTTTATAATTTTCTACGCATTCGCTTTCACACTTCGATTGCGTGTTATTTATATATATTCATCCCTTTTTTTTTTTCTTTTTTTTTCATTCTCTCGTTTTCGTTAATTTCAATTTTTACTCCAAAAGTAAATTTAAAGAGACGAATTAATTTTCAACTTGACAATATAATATGTATGATTATATATTCACATATATATTCATACATTTATTTTTGTTTATTCATTCATTTATTTTACATAGTTGGTTTATATACATGTACCTATATTATATATATATGAATGCGTATATGATACATTTTATTTTTTTACAATGAGTCTTTGTTCTAAAAATGACCGCAAAAATGTAGCGAAAAAAAAAAAAAAAAAAACGGAAACGCGAGGATAAAATAAATAATTATGTGACAATATTATCATTTATGCAATTATATAAATATATTTACATGCGTACAAGTATACACACACACATACGTGTATATACGTTTATATACCAATGAACTCGAATAGAACCACGTGTGCCACGGGGGAAAAAAAAAAAAAGAGGCCGGTGTCAAGTTTAGCAGTCATCAATTTTTTTCCACGAAAAAAAAAAATATATGTATATAGAGTAATAATAAAGAAGTCGTTAAACACGTGATGGAAAAAAGGAATGGAGAGAAAAATATTTCAATAAATATGTATACTTCCTCCTTTTTTTTTTTCATTCCATCCTTTCTTTTATGTTGCTTTTTTTTTTAATCTCAATATTACTCGATTGTTTCAACGAATTAATTGCATGGACTGCTTGGTTGACTTGACGTTTGTATTATCACTGGTTGTATTGATAAAGATGATGTGACATTGGAGTGATGATGATGATGATGATGATATAACGCCGATGCATAATACTGTTGATGATGATGATGGTGATGATGATGATTGTTGTGATATCCATTTGTTGTATTTTCATCATTATTATTGTTGTTGTTATTCTCATGATTTTCATTATTGCTATTACTGTTATTATCATTGATATTGGTTATATTATTATTGTTATTGCTACTTCTATTATTATTATTGTTATTATTATTATTAGCAGTAGTGTTGTTGTTGTTGTTACAACGATGATTTGTTTGATTTGTTGATGATGATGATGACGATGATGATGAATTGGATATTGGTAATGCAATACTGGTTGCTAAAATATCGTGAACTGTATGTGAACTCGGCCATTGGAGTCCAATGGAAGTTATTTGATGTCCAGATGGTGTTGGTGATGTGGACGATAGTTTAATATTATTCGTTGATGTCACACCTGCTGAAACAGGATTGGAAAAATCCTGTATTACTTATTATAGATAGTTAATTGATATTGTGAGCGGTGAAGGGAACAAAAGAAATTGCTGAATTATTGTGAAAATGAATGCGATGAGGCTAGTGTGGAATTTTAATTGTGTATTGAGCATTATTGTGATATGTTAATTACAGCATTCTTTTGTTCTTTCACCGCAAGACGTGGGGAACGAGGATGACGACGACCGAGATAGATACCCAGGTATTTATACCAAATGGTGGAGACAGAGTTAAAGCAAACAGTTTCTGGCGCGCGCCACAGATCACACAAGAGGAATGGGCTACGTTGTATGTAGTTGGTTTGTGTCTTCTAGGTGCACGGCAGATATGTTGTTGAAACTAATTGCCAACAAATGAAAAAGCAATTGGGTGGTCTTTTATAATATGTCTCTCGTCTCATCGTCATTTACATTGAATTTTGTATTAGTTAATGCTCACCAAACCGTTTAATCGTTGTCTATTATTAATTTTTTTATTGCGGAAGAATGTGGTAGCACATTTTATTCACTATCAAGTGCTTTAGTTGTTAAATCTATATACTTTGTCATTGTCGTATATTTGGACTAAATGTACGTGGGAATTTAACGGTTCAATGAACACTTACCATTTACGTATAGTCAAATAAATGTATAGAAATGACTCGATCAACGCACTTACCTTGATGATGATGATGATGGTGATGAGGACCTGGTGGTGGTGGCGGTGGTGGAGGTGGTAATGGCGGATGATGATATGGTGTTGATGAATAAGGAACGGGACATAGTGCAGCACCGGCCGCTGCTGCAGCAGCATATAGATGATGATGATGATGATGATGATGTGGGTGATGATGAATAGCAGCAGCAGCTGCCGCAGCCGCCGCTGCTGCAGCAGCAGCGGCCGCAGCGCCAACTTTATTTCGTAAAATCCTCGAAATACTGGAGACAGACGGTACATTGTATTTATCACAAACACCATCGGACAATAGTCGATCGCGTATTTCCCAAGCAAAAATTCCTGGATCTTTTAATTTCAATTGCTTGATATATTGAACAACTTTTGGTGTTGTAACACGTGGTTTACTACCGCCAATTGCACCAGGCAATATACTTCCAGTTTCGTGATAACGCGCTAATATTTTGCTCACACAACCGTGACTCACTCGCAATTGACGGGATATATCGCAAGGTCGTATTCCAAGTTGTGCCAATTCAACAATTCTTAATCTAACGGCGTTTGGTAATGGTCGGCCATTAACAAATACACCACCGAGTTGATTCACTTCACCATATTGCTGTTGCTGTTGTTGTTGCTGTTGTTGTTGCTGTTGTTGTTGCTGATGATGGTGATGATGATGATGACTCGGTCCACCAATTCCGCCGCCACTCTCTGAAAAAAATACACAAAAGTTATGTTTAACTTGTGTGCTTTTTTCATGAAAAATGTAACTACAACAGTATTTATTAAAGCTAAAGGGATGTAGATCTTCTTCAGTTAGACTTTTGACATTCTCGAATTTATAATAGAGGTTGTAATTAATTTTCCATCGTTTGGGAAAATGATAAATAATTGATCACACCTTATCGACAACCTTGTGAATGTTTAACCACTGAGTTATTCGAGTATTTATCACTAAAGTAGTTACAGCAAATTTCAACGTATGAGTTGGCAAACATGATAAATGACACAATTATGATCGACGGTATAAATTGTGTTAGTTGGCATACTTTTCTCGTTGGCGCGTCACATTTTAACGTCATTCAAGTCTTGGCTCACTTCCCAAAAAGTATTATACACGTGTGTCGATCTTTTGATCTCAAATTTTTATTTAATTTATTTCTTCATATATATATATATATATAGATTTAAATTCAATTCTGATTATCAAGAATAATCATTTGGAATTTCTATCTATATGTTTATTTCAACATACATTTATAATTGAAACAATTGTCATTCAATATTTGTATAGCATCAAATATTCAAAGTGAGCTTTAAATCACACAGAAAAATTTCCGGTATGTGCAATTAAATTGTCTTGTTCATATGTGTCCACGCGTATATGCGACAAGAAAATGTATACAAATCAAGTGGTGTGTCTCGCTTATGCTATTCCTTTTTTCACATACTGTTTAATACACTTGTGTGCCCAGATACTAATTATAGAAATATATCACCCTCAGGAAGGGTTAATTAACCAATTCCTGCAGAAATATATAAATATATATTTTTTGTTACAAGTTATTGTGAGCATTGCAGTGTTGATTTATCAATATATTTACACATATATTTGAATGCATGATTGGGGGTAAATTTCTATTTGTCATTTTTTTTTTTTGACGTGAAAAAAAAAAGGAACATTGAATATATAGAGACAATTTAATGTGGCTGTGTGACTGCCATTGGGGCCCCGCGCAGTCTGAGATTCTTGGAACCGTTTCGTCGTCGGCGGAGACGCGTTTTTGCACCAGCTCTCGTACTCTATATACGTGTGCACGCGGCATTTATATATATATATATCGTTGCTATTGGTTTTTTTTTGTCTCATTTATTTATATGTATCCACTTTTGCGAGTGTGGATTTTTTATTTTTCCTCCCTCCTCACACACACACACACACACACACTTTCTCTTATTTGTTCAATTATATATATATTCATTTCTTTTTCATAATGGCTGATGATGCCGATGATATATTAACAGTACACAATTTTTGTTCGCACATTTACCGAGGTGGTTAAATATTCATATTAAGCAAATCAAAAATAAAGTCCAATTAGTAAATCCAATAAATCTTCATTGAATATCGAGGAAAAAAAAATTTTTGTAATATTTCCATGAAATTTCCATTTATTACACTTTGATTTATCACTTTCTAATGTGTAGACAGCCAACTATAAAAGATGAAAAAGGGTGGGGGGTGTGGTGAGGAAAAATAAAAATACAATTGAAGTGTATTTATATGTCACAACAATTTTAAAATATCCACACGGCCCCCATGACACACGTTATTTTTATTCATATAGTCATGGTTGTTTTTTTTGTTTTTTTTTATAGATTCAATTTTTCGTCACAGCTATAGATATATATTTATAAATAAATTTCTTGTGAATGGAATATTATTACCAACTGTATATAATAATTCATACATGAATTCAATAGCGTGAACAAAATACGCAAGAAATATACGTAATATTATTAAAGTAACGTGTTTTATTCGTTCTTCTTCTTGTTCTTTTTTTTTTTTTTTTTTTTTTTTTTTTTTTTTCATTTTTCAACTTCTCCATCTTCTTTACTCGCTTTATGTGGAGACGGGTGATGAATAGTCGAGATCAAAGTCGCCGGCAGTTTACACGCGTGTAATACATGTGTCTTTTTAAAGGATATAATACACTACTGCCAACCTCAAATACATATAACGATATAACTACATATATAAATATATATATATATAGATGTAGACACGTTATATATATATATTATGTTGGCTACTGGGCTTCCCAAAGTGTAGTAGGAATCGTGTGTACACAGAGAAAAGATCCAATGTTTAAAGTTGAATGTTTTTGAGTGAGTTAAGAAGTGAAGATATAGTTTTGCGGGGGCCAACACAACGACTACGTTTGTGTGTGTGTGTGTGTGTGTGTATCGACATCATACAGAAACCGCTTTTCCAGAAGGGGGCGTATTTCTTCAGTGATGGATGTCAGTGTCGCACGGTGAACATATGCTTTATTTAGGTGACTATACTTTGAAAATGCTTATATACCTAAGGACATATTTGTGTATGTGAGTGGGGGGCTTTTTTTTTTTTCTTCGTGTGTTTGCTCTATACCGACTGGATTCACTAATTATTTAAGAGCCGCGGCGCAACCCCATAAGACACATAAAATAAAAAAACACACACATTGAGTCAAACATAAAAAATATATATATATATATATATATATATATTTGTTTTCAAAGAATTATTGTGGAGTGGAGGACGGAAAAAAATAAAAATAAATAATAATTAATACTTGGATAATAAACTCTTATTTTCTTCATCTTTACATCGATTATTGTCTTCGAGGTTTTTATTTTTCATTTTGTTGTTTTTTTTTTTTTCCAATTCTGTAATAGCATTCTTACCGAAGTTAGTGTTTTTTTTTCACACTGGTGAATTCAATGGGCTTGACGAAAGAATCGGATTAATGGCAAATTGTGTAGTGTAAATGTTCATAGAGTAAATAAGCGAATCCAAGCGTGTTAACAAGTGTGTTATTTCTCATCTAAAGCATTGCAGTCACCTTCACCACCATTTCAAGTGTGTTCTCTGTATTATGCCATGTAAAATGTTACACACTTGCAAGTGTGGTGTTTTCTAAGTGACTACAATGCTTCATATAGTGGTATGGATGATAATACAGTTTATAACTCAATTTAATTTGCAGTGTACATTGACAAATTTAATATATATATATTTTAATTCATAATTGTCATTGATTTATTGTTAAACATGTGATAGTGATGTGAGCAAAATTTTCGGACATTAAAATAATAGCAGTACACATTTTGGCTGATGAATAGAAATAAAAACATTTTTCGTGAAAAATATAATGAAAATTGTCTACAGTAAATAATGGAAACAATCAATTGAAAAAAAATAAATAAATAAATAAATAAATACAAATTAGACAAGAGCAGCTTGTGCAGTGGAAAAAAAAAATTGCTTCAAGTATACAATGCCAATAAAAAGCTCTTGTCAATCAAAAACTATATTATGTTGTACGTAGAGTGAAAAGGAAATTTTAATTGGTCATTATTGCTAAGTATAATTGCAACACAGAAAAGAATTAAAGTTCTATAATGCTAAGTTCACTTTGATTATATTTCCTTCTTTATTTTTTTTTTTTTTTGTCTTCAATTCAAACACAGTTGAAATGACAAATTTAATGGGCAAATTGATATTTCACATTTTTTCTTCCCCCTCCTCCCCCCACCCCAAATTCTTCAGATAATTTTTTTTTCGTACTGCATCGCATTACAATCGAGTGAAAATAGCAGTAAAAGAAATAGAAATTAAAGATAAATGATAGCAAGGTGGCATATTTCATCAATAATTGACTATTGCGTGCAAATATAGTTATAAACATTCAACGTATACGTATGCAAATGCATATTGTATGTGTGTACATGCGCTTATAATACATCTATATATATATATATATATATTTATGTATGTATATAGGTAGTACGTAAGGTTTAAAGTGAAGAGTTAATCAAGCGGGCACCGGTGAATCAATCACAGCCCCGATCGCTTCAGTATTATGGCGTTGGCAATGCCGCGCGCGTTTTATTATTATTATTATTATTATTATTATTTTATTCCTTTTTCCCGCGTGCGCGCACGCGGTGCGTTATGGGCTTCCCCCTATTATTGCGCCAACGTTCACTTTCTTCGTGAACGCGGGACTTTCAATACTACATTATTAATAATAAAATAATAATAATAATAATAATAATAATGATAATAATACGAAAAAAATAATAACAATCACACAGTCATATAATACTGAGCGCGGTGGGAATTGACTGGTGATTTTATTAGCGACGCACGCGGGAAAGGGCGAAGTGAAAATGAAAGGAAGAAAAAAAATCTTTTTGGCCTTCCTCTCACCTCTTTCTCACTCTCTCTCTCTCTCGCTATATATATATATGTATATATGACACTTTTATTTTTCCCGCCTCTCGATTTCGTCGCCTTATTCACTCTATTGCATTCATATTACACATTGATTTTATATACATTTTTCTTTTTTTTTTATTTTTTTCTTTCACTCAATTCCATCGGTCGATTTATGTATCCCATATATATATATATATATATGTGTGTGTGTTAGTGATTGCGGTTGTGAATGTGTTATTTGGCAGAATAAATGGAAGTATGTTGTGGTATCATTAGAAGATGAGACGCGTGAGAGGGACATGGAAAGACAAAAAATAATGAGGAATAGAAATAATGTGCAGGGGCTTTTTGGTTATTTTTTAGTTTTTTTTTTTTTTTTTTATTTCAAATCAGTTGCACGATGTTTCAGGTAGAGGCTTTTCATAACTTTTATATACTGGCGCCGGGTATGTTTGTTTTTTTTTTAATTCTCCTGGTTTTTTTTTGTTTTTTTTTTTTTTTTTTTCAAGCTTCTCTCTCAGGTTTTGTTTAGGGGTCCTTTGTCAATAGGTATTTAGGTCGGTTTATAGTTGCTGATGGTAGACAGTTGTTGGTAGCTTAGGGTTCAAACATTTAAACGAAGTAAAAAGCTGTATTTGTATTTTATTATTGATTTGAAACAAACAAAACTAATTGAAGACTAATGAATTCTTTTTTTTTTCTTTTTTTTTTGTCCTTTACAAACCAACTACTGTTGGTGAATAATTATATTATTTGGAAATATCTATGTATATATGGTTATTTCAGTTCACTGTTTGTGTAATGCATTATACATATTTTTTTTTTTTTTTTTACCGTCGGACAGTTTCATTATAACATTCATTTGACATATGCATATGTTTATATAATAATGTTGGTAGTGATTAATTTTAATCGAATGAGAAAATTTTTTATGAATGAATTTTGATACAAATGTTTTTATTATTTGTTGTTGATGGAGTTTAAATATAAAAAAATACGTGTATATATTTTATCGTCTATATAATATATAGTGTGTATGGACAACACACAAAGTTGTGGTACAAAGTAATAAATTCATAATCTATGTCACTGCCCCGGAGCTAATCAGGGACCTCGTGAAAAAGGTTATCACAAGCCTGGGTGATCCGGTTATTGATATATCCCACTCGTATTCAACAATAGGCTCTACACTATTTTATGACACTCATGAAGAGAAATGCCTCAGGTATATATATATATATATATATATATATATGCAATGTGTATTGTGGAGGGATAATTTTATGTGGAGAATTATACCTGCAGAAAGTGAGGATAATAGTGGCGCACTTTGACATTTGTTTTGTATTCTAATTAATTTTTTTCCAGACGTTAGTGATTCTTGTTTATTATTTTTTATTTTAATTCCCCTCCCACTCGTACAAATTTATAATGGCCACGCACTTTATTATTTATTTAATATTGACGTTGAGTAAATACAAAATTACTGTTATGAACTATGGAGTGAGATTTGCGTAATTTGAAATATCTCATGACTATGATGTTTAACGTGAAAAATAGATGAAATTATTTTTGTACTCACCTAATGCAATTGGGTCCATTGAAAAATGCCCCCCCCAAAATTAAATGCTGATGAATAACTGTGGGAGAAATATTGATCAGCAATTTTTTTTTTTTTTTTCTTCCTTTTCTAAGTTATAATTCTCCTTCTTATACACAATTTTAATACTATATCGTCACAGCAATTTTCATTGTCGAATTGTCGATGATAAAAATATGTAAATCAGTCACACACAACACTATCTCAATAAACAATAACAAATTTGAACAATAATAATAATAATAGTAATAATAACTTGTCAACACACTGAAATTTAAACTTTTGTGATTTTAATTTTGAATATTCCCGCGCTTTTCGTTTATTAAATGAATAATCGATGAGAACTAAGCGAAGCATTAAAAGTCAGTCACGTGTGGACACGGTCACTGGTCACAGCACAACTATTCCTCGCCCTTTGCACACTAACTGAAACGACAGAGATTAACCCAAGCAGAAATGAGAAATCTTCTGGCAGCGCCTACTTTAACGACTACAAACACAAACGACGTTGGATTAAATGAAATTGTGGGAGTGACTAAATATTAATTGGTTAACGCCCATTGATAAAGCCACGCCCACAAAAAAAAATATTTTTCTCTGTAAATGCGTGGGTGGAACGTGCAAATATCTGTTTAATTGAACGTTGATAGGTGAAGTGAGCGCACACACTCACGTTACATTAACGAACCACCATTGGATGGGCGGTGTCAATTGGTCTATTAAGCCACACCCCCAAACCAATCTAAAACCATCCCATATAATTTGCTAAATAAAATTTTATTATTTAGAAAATTACTTGGAAAATTTATTTAATATCTCATGGTTGATAATTCCAAATTACAACGGCAAATCTATATATATATATATACTTTAAATTATAATGTTGAAAATTCAATTATTCAATATAATACATAATTGTTTTTCCTCTGTAGATTTGGAAGCTCCAATATATAGAGTGATCATAAAAGTTTATGAGTTATATAGAATACTATAAATATATATATATAATAAAATAGTATAGTTATTATTTTTTCACCGCAAAATATAAAATAGAAATAAATAAAAAATATAATATTTAGAAGGGGAACATTTGTGTTACTCAGTTGATAATGTCGGTAGTTCCATGTTCATAATGAGAATTCAAATAAATTTTTGTAATCATCTTGAAAATATTCAATTGCATATTAATTGATGTGCGTTGATAATTAAATTATTTATTCACTATTGTGCCATCCGTTGCACTCTTTGCCACGCGGTAATAGTGAGGAATTTATTTTTCACACAATGACACTTTTCAATTTACCATTTTCATATTTTCGTTTAACGTTCGTATAATGATAAGTGTTCCATTTTTTCTTTTTTTTTCTAGTATTGTATTAGTAAGAATAATATCAGGATGCAATTTTATATTTCGTGCTGTTATAATTACGTGGAATAATTGTTTGCTTATTTTTTCTTTTTTTTTTTCAATTTGTTTCAATATATTTTTGACAATTTTGTTCGAGTGAACGGTGAAACTGTGGCGCACTTATATATACACGCAATCAAAATTAAATGAATTAATTCATGCGGATAAATAGATATATCTCTGTGCGCGATAACTGACGTGTGAACTTGATATGTCACATGTATAATTGAAGATTATGACAGTAAGATATAAAGGTAATGCAAATGTATTATATGAACATCTATGTATGAGATAAATGGTTTATGGGATATATTGAGTATGAAATGAGCAAAGGCCGTTTCACACCGCGAAGCAGAGAATTATCTGGCTTGTAGCCCAACGTTTCTAAATTTACGTTATAATACAATCTTATACATACATATATATATATATATATTAACGATACATAACCCGCAACATATAGTTGCGCGACGCGGAAAGTTTATTAACCGCATGCGCGGATGCAATGGGCGCGTATAGATATCTACTCATGCGCGTTCATAAAGGGGCGGATACGTTAAAAAAAAAAAAACGTATGTATACAGATATATGTGTGGATTCAGATTTATTTATATATATATATATTGCAGTGCGCCATGCACGCGTGTCCTCAGTTCTCTGCTCAATATAACCCTTTCACTTACACTCATTTCTGAGAATCATGGGGGGGGGGGGGGGGCGGCGAAGAGAGAGCATTGCATCGTTCGCAAAAGTCCTACCGAAATATTTCGTACTCTAGTTTTTTTTTTATCGCATGGCGCCATGTTCTTTTTTTTTTTTTTTGTTCTTTTCCTACTCTTCACCATTCAATAAATAATTATTCCCACAATTTACAATATATATATATATTGTTTGGAGTACATAAATATAATTTTATATATACATTAATGAGACAGAGATGCACCATTGCATTTTATTATTATCCGAATCCCATGCGAAAAGCAATGAAGCAATAAATATTCGACGCGGCCCCATGCAGAAAATTAAATGACGCTTACAACAGAGGGCGTTACTCTCAGGTATACCTAATAATCTTGTAAGCAGCGCCACTAGCGCTACAATATGGAGAATTTATATAGGTTATGTGTGTGTGTGTGTGTGTACTTACTTTATACAAATTGCTGGATCATAAATGCAATTTAGAATGACGAATTGACGTGTGGTTGAACACATACAAAATTTACAATATATACCACAATATATGAAACACTTAATGAATGTACATAACCTATATTATGTGGCTATTAATTGACTTTTAATATGGTCATTGACATGGACATCATTAGGTAATGTTGAAGTGTAGCATGGTGGGTTTTGTGGATTGTTGCACGCTGTTGCAAGGGCTTGGCTTCGTTTAGCACGTAATATAACGTCGTCAGATAGCTATTTATACGTTTATTCAGAGTGTATAGCTATATAGATGTGAATGTTTAATGTGAGTTTCGAATATATAGTTTGTATTTATGAATGTGTATGTTTGTATTTGTATGCCGGTAAATTTATGTGCGTAAATTCGTGGATGCATGGTGCAGAGAAGCTGTGTTATAAGTATGCAGCGTTAACCTATAAGCGCGCAAGAGATACTCGTATGGCTGGCATGGCGTAGCGGCTTAATGGCTCGCGACTAACATTCAGGGTCGGACAAACATTTGGGGGAGGGCTTTCAACTATTCCGCGATTCAGTTTCACATATATATATATATATATATTCCACATTGAACCCCGAGTATGTATAAATAAAGAATTGTTCTCGGAAATTCGATTTTGATTTGATTTATATCTGATCTTTTTCACCTCCGATCAATTTCCCCGAAGATTTGGGTAGCGATATGGACCCATTACACATTGTTCTTATATTACAATCGCGTATATTGTTGTAAATATTAATTCGAAATTAAAAATGATCACAAATTGGATTAAAATCGAAGTCTCGATTGAATTGTATACAGGTGTTTTCAACGTTTACACAATAGAGCAAGGGCTAATTGCGGTTGTTGAGTTGATACAGTGACAGTACATTTTGAATTTATGAATTATTCAGGTTTTAAATAAGGTCGCTGCTTTAAACAGTAGATAAGATAAAACGAAAACTCAAATTTTCTACATTATCATCGGTATTTTATCTTTATAGATTGCCCATTGACAGTACAGGGAATACCTACCTTACCGAAGTTAGAACATTGATGTTGTATTCTGGGAACTGTTTTACCGATTTTGGTTAAGGTCATGCACATCTCACATTTACCGATTGAGATATAAATATATATTCTATTTATTTTCCACATTTTTTTTTTCTGTTTCATTTTTATATTAATTAATATATACAACCAGTAAGATTGTGGATGTGATTGACAAATATATTTATTCATGTAATGGTGAGAAACTGTTGTGTGTGCGCATGTGTCTGTGTCTTTGATGTTAAACATGATTCTCATCGTTTTCATTTTGATCATCATTGGTTTGTTGATTGACATCATTATCATCAATTGATTCACTATTGATTATTGTTGGCTTTGTGTCAGCTACTATTTCGTGTTTATCATCATTCAGTTTTTCCACCAATTTAATTGTTTGACTTTCATTTGATATTAATCCAATATCATTGTTGTGATTGTCAGGATTTGGATCACGATTTTCTTCACCAATTTCCATTATTATTGGTTGCGTAACGTCATCATCAATTGTCACATCATCATTTGGTATTGATGAGACATCATCAACATTATTTTGTTGCTTTCCAATATTAATTTGTGACTCAATTAGTTCTAATTCCAACATCAATGATTTTTCGCGTTTCGCTATTTCCTCTGTATGGATAAAGAATAAAATATATATTTGTGATACACTGATTGTATCAATGAAATGAGGAAAGATAATAGAGATTGTTGTCGTTACCGTGAAGTTCTTTCGCACATTGCTCCAATAACAAATCAGTTTTTGGATTTTTCCTCTTGGGTAAATAATATATAGACGGTTGTGCATTAGTACGTATGAATGACGCTAATGGCAATTGCTCAGCTCGCCATTCATTAAATTGTCGACTACGCGCCAATTTTGTTTCCAATGCCCGTACCTCAGCCAATTGTCGTTTACGTGATAAAAATAATTGTTGACGTTCACGTCGCAATTCTTCTTTTTCACGACGTTTTGCCTCATCCACTCGTGCCTCAACTTCAGCTTTCTTGTCCTCCTAGAAAACAGGAAATGGCACAGTTAAAAATAAACACATAAACAAAACGAACGTAGATAGAATGAATCGCGAGAAGGTGTAGAATTAGTTGTATAATCTTCACCTTTGCCTTCAATTTCGTTTCCTCCTGTCGAAATTTTTGCAGTGTACCCAATAATGCACCAAACATACGTTTATTTCTTTGTCTACTGCGTTCATCAACACGCTCACGTCTTATTACTTCTTGACGTGATGGCACTTCACGAGGTGTTGCTATAACGCGCGATGATACCGCAGGTTTATTTGTATTATCATCATCATCGCCACTATCATCCGCTGTTGATGGCACTCGGGCGCTTAATCGGCTAAAAACAGTTTTTGGTTCGGCTGCTACGGACGTTTGCCAACGTCTTTTACCACTTTGTTGATCATTATTAGAGTAATCAGTTGTATTACGCTTTCTATCCTCCTGCAACGGTCGCTTTTGAGGAACTCTGTTGTAATAGACAAATATATTAATAAATGTGTGAATGCGAAAAATTAATTGACTGTATACAAAATTAATACAATAGTATAATTAATACATATAATTATATTAATGCAAATTTTGAGGTTATGTTGCATATTTGCAATTGAAAGAGTTGACTGACGATGCCGCCATTTTTTTTTCTCGTCATATATTTTCTTCCTCTCGTTTTAAAAAAAATATTTTTATAGGTTATGTTAATAGATAATGTGACTGTTTATTGTGATTATATTAATGAAAAATTGCACCTTGGTGATGATGATTGTATTGTTGCATTTTCATTATCTGGCAAATCGCGTCCTAAAATTTTGCGAATATCACGATCTAATCCACGCAAACCATCGCGTGCTATTTCTAATTCTGCTTCAAGCCTCTCTGCACCCCACGTATCCTTTGAATCCAATCGTCTCATGTTTGAATTGATTGGAAGAAAAGAGAAAGAAAAAAAAAATAAAAAACACCGACACACGATTGGTATGAATTAAACCACTTATATTTTTATATTAAAATTGAATTATGCCAATACCGATGGGGAATAAATGAAACAACCCAATGGTATTTATCAGTTTTATTATTTTTACAAAGTGAAAAAAAAAAACACGATATTTTTAGTGTTTTTATAGATATACATACATTGCCGTAATGGCAGCCATTTGCTTTTTACTTTTCCCCTACCATAGCATAATCGATAGTATTTAGTATCACTGGGGACATTTTATATTTGTCCTCCATTATTTCACCATGATTTTTCTGCTGGGATATATATATATATATATTTGGAAATTGTGGTGGGAGAATTTAAAATACGAATATTGTATTTGACATGAAGAAAATTGAAAAAGAGAATTCTTACTCACTTCCGAATACAAACTAGAATTTATTCCTTCGTCCTTTCATTTCATTCTCTATTACATTCACCAAGAAATCCGGAATATATCCATTTTTCAAAACAGATGTAGACTTTTTCTGTGTGGGTAGTCATAATTATTGTGATATTATTGTCAAATATCTAATATACAAGTGCAGAAAAGAAAAGGAAATGTTGAAGATTAATTATCTGTCAACGGTTCTTTCTGTTGTACAGTTATACTAAATATTCCATTCAAAATTAAACAGAATTACGTGTTCATTACAATTTGATTATATTCCCTCGTTTCTTTAAGATACAACCATTTGAATATTAACATTATCATCATTATTCCACTAATTCATACCAATGCTAACAGCAATATAAAAGATCCAATAGCTAACAACTATAGCCGAATTTAATTCCATGTGAAATACCTCTTATAATTCGTCCAATATCATTCAGTACAAGCTCAAATAAACACTTTCAGTGTGACATAGAAGCAGCCTAAAAATTTCTCTCTATAATTTCCATCGAAATTCAAAATTGATGAAACAATATTTTGCACACAATTGATTCAATAATATAATTAATTCATCATGAGTGCAATGATCTTTACTATCACTGTAATCGCTAACAGTTGTCATTTTTTTTCTTTTATTCATTATCACTATGTCATAGAGATATATATATAAGTGTTTATATATATGTATGTATATAATACTGCCCATTCTATAAAAAAATTGATGTATATTCACAATTTTGCTTGTAGTGTACTGTCACTTTGACGATTAAAACTCGATGCAATGTCTAAATAGCTACCTGGCGATCGTAATTGCGACATTATCATTTCAAAGTTACCGATCAATGATGATAATATATTTTTGTTTATTTGATAAATGCGTTTTTTATCTGTCGATGTAGATGATGACGATGATGATGAAGTTGTTGATGAAGATGATAATGAAGGTGATAGTGATAATGCTATTGCTTTATAATTTGTTAGACTGACTAATGTCGATGTATATAAATCCAATGATAATGCATACGGATGTTTAATGAGACTATCGTCTTGGAATAATAATATTTCCGTACGTTTTTGACATTCCTTGAGTATTTCCTGCTCAAATGGTTCGTCCATTGTCGTATTATCCCACTGAAAATAATATTAAACAGCATAAATTAACAGTTAACTATTTTTGTTTAATCAAAATTCATCGATGGCCATGTGAATTATTTTTTTATTCATCTAAATTACCTGATGAAGCACTAGACAAGTCACGTAAATGGCACCAATATATGGTAACAACATATTACGTAATATCTCTCGTAAATGATTATTGGTACTGAAATGAATTACATTGTTTTTCAAATGTAAGCATTGTTCATTAATTAAGAATGACAATTCATTATTCCATTCGGTTAACATTGTTTGGTTATCAATGTTGTCCGGTAATGCAAATTCAGTTGCCAATAACGTTCGCAATAATGTAAATTGTTCTGCGGCGCGTTCTGAAAAATAAAGAAAAATGTGGTCATGAAGATTTTTTTTTATCACATACTTTTTTATAATTATGTGAGGTGAATGTCGCAGTATTTGACCTACATTGTCGTCAAGACTACAGGTCAAATGTAGAAATGTAGATTTATGTAATGTAAAAAAAATGAAGAGAATGGAAATTCCCAGAATTTTTTAATTGAAGAAAAAAAAAATTTTGATATTTGGATTTAAGCATATACGTATGAAACTGTTGATGTGTTGAGTCAATAATTTTTGAGCAAGGCCGTACACTTGGTCATTCACCTTATATATTAATATATTCACATTGAACAATGTGTTCACAATGTGGAATATTGATGTAAAAGTTAAATACTCTTCCACTCTTATATATTTACCTTGAGATAAACCGTCGCAATGAATTGACATAACAGCGATTGACGGTTTTGTTAGCACAGCGAATAATGGATTAACATAAATGCCAATATTTATTGCTGGCACAGTTACACGCATAGTTCGCTCATCTAAAGTATGACCTTTCACACGAATTGTTTTAGTTGATTTTATTTCACGATGCGACGCTTGGAGTATTAATACATTGTTTGAATCGAAATTCAAGAGATTCCTGTGAGTATGTAAGGACTCTTTTATCTCGTCCCTATCAGATCGTTTGAATAATTCTTCTTCAATACTGGAAAAGAAATGGAGAACAAAATTATTAATATTATAATTTTTGGGTTAAATTTTCAATTATTATTCCGGCATTATTTTCATACACTTCATCTGTTATCCAATTAATCAATTGAATTGTCAGATAATTCAATTAGTTGATTGTATTATTGTCGGGTGACCTGGAATTATTTTTAAAGCGGGAGAAAAATATGTTTGGTCATAGCATTATTTAAATTTGTATCCGGAACGACTGATATAAATAATGACAGGATCTATTTTAATATTCAAGACTAAAAAAAAAGGGGACAAAAAGATAACGAGTTGAATGAGATAATATGAAATAAAAAAGGTCGGAGGAAAGTTGGAATCTTCCTCAATAATTCTTTCTATTGGATTATTATGCATCAGACTTACTTCTCAACTCTTGGACTAACAGAAGCGCCCAGTGATTGTGTTATAAATTGTTTAAACCATATATAATCCTGTAGCAATGTATCAAATGAATATGGATTGCCAGGATACGAATGTATCCGTTCATTGAACAATACAGCAATTATATTGATAGGTAAAAATATTGTATATTTATTATGACTTTCAATAATTGTATATCCAATATTTTTAACTATATCAGTTGGTATTTTTGTGAGCGGCGATAAGGCACTCAATTTACGTATCGATGGATCCATAAAATTTAACGCCGATATTGGCGGTGATACGTGAAAATACACGTGTCCATGCGCCGATTGTTCACGTAATATTGACAATGAACGGAATAATCCGGTAGTTGATTCAGCTGGTTTTGGTACACCCAATAATTCATATGAAAATAATGATTCTTCCAATGGACGATCATAACTTATTGACACTGGAATGAAATGTATATCCGATACTTTGCCATGAAACAATGATTCCAATACCATCGCCAGCAAACCTGAATAAATAAAATTAACATATAAATATTGATATTCGAATTTTTACGATGAAATGAAACGATCGAATAGCTTTTTAATTAAATTTTCAACAGGATATCAAAGACAATTAAACTCAGAGACATGTCAACGACAAAACAACCAACAGAACTGTACATCAAAGTTAGGTTATCTTTTTTTTTCAGTGTTCTATGTCAAGGGGATGTTTTTTTTTTTAATACAATGAAAATTATAACATACCAAATTTCGGTGAAATACTTTTTTGGCTTCGACTACGTGTGCCTTCAATGAAAAATTCCATAGCACGATCGCTATGTTCAACTAATGATGCGACATAAGCTTTAAATATTTCTTTATAAAGGTGATCAGTTGAAAAACTGCGTCGCATATAAAATGCACCGGTTTTACGTAATAATTCACCAACAATGTGCATACGATAAAAATCCATACCACTTGCGATATTTGGTATTGCCATATCATAATTAAATAATATATATGACATTAATATAAAATCCAAATAACTACGATGCGATGGTACATAAACATATTGCACATCTGAATGTTCCATTTTATTTCTTATTTCCAGTACGTATTTTACATTCACACGAAAACTTTGGAGTATGCGTTTTAACACTTTCACAAGTATTAGTGCTGGAAAATGAAAATTAATAATAAATAAATGTTGTCATTTTGTGAAAGGACTATTTATTTTCATCACTGATCATATTGCAAGTGTGATTAATTAATGGAATTAGGGCGACGTATTTTTCAATTAATTATATACATTTTTCGACAATGAATCTTCATAATGGTGAATAGCTTTCACATTATTGAAATAGACTGATAATAATTTATTCAAGGTATCACAGGCATTATTATTAAATCCATGCGATTTATTCGTTCGTTTAATAACACAAGCTAACATGATTATTATGACATACAAAACAATGTTATAATTTTTTTTGTTTGGTGATTGAATTCGGAATAATAAATACTATCCAAATTCAAACTAAGTGCACGTGTGACAATGATTAATAAATAAACATTATGAATAAATATTATTGACATACCAAGCCAACGGAATGTTGGTAAATGTTGTTTACTCGCCATTTCCTCGAGCATCGCTCGTGCTTCACGTATTAAACTTAATTTATCAACATTACGTGTAGTTGCAAGCTCATCGATAATTGATATAACTTTTGGATGAATTAAAACAGCATCGATAGCCTGATTTCTTGACCAATTATGTTCAATTGATAAATTGTGTGGTGTCAATGGCTCCATATAACGTGATGCCCATAAAAAATCCGATGATTTACGTCGATCATGAATTAAATCAAAGTAATTCATTGTTGTCGATTTTTTTTCAGCCATTGTATATCAATTGTAGATTTTTTTGTCGGTTTCTTTTTTTTTCACTTGTCTCCCGTTTTCTATCTCAATACAACAAATCAAATCACCTTGCGGATTGAAAATGAGACAACAACAAAAGTCTTTCACTTGCAATTTTCAAAATACAACTGAAATGAATAGGTGATTATCGTTTGCCAATATACCGGCGTCCAAATATGGAGATATTATTCCATAACAAAGTCCAACGTTCGAAAGCATTTTTCAATTTAATTAAAAGAATTCTTTTTTCCTCTTCTTTTTTTTTTTAACGTATTTCCGTATTTCTGATGCGTCTAACCTGTTTGCTGTGTCCACTTGCATATAGGAATATTTAATTATAGTACAACCAAAACGTCAAAATGAATATTTTACATTCATTTTTTTTTCTTTTTTACGGTACTGTCGTGTTAGCCACAATAATATGCGATTTGTCAAATGCTATTTCACTTGTAACCGAGCGGAATATACAAAAGAATATTGTATTCTTCCGGTTTCGTGTTATGTATTTCAATTTTTTGTCTCTTCTATCTTGCTCTTATCATTATTTATATATATTTTTTCCTCTTCTTTACCGTTATGAGTGTGTAATTGCGCTTCACGAATGAATTGAAGTAATATGTAATGGTCCGCTTCATGAAGATTTTGCGGTGAGATGCGAGGGGGAAAGGGTGGGTGCAATGGAAAGGGGAAATAGAGGAAGTGTTAAAGATTGGAATACAAACTTAACCTCTAATTAAATAAATGTTTAAATGAATATTCAGTATTTAAATGTTGAATTGATGAATTGGTATGAATAATTCTTTGTAATAGTTCACTGTGATATGTTCTGAGTACACAAGTGCCATGTGTATGCGCACAACACACTACTATTTATCAACGTGTGCATAGCGGAAGTGCAATATGGCGGATGTTCAATGTATTCAATTGTGTAAACATGATTGGAAAGAAAAAAGTAATGAAACAAAAATGGTTGCAGTGAAAAGATGATACAGTGGAAAATAAATTGAATATATGTAGAGAAAAAATGTCTACTAGTGTCATCTTCAATCGCTGCTTGTTCGGTGGGTAAGTGGAAGTTGATCTGATGTCGGTAATTAATATATCGGTATTATCTTTTGAGCATGGAGATGGTATGGTTGCAATCGTTGTCGTTACTAGATATTTTCTGTAGGTGGCAGCACACGAGAACACTGATACCGAATGAGAATTTTTTAATATCTACCATATTACATGAACATTATAATGTTTTACTATATGTTATAAATAATAGCAATGAATTACAACTCGCATGTAAGCTACATGGAACCATTATACGATATTTTTTCACATCTCATAGTCTATCTCCAATCGTCTTGCTGTAGTAATACCTTTACAATTTGATCATCTTCAATTATCTTTATGTCTTGGACATAAATAGAAAATGGATAGAAAATGAAGAGTATCGAACGGCATATTAATTGTCTACTTGTGACTCATCGCAATTAATGTTCCTTTTCATTTATCAATAGTATGTTTCTTTGTAGGAAATGAAACGATATTTTTTATCATGCGACACCATGTCGAAATTTTGTAAATTATTAGTGATAAGTAATAATTACATTTCTGTTCCAAATGCTTGAAAAAGTCACGTACACTCATCCCGGTTGGGTATAAAAGCTCCTGCCCACAACCAGTTGGGTATCATTGTGTAAAAAACTAATTCTACTATATACTTCGACAATATTTGGTTTATAATAATTCCAAAATCCAAAATGAAAACTTACGGTTTAGTCATTTTTTTTACAATGGCATTGACGCTTGTCGCCATGTCATCTGCAAAAGTTGATTTCTATGTAAGACTAAATACTATTTGATATTACTCGTTGATTCATATAATTGTCACATACTTTTGTTTATGGGTGCTTATATATTAATAGTTGTTTTAAATGTTTTGAAAAATTTGTCATTGCAGCCGTGTGCGGGAGACCACGAATGTCATCACGAATTTACGTGCTATCAAAATGCATGCGTTAATGCATGCGTACTCCGCAATTCAAATGTATTGGGTAACAAATGTGGAGAAAATGCAAAATGCATGACGTGGGAGCCGCACTCCGCCGTGTGTGGATGTCAGCCATTCCACATTGGTAATCCTGACGTTGGATGTAAAAAGGTTTTTATAAACTCTTTTTTTTCTTTTTTCATATATGATTTTTTTAATAATCACTACAATTGAAGTGCTAACTTTTGTTTTTTTGTTTTCATGAATATAATAGGTTAGTCATGCAGAATATTTTGCAGATTTGAACAGACGCAACCTCGAGGCCAGGAATAAACAATGAGGATTGTCACAATTTTCATCGTTATAAATGCAAAAAACCTACTATGTTATGAATAAATAACAAATCTGATCATTCACTTTTGTGGTTTTTGAACAATTATTCAACAAGTACCCCTTTTTTTCCTTCTGTATATGTAATTTTATATCTCTAATAATCAGAATTATATAGAGAATATATCATTTTGATTGACGAAACATTTGCTTTTGAAGTATGTAAAAAGTGCTAGACATATTTCCAATCCTATTTTCAATAAAAATCTATGGGGTACTTGATGAAATTATTTCCTATATTTTATCAATCATGAGACTGCACTTGAATTATCAGTATCAAAACTATGCAATAGTATCGATAAAGTAGTGTGTAACAAAGCCAAAATAATATAGTTGAGGTCGTTACTGTAATGTATTTCATGACATTTGCTAGGTGTCGATTGAAGAAAAAGAAAAGAAAGACATTCATAATAAGAAAAAAACATTCATGATAAGAAATTATAACAATGCATACTGGGCGCTTACGAATAAGACCGCATGCGCATACTGTTACATAAAAATAAACTCGAAGTCACAATCAGTATAGAAAATTATAACGTCCAGTGAAGACTTCAACGATTGATTTCATCAACATTTGATTTATGTTCAATTTGAAGTACAGAATGAATAGTTACGGTAAATCAATGTTGATTACGATGGCAGTTGTACTTTTCTCCATCTCATCTTTTAGGGTCACTGCTGATGATGATAGTGATGATAATGATAATAATCATCATGTAAGTCAGAGTAAAAGTCGATTAATATTATGCTGCGTTAAGTCATTGTGTTTATTCAGTAGTCGCTATATTTTTTTCACTTTCTGTTTAAGGCCGCAGCTGTTGATGACGGTATGCGAACTTCATCCTGATTATCAAAGCAGCAGAACGATTGTGTTTTTTATTTTACTCACTGCTTTTTATTATTTATCCAATCATTTTTTTTTTTTTACATGAGTTGTCAAACAATTGAATATTTCGTTAAATATTAAGATGTTAACTTAGTAATTATCAATGTTTTGTTATTAATCCATTTCTTTATTCAAAAGTGTTTCATACAGATTGCCGAACGGATGACGAATGTCAGAATACGCAAAAATGTTACAAAAAAAAGTGTATGAATGTATGCCATCTTCCGAGAAAATTATTCAAATTAAAATGTTCATATGCTGCAGTATGTTATGTATCAGCGGCACACACTGCTGGTTGCCAATGTCTTTCTGGTTTCACTGGTGATCCATATGGAAATGGTGGATGCGAACAGGTATTGACATACAAAAAATTAACATTAGTTATCAACGCGAACATTGTCTGAAGATTTATCGCTGTATTTTGTCAATAATTATCACATCATTACATTTGATATTTTGTTGTTTTTTTCTTTTTTTTGTTGTTGTTGAACAGGCGGACTCTTGGGATAGATAGAAATATCAAGAACATAAAGCAGCAGCACTACAGGTGATGAGAGTATATGATATAACCGATAATAATCCAAAAATCATCGTATGATATTTATTCTTGTATGGGCATGTAATTAATATCGATAAACAAAAGAAAAGATTCATCTGTTTCAACTCTCATCAATACTTGGTGTCTGCGGAGCCATTTTCAGATGCTTCGAAAAACGAAAATTCTGTTTGAATTTCCGAAATAAAAAAATAAATCAGAAAAAGTAAAAGAGCTGATTCATTATTGTAGATTTAATCATCGCTGACTTTAATTAACTATAATCATTCACCCGCGCATTTTTCAAATGAAAATATCGTGCGAGGGCGCAGTTTAATAGTTTGAGAGGAAAAAAAAAATCTATGTGCGCCAACACAGTGGCAGAAATTCGTACAAATACAGATCGATGACGAAATAAACTCACACAGTTTCATCACTCGTGTATTCGCACGTGTATATACTTCCTCCCCACTTTTTAGTTTCAATACTATAGCATTAGTGACGGTGACTCTGATACCATACACAACGATACACAATCACTGTTTACTATACACACACTCAATCAAATATTGCCACTGTCGTGATATAAATTCGTATACACATATTTCAGTAACGCACAATCGCACAAATTTGTAACACGTCTCGCGGAATTTACTTATACGTGTCCAGAGCAATCCGTTTTGTTAAAATTTCTATTGTACGTATGAGTATGAATGATTATTTCGATTTTTAATTTTTCTGTGATTATAAAAAATTATTTTGCACTTTAAATTCATTGAATTAGTATTGAATAAGTGCTTCACAATTGTTTTCATCATATTTTCTTCATATTTAATTCATTTATCAGTTTTATTTTCGATTTTTTTTCAGTTTTTATTTCTCCATCGGCGTTAAATATGGAAAGTAAAGCGTCCAATGCTCCAAGCCAGTGCACGTGGACACCAAATGGAGTGAATCCACATATACGACGAACTATGTGAGTATATCTGTTAAATTGAATGGAAAAAAATTTATTTCAATATCTATTTAAAGTTATAACATTGATTAATAATTATTCGTTGTCATTTCTCATTTTATTTTCTGTTCTTTCTGTTTTTTTTTTTTTTTTTTTTTCTCACAGACAAAATGATCGGAAAAAATATTTGCCAAATATTCTAGAGGCTATCGGTCAAACTCCGTTAGTGAAATTGAATAAAATACCACAATTGTATGGATTAAAATGTGAAATTTGTAAGTTGAAATATTATTTATTAATATTTTATTTTCTCATTTATGACATCAATGTTCATTTATATTCCTCATAAATTTGTTATTCATTCTATGATGATGGTGATGGTGATGGTGGGGGGGGGGGGGGGTTTAAAAGTATTCGATAAAAACAAATTATAATCATTCTAGATGGTATGGAAAAAAGTGTTTCAACCTGAAAAAAAATGTGTTTTTGTATTTTCAAAAAAACTTATCACATCTCATTTCTGTTCTATTAACTTCCACTTATTTATTCCAACATACCTCTCTGCACACTTAATTGATAGGCTTGATAATTTCTCAATTATAACAATAAAGTACCGAATAGATGATCGTAAAGACCTTGAGATACGAATAGAAATTCGATCATTTTATCGCATTTAATTGTACGGTGCTATTATTTATGTCACAATATTGAAGCTAATCACATTGTTTTTCGTAGATAGTGTGTATTATTATTATTATTACTATGCTTTTGATTTGTAAGAATTATTGAGCAACGATTGATAAACAAAAAAAAAGTAACACAAATATAATATTAATAATGAAATGTTGATTGGACGTAATGTTATATTGCAATATAAATGACATTTATTTCATTTTCAGATGCAAAATGCGAATTTTTAAATCCTGGTGGATCAGTTAAAGATCGAATTGCTTATCGGATGGTACAAGATGCGGAGGAGAAGGGTTTATTAACTCCCGGTTCAACAATAATTGAACCAACAAGTGGAAATACTGGAATTGGTTTAGCAATGGTTGCTGCTGTACGTGGTTATCGTTGTATAATTGTAATGCCAAGAAAAATGTCAAATGAAAAATTATTTACACTGCAAGCGCTTGGTGCTGAAATAATTCGTACACCAACTGAAGCAGCGTGGGACAGTGAAGAGGGTCATATAAAAACATCGGAGAAATTACAACGTGAAATTCCAAATTCAATTATATTAAATCAATATATTAATCCGGGTAATCCATTGGCACATTATGATCAAACTGCTGAGGAAATTGTTCAACAAATGGATGGAAAATTGGATTATTTTGTTGGTGGTGCTGGTACAGGTGGTACTATTTCTGGTATTGGCCGCCGTTTACGTGAATTAACACCGAAATGCAAAATAATTGCTATTGATCCAGTTGGCAGTATTTTAGCAGAGCCACATGAGATTAATGAAACACATAAAACTTTCTACGATGTCGAGGGCGTTGGGTGAGTTGAAATAACAATTTATTTATTTGGTTTGAAAAGAGAAATTTTAATATGCCATCAAAGTTCTTAATCACATTCTGTAGTATTGTAAATTTTAGAATAATAATAAATAATGTTTCACAAAGTCTTGGAAAAAAAAAAAAAAAAATGGGAGGCACGAAATGGGAATTTTATATTTATCAAACAAGTCACATTATCAAAAAAAAAAAAAAAAATAAATAAAATAAAAACGATAAAATTAATCTTTATTTGCTTGTTGTTCAATGAACAATGGTTCATTGCAGTACTTTATAGCGTCACATTCATTTCTTTCAATTAATCATTTACTATTCTCTTCTCTATATTATTGATAATCTTTGTTGATTTGCAACTAAAAAAAAAATATCACTAATACAAATGTTCTCACGTTCATTATGAATAATTGCATTCTAACTTTATCCAGTATTCAATTATAAATGAGAACATTCATTTGCTATTTTATTCATAAAACAACAGATCATGTTTTACTCTGTGTCATAAAATATATTCATGCAAATTTCACTTAGATCTGTTGCAACCTTGAGTTGTCATGGAATAACAAACAAACCTACATTTTTCGTTTTATATATTAACAATGATTATCATCATTATCATGTTCACTAAATTTATCGCAAGACAAGAAATCAAGTGGAAGGAATTTCTGTTGTTATTTCTGTCTTAATTCAACATTTACTGATTGTACAAAATTTTTTTTTTATCTATATATAATTATATTCATATCTTTTTTCTTTTATTAAGGTATGACTTCATTCCAACAGTATTGGATCGTGATGTAATCGACGAATGGATCAAATGCGATGATGCTGAGTCATTTGATATGGCGCGTCAATTAATTAAAGAGGAAGGATTATTGTGCGGTGGTAGTAGCGGTTCAGCTGTTGTATCCGCAATTAAATTGGGAAAGAAACTTAATGAAAATGATCGTGTTGTTGTTTTATTGCCAGATGGTATACGTAATTACATGACTAAATTTGTCGCTGATCATTGGATGACTGCACGCGGTTATTTGGTAATTAAATTAAAATACAATTTGATTTTATTAATAATATAATATAATATTAAATTTTAATAGAATAATTGGCAATTTCCGCTTTGTGATTGCATATCCGACAATGATAATAATTAATCATAGCTGTCAGTTGTGTTTCCGCAACGTCCAATAGATAAACAAATAAATATTTTTTTTATTCAGAAACCAGAAGCGCCAAGCGGATGTGAATCATGGTGGAATATACCGGCATCGAATCTTGAATTGATTAAACCCAATAGATTAAAGGATAATGCAACAATCAAAGATGCAATGGAATTATTGGACGATAATAATAACGATGTGATTCCAATCTTCAAAGACAATTGTGTTGACGAAGTGCGCGGTTATATTAATTTGAAATCAATTAGGAGTGGATTAATTAATGGCTCAGTTCAATCAACAGATTCAATTGACAAAATAATTGTTCATGAATTTATGCAATTGTCAAATAATGTTACAATTGGTACGATCGCTAAATTACTTGAGAAAGAGCCATTTGTTATTATTGCTGATGCGAAGGGTGATAAATTTATTGGCATTGCCACACAAGAATGTGTAATGAAATCAATTGCCAGTTTAATCAATTGAAATGAGAAATAAGTCGTTTTATAAATTTTTATTCACCTGACTTTTTTCTAGTTTTCGCTTATTATGAATATTTTTTTCGTGCAAACTTGAATGGCTTTTTTGTCAATGATTTTATCTACATTTTTTTTACCGCATTTGAATGATGAGAAAATTAATTTGTGATGGAAATATTGTTGCGAAATGAAAATAAACTTTTTCTTTCTTTTTAATATCATTAATAGACAAGTGTTTCCTGTTCTATTTTGTATTTATCATGGAAACATTTATCTATCTTTTGTTATTGATAATGTTTGTGAAATCACAATGGAGTACAATGAATTTTATCATATTGGTTTAACTTCAACGTGAAATTTGCAACTTGGCAATGCGGAAATTTCGGCTTTAACAATGCTAACAATTCCCAAATTAGCCAAACTTCCACGCAATAAACCGCATGTAAATGCCAATAATTTTGGGCTATCTGATAAGTATTGTTTACTATTAGTTGCACCTAAATTTTTTAATAAACGAAATTCATTGTCCTGCAATACATATGTACCATGATGATTTGTTTTGAGGTTATCTATTTGTTTCTGATACAATGATGACCAAAAATCCGTGCAGATAAATTTAATCATATCTAATTCATCTTTAAAACGTGACCATTCACGTGTTAAACGTTCGATAACACGATAACCAACACCAAAACCCATCCATTCTAATTGTGTCAAATTTTCTTCGCCTTCCTGTGAATAAATAAACAGTTGACAATAATGAGAAGGAAACAAATGCATAACCAATTCAATACATGTCTTAATCAATTATTTTCATGAAAAATTTAGATTCATTAGTCAAATTATTTTGAGGTTATACTCACTTTATTGTTGATATTTTTAGTTAAAATATAATTAACTATTTCTGCATGTAAATAATCGAATAAGCTTTCATCTGCTTCACCAGTAGCACCTGAAATTAATTTTTGCTCCACCATTTGCGGTTTCATTATCGATAACAATGAATTGATTTTTTCATCCAAATTAATTTTCGATTTTTCAATTGTAAGATATTAATTCTTCGTCACTTCATGTGTTCATTGTTTATTGTTTAATAATCCTGTGTTTTGTAATCTGCTTGTCGAATACAGTTAACGGGCCGCCATCTTGAATTCTACTTTCAACATATTCGCCGGGAAAATTGATAAAACACTGCGCATGCGTGAATTCAAATTAAACCCCTGCTACGACATCTAGTGGAATTCAGATCAACTATTGTCACTACACAGTGCGACATCTACCAGAATTCGAAACAACTACTGCCGGTACACAGTGCGACATCTACCGGATTTGAGGCTAAAGTCGAATGTGAGTTGGGAAAAATAATTTTCTCCGGTGTAGTATATCTGAACCTTGAGTTATGTCTATGGATTGAGTGTTTATATACAATTTAATCGTTTTTGTGAGCGCAGACACGTGAAAAATAGTGTTATAATAGTGAAATAAATCATATCAAATATGCAATTAAAAATGAATAATAAATTCAATGTTAAACTAACAAAAGAAATTTTACAAGAGGAAAACCGATTCATTGGTGATTTGTTCTCGAAAATGCCGTTGCCCATGGCGGATTTAGGTGGGTTGATAATTTTTTTATTCTCCAACAAAATATAACCTCAAACTACTGATCATAATCGAATGAATTTAAATCCATTGTATTAAATTGTTTTCTCTTTCTTTATTTATTCTAGAGGATATGAATGCAGAGTCTGATGATGAGGAAAATTCGCAGAGGAAAAAAGGTATGTGAATATATGTATATTGATAAAATGTTGATTGAGGTTAGGTTTTTTTTTTTTTCTCAACCGTATATCAGGAATTTCATATTTATAAGGTTGAAATATATTCATTCACAGCAAAATTGTTCACAAATAATGGTAAAGCAAAGCGTGCACAAACATTTGAGGAACTTCATGAAAAATTGAGTGGATTAAAGGGACAAAAAAAATTAACCTACAAGCAAAAACAGTTGAAAAAAGGCTTGAAAAATCGTTTAAAGAAAAAAACTAAACGTGAAGTTAGATTGATGCAAAAACAATCAATAAAAAAGGAGGAGGGTGATGATGAGAATGTTTGTAATGATGATTCAAATTCAATGACTGAGAAAAAAGACGCAATTGAATTACCAAAAGTATCAAGAGCTAAACCAGTTTTTAATTCTGATGGCAATATGGTGTTCAGTAAATTTGATTTTTCTGAAATTGGTACGAAAAAAAAAATGCCAAAGGTGGAGAGTGATCCGAAAAAAATTCTAGAACAATTGAAAGAGAGAAAAGAAAAATTAAAGACATTGGTGGATTCAGGTGAAAAGGATAAAGCACAACAGCTTATAGAAAGAGATGCATGGAAAAATGTCTTGGCTCGTGCCAATGGTGAAAAGGTAAATTAATTGAATTCTTTTTTTTATATTACTGTGTTTTATTTTAATCAAAATTTCTTATTTATTTTACAATAATTAAAAATACTATTCCTTAATTAGTAATGAGGCCGTATTTAATATTGAAACAATTGTTCCCTCACTCGAATACTTTTGTCTACTCTTCCTTTTTTTTTTTTTTTAATTATACAAATAATTATAATAATTCACAATTTATTCTCTCTCATTTATTAATAGGTTAAAGACGATCCTGATTTATTGAAGCGAACAATAAAACGTGATGAGTCACAGAAAAAACGTAGCGCTAAAAAATGGGAATCAAGAATAAGTGGCGTTGAAAAAGCGAAACAAGAAAAACAAAATAAACGTCAGGATAATATTATGGCGAGGAAGAAGGATAAGAAGAATAATAAATTGAAGAAATCATCGAAAAAAGGACGAATTATTCCGGGATTTTGAAATTTCAATGCTAAATAAATATAATTACTAATCAATAAAATTTTTTGTTTTATCTTAATAGTTTAAGCGTACAAACAATCATTACTTTTTATCATTGTGAAGGGTTCAACACCTCCATCGACATATACACACACACACACACATATATATCTATACATAGATTCTTGTATAATTAAAAATATTTTTAATTATTTACATCGATATATAAGGTGAATATTTCTTTTTTTTTATCTTTACAATTTTCTATCTACCATTATTTTTTTACTCATAACTTTTTGTTATTCATTATTAATATCAATATTATTTTCTTTAACGTTTCAGGCAGCTGTGCAAGCTCAATATTTATCTATACATTCATTTATTTATATTGAATATTGTGGTATTACTGCAAACTTTCAGTATAAAATTGTTATCATAATTTTGTTGGTTGTCCAAGTGGAAAATTTGCAGAATTTCATTCGACTACAATATTACAATATTGTTATTAATATTAATATTATTATTAGTAGTAGTATACATGTGAAATATTTATTTAACAACAAGTATTTGATTGCATTCCCATTGAATATTTATTTGTCACTATAATTTTCATTTTTGTTATTTCAATTGAAATTTAAATTTCAAATTCACAATTTTTTTAGGCATACAAATTTTTTACTGTTCACGTAAACGAATTTTTTCTGCACTTTATTGCTCCGTTTACGTTTATGATATGACACGCATTATTAATGGATAATATATAAATAAATATATTAAGTAGATATTTTAATCAATCGGAATGTGATTGATCTTGTGGTGGAATCATATCAATTCCACTTTGTTTGGGTCAGTAAATAATTGGCAATTCAATAACGAGAGCACTTATAAAGTTAGTGTCCCCATTAGCCATATGTTAGGTAGTATCGGCATCAATTGTGTCTGATGTTGATGCATTAGCATGAGTCAATGCTGTCCACAGAGGACTGTGATCAATTGGTGGGGGTACAGTCAATACTTTTGAACCTCTTGGTGACCTAAATGCAAATTGAAAAATGAGAAGAAAAAAAAATTAATTCTTCTGTTAATCGATATGCGACTGAATAATATTTCAATATTGTATTGTTTCTTTTTTGCTTCTGTAAATTTCGTAGTCTATACAAAATTAATTCAACTGTTTCAATAATTTTATTTTCATTCTAAGAAGAAAAAAAAGGTCAAAAAGAATTTGTAACAATCACGTACTTTTACAGAGCTCGTAAGTGGAAACATCCCACTTTAAAAACTCTTTGTCATATTACTTTCTATTTTTTTTCCAGTTAAAGTTTTGTATGGAAGTTAAAAGAAACAAATACAAAATAATAAAACGATACGGTCGAACACGTTCGACATTTATTATTCTGTATTATTGTTATTGTTGTTTGTACTATTGCTATTATTTTTACCGCGATGGCACCGGGGCCAAATGCTAGTCCGGACTGCTCAAATCCATTGTAGTGCTTTGTTCAGGATCGGAACGTTCCTCAACAACGGTATCCAATTCCAATGTTGGGAATGTTCGTGAATTCCGTTCACTTTTAAATGTTACAGCTCTCGTTGTTCTTTCAACGCCAGCTTTACATAAACAGATAAAAGAAAAACAATCAACAATAATAATACAATATATACAAAGGATATAATATTCATTTGATAGAACATTGTCGATAATTATTATTAATACTGTTATTATCATTATTATCATTTTTTTTTTGCTGCTTTTTGTTATTCGAAACGAACTGCAAACATAAATCTTGTATGCTAGAATGGCTGTGTGAGATAAAAATATGACCCCGTATCTGCTGAGAGCAGATGCAATTCTTTTCTCTTCATCTTTTTCTTCTCTATTTTTTTTCCCCCTACATTTTTTTTTTTTTTTTCCTTTCTATTCTTTATCTGTTTGTTCCTCTCTCTCCCTCTTTAGTTCACAGTGGATATACATCACTCGTGAATCACTCTTCAATACCATTCCTTTTCTTCCACTAACTCCTACTTCTTTTTTTTTTTTTTTTTCTTTTTCTTTTTCTTTTTTGCTTTTTTCTCATTTTCTATATATTGTTCACATCCTATCTTGTCTCACTTTGTCACACACCCATCTTCGAATCTCAATTCATATTTTCTGCCTCGGTATGTACAACGTGTATGTACTCGCGTAATCCATCAACATATCGATTTATGTCACTGTATGTATGTGTGTGGAAGTTTGTTTACGGTCTGTCGAATTTGAGCGTATATTCATCACAATGATTCCCATTTCATTCATGTCACTGACTTTAACAATGTGGAATGTGTATATATGGATATATCAGTGTGAATATTGTTATTTTTAATCATATTTTTATTTATTTTTTGGTTTGATTGGTTTTTATTTGTGAATTTTTTTTCCCTATTGTTTTATTGTTGATACAGTTGAGTGTTGAATGTGAATTTAAAATTGGGAATCATGTGAATGAATGTGTTGAATATAAAATAGTGGATTTGAAAATGAAAAAAGATGTGAACAAACAAAAATGCATTGATTTGTATTTTTAAATAGATATTTAATTGATTTACCTAAACGATGTATTGGACTGAATCGTACTAAACTCAATGCACCATGATCTAAATCACAATTACGTCTTCGTGCACGTTCGCGTGCCATTTTTGCACGTCTTCTTAAGCAACAAATTATCAACAATGCCAGGAGGGGAAATCCAAGTATGCACGACACTATTGGAACGATGATACTTTCAGGTGATACTGGAATTAAAAAATTCATACATTTATACAGTTAAATAATAATTAAAACTAAACAAAAATGTGTAAAAAGAACTCTTGCAATATTTATTCCATTGTCAACAGCGATATGCTGTGTCAGTATCATATCAGCGATTGAATAGATGATGGATATGTCCTATCAAGAGACGGGGCAACGTCTCGAGTCAAGTACATACTACACCCATTCAACCAATGAGCATCTACTTGATATCTATGATGAATATGTGCAGTAAAATACGACAGAGAATAGATGGTGTGACATGATAAGTAGAAACAGGATGAACGTGTACAGACAAAACATAAAATAAAATTTAAATCGTGATATTTAATAGTGATAAATAATTTATTTATTTATTTACAGATAATTAGAAGAGAAATAATTGTATTCAAATGAGGATTGAAGTTTTATTATTGAAATAATAACAATTGAATTCACAATATCTCAATGGGTAATTGTGCTTGAATAAATAACATTTCAATGAAATAATAAAATAATAAAATAATGAACAATTGTTTGTTCTAGGTACTGCTGCAATGGATTAACTCATTCAACTAATTATATCATTGTTATGTCTCAAGTAGCGAGAGAAATTGCAATGCAATGTCACTTCATCAAAGTGCTACTGTTGGAACATTCTACTATCTCATCCATCCCTCTCACCCTTAACCTACCCCACCACCGAACGCCTCTCGAGTGCTTTGTCCAAGAATTTTCTGTGTTCTCTACAGCACTATAGAATTTTTTAAAACCATTCAGCTATCTCATGCTGACAGTGAAGAATAAAGTTGTACACATACATGTGATATAACTATTTTATTCATTGATTTAAATAAATTCTATTTTCACAATATTATTTATTGCCATTGAATTATTTTTAGAGTAACACATTTTATATTCTGTCAATTTTTTTTTTTTTTTGCAATTGACTTTGTAAAATGATCCACCTAACTCAAGTTTGTACTTGTAAAATTAAATATCAAATTTATATGTGTATTATAAAACTTGGTAATGCATAAACGCGAATGGGGGTAGAGTTGAGAGAAGGACTTGAGAAAAAAGGAAAAAAAAAAAAACTCAGTGGGTTCATTTTTATTTTTAAATCTGATACACAAGAGTTGAAATTTTTTCAATACCTCATAATTTTATTTTATACTCGTTGAAAAAAAATGTTCACTATTGCTCAATTCAATTGAATTTTATTCGCAATTGACCTCGTTATAATTATCATTATTATTAACCAACGATATATTTATGTATCTTTTTTTTTTTTTTTTATTGTAAAATAGTAATTGAAATGTAAATTACCTGTGGGATAAATAATTATTGGCCTCTTTGATTGTGTAATTGTTGACGCTGTTGTACGTGCTCTAACTTCAACTGACATTTTTCACAGTGTTTATTAATAACTGTCTTTATTATTAATAATAATTATTCATCCTTGATATTTTTTTTTGCTTTTTTTTTTTCGTCTGGACAATAATCTAAAACAGAAAAATTCAATTCATATATATTTTCATTGTCAATTTATTTTTCATATTATTGTTCTTTGAATTTTATTTTTTTTTATTCTTTATACGCTACAATGTCAAGTTAATGCGACACCATTTATCATACACACATCCTTTTATATACACAAACACATAAGTATATATATATATATATATATATATATATATATATATATATGTATATATAAATATATATATATAGGGTGCTTGGGGTCTCTCATTCTACTAAGTGCACCGTTGTGTTCTCAGTTTGTGCCTTAGCAATTAATTCTCGCCATTTCCCCGTCTACATTGCGCCACTACACCCCCTTTAACCCTTCTTCATTTGCGTATTATATACTATAATACCCTACCGCATCATTATCCGTCTTCTCTATTACACTTTATTTATTATTTTATGTCAGTTTTAGTAATTTATTCGTTCAATTGTAATTTTTTCTTCTTTTATTAACTTATCAACCTATCAAAATGACATATTGGATTCTTTAGTAAATAAAATGTCTCCAAGTTTTAAATAATATACCAGAACATCATTTATATATATATATATATATATTTAATGTTTAAACATATTCACAAAGTGATGCTGATTAAAGGCTCAATTTAATTTCAATTCAATTCAATTTTAATTATAAAATTTATTTCCTGTCATGAAATTAATAATTATCTGATTAGTCTTTAGATATATATTTATTTATGTAAATGTGAATTTAATGCGTGATGTTGAACAGCCACAGTGAATGATAAAGTGATAAATTAAATAAATTAAATGATTTGTGGAAATAAAAAATGTTGATATAAATATTTAAATTCATTCCTTTTTAAATCCTCAATTATTGCATTTAATTTTATTTCAGTAATGAATAGTTGAGATTAATAGTATTTATATGTATATATATATATATATATTGTTTAAAGGTCGAGTTCATGGTCTATTGTGACGTTATTTCCGTATATGTTGATAATTATTCTCATCGCGTGACTACACACGAATATGTGAGCTCTGAATGTGAATGATTGTATTCGAAGCTTGGTATAAATATAATATGACCTATTGTAAACGTTAACGTGAACTACATACAAAATTTCAAAATGTATTTAATTTTTTTTTTCTACATTTATTTATCTATCCTCAGAATATAAGCATATATATATATATATATTAATGGTTGGTAATCGATCGTGAGTATAAAATTGAGAATTGCATGACTGAGAAATGTTGAAAAGGGTTGTGAGATGTAAGGGGAGAATATATATATATATATATGGGAGGGAAATGGAGCGATGAACAATTGTGCTTAAATATATATATATATATATTTTACTAGTATATATGTATGTACATATATACAATTATATAACTTGGTTTGGAATATTCGCAAACGCAAGTACTGAAGTACTCGACATCAGGACAAAACCAGATGGCCAGATGATATGAAAGGTATTGTATATACATAAATGTATATATGTATTTATATAATAAATATATATATATATATATATATATATATACTGTTGCAATGTGATGTCAATTCGATATTAGATATTTGTGTGCTAACCAAGTCACTATAAAAATACACATGTTACAAATTCTATTCTCAAGTGTACATATTTATGTATATACTTTTTATATATATGTTTAAATATGTATATATATCTGTGGGGTGTGTGTGTGTGTGTGTTTTAGGATTGCCAAGTGAGATAGAAAAATCAACGATGGTCCTTTGGTAGTCTCATGGGATTACACCATCGTCAACGTCTCCATTCCTTCATGGCTTTACAATTCGTTACGTCTGACAAATTTATTTTGTACTACTATTTCTGTATATGTATTGTCTCCTCTATTATTTCCTCTATTTTTTTGGATATTTTTATATTTTTTTAGTGATTGATAAAAATTCACGAGATGGGGAAAGGAAATGTAAATAAAGCTTTCGAATATTGTTGAAACGCAAATGGACTGGATATTATTCATAAATCAATCGACACACATGTTCGAGATTGTATTTCAATTTGTTGCTCGATTAATTCACATGGTGGGTTTATGGAGTGTGTTGGAATAAATGATAAAATCATTTTTGCCACAAACGATTGGATAAATATATGGGATTGAAAAAGGAGAAATTAGAGAATTTGATATTGTTATTTATTTAATTATTATATATTCCTGATACAGATTCAACTTGTCGAGAAAAAATTTTAGATATTATTTGTTGTATATATATATATATATATATATATATGAATATTTGTTGTGTACGGTTGTTGCAATAATTAATAAATGCAGTTTTTTTTTATCTTATATCTGTTGTTGATTTTTATTACCTAGTTGTACACCTGAATTACAATAATTCTATTAGTTTATTATCCTAACGTTAATATTGGAGAGAATATGTGATGGCAATAATAGGTAAGTATTTTTATTTATTATGTTTGCTTAATACTTTCTGAATTCCCGAGGCGTTTTTCTATGTGCCACTTATTCTGGTATCATGTTTATCCTAATAGTTAACGAATTTCGCATACGAATGCACGAAAATCTGGCGATGTATCAAGCGACTATGAAAACTGTAATGGTAAGGAAGGATACCGACTTTATTGGCATTGTGATTTTTGGACGAAAATCTAGCTTTGTATCCGGGTTACAGAATAGTAGAGTTAGTGGCACTAAAACAGCCAATGCCCCGCCCGAAAAATGGGAGGCCCCGCTCAATTATTAGGGGCCGGCCTCTCCCACCATACTAGATATTTTCAATAGTGTGCAGTGGGGGATATCAAGCGCTGAAATTTCGTGGATCCGCCCAGTTTTCGGGCGGGGCATTGGCTGCTGTTGAGTACCTAACTCTACTTTTCTGTGATCCGGATACAAATCTCATTCTTCGAGAATAAATTCCAACGTTTCACAGGGATATAGAGTAACAACGTTAGTGGCACATTAAAAAATATCTCGCGAATCCGCGGAGCATTAGGCGAGCATAATAAATAGAGAGACGGTTTATTTATTATTAACAGTGTATATTTGATTCAATTTTGAGAGTCTTTTATTGAACAAATGGGATTATTGCAATTTAGCAGTGCAATTGGGTATTAAAAAAATTAACAACGAATGTGAAAGGTGTGAATACTCGTTTATTAATTAGTATCGCATTAAAGAAACATATACCATTTGATTTGGAGATGACATTATTAAATAAACGAGTATTCACATCTTTTACATTCGTTGGTCATTTTTTATTACCCAATTTCACTCCTTAATTACAAAAATCTCATTTATTTAAATCCACATCCCCAAAATTGCGTAGAATATTTTTTATTAATAATAAAATAATTAATAAACGCTGTATCTCCATCTCTTACATGTGCTGTTAATTTTTTATCATCCATTTCAACTCCCCCATTGCTATAATTTCATTTTTTCAATAATGCGACTGTAAAATTGAATTGTATATGTTTTATTAATAATAAATTAATTAATAAATGAAGTATTTCCATCTCTTACATGTGTTTTTAATTATTTATTGCCCAATTCCACTTCTAAATTGCAATAATGGCATTTATTTAATGCCAGGGGCGTAAAAATGAATTAAAAATATATTATTAATAATAGAAGCAATAATTCTTTATTTATTATCATCGCCATATTGTTTATTAGAGGCGCAAAGCAATATTTAATATGCCACTAACGTCACTACTCTACATTTATGGTAAACTTTTTCTCGAAAAATTGAGATTTGTATCCGGATCACAGAATAGTAGAGTTGGTGGCACGCCACCTTCCCGCCAAAAAAAAAAAGGCGCGACCACGCTTTTGGTATCATGTCGAGAAAATTTTGGTATATCCAGGTGATACAACTTTTTCTCTAATAATAAGAAAAATATTCACATAAATAAACTTTTTATGTATACACGTGAAATAAAATTTCTTTTTACGTCGATATTTTAATAAATTACCTGCATAATATTAATAAAAATTGTATCACCTGGTTAAACTTTTGGAAAATGCATGTGATCAGTTTGCCGTCGGATAACTTTCATTATCGTGGGTATTCCAAAAGTTTAACCAGGTGATACAATTTTTATTAACATTATATAAGTAATTTATTAAAATATTGACGTAAAAAAAAATTTTATTTCACGTTTATACATAAAAAGTTTATTTATGTGAATATTAATCTTATTATTATGAGAAAACATCGTGTGACATAGATATACCAAAATTTTGCCGTCGGACGGCGAAAAATGGGCGGTCCCGCCCCAAAATTTTGCAGGGCCTCCCATTTTTCGGGCGGGGCAGTGTGCTCTTGAGTACCTAACTCTACTTTTCTGTGATCCGGATACAAATCTCAATTTTTCGAGAATAAAGTTACCATGGATTGTAGAGTAGCGACGTTGGTGGCATATTAAAAAATGCTTTGCGCATTCAGTGAACAATATGGCGATGATAATAAATAAAGAATTATTGCTTCTATTATTAACAATACATTTTTAATTCATTTTTACACTTCTGACATTAAACAAATGGGATTTTTGCAATGAAAGAAAGGAATTGGGTAAAAATAAATGAACAACAAATATAAGAGATGAAAAATATTCATTTATTAATTTATTTAGTGTTAACAATACATATATAATTCAATTTATTTAGTTGATAATTTTTTAATACCCAATTCCACTCCCAAATGGCAATAATATTATTTTTTCAATAAAAAGCTCTCTAAATTAAATAAAACAGACATTTTCAATAATAAATCAACTGTCTCTCAATTTATTATGCTCACCTAATGCTCCGCAACACCGCGAGATATGTTTCAATGTGCCACCAACTCTACCATTCTCTACTCCTCATATACTGTGAATTTTATTCTCTAAAAAGTCGAATGATAACGAAGATGTAGAGAGTAGCCAACAGGAATATACGAAAGTCAAGGAGGAATCCATCAGAAAACGAAACGTACACCCACGAACTCAATAAAAAAAATGAAATTCAACTATCAAGATTCAATAAAACATTAAATTCCACCATAAAACCGCAACAGAAAAACAAAAATGTGAAGATACTGAGATAAAATAATGATTCAAAATGAAAAAAAATGATAAATGAATATTGAAACAATGTCAAAAAATAAAATTAAAAAGCATTGAAATAAATATAAAAAGGTAAAAAACAAAAGTTCCGGGAAATAAAAAAAGAGACAAAATATATATACATATATTCTTCAGTCTGCTTTATTTCATTCACTTCATCTCCAACATTATATATATATATATATATATATGTATATAACTATTTAATTTTAAAACTTATCAACTTCTTCAACTACACTCTACCAGCAGCTCACAACACAATGAATATACCAAAAAGGTGTAGGTGTATGTGTATTTCAAAGTGGTATAGAACTGTACCGGGATTGACTATAAACCATCCGTGTCTACTGGCCAAAAGCCAAGAAAATACATACATATATATATATATATATATATATATGTAACGTGGTGGACCAAAACTCTAGCGCAGACAGACACACAGCATCCAGCTGCCAAATAATAAATTTTTTCTTCTCCTCGTTTTCTTTTCGTACTTTCTCCTTTTGCACCCACACCCTAATTTACGCGCCGCCTCCCCCCCCAACTCACACACATACACACACACACACAATTAAATTAAACTATAATCATCCCCGTAAACTGATAACAAATAGAAAAAAAAGATAACACAAATTATTCCATCACTCACAATTTATAAAATTAAATAGCGAAAAATAAAGCTAATTAAAAAAATAGTTAATTTCACTGTTATCATTTGACAAATTTTATTTCTATTTATTTTTCATTATTTATATTATTATTATTATTAATATTTTATTCCATTTGTTATTTGTTCACTCACAATAATATATTTAAATTTATTCTCGTGTATTAATTAGCATTTACCTCGGATAATGTTGTTTATAAATAAATCACAATCACAAATCTATTCCTGTGATGATTTAAATCGTTTTTTTGTATTTGTCGTTGTCGCGGTGATTGTGTGGTTGTGTAGTATCACCGTCAACGGCGCTTGGCCGACTGACGTGATTGCGCCCAACGAGAGGGTAACACAACTTCTGCTGCTTCCTCTCTCATACACTCATTCTGCCTATATAGACACTCTATCCATTTTCATGTATACTATTGAAATAATGCGCAGGCTCTTTTTTCCCTAAACAAAAATATATTTTGTTTAATTCAATATTCATATTAAATATAATGATTATGATGATAATGTGTGTTTACCAGTGTGTATATGTTGATATGTATATAGAGACCCCAATGTGGAATGAACACTTTGTGAAGAGGGTTTGGGAGAGTGGCGTTTGAAGCTTAGATTCAAAGTCACTCTTGTATAATGTACAGTATCGTATGCTTGTGCTCTCTATGTGAATGCATGTGTATGATTGTACCATCAGCGCTGCATTCATTAACGTTTGATATTGAATAAAGTTAAATTTTTTAATTAACTGTACAAAATATAATTACTGACAGACAATATTGAATTATTTATAATTGAATTTATATACATGAATATGCTGTGAATGATTTTATTAATGATAATACATTTATTGTTGGATAATAGAATTATATATTAAATATTATTGATGATGATGTGTTTAGGGTGGTTGTTGGCATTGAAAAGATTTATAAAAAAATTAAATGAGATAGAAAAAAAAAACAAGTTCACTGTGATTTACATATTTATATGTAATATAATAAAAAAAAAAAATAAAATTGATACGGTAAATAAAACTTGTGAAACATTTTAACTTGTCATTTTGACATTATTGTAACTGGTGTTATCGGTGGAACCGCAAGAGAGTGGGTGAGGGGTTTTTAGTGGGGTGAGGAATGAAATAGAAAGAAAGAGAGTGGTGTGAGGAATCGATGGAAAGAGCTTTCTCCACACGGTTTACTCACCAGGTCTCGTGACAATTTATCGTTTGAATGCTTCAAAGTTCAATGTGAAAAATGCCAACAATCACATCAGCAATATTTTCAACATAGTGGAATTTTCACAAGTGAAAAAAAAAAATTAAACGACAATAGATAATCGATAATTAATTAAAAAAAATTCGTGTTACAATTTTTTTTTTTTTTGTTGGGATGTTTTGTTAGTTACCAAACAATTTGATGGAATAATCGAAGGGTTGCGTGTCGCTGGGGGGGTTTGTGCAAGTGTCGTAATTCGATGAATATTTGTAATCTAAAAAAATAGTGTACAAAAGTTTAATTAACTTCAATCATAAAATAATAATATATAGATAAACATTTATGTATATTATATTTCAATATTGTACAAAATTATTCACGAACAAAAATTCATTCAGAAAAAAATTGAACGCATTTTTGTTCTCACCATTTTCACTACACCTTTTCTCGTTCATTGTTTATTTTTTTTTTTTTTTCTTTTCATCTCGTTGGTTTGTTTGGTGCAAAAGCAATTTTTAATAGATTGACAACTGGTGCCTCAAGGGCAATTGAAATGCAGAATGACAGCAGATACGATGCAACTAAATTACCAAAGTAGACAATTAACTGAAAAAGAAATGAGAAAAAAATAAAAATACAAATAAATAATAAAAATATAATTGTTCTTTTTTTTTTGTATATTTACCACCATGCCATTGTGTAAATGCAGTGGTCCATCCATTTGTGTACTTGTAATCATCATTATTATTGGATGAACAAGATATGCGCAATAAGTGAGTCTTGATAATGGATAAAGAAGTTTTAATGAGAGTAAACTGTTAATAATTTTGGCTGAACCAGTGCAACATTGTATAACAATGAATGAAACAGCAATTGCCCATGCAGTATGTCCCAATGATGCATATATTGAACTAACTGCAATTGTTAAATCACCAGGATACAAACCATAAACAACTGATAACATTATACAGCTGGAAATAATCCATCCGATTATTTTAAACCACTGAAAAGAGGATTAAAAATAAGCTTGAAACTGTTCAATTTTAATTGCTCACTACTAATTCATTTGTGCTCTACTTTATCACTAATATATCTACTAACTTTGGGACTGTGCATTATGCAATTTGTTTTAAACAACCACCATCCAGTTATTGTTCCAATAAAATATGGTCCTGCTCTCAGCCACGGTTTGTCATACAATTCATCAAACAATGCAAATGGCTCTTGAATCCTGAATACCAAAAAATAAAACAAACATTTTTTACTTCCAATAGTGAAACAAAAAAAAAAAAAAAAAGAACAGATAATATAAATATATAGATAAATTACCTGGCAATGTAGTCGTTGCTGTAAGCAATTGAAAATGTTGTAAACCACGATGATACAATAATAATTGAAACAGCTATTACAACTGCTTTAAAATATTTAACAGACATTAGCAGCAATAATATTCCAAGTACATAAAATTGCGTATCATTTGCCATATACCAGCTCCACATCATGCACTAAATAAACAAATAAAAAGTATTATTAATTAAACTCTATATAATTTTTGTTTTCTCTATGTAAAAGTTGAAAGCAACAATCTCCTTACACAATTGCGTATTCATTTCATTTAATTTATTTAAATCTATTTCTTTTTACACCATTTTTATTCACAACCAGTTGTCCTTCAAATATATATATTCAGATCTACATTTGTGATAAGTAAAGTCATTTCTCTAATAGAAGTCACATGTGACATACGGCAATATTCTCTGCGACGCATCGCCACGATAGAATTAATTATTGGAAATCAATTGGAACGCGGTCAACTCTGTGGTAAGCTCGAAAGTGTGACGACACGTCTTCCACTTTATCTATCTATATAAATATATATATGTATATGTGGGTGTGTTAGTTGTGGATGTACATGAGCTGAGTACATGAACGAGGAAAAGAAGAGAAAAAAGAATAGATAAGAAGATTACAGCGATGAACAATCAGTAACAATTGTTAGAGTTGGATTAATTTAAAAGTACGTTTTAGTTTCATTTTTGTTTTTTTTTTGCAATTACTTATTAAATTTTATTTTATTACTATCTTACCATCTCTGATCTTGGATATAGTGAGTTGATATACAGTGCATTACGCCACCAGAATTTTTCGCAAGTCAAATGATCAATTATTACTGGTGAAAAAACTGTTCTCGCTTGTGCCTGCTTGATTGCCACTTCATTCATTCCAAGCGCAAATAAATAAGCTGGCGTTAATCTTTTTATCATCGTGGGTGGAAAAAAAAATGTATACGAGAACATAAAAAATAAAAGAATAATAATATATCAATTGAGTTTATATAATAATTAATAGTATTCATAACAGATATAATCAATTAATTATTTTATTCACCTAACAAATCTGTAGAGAATCATTATTAAAAATTTATTTCCACTTGTTCGGAAAAAATTCTCTTTGTCATTTTTATTCGTTCCCATTGAACGATAGAACAATATCGTAACTAGTAGTCCACTGGAATAAATAATGTATTAGAAAAATATTAAATAACATAAGAAATAGATATAGTAATTTAATTTACCTGATGAAAAAAAATGTGTCAACAGAAAATGTGGCATTGCTTATTGTCTGGAACATAAAATTCCTCTCGGTCACTGTTCGCAGGGTCTTGTTTTCTGTAAAAAAATTGAGAAAGCAAAAGGTTATTTGTGGATATTGGTCAATGTGAAAGTTTCACGCTTCCGATAAATTTATATGCAAATAAAACCAGCGAAAAAAAAAAAAAATAAAAACCCTCAAAAAAATATTGCATGGGTTATTCTGAGAAAAATTTGCATTCGTTCCTGGTCACGTCGTCCAATTGTCTTCCATGTTTTTTATCATCATTTCATAAAAAAAAAAACAGGTGAGGAGTAGATATCAATTTTATTTCAGGCATGAAATAATTCACACATAACGTAATTGAATAAAAATTCACTCCCTATTATAATATTATACCATCACCAAACCAAATAGAGATTATATTATTTATAATTATTACCTGCAATAGAGAATACTTGTAGATAGGTGTGTACCAGTACAACCCAACCGAGTGACAGTACACGTAATCCATGTAAACATGTTAAACTGTCGCGTGCCGCTGGCTCAGTGCTGATAATCTTCGAACCATTAACAATTGGACTAAATGCCAATAACAATTTTATCCAAAAGCCTAAAAAATAAAAAGCAAACAAACAACAACAGTAATAACAACTCCTTAACATAATTAATGATGAAAATGCATAAAATAATTCAATTTAACCTTGCTCTGATCTTTGTTTATTCGTCATGGTATCATTGACATGTTGAACAGCTCCATTTTCAATTTTCTCAATCAATTCTTTATTATTATCCTGCATCATTGCCAATCTCTGTTGATTTTCAGTGACAAAATTTTTATCAATAAAAATACTACCACGTTCATTATTATTTAAAACATTTGACGTTGTTTCAATACTATCATCAATATCTAATTGTTTATAGTCATAAATCGTTGCTATCAACATTAACAACACAATAATACCACCAACAGTTCTGGAAGCATGGAAAAAAAATTTTTATTGTATTAATTAATTCAATCATTCAAACAATAAAGTTTCATTCATGTGTAAATAAATTTGCAATTAATTTCTTCCCTTCTTTTCATTTCATTTATTCATTATTATTATTTTTTTTTCTTCACCCACACTCATCTTTTGTTCCCAATTTATTAATTGGAATTCTTACACCAAAAATAAATGAACTATTTATCGATGTGGAATATATTCTCTCATGGCAAACAATAATTTGCCCCCGGGATAAATTTAACCGCAAAATTCTGATTCAACTACTTGGCAATGTGAATTCGTTTTGTCGATATTCAAAGTGGTATATATGATTACTACCACATAGGCAAAACGTTTATATACAGTATTGTAAGTATGTACGTATATATATATATATGTGTTTTATAGCATAAGCGATTATATCAGAATCGAATCCAATCACAATCAAATATGAATTGTGAACGAATAATTAAATAATTTTATATATAAATTCATTTGTGAGAAAACCAGGAGTAATAAAAAAAAATTACTACGTCCTTTATATTTATTTTCGTCGTGTACACGAGTAAATATTAATGAATTATTTACTGCACACTTCGCTCTCGCAATTTTCCACCGTGCATCAATAATTTAATAAACATAAATAAAAATATGTTCACGAAAGTGAAGACAGTAATTAAATCTGTCGAGCACTATGTCAAAATTTTACACCCTTAACTTTGTCAAATAATTTTATCGTAAATTCGATTGAACAATTTTACAAAATTAATTCAAATGAACAAGTTGATACAAAATTTGAAATTTGTTACTAATCTATTAAATATTATCACAAAGTTTACTCGACCTCAGCTTCCACCTCACCTCCACTGTTTGTTCACTTGCATATATATATATATATATATATATATATATATATATATATATATATATATATATATATATAAATACGTCGTAGGAATTTACTCGCAATAGAGTTCAACGGCGACTTTCACACGAGTATGCGTCAAGTGTGTTTAATGCTTTCTACCGTGTTGTTACACAACGTATGTCAACAGATATATACTTATACACGTACACACATACATATATATTTAACATAATTCAAGTTTCATTAGTAGCAGAAGACCGCAATGTGCAGAAATATTTCACAATTCAAGAAATGTATAAACGACATAACGAAAAAAAAAAATATATATGAGCAGGAGAAAATTTTTTTATTTCTCTTTCATTACTAATTTCCATTATCATTTTTTTTCTCATGGTGAAATTAATTTTTTTTCTGGTTCAACTTTATGTGGGATACGCAAATACATTTATTTATGTCTTTGTTGGTACTTGTATGTTGACATTTATAATAAAGAGTGAATTGTTTATTGCTGAAAATTAATCTTGGTTGTCCTAGATTCTCACAATATACGAAAGAGATACGTTTACATTTAATTTTCTTTCTCTTTAATTCTTTATTTATTCATTCGTTAATTTCTCCCCTTTCTTTCTCCATCTCTCTTTTCTTCATTTATTTATTTATATATATATATATTTATTTTTATTATTATTGCGGTTTATAATTTTGTACAAACGCCACCAGTAGAATAAACTAATTGCTAAACTATTATTAATATTACTTACCCAAGAATGTACAATGTAGGATCATTCCAAACAGAATAATCACTTGATGGCACTGGTTTAACTGTAACAATTGTTATTTTTGGGCCAACTGAATTGTGTGTTAAATTACCCTCAATTTCAACACGATCAGCAATTGCTCTCAACATTGAAGTAATTGACAAACGATTGCACGTACCTGGCAAACATAGACCCAAAAATATTTGTCGAGTCTACAACAGAGAAAACAAAATTATTCATAAATTAAAATTGAACTGAAAAAAAAAAAAAAAAATAATTAATTTACCATTTTTCACCCTCCCCTCTTTTATATATTCATTCATAAATATTTTTTTTTTAATTTTTTTAATCTTTTTCCCATAATTAAAACACTCACTGACGGTTCAATGTCACTGGGAAATGTTAATCCCATTCTGGCAACGTGAAATTTAATTGAATAAATTGGTAAATCAACACCAATTATTCCACGATCAATTGCATTTTCATTTGTTCCATTGAGCTCTTTACATAATGCACTTGAACCCAGCCAAAATCCATTTCCAAAGTGAAATTGCGAGCTGTAACGTCCACTTGCATCTGACACTGTATAAAATAAATAATAATCATAAATATAACATACAAAATTTTAATTACTAAATGATTATAAATATATTGAAAAAATATTTCTCACTTTGTATAAATTTAATGAGAGGTTATTGTCAAGGACATTTGTACAGTAAAATAAATATATATGTATACATTGTGGGGGTGTTTTGATATATGTAAATGCTTCAATAAACATTGTTTTAAGAGAGTATATGCAATTTACGTATATTTATGGGGTTCATTACCATGTTATATAATTATTTATAAAGAAGTAGAAGTATATAATCGTACAAATGCTCAGACGAACTAGAAAGTGAGCGTGTGCATGCACAGACTGGCACAGGTTCAATTGCAATCGAATGCGAAATTATATTCAACATTTAAACAAACGTATACACACACACACACACACACACACGCATAAATACATTAATAATATTTTCTTTTGTTACGAAAAAGTTGTTAACTGATTAATTTAAAAAAACAAAAAAAAAAAAGTATTCAAGTATATATTTTTTTTATCAAACTCACTGTGTATATTGCAAACAATTTGTCAATGATTAATAATATCTATTTATAATCATTGGCAAATATTTGTGTGTTAAATTGTTTAATTAAAAAAAAAAAATTAAATAAATAAATACTAATGATATTAACGAATAATGCAATAAAAAATAATAATGAACTCTCTCTTTTATATATGAAATAGTATTGGTGAAATAATATTCAATACTCGTGAATTCTCGTCTTGTATTGGAAAGTTTTTTTTTTCCTCCCCCCCACCCCTCTCATGTGTTACTTTACATTTATTTATTATTATTGCTATCGTTATTGGGTATTATTAATTATTTATTGTAATTATCACACGCGTATAGTGCAATCGTTGCATAATAGATATGATTTTTTTATTTTTTTTTTTTTTCCAAATAATTATGAACAGTAATTTGTTCATATATACACACATGAAATAATTTTTTTTTTTTGCCATACAATAATGTGCTGGTGCATTTGTATGCATTTATTTATGCCGTTTATATGCAATGAACTTTCGTAATCGGTGAAGCGTAGAAAAAAAAAAAAAAAAAAGATATATAAATAGGATATAGGAGAGAGGGAGAGGGGAGGAAAAAAGAAAAAATTTATTGGCAATGTCTAATACATTTGTATGGATGAATTTCGTCACATTATTGCACTATTGCGTGTTCTAAATATGCATTTAAATATAGTGAAAAACAATTTATTCTTTTTTTTTATTACTTTTTTCATTCTCCTTTACTTATTAATTATCTATTGGCAAATATTGTTGCTTTATATATTTTTTTTTATTTGTACCTGTTTCTTTTTTTTTTCTTTTTTCTTATTGAATTAATTTTTTGTTCACTCACTTTTTGCAGCCCACAATTTTCCATCTCTGAGTGCTGTTAAAAATAATTCCATATCAGTTTTACAATTGTTTGATAATTTTCCTGGCACTCTAATCCATCTCAATGGATCATATAAATCAATCAGCCATTGCACACTGTTGGCAGTTATTTCAAGTTTTTCCGTCATAAAATCGACATCAAAATCGCGTGGTGAATTATCAAGATTACCTGCACTCTTTAAATAATTTTTCCAATCAAGTTCTGGATTATTTTTACTGAATGATACAAAACGTTGTTCATTATTGTTATCAATTTCAAATTTAAAATTCAATCTCTCATCATTTATATTTGTATTATTAATTGTATCAGTTGTTGATGATGTTGTTGACAATGATAATTTTTTTATTTTACTCAATCGCAAAATATTCGATTCATTTTTTGATTGTGAATTATTTATTTTTGAACAAATAATTAATAATATCACAAATAAATTTACTTTAACAGAATGCATTTTTTTTTTATATATTATACTATCACTCATATATATATATATATATATATATATACACGAAGACACTAATTAAACACTTACACTCTGTAACACTACGTGGGGGAAAAAAGAATGAATGAATTTATTCTTCACAATAAAAATTTACTGACCCAAAGTCGAAAATTTTCAGTATTAATTATTTCACACATTTTATTTTCGTTTCTATTATTTTTTTTTTGTTTCAATAGAACTATTCACGATAGAGCAGTTTATTTTGTTCTATCGCTTTAAAATGTCTCGAGTATATAAACACACGAGTGCACGCTCATTCACGCACTGAATGAAGCGAATCGACGTTGTTGTGTATATTAGACACCTCAAATTCCCTTTCTCCAATGTTGTTTTTGCATTTCCCTCTACGTTGCAAGACAACTTGACACAAAAAAAAAACAAATAAAAAAAGAATGCCAAACAAATACGATAGAACTGCGTGAACATAATAGAATGACTAATACACAAAATAAATAGAGAGAAAAAAAAAAGATAATCTCTACCAATTATTGAGCAGACGAATTTTTTTTTTGTTTACTTCTCACGTTCATTAAAATTCCAATTGAAACACTTTTTTTTTTCCCCTATTTTCATAATGGGTTGTAATTAAAAAAAAAAGAAACAAAAACCATCACATTCAATAACCGAAAAGTCGTGACAATAAAATAAAAAATAATTCAATAATTAAATTATTTATGAAATATATATATAGATATATATTTTTTTTTTTCCATTTCATCTGGAAATATATGATCGATGACCTAGTTTATTTATTAAACTCATTCTCCTCTTTGCCCTCCTCTGAATATATATTTCTTTTTCATTATTTTATTATTTAGTTATTCGTTTTATTTTTTTTTTCCCCCAGTCACCCCTTGTTCTTTTTTTTTTTCTTCGCTATTTTTCCTTATATATATATTCAATTTATCGTTAAAAGTGATATTGAGAAGGAGAGGGACGCACAAACATTGGTAAAGGTATATTAAACATATATACATATACACATTGAGACACACTGTATAGGGCGGATATTGGACACGCTCGCGTTGACGTGGTTGTCTCCATAAAAGGGAATTGAAATGAGAGGAGAGGATAAAAAAAATATGGAAATAAAAATGAAAGAAAAATAAATAAATACAAATATATAGATATATATATATATATATATATAATGACAGTTTTTTTAAATGGTTTCCGCTTCTTCACAGATTTCATACAAATATGTGTATATGAATACAAATATTTTATTTAATTGGGAAAAAAAAATGCAAAAAAAAGTTTCTTTTATAACATATATGTTTTTTTTTTTTTTGGATATGAATAATCGATTATTAATTCTCTCTGTGTTTATATTTAAACAGTTGATATTGGTCTGATTGAAATTTTTATAATATTATGTAACACAGTATGAAATAGCTTTCTATACGTGGCAATATATATTTTGCACACGTCAGTGGGATATATATGGATGAAAAACCGGTTGTAGCTCACGACACTCTCTCGTCTCGCCCAATTTTTTTTTTTTTCCTTCTCTCTACCTTGTTGTCTCCTGTTCGTATACATATATGAATATATATATGTATATCCGGAAGCAGGACGTTGTCTAATTTATGAGTTCTATAAACTATTTAGTCAAATTTTTCATGGAAGAATATTTGAGTGATAATTCGCAAGAAAAAAAAAAAAAAAGGAATTTTCTTCCATTTTATTACAAGATAAAGAATTAAATTCTCAATAAGGTCAGCAACAGCTGATGAAATTAATACTCCCCTTTCTCTGTCCAATAAAAAATTAAAGTAAAACACTTGATCAACAATCGAGGAGAATAAATATAATAAATATAGAACAATGTCTCAAATTTATTTTTCATCAATTATAAAATCATCATTCTTGATTAAATAGTTAATAAAATTTTTTCCCCATGTCAAAATAATGCAATTGCATTGCACTATTCCATTACAAACACATAGATAGCCGTATCCAATATGTGAATGTATATCACGTTTCCTTTATAATCGTTGTCATGCTCATGCACGTAATAATAATGATGTATAATGTTGCTATAAACGCAGTGGTATGTGCCGAGTGCCATTTAATCACGGAAGGGAAAGTTTGATATCGGCATTGAAGTATTTTCCTCAATTATCTATATATATATTGCTTAATAAAATATCCAGATATGTGTATAAATATGTAGTGAGTATAAATGATATTTCTTCACTCATAATTTATTATTTTACCGCTCGTTTCATATACAATGAATGAATGAGTGAATGAATGCGTGGGTGTTTCATCAACCGAGATGCTGTGAAATAATAAAGTGTTATAGAAGACTATCTACTATACCGACTGCAAATAAAATTGATATCAATTTTATTGGCAGTCGGTGAATGCAATATTTCAATCGTTTTTTATCGTATATTATTATCTTGCAATGGGAAATATGCCATTGCACGGTAATGCATTAAATAATTTATAATTGCTATTGTTTTCCCAGGTTATATTTTTGTTGTGAAAATGAGTCTGAGTCAGGATGGCCGAGCGGTCTAAGGCGCTGCGTTCAGGTCGCAGTCCACTTCTGTGGGCGTGGGTTCGAATCCCACTTCTGACAGTTACTTTTTGCTCTGTACAATATATATTGATTATGTATTTGATAATATTGACATTTTAATCTTATTTATATATTTTATCATACTTTTCTGTCATTCACACGCTAATGAAATAAATTAAACTAAACAGATATTTGAAAAAAAAAAATATAATATAACGATGATTATAACGTGAATTGTATTCTACATAATCTCTTAATATACCATGTACTTTGCATAGGTAGTTTAAGTGATTATACATTTATGACTAACGTTCTAAATAGCGCTAAGAGCTTCTCTCTACTCGCATTCACCATGAACTATATGGGCACCATCTGCCATACGGCGCCTAGCGGTTTTATATTATACACATATACTAAAAAGAATTTTGAACGATGGTAAAAGAGACTCTATTTTGCGCTTCTCGCGTTGAATAATCGCGTGCTGTTGTCATATTCAGATGTATATGTATTCCATTACTTGCATCACTGTACAATACTCATCTCCATGAGACCTACATAATGCACATAACTGCACAGCACGCGATGAAAATGAACAACCTATTTTTTTTTTTTCCACCACTTCTATAATCATATTAACTAACATAAACAACATACAATATGGACCGCAATCTTCAAGTAGTAATTTTTCGATTAGTAATAATGACATGTTGATGCAGAAAATAATGAGGGCAAGCTGGAGAAATTACTCATCAAAGTAATGTGTGTAATTTAGATTTGTTACAATTAATTATTTATTGTTCAAGATTTTATTGTGAAGGTGGAGGACAAAAAAAATTTATTTGCTATGAATTTTTGTATGAAAATGTGGGCGATAAATTATCAGTACTAAATTAAAAGAAACAGTTAATGACTCCTACATATCTACAAACATTTAAAGTGAAGATCACTCGTCAGGAACATATTTTTTTTTTTTTTTATTCACTGATGTAATTTACCTGACAACAAATTTGTATAAAAATTGAGTACAAAGAAAAAAGAAGAAAATAAAGAAGACGAAGAACGAGAAGAATAAGAGTACGAATATATTTTTGAACTGAAGAGAAATGACGTGTGAGACTATTTTAAAAATGCTCAGGTATACTTAACTGTTTATACATAAACTCACGTGTATAACAGTAGGCCAAATATTACTCTTAAATGACTTCACACGAGTGGTGAACTCATTGAATGGTAGAAGAGTATAATGAATTCATGAAAAAAGAAAAAAAAAAAAAGAGGAATAAATAAATAAATAAATAATGTGGATAGTGAGAAGAAAAAAAAAAATTACATTAACTGATTTATTGCAGTGATAGCACATTTATCACAATCAAATTTTAATTCTATTATCAAAAAATTGGTTGAAGTATATTTTAAGACAACTTGCATGAATATTTCTTTCAACTGTCGCAACAATAATACATTATTGTTATATAATAAAAAATATTAATGTAATATTAAATATGGATCTGATGCATTTTACACTTGCACAAATGTGTGAAGTAATTAAATGAAATTTTTTGTTCATATGTCGAGCGTTAAATTTTTGTCATGAGAAATTTATTCTATGCAACGTGATGTGAACCCTTGAGAGAGAGTTTTAAATAAATATATATATATATAATAATTCAATATATATGTATGTATATATGTGAAAGCATGTTTCACCGTATATATATATACAGTATTGTAGGCGTAAGTGTTTCGGTTATGCGCGCGACCGTGAGTTTACTGTTATGTCAGAACAACCACCACACTGCATAATACCCATAATAACATAATAAATCATTTTTCATTTTCTCTCATCGCATAATTTAAGGATATATAGATAAGTTCAAATTATCACAATCAATTTGTCGTTAAGATGAAGACGTTTAGAAAATAGAAATAAATATTACAGTCGTAAAATAAATGGTAAAATTGTTTTGACTTGAGAATTTATGTCGATCTCATTTACAATAACAGTTAAACAACCGAAAAAAAAAAAATAAAAAAAATATATATATATATATATATATATATATATGGATGAATATATACGAATATATATTTATAGTCCGATTCTTTTAATACCACACAGTTGAAAAATACTAATTATTACGGGATTCATCGTTCCGCATTGTAATCGAGGACTCTCTCAAAATATCTCTTAAAAAAAAAAAAAAAAACCGGAAAAAATTATGGTTCCTAAAGCGAAGAGATGAGTCGTATACAAATACGTACACATTAAATATATAATACAAAATATATATGCATTACAATCCCGGAAATGGTGTCTTAAATTCACGTATCAGTCATTTCCCTCAATTTAAAAAATCCACCGTTATATAGTTCTTTAAATAAAACTCAAAAAACATAAGGCAGAAAAAAAAAATATATAAATAAATAACAATAAATAGCAAATATTAATAAAGAAAATGAATCTGTTCATGATCAATTGCTTACACCCTTCATAATTTTTTTTCTTCATGCTCAAATGAATATTTTCCACTCGTTTATCAATTCCACAACAACAAAATATCCACGTCATAAATATTTTTCTTCTTTATTTCTATTTTCTCATAATTCCCATATATAAATACCTACAATTCTTCCTTCTTTCATCATCAAACCAATTCAACTTGCGTTTAAGTACCTCTTAAATAACAATAATAAATAATATCTCCAACACACAAACACAGACACCATAATGAGAAAACCGGAAGTCTATTACAAATGGCATAAAAAAAAAAGAATAAGATGCAATAATAAATATGAAAAAAAAAAAAAAAACAGGTCAGTAGCACTGACTGTTATAATTGCTCGTTCGCAATGTGAATGACGATTTCATTAATACCAATACATAAATCCATAGCTGTATATCTGTATATAAATACACGATGCAATACATAAACGATTGAATTATAAAACCACCAGTAGCAGTAACAGCAGCAAAATATCTACACAGTGATAATAGATCCAGTATATAAAGATGGCGGAACCGTTCCACAGAATGACTTTCAGATGAATTTATCTCTCTGCACGTCTTTTATACCTGTTCTTCCTTTTGTTTTTTTTTTTCACTCCACAAAATGCCCGGAAGTTAATAATTTGACCTCGATTCAAACAGTTGACACAGTCCGATTGCTCAAAAACACAGTTAAATTCAACGTTTCGATTTATCCCCATCAAAACAAATTTATTTCTCATTCATCCACAACTGTACACACCACACTGCGTAATATATTTTGCTTTTACATACACAGAGGTGATGAAGAGAAAAATATAAATAGATAGATGAAGAGTGAAGGAGCGAAGAAAAAAAAAAAAAGAAAAAGCAATGTGTATATGACAAAAGAACAAAATTATTTCAAGTCATTCTCGAAGTTGTAGAGCACTCAAGTTGAACATACATTGCGTCAGAAGTTAACGGTTTACAGAGGTCTCCTTGTCTCTGTCTCTCGTACTGTACGAAAAGACGTGTGCTAAACAGTGAGAGAGAAAAAAAAAAAAATAAAGTTATGGTAGGATATATGTGTATATATATTGTCTGTCTATGAATGTAAGAACGTTTTAAGGTCAAGTATTTCGTTTCCAACATAATTTACATCGTTTAAATATGTACTACTGTGAAAAAAAAAAATTAATAATAATAATAATAACACATAACTTTAAAATTGATGAATCTCTTTGTGAATTTTGAGATGGTTCACATTTTTATTATTACAACTATGAAGATTATGGTTAATTATATTTTGTGGATGTAATGTGGAGAAAAAAAAATTAATGTCTGATAATTTAATGTCAGACAATTTCATTGGATCTTATTAATTCATTCAATAATATACAGTGGCTCATTGTCACATATATTATTCTTCAACAATTAGTATACACATTTCTTGGAAAACAAAAGAAGAAATAAACTGTGAGCATCAATTTCATACACAAATTTAAACCTTTAATCTGCCATATTGAGAATGACTATTTTGTGACCAGATAATGGGACCTCATTAACCATAATGAAATTGTTTTCATGAAGTACATATATACATGCAATAATTTAACTATACAGCACATTGAATGTGCACGAGCATAAGCGTGCGTCCCATTGACACTCAATGTCACGTAATACATCCGACTCAACCTCTGTAATAAAAAAGAAGAAAAAAAGAAACAATGTGAATGCCATGGTCACAAATGGATAGTGCCTTTTCTCGCCACAGCGCCACTGCGTCAATGGTGTTGCGCAAATACAAATACACCACTACATAACTAAATGTATATACATAAAGAGAGAGAGTATATGGGGTCATCGTTTGTCATCGAAGGACACAATTGACAAGCACGCACGAGTGACTACATATATATAATTTTTTTTTTTTCTCTACCACATAACCAATCTCTCTTGGACCTAACCTCAATTTCAATATAATCTTTATGCACTTTGATGCGCGATGACAGCGGTTCAACGGTGACGAATTGAAACATCAACGGTTTTTATCGTCACACATTCTATACATACAAAATTTATTTGCTCTCAATACTTAGTTTTGTAACCCTGTTTCAACAAATATAATTGAATTTTATATTGACATAGGATGATCGCACGCACATTTGACAGGTATTACACTATAAATATAACCTACAACACACCATTATCTATCAAGATGTACGAGTATAATCAGAACTCCCTTCCCCCACCAAAAAATGAAGAAGAAGATTCTTCTGTTCAGTTTGTTGGTCACGTACTATAGCAAAACTCCATACGTATTGCATTATAGTGAACAGTTTCATGCACACAAGTGCAACGAAGGAGGAATAGAACCAGGCAAGAAAAAAAGAAGACGTCAAAGAAGAAAAATAAGAAAGTAAAGAAGAAGTGAAAGAGAAAAAGAGAATTTGTGAGAGGGAGAAAAGCAAGGGAGCAATCAGCTCCAGTTAAGGTTTCATAGACTCAGTTTATCTGCGTATGCAAATTCACATGCATCCGCTCACTCTTCATTTCCCCTCCGACCCTTTGTATATATATATATATATATATATATATAAATGGATATATGTGTATATACATCGACCTCACGTCTTCCTTTCACGTGTCTTTGGACGTCTTCAGATGTTGCCTTCTATTGCACATACGTAAGCCTATAACGACTGCACAAGTGCGTATATATGCATAGTTAAATTACTTTTATTTTTATCTATTTATTTATGTTGCTGTTGTTTTTGTTTCTGTTCTGTCGTTCTTTGCCTTGAGCTTCTTGTTACGTGCTAAACCTGTGTATCGCATGGAGTTTTATATTTATAATGAAGGGAAAAATCCAATCTTGTTATAACTCGCACTATCCAATCATACTTTATATATTTACTGTTTATATATGAATATAATATTTGTATGTAGATGTTTATATGATATGTTTAGAGAAATGTATGCGTTTGATAGTATAACTGTGAGCACAAATATTTCTTATCAAATAAAAAATTAACTCACAGCTGTATATATATTTATTTCATACGTATATTATTGTAACCAGTGGTAATTCAAAATGGCGTTTGTACTTCACGTTCTTCTTCTTCTTCTTCTTGTCCCTGTTTCCTTCTTTGTGCCTATAACCATCTAAGGTGCACATAGTCAGCTATATAACTATGATAATACTATAAAGCCTTTATTTCTCGTCTGGCTACTGAACTATGGTGTATATATTCTCTTTATATTTTATTTCTTCTCTTATATTATTCATCTTTTACGTGTACTGATGGACGTTCATACTAGCAATATCTCACTCATTCTCCACTTGTGTCTTTCACACATTTATTATTACACCGCAACGAATAACAAATTTTTGAAATAAAAATATTAACACATCTCTTTACCATTTAAAAAAATTTTTTTTTTTCGTTACTGAATATTTTTTATATGTATAATTACAGTTCAATAAACATATATGTTAGCTGTTTCTATATATGTTCGTATATCTAAGTTGATATATGTGTATTGGTATAGAGTTGTTATCGCATTGGGCTATCTTTACAATATGTATGCTGTCAATTATTTAGATTTACGATTCTTTATCCTTGCACTTGCACTCCTGCGCAGTCAAATAGAACGCTTATATTTTCCATCCTGTCGTTTCCTTTCCTCTCATTCGCATTATTTTTTTTTTTCGTCGTCTTTCAATTTCTTCTTTTTTGTTATTTCACACCCACAAATAATTTTATATAGTTAGTAATACAGGATATTTGATTTAGTGTTTTATTTATTAATTTAATGCAAGAAGTATAGCAATATTTTTTGTAAAATCTATTAGAAATTTTTTTTTTTAACATTCATTTGATTAGTTACACAATATATATATATATATAATAAAAATCGTCTACACGTAATAATGAGATACATGTGTATGTTTGTATATATAGATATTGTGGATATAGAGTTCGATGCTCTTGTAATGGCCGTGAGGCTCCATTACGTGCAATTCGTGTCGCGCACGAATACCATTATACATAAGAACACGCTTAACGTAGTCACGAGTCGAGACAAATGACACCATATATATATATATATATCTGTACACAATAAATATGAATCTGGAGGTGAGTGAAGAAACATTGAACAGAGAATATATTGGAGACAATTAGAAAAAATAAATTGAAGAATTGAAGAATTCGATGGGGGGAAATATAAAAAATTTTTAATTCACATTACTATTCGTCTCGCAATAAATAAATAAATTTTTCCTATAAATCTCAACAATATTTAACCCCATCAAATCAACAATTGCTCTATAATACACCGAACAATACAAACAAACGTAATTATTTATTTATCTATCTTCTTTTTTTTAATGCTAGAGAAAACATTGAAGAGGGACGAGAAAAAAAATTATTATTTTCTCCTCTCAATGTCAGAGGAAATGATCCAAGGAAGAGAAATAAAAACGAAAAAAAAAAGACGAAGAAGAAGAAGATAAGTCTGTTGTACAAAACGACGAAGCGAAGCGGATCTGGAATGGAGATAGAACATCATCCCGATAAATATACCGTGGAAGAGAAGGGTGGAGGGGGGTGGAGGTAGGGTAGCATGTCTTTTACGCGCGCGCGATCCTTTTCCTTCGCCTCTATTTCTTATACTTCATAATGTCTATTCTCTGTACAAAAAAAAAATTTTCTTTTCGTTTTTACTATTATTATTATTATTATTATGCTATTTTTTTTTTTTTTTCTTAGCTTTTCCCCCTTGCAACACTCGCGCCATCATAACAATATAATAAACCACAGCAATGCGCACGATGAGCTGTAATCAAACTTCCAATTCTGCAAACAAGACGAAAAAAAAAAAATTTACAAGAAAACAATTATTCGTTCTTGAAGGAAAGAGGAAAATGTCTGAATGATATTACTTGTATTTATTCTATTTTTTTTTTTTTTTTTCACCTTTACTTCGATGTTTCAATAATAATAATAAGTGTGGGAGAATTTATATTTATATTTTGGCAGTGAATAAAATGAAATAATAGTCTATGATTGAGAAATAAATTATTATCTCAACTCAACTAATTTTTCTGTGATCTCAAAAGTGAGATGAAAAAAAAATTGCTACGAGCATTAAAACACATAATTGTTTACAGGTCATCATTTTTTTTTTTCATTAATGTGTGTAAACGGTAACTTAATGCCAACTAAACACTATATAACACTTGAATAACTAACTAATGACAAATTATTCCACATCCACACATTCATATATATATTTATATACAGCAATGACTTGGATGTTATGTGCGAATGAGCCAGTGGCAACAAGTGTTAACAAAACGAGTGGCACAATGACGCAGTGAAAAATACATAAAGCATCACGTGTACATGGAAAACAACAAAACAGAACAAAACAAAAAAAAAAAAAAATACACAAAGAATCTTAATAAAAAAAATGTAGCGAATAATATTCTAACAAACATAAACGCTCCCTTGATGTCTATAACACTTCAACGACTCCATTCTTTGATACATATACTCTTGAATGTAATTTTCCTACTGGATTTATCACCTATAGCGGACGATGAACTCACAAGCGAGCACCAAGTTGTCCAGTCTTACAACTTTACCATACAGATGGTTATATATATGTATGTAGAAAAAGAGAAATATATATATATATAGAGTGAATAAGATGATAGCAAACTGAAGAGGGAGAAGAAGTTTATTATATGGCCTATGAGGATATAGAAATATATAGGAAGTGAATGCGGACATTACTCTTATTCGTTCATCTCTTTTATTGCATTCTCTAATTTTTTTTTTAATGCAATCTTCCCTAACTATTTTTGATTTTCTATTGGGTTACACCCAGTGGAAAATATTACAGTGTCAATTCATTGTTTGAATAGGGACACACGTTGTATTCCTCAAAGCCAATTTTTTATTCCCCCTTTTTTTTTCATTCAATTAAATATGAATGAATTTAGGTTATATTTATTCACTGTATTTTTTTGTTTGTTTATAGTATGTTTATCTCAGTGGATGAAATGTGATATAAAATAATTAGAGTATCCATAAAGTGATAATGTTTCGTTTGTTTCTTTATGAATAATTTCCGGTGTAAGATTGAATTTTTTTTTTGGGTTTTCCTATTTTTATTTATTTTTTTTCCTCTCTTCTTTATCTCGTTGATGATATTTAATTTAATATGTACACATGTATACACATTTTACAATGTTACTTGAACAAATGTGACATATGTAATAACGTTGTGTAATTAAAACGAAAAAAAAAAAAAATGTTCATTAAAGCTGTTTTTTTATCTGCTGATATTTAAGACTTGTACCACTGATGAAAAATTATTATTTAATGCTAATTCCACTCTCTCGTTGTAATTTTCTACTGTTTCTCTCTCTCTCTCTCTCTCTCACTCTGTAACTCTTCTCACTTAAATTACTTATATACAATACTAACAAACATACACACAGACACATTCATCGTCATAATTTGATGGGAAACAAGAGGCCACGATTTCCTGTGCCTCAATGCAAACACGCTCCCATATCCATACATGAATACATAATTTCTTTTTTCATTCTAACATAAATTGATAAATAAATTATATATATACAAAATTTGTTTGTTTTTTTTTTTTGCATTTTAGTATTAACACAAACGAATATAATTGTGAAGAAAAAAAATTGCTCAGACGCGAAAAAGATGAGGAAGAAAAATTCACAGTAAAAATAAAACGGAAAAATATGATGGTGAAACATGAAGAAAAAAAAAATAACAAACGGTATCGTCCGTGATTGCAATTAAAGCGCGATACGGAAGCAAAAATTCTGCTTTATACGTCGACGAGAGAGGACAGTGGTCACGCTTCATGCCAATTTAACTCGTATCCTTACACGCGTGCACGACAAAATCACGTTTGTCTCTATCTAAGTTAAATCAGAAATAAAATAAAAGACTAAAAGAGAATTATGGTTATTTATCAAAATTAAATTCTCTCCCCTTGACTCCACTGTATCTACAATAATGACAACTATTTACCCATAAAATAATTCTAATTGCCCATCACTCTATCCAAGAAATCATCCAACCAAATATTTAAATCCACCTCAACGATAAACATAATTTTCTCACTGCATATAATAAATGTCTTTAAACATTTATTGCATCGTAAAAATAGTCCACCCTACCAATTTCCAATTTTTTATACACCATATATACCATTATCAATATTATATTCATTATCATTATTATTATTATTATTTATAGTTATATGAAAGTCATCGAGGCACGAAGATCGATGTACCGAGACCAAATTCCATCGTCATCGTCATTCAAACGATAGTTTGCTCATGGTTGGTTGTCGTCGTATCTTCGCTCAACTAGTCTTACTATTCATGTTTTATTTTATGCCTGAAAGAACTCGCGCGCCACCCTAACAACATTCGACGTAGCATGCATGAACGGTGAACTTAAATTGGTTTTGTTATTTTGTTTCAGTATCAGCATCGTCCAGTGCAACATATCCACAGACATGTATGAACACATACATTTTTAAACACGTATATATTATATATACATATATATATGGAGTACATAGTTGCATGAAGTGAAGGGTACACATTTATATGCATGTGTATATATAGAAATCAAGTACTCACCACGTCCTCTTCTTCAACGACCAGTTTATTACGTTTTCAGCACAACTTTTATATAGAAAATATAAGCAGCTTCTGCTACCTTCACTCAAGGTCGATGCACTTGGTACACTTGTACATTCAACCTTGAACGACCTTGGGAACCTATAAAATATTCACCTTTTTAATAAAGTTATTCCAATATACGTATTTATATGTGTATCACTTGATGAAAGTGATAATTAAAGCGACGATTCTACATCCAACCCAATTTTTTTTCCAATCGACAACATAACCAAAAAAAAAAAAAAACTTATTGATTCCATTCCCAATATTCAATACCTGAATTACGAATTATAATCACCATAATGATTATAATTATCATTCATAATTAATTAATTATAAACACAAAATGACGATCATAAGAAAATGATCAAGTATTTTTCCTCTATTGAAAAATATAAAATGGCGGCTTATTAAAGGTTATAACATTCTCATAGATGAGTCGTACATATATATACCACTTATATTACAGGCCTCTCAGTTCCGCTATGCAATCAGACTTATTGATCTCAATTAAATGTTATTATAAAAACCTTTTCCGATATTAATATACATGTACATTAATAATAATAATGATGGTGCTGGAAAATACCGCGCCATGCTAAATGCGTATGGGTCGCAGGTTACTTAACTTACCGTTTACACTAATCTTTCCTTTCCCCACTCTCGAATTAAAAAAGGGAAATAATAAAAACTAAATGCATAAATTACGGAATCACAATTGTTCATTATTTTTACATGTATGGGATGCATTGAAAAAGAAAGAAACATGAATACGTTCGCACACGTATGTGAATGCATACAATCCACATATATATATGCGTGCGCGCGCGACTCGTTCTACCGAGCGTGTCCGAACTCGTTCCGTTGTGTTGCAAATGCGCGCCTTTTTCGCTGGACCGGTTGGCGACATCTACCGCTGCTCACTTCACCATAGTCACCATTACGATTATCACCCACCACTCTTTATATATGTTCATCGTCCCATACATTTCCTCATTCTTGGCTATGAACTTATAAAACATATTCATATCCTTATGAACATGTTTATCATTAGTGTTATTACTATATTTGTGCCGCCGCTTCATCCAACCAACGAATCTTCAGAAGATACTCAACAAGATACATCATTTAATTTCCCGGTAAGATTTTTATTATCATACGAAAATGCTTCACCAAAAAAAAAAAATGATTGATACGATAATTAGTCATTTTATAAATCTAATTTTCACCGTGAATATTATTAATTAAACTCGATCCTAATTTTTTAATGCTGCATACGTGATGCACACGAATTTATTGGATACGGGAATTCTAACTATATATCGAATGGGTTAAAGCTGGTTACGTGTACTATAAATAGCCACTCGTTCAACGACTTAGTCGCTACCTATCTCGATGTATCTCGCGTTTTACTTGTGCTCTTTTCCATCACCAAGTTACACGACCTTGAAATAAAATGCAACCCCAAGTTTCCAATGTGCAGATGAAAGCAGTGGGGACGAAGTGGAAGATGCACACAGTATTGCTGTTGAGGACGTTTTGTTACATAGCCTGTTATTACGTAGAAAATATTTATGAAGCCTCTATCAGCTTGTATAGCCACCAATATATATGAGTGTGTGTTAAGATAATTATGCATAGGACGGTGTTGCAATTCATCTTCAATGTGTATTTATATTTAATTAGAAAAAGAGACTATCATGTCAATCATTCGTTTATATAATAATATTCTTATTAGAATTTTCCAACAAGTAAAAACGTTCGAGTGAAATTCAATATTTAATTGGTTATCTTTAACAGAGTTTAATGACACACGATTTTTCCACAATTGATACGTTATTATACAGAGTGTAATGAGTATAACACTTCAAACAATTTGATATTACCGATACTCGATGACCTGATACATAGCCAAGGTTGATATTCCATATGCCAGAGGGAATTATTCGCCAATTATACAATTATATTAGTCTAACAAATTTAGCTTTCACGTGATCAATTATTTTGCTTAAAATAGTTTTCATTTTCATTACTATTTCCGAAGATGTTTCAATCATGAAGACGATAAATGATGTTACAATGCCAATTATTAACACGGTGAAAGCATAAGACAAATCTTCCAGTTTGCTGTAATAAATTCGTGATCTTCCTTTACTTGATTCTCGCATGCGGAAATTTGACTTGGAATCATCTAAATATTCCTTTAGATCAGCCTCGTTCAATTGCGGTACAATGAGATCAATTTGTTTCCTCAATGGCCCGTTCTCGCTGCACCAATGAGACGATATTTTATTAATATTTGGTTTAGATATGGTTGGTTGTTGCCCGGAACTATATTTCACCATCTTCCACAAAATTTTTTCACACATTCCTGAACGATCAACCCCTTTTTTAGGATTATCATGCGATTCTTGCTTTTCAAAAAGATTATTTTGATAGAGATTTGGTTCGTATGTATTGTACTGGTGCGCCATCAAGTTGTTTGAATCGTTGACACGATAACGTTGCGATTGTTTTAAGAATGATGATATTTTGGATTGAAAGACTATACTCAGTATCAAGACTAAATGGATAAGCCCATAGAAAAGATACTCCATTGCTTTTCTATGAGATCGAGGAGGCGGATTTCCATTCAACGAAGAAGGAGAACTATCGGATGAGCTCGATCTTGATCTCAATTTTCTGTAAAACAGCAGCACGAATCCAACTAGAGTCAATGAAACAATACGACGATTTCTTGATTTTAATGAGAGTCCGAAAGATGTATAATTGAATGGACAAATTTCAATCAAATTGAAAACCAGATCGTGTACCATCAGCAACACGTCATATGATTTGTTGATGACTTTCGATATGAAACCTGCCCCGTCTTCATTATCAAAATAGTCCGAATAATCATTGAGTATCGCTGTTATATTCACAACTGATAGAAGACGCTGTATAATATTCTCAAATGTAGCGGGAGAAATTCTGCCTTCTCTACGATTAAGAAAGGTTTCCATATTTTCAAACCAATTTGATTCAGTTTCACTACTCTCCGAAGTTTCAGCATTCTGTTTATTCCTGAATGTTACCTTGTTAAACATCAGACTTGCACAATTTTTCCGACCTATCAACAAAATATTATTGAATATTTATTAATTGAAAGAATAAATCTGAATAATGGTTAAGTACCTTCACGATATTTCCGCGCATACAGTGTCCAATTATCATTCGGTTTGTTGGAACCTCCAACTTCTTTCCATGGATGTGGTGCTTGATTTCTGTATGGATTATAAGTGTACAGCATTGTACCTCGCCCTTCCTCACGGCACAAAAACAATGCTGATGATAACTCAACTTCCCAACTGCGTTTCAAAATCTTCGATGCTGATTTACATCCACTTTCAAAATTCCCAATTATAAAAAACATTGAATCCTTATCCCACCATGGTGAAGCCCTCGCTTTCCGTATCATAGCATTGAATGATTTCACTGAAGACGGTGCAAATACATAAGTTGCGAGACGTGAATAATGCTGTTGGTAATTATTTATTACTAAATATTTGTCAATTAAAATCATCGGTGGTATTCCATCTTTCCACGGAGCCTCATGGAATATTTCATAGAGATCCGGTGTGGTGATTACAGGATTAAGATGGTCAGTAAAACATGACGTCAATAGTTTCATCTACCAAACAATACTTGACTATATTGGCAATTGATCCAATTAAAATGTCATCTCATAGTAATATAGAGAGGGTAACTCACCATTTTTCGTCTGATGTCCGGTGGATCCTCTGGTGGTTTTGCATCAATGCACAACCTCATTGAAATAAGTACGAGAACTATTTTCATGTATGCAGACCCCATGATTTTTTTATACGTTCTAAATTGAACACATCAGAGAGTTACATCCGAATGTTATGCTCGCAATCATTCAACTGACAAATGTAGAGCTGAGCATTACATAAATAGAATATTTTGTTGCCGTTTAAAAAATCGCCACGTAGTCATGGATATCATAAGCCACATCAGGTGTGATAATTTTTCATTTGTATCACCTGGTGTACGTATATAATTGTAAAGTGCACGTATAACACAGGCATGTTCGTGTTATTAGTGGTATTGATTTTGAAAACTTGTTTCACTCTACGAATAGATAGAAATGCATTGGAAATATGTACAGTTGTTTGGTGTATCGATTTAATAATCCAAGTGACTATCAACATATTCTAAAAATATGACAATGGTTCTAAAAATCAATAGAATTGGAAATGATGTTTGGAATTATTTTAAGCTGTGTTTATTTTATATTTTGTAATTTGGTGTTCTGACTTTTTATCAGCTACCCCAAATACACATTATATTTTTTATACTTACGTTCGTTCATTTGCCGCATATCATGCTCAGGAATATACCAAGATAATAGAGAATAGCGAGGGTTCTCCTACTCTAAGCTCAATTGTGCGCGAACCGACGAGAGAAGAGAGTCCTTGACCGACCCTGAACCCTCTTTTATAACAAGCCAATGAGAAAACCCTTCGCTTGGTGATTGGCCGTTGTGCAATGTGCGCGCGTTCACGCGCACCCGTCCACACTGATTATTATCAATTGGTTTTATTTCTTTCTTCTTCTTTTTATCTTTATAAATATTACCATTATTTTTTATTATTTTCCAGTACAACTCATCATTCATAATCCTGCATTTCATCGTAACCCAGTTGTTAAATAAACTATCTAGTTATTCTGAAAAAAGGAAAAAAAAAACATACGAATTAAAAACATGTTAACAATATGAGAATTAAATTCTTAAACATTAAAAAAAATCATAATTCATTATACACATTCGCTAAATGTTTGCAATAAAATATTGCACGATGAATTTTAGGTTAAAAACCTTAACTGCACTCTCCCTCCCCTTATTCTCCCTAACATAACCTCACATTTTTATTTTCATAATGCATCGTATACTTTTGCGAACGTGAGATAGGTTAACTCAAAATGATTTACGACGTAACGCTTGAAAAATATCTAATTGCTGGGTATATATAAAAACTATCTGTATTCTTCTTGAATGTTTTCGTTATTATTGTTGCTGATGTTGTTGTTGTTAACGCTAGATAAATGTTTAGAGGGCGCTCGAGAAGCAGATCGAAAACGACGTGGCAATTACGATGCTGAAAAGACAAAGGAGAAAAAAAAATGAATATGAGAATGAATGGCGAAACAACGGAAGAATGGACGGTGAAAAAGAAACCTGTGGAGCAGAAGAAGAAGAAGAAGAGGAAGATGCTAAAGAGAATAAAAATGAAGTAGAAGAATAGAAGGAAGTCCGAGAGGGGGATATTTTTATCGCTGGACTACATTGTGTGTTTGCATCAAGAGAATTAAATACAATGTAAGTATACATACAGTCTATTGTATATAAAATCAACTCACAAGAACCAAAACAAATAATAATAATATTTCTATAGTTTCCACCCTCGAGTAAAAATAAAGAAAAAATAATATAGAAGTACAGAATTCGCAATGAAAAACATAGTAAACATGATTAACATTGTTACATCTTGTGTTTGACAACCAATCACATCACTATTATTATTCAGAGCGAATGTGTACGTGTAGTATTGCTATTATTGTTTCAATTGCCGATTGGAACGTGAATGTAAAGGAGAAAAGCGAGATAAGAAGACGTTTGACGTTTGAAATGGTACATGTAAGACATTGACCATACTCTCATGTTCAAAGTCATGGCATTTTATCCCTTTAACCATATTCCAACCTAACCTAACTCTTTATATCTTCCTTCCATCTTTCTCTCTGATTGTCTTTGGATTGCCGACTACATTTGCCTTTATGTTTCAGGTCAACCAATTTTGCAGCGCTCGTGATCAACAGTATGGATATACATACTCTCCATCTATGTAAGTAGAAGAATATTGGATATTGCATTGAAGAAATGTATATAAGGTTCACTTATAGCCATAACCTAGAATTCGTAAATCGTGTTCTATCTGATATATAGGATAAGACTTATTGGAGAAAAAATTACCTCCATAACCGTAAAGCTAAATTTATCCAGTTTAATATCCATCTCGATATTATATCGTGGAAAATGTGGAGCACACCAAAATTTTATTGTTCAAAAGAGAATTGTTCAGTGTGTTCAATTTCACCTGCCCGCATAAAGATATCTACAAATCCCGTAAGGCCCTAATGAACATGAGAAAAAGAACACAACGAGTAGCTAAATTGTTCTTTTTTTCTTTTCATTTAAGATATATAAGGATGATTAATTCCATTTAGGGTGATAAGTTCGACGTGTTTTATCGTTGAGATTGTGAATATGATGTAATTTGTTTAAGTACCATGACACCATATTGCGTTGAATAACAATCATGCGCGGTAATAAGGTGTGTATACACATATATAAATATGTTCATACACAAGAAGAGATGATTATCGGCATATGAGTGTATGGATTATAACTTGTTTTATAGTCTGTACGACCTCGCAAGGTCATTCTCTGACAGTTGACTTTGCTATAAAAGATCATAAATAAATGGTAGAAACAAAAAGCGGAAAAAAAGGATGATGATGATGATAATAATAATAATAATAATAGAGAATATGATAGTCGAGACATTGGCCACAGGCACATGATCTCGTGCTTGTACACTCCAATGAATACAAGTAAAGTACTACCTACTGAAGACAATGATCACGATCATGATGATGATTGTGAGGAAGGAGAAAACAAGAAAATGAAGTTGGAAAAGAACAAAATGTGCGGATGGGAAAGAAGAAAAAAAAAAGAAGGTGAAGTAGTAGTAAAGGTGAAACTTGGAGAAAAATTCTGCCACTAATGATATATAAAACACCATAGCAATACTATTTTTGTATATACAATAACAATGCAAGAGACAATTTGTCTAGAAACAAGTTGCCTTCAATCCACCGGCGTTGATAGCACGACTGAAAACTGTATTATTATTATGCAAACACAAAATAAGAGGAATGGAAAAAGGAAGTGAAAAATTATGGTGGATTATGGATGGAGTTAAATGAATCCTTGAATATTCACGTTTGTGAGTGTCTTTAAAGTGATTGCATTAAAAAATATTTTACATCAATTGCTGATTACTATTTTGAATTAAAGATTGAATAGCACATTGATGAAATGACATCTCCAATCATTTTATTTTTTTAGCTAAAACACATTCATTTTTATCATGTCAAGAATCGAAATTCTCCAATGAGTACCTTTCATTCTTCTCATATAAATCACGCAACAGTTTTATTTCACACTTCCACCCCATGCAAACAGACATATCATACAATTATTACCTAAATCAAATATATAACAATGACACAGTACATTTTTTTCCCTCATATAGATAATAAATATTGTATAAATTCTCACAGTGCTCAAAGTTATTTCTTTGTTTGATGGCACCGCTTTTTTTTTTTTTGGAGATGGAATTTTCCCTCCTCCTCCCCACCCGCACGTGATCATGTGTTATTTATTTAAACATCTATATTTGTCAGTGATATAAAAACAACTTGATAAATAATTTCAACGTGCGCTATGTCAATTCACAAATAATATATCAAATGTTTTTGATTATCATCATATACAACTGATATAAATTATCAATGACCTTAATATAATTCTCTTTTTTTTTCTTTTTTTTATTCATTTACGCAATGAGTTTGTAGTTAAATATATATTTTTTATATACCGTCATCAACGGTCATTCATATATATACATATATATTTTTTATATATAAATTTATATATACATTTGGCTATATACATCCGATCGCATTCCATTCTTTAACGATTGTATCGTGGCTCCGTGTAACAGTTTCATGGTTCAACGATTTACCAAACGTTATTACACTGCAGGAATATAACGTTAACATCTACCTACTCAGCGTGCACTCTTCCACCTATATGGATATGTTACAGCATACGTATATACAATCGGAGTTATAACAGCTGGTCAAATAGATGTACATAGTATTTTTCTTTTTTTTTATTTAGAGTTGTAACAGGTGGTGAATCTGGAGATTTTTATATTGGGAAAAATTACTAGCTATACAATTGTCAGTATTAAAATTATATTGTCAATATTTTTTCATCTTCCAGTGACATTTATTTATTTTATTTCAATTTGGAATTATCATTTTCTATTCTACACAATTGTATATAAATAATATAAATATGCGGGAGAAATTTTACACAGTATTTTCACAGATGGAAAAGAGAAAATAAAAAGAAAAAAAAACAATTAAATGCCACTAAATTCTTAATTATTATTATCATACACGTACAGTGGTGTAAATGAAAAAAAATGTCATGGGTGAGTGGGGGGGAAACGGTTGAGGATAGAAAAAGTATATAGATATTATAGTGATGAAGAGTTTTGATGGGGGGATGAAGAGTAGTGGAAGAAACGCCGCGAATACCGCTACTCCGTTGTCCAATGCCAATCATTCCTCCATAAGAACCAACGAATCCCACCGCTTCTTTGGACTCCTTCTCACGTCCTGTTCTTTCTGTGAACACCTTCGGTTTATAAAGTCAACCAACGTAGTCGCGAAGAGTACAGAGCCGTTTCGACTGCCGAGACATTCAGGACGTTTCGTGGTTGAGGCCCTGGACACGGCTTTGAAATAAAAAATATATAAATAATTGATTAAATAGTGCTCGGGAGTGTGAACTGTTTATTATTTTAGTAAAATAATATTTTTATTAACACATTAAATATCATTTTCATATCGTTATTTTTACGTTAGTGAATTTTTGTGATTTATCTATTTAATTGTTTTCTATTTTGTTTTTTTTTTTTTTTCCTGTATTTTTCAATACGATTCGTGGAACTTTTTGGTGTTAATCTCATCAAGGTATGTGTGAATATTGTGAACCCAAACCAAAAAAGCCTGAGAGAATTAAAATTTAATTTCATATTTTTTTTATATAATTTCATTTTAATTTTACTCAATTTCACTTTATCATAATTACAATTATCATTTATTTTTTTATTCTTCTAGTTCTTTAATTTTACTTGACTATGCGTGCGAGTTATGAGAATATGATGAGTAGTGAGTTCAATGCCAGTTCATACAAGAAATATAGCAAATATTTATAATCATATATATGTGCAGAGCTGGTCTTTGTGTGTGGCCTTGTACCACCAACCACATCGACATCCTCCCTTCAAAATCGCGTGAATAAAATTGCACTCACTAAATATATAATTAAACAATTATAACCCAAACGCTCTGAGTCGTAACGTTAAAAAAAAAAAAAAAAAAAATGAAAGAGGAGAAGAAGAAAAAAATGAAATTAACTGGGAAAGAAAGAAAAAATTATTTTCACTCATAATCTTCGTGCAGAAAAAAAGCCTTATTAGCAATTTTAATTTATCTCTGTGTTATCTTACTTTTAGTTTTTACCTCACACAATCTCTTTCATCCTACCACACAATATACAATAATAATCTTTCTCTCTCCATATAAATTATTAATTATTTTTTCAAATTTATCTTCAAATTTTTTATTCACAAACAATTAAAAATAAATATGAAACAAATGAAATGGTTTCTCAATTCTCATATCAATATTAGTATTTGGCAAAATAAAAAATATTATTTTTATCCCAGTGTAAATGAGAAAAAAAAAATAGTAAAATAATTTTTAAAAATCTTTTAATAATTATTTTTTTTACTTCTCGTCTTTTGCTTTATTATTTATTTTTTTTTTTTACCTTTGCTCTCGATATGTTGGCGCGACCTGCCTCACAGTATCCGTCGCAGGCGCACTGTATACAGCAAAGAAGGATCTTGGTATTATAGGCGCCGGCTTGGGTCATTGACCCCCCCATCGAGTACCTCACTCGTTCTCTCGCCCTATAAGTTGGTTTCCCCTGCTTACTTCTCTTGCTTTACTCACAAGTAGAATTTTTTTTTTTTTTTTTTGCGTGCACATTCACGTTCGCATTCGTTCTACTCGCGTCGCCTTTGCACCGTGCTCTAGACCCTGACCGAGAGGGCGCCGTCGCCTTCACCACCACGACATTTAACAAATACCATTATGAACTCTTTATGTGTATATATATATATATATATATATGTGCGAAATTAAACTCACTCACACGCGCTTCCGTTCTCTAATCGTCGCACGAACGTCAGACTACTATGCATGCCATTCCAACTATTATTTATTTGTTAATATATAATAATTAATTAACCAACACCAAAAATTGAAAAAAAAAAATTTTATTATCTTTTTCCACGTGCTTGCAGAAAAAAAAAAATATAAAAAATAAAATGATACTATACACATATTCACACTACCCGCATTACTTTTGTTATTATTATTTTTTACATTACTCTTTTTTTTTCTTTTTTTTTTTTACAACTTAATTTTGGTAAATTCACGTTGACGTTACACAAAGAGATAAAAATTAATTTCCTTTCTTATCACACACACGGGGATAAATATATATATATATATAGTATGTAGCAATAAAAAAAATCAGTATCACTATTTTATTTTTTTTATTGCTCCATTATATTTTTAATTTTTCCATTATTTCATTTTATCGTGAATATTTTTTATTGCTTACGTTATGTTGTACGTGTGCAATAAATATAAACTACAGTATGCGGGACAGTGAGGGTAAATAATAATGTTGATGAGGTAAAAGGGATGAGGTAGAGAAAATAAGAGAGAAATAGTGAGAGGATCATGCATACGCGTTGGATATATTGATATATAAACAGTTATCCAATAATATTGTAAACTACCGTACGATAGAATGCTACACGACTACAAAATACTCCCACGGCATGTGTATATAGTATAGAGAAATATTTCAGTGATGAGATGAATTACCTGAGAGAATACTTGGAATTTTATATCATCAAAGTATTTTATTTTATTTCTTATTGCGCGTGATTGAGTAAAGTAAAAGCGCGTATTGATTGTGTAGATAATTAAATAACAATAAACAAATAATAATTCTCCAAATATACATTCATCTATTTTATTCTTTTATCATAATAAAATTATTATATTATTACAAATATCTATTGACATATTTGGGTTCATCAGATCACAGCTGGTTTATAAAATATATCTGACGTGCAAAAATAAAATACAAAACCAATATACATGTATATACAGTCAAGACAGTTCAGAAAAAAAAAAAAAAAAGGGAAACGAGACGACCGCGTGCGAGCAATGCCAAGGCAAGAGATAGTTTGTGGACCGCGCAACGGTAACTGGTGGCTCACAAGCATTGCGTCCAAACACCGTTACACTTATGATGCTGGAAGAGTAACAGAGAAATACATAACATATATATATAAACAGAATGAGATGAACCAAGAGAGAGAGAGAGAATTAAATATAATATATGCATTTAAAAAAATAACCTCAGCCAACACCAGAAAGATATTAAAAAATCTTTACCATTTTTTTTTTTGTTTGGTTGTAATATAAATATTAATTTATTACATTCTTCCTGCATGTGGATATTTTTTTTTTTTTTTATTATCGTATTTGTAACGATAATGATACGATGACGATGAATAAAGGTGATAAACGGTGTCATTAGATAATTTATATAAAGGCTGTGTGTTTGAAGTTATAATCTTACTGTCGTCCCCTTAAAAGTACAACATGCGGAAGAGTAGTATATAGAAGAGGGTATTGGTGAGACAGGCTATAACGTGTCTCGCGCCTTGGGCCACAAACCGTTAGATAGTATAGAAAATATAATAGTGCTTACACACTATGATGCTATCTGTGAGTTCACCATGATGTCATAATATTATAAACCCTGTAATAATTTTCTACTAATGAGTATATGGATGGATAGATGAAATAGTTGAATTTTCAATCATTGCATATATCATATTTATTTATCATTATAATAATAAAATTCTATGGTACATTGTGGTGGAATTTTTTTTATTTATTGTAGGTCAATTTTTTAAATTGAATTATCTGTGGGATAGTGATGATAAGTATATCTTTTATGTTTGATAATAAATCACTGTTCAGTATGAAAAATATTGTAATTTATATATATATATATATATATTATTTTACATTATTTATTTAAATATTTATATTTATTATTGCAATACAGATATTTATACTTATACTTCATGAATTTAATAATATTCGTAATGCAAACAAGTTCCTTGTCCTAATATATACAACATCACGGTTTATATATGCATATATTTTTTATTCACAATTTAATCTTTTTCTCGTTGATATATTCTTCAACTTGTGAGAAATACAACGGTTCAATGCGGTTAAAGCGCCTATAATATATATAAATTATGTGAATACATATACGAATATTTATGTGCAAGTATGGGTTCCGGTTTGGAAGAGTAAAGAGAAGAGTTATTCAAGACTCTGTTTTTTTTTTTCTCTACTTTTGTTCTCGCGACACCGTTACGCACGTACAAGTTTTACATTAATATATGTTACATTGAAATTCAAACAAAACAATAGAGAATTGGAAAAAAAAATTAATACCATCGTAAAAAATGTCGTTGAAATAATACTGTGAAAAAAAGAAATTGTAGAAAAAAAAAATTCTATACACTTGAAAAAAAAAAAAAAAAATAACTTATATTATTTAAATAAAAATTACAATAAATATAAAATTGCATTGAAATAATATATAGTATTATAAAACACGTCAGTACACAGATTTAAATCCCAACAAAAATAATTCCACTCAAAACTGTTTTTAATATTTTTTTCTATCCAACTTTATCTATACCACGAATCATTTTATTTGAATTATATACACGTATACATTTGTATATCTATGTATATATTTATATATAACAGGCTTAGTTTTACAAGTGTAATCATAAAGGTGTGCTTTAGCACGCGCGGAAAAATATCACGGTACTTAAACTCAATGTGAAAACATTTCTTTATTCTATTATATTATATATCTGATATGTATATACATATACAATTCTTACTATTTCTTTGCCTCTTTCTCTTTTATTTTACTTTATGCTATTGCAATTGGCCTTGAAAATTGCCTGTCACTCAACACATTAAATTCGCTATATAAATAACTACATACAATATGTCATACATACATACAGGCGAGTGAGAGAGAAAGAAAGAGGGAGGGAAAGTATTGTGAAAGAAAAAAAAAACAAAAAATGAAGCAAAAGAAATGAATAATGAGTAAATTAAATTAATGAATGTATTTATATCTTTGTTGTAATTTAATTAACAATATTGACATTAATTTTTTTGTAACTATACAGGATAAAAATGAAAGTAATAAACTACAAATGACTGTTTACAGATAAAAAAACAAATTAAATTCTCTACTACAAAATTACTCAGTACAATGACACGACACTTATAACTACCATTAATAAATCCATATTTTTTTTTCTTCATCTCTATATCATCCTGTAATTTTCATGGCCTTGTGCACAGGCAGATCATGTCCTTGAATTATACTCGCAGATCTCCTCCCCCTTTTTGTTTTTTTCCTCACCGCCACTATCCATCAACTGTTTCTTATTTGCATCTAAAAGGAAAACAAAAAAATAGATAAATAAATAAAAACAGAAGAATAGTAAAAGAATAAAATAAAAATATTTATACATAGATGCACTGTGGAGTAGAGTTGTTTTCCCCTACCTTCTCACTTGGTGGCTCTTCTTCTTCTCCTACCTTCACATTTATTTTTTTTTTATTTTTTTACTCTTTTTTTTTTCACTTGGCAATTCTTGAGATCAACTACATAGGAAGGAAAGTCAAGGGCTTGGGGTCATTGCACTAGGGACTCTTCTACATGTATATACTTACTTACCAAGTCTACGACCATTATCATATTTCTTCCTTCTGCTTCAACCTCCACCTTCAACTAATCCCTTCTTATTTTCTCCACCTACCTCTGCCTCCTTCAACAACCCATTCTATATATACCATCCGCCATTTCGTGTATGTTATACTATCCAATCTGCAACATCCTTTGGCTATAATATATCACATATACACACACACACACACAGTAAACTGAAACAAGTGCAACCAACCTGATAATTACTCGAAATTATTTGTGAAAGATTAATGGTAACAGCCCTTGTAATTAAATGAGATAAAAAAATTTTGGGGGAATTGATACGTTGAATTAATAATGGATTTATATTCCTGTTTGTTTATTCATTGGAGAGGATTTTACAAAATTTTTTTTATTGTATTAATTACACGTTGAGAAATACAGGATTGATATTTAGGGGATGTAGAGAATGTTGGAGATGTTGATGGACGTTTTTTTACTCTAGTTATTTTTTTTTATCTTGTTTAAAAAATTGAAATAAAAATATAACTGTTAGTATTGATATATATCTATGTGGTTACGCATCAACAAGTGTATAAACATTCATGGAACATCTTGTGATATGCGTTTGCTGTTGAAAGACAGATATCTACAACTACTCTTCTATGTATACATAGATATATTTAAACTCCACCTGCAGACGTGCAGTGTCCCAAGCTGTCAATGTCAAGATTCCTTTCTATTTTTCTTTTCTTTTTTCTCTTTCGTTTTGTTATTACTTCACTTCGTCTTTATACACAACACACACGGTAACTTGAAACGATTCCCAGGTGATTTACACAGAGCGGAAGTCTTGTAGCTTGATAAGACAATTTTTGTTCTTTTTATTTATTTATTTTTTTTCACGTTACTCACATAATCCACATTTTCTTCCTCTTCTTATTCACCCTCCTCCATTTCTTCTTCTGCTTCTTCTTCTTCTTCTTCTTCTTCTTCACATTTTCTTTCCTTTTTCTTAATCTTCCTATTCCACGATTTTATATTCCCTTGCATGTAATTTAACAAACAAAAAATCGACATTCCTTATGCAATAACGGTTAGATCTTTTTCTGGTTTTTTTTTTCTTCTTCTTACTCTCGTCTTGTCTTTCATTCTCACAATTTCTCTTCCTCTCGCATCTGACCAAACACCGCTTTGTGCGTCTTTCCATTTCAATCAACAGGAAAGACTTTGTGAAGAACAAAAACGAACGGGATTATAATTGGTGGTATATACATTTTAAAGTGTACAATTTAATTGCTACACTCGTTGTATGTATAAATAATTTTATTCTCTTTGGCGATGGATGTGATTGTATAAATGTAAAAATTATACCTACTGTAAATACAATTTTATCATGCGAATTCATAGAATTATTATGATAATATAATTCTTATTGGCAGAGGAGAATATCAAGTGCCGCTACTTTATCGATGCTGACAGTACTTTTATTTACCGATTGAACTTGGTGTAATTACCGACGTGCCAATTTACTACGTGTTGATAATTTTACATTTGAATTTTGGTGTAATATTTAACTGTGACATTTATTTCAAATTAAATTATCAATGTGAATGATATATTAAACATTGTTTATAATTTTTATTTATTATTTATTAATTGTACATTCTTTTTTCTATTCCAGATGAGGTCAGACATGATGCGAGGGCTTTTAACAGCCATATTTTATCTTGTCATCAGTACCACGACAATTACTGCCATTGGTAATAAATAAATAACTAATTTTGAACAATTTTTCATTTCTCTCCTTTTTTTTTTTTGCTCGATTATTAATCATAGAAAATTTATTTTTGTTCCAGTACCGGAAGTGTCTTTCGAAAAAATGACAGATTATGATTATCAAGGGAATACTTATTACAGTGCACGTAATTTAACACTGTATGATTGTCAAAATTGGTGCAAAAGCCAAATTGATTGTCAAGCAGTGGCATTTTCATTTGTTGTCAATCCATTAGCACCAATGCAAGAAACAACATGTCAATTTCAAAATGAAACAACATCAACAGATCCAAATTCACAAGCACGACGTGTTGCTAGCACTTATTACATGACTAAATTGCAAATTTCATCAGGTAAATTGAACCATAAAAAATAACAATGTTAAATGTAGCATGGAAAATTTATAGTATCCCTTCACTGTACGTGAAAAGAACAATTCAAATAATTGTATGCTTCAAATGAACCCAACAATTAAATCCAAACCCAAAATTATTTTAGGTGCTAGAAATGGGATGTTAATCCGCTCATCCATTCAACAAACTTCCTTAAAATGTCCCTTTTTCCATAAACACCTTGACCCCCCTCTATATATCAAAATAACTAAATGCATCTAGGTATCATCCTAAACAAAAGATTCACTGAACAAAATTTATTTTATTACACCCTAACCCGGTGCATATAAAAACAAAAGGAAATAATACCTTCAACACCTGCCTGCATTTAATTGTTCCAAGTGAATGGTCAAATCTAAATACATCTGCACAGGACAGATATGCCCAAAACTTGATTGATGAAAAGAATGGTTTAAGGTACAACCAATACAATAGAAAATTTTTCACAAGAAGAAATAGGTGGTAGTTATATTAGAAATAAGGGGAATAGAGAAACAGAGAACGAAATATTCTTAAGCAGAAGCTTCCTAGTAATTTTGGCCGATGGCCATTTTCACTTTACAATAGAATATCGGAAATACACTGCTGGTACTTTGGAACAGTGGATATAGCAAAAGTGTACCCTTAAAAGGGACTACAAATAGAGGCGTTAAGTATAGGGGTATTTGAGGCCCCCTCAGGCAAACAGGTCGTCAAGGCGCTCATGGGACCATACTATTTAACGTATATTTCAACTCACAAGTGGTGGAAGAAGCGCCTATAGTTTACACAATTTCGAAAAAGGTGTTGGAAAGGCTCTTGGATCTTTCACTGAGTAAAGAAAAAAAATTTCCTAATATTAGTTTTGACAGAATTTTTGCTGGTGCGATTTCACGTCCTGCTCTTTTTCAGATAACTTGCCGCCATGCGGTCTCATTTTTTTTTTCTTCTTTTTTTCGTATCTACCTTATTTCCCTTTTCTCATATTTTTTTATACCTGAAACTATTTCCGTGTTAAGAGAGAATGGGGAAGGTGAATATATGTGTACATGAATCGTAAAAACCAAGATCCAAGAACAGTCGTAAGGTTGGTTCCCTTTGGGCGTCGTAGTTAACTACCCTACTCTGTAGCGCATCATGAGGTTGGAAAAAAAGAAAATAGAGTGCGAGGAAAATACTGATACAATAATGCGTTAGAATGAGAAAACGTTGGTGAAGCAGAAGAAGAAGAAAAAAAAAAAGATAAACGATGAAAAAGGACTGAACCGTAACGGGATTGGTACAATCGGATCGATCAATTCGAGGAAGGCCTCGACCAGTTTTCACTGTCTCCTTAACTTAACAAATTCCAATAATCTTATCTTAGTTTATTGTAAAGTTTACTGGGAAAGCTCAACAAATTTTATTCTCCTTATTTTTTCTTTTTGTTTATCTAGATAAAGTTTGTAACCGACCATGGGCATTTGAACGTGTGCCAAATAAAATGATTCGTGGATTAAATAATGCATTAATTTATGCAAATACAAAGGAACGTTGTTTGTCTGCATGTTTAAATGAAAATCGTTTCATTTGTCGTTCAGTTGAATATAATTATGCAACATTGCAATGTAGCTTGAGTGAAACTGATCGTCGTACGTTTGGAAAGGATGTACAATTTATTGATGCACAAGGAGTTGATTATTTTGAAAATTTTTGTATGAAGCCAAAGGAGACATGCAAAGCTAATAGAAATTTTGCAACACCAAAGATTGGTGTTAATGATGATAAAATGGCACAATATGCTGGCATACATTATTACAGTGATAAAGAAATGATGGTGCCAAATGAATCTATGTGTAGATCAGCATGTGAATTGGAGGATGATGTACTTTGTCGATCGTATCTTTATCGTGGTTCACCAAAAGGTAACACTGCCAATTGCCATTTGTTCCATATGGATCATTGGCTATTGCCTGATGGTCCATCAACTTATCTCAATGCTGAAAGACCACTGATTGATGATGGAAAAAGAATTGGTGTTTATTATGAAAATCAATGCGAGAGTGAGTGAATTTTTTTTTTTTTCCATTTTTTCGTTCGTAAATTAATTATTATTTCATAGTATTTTATTTGTGGTTTTTTTTTTTATCACAGAGGGTGCACCAGAACTTCCTATTTACTTTGATACACCTGAAACTGATCACAGATTAAGTGGAAAAAATTCAACAAAATCAAATCCAGATATTAATTGTGACAAAACTGGAACATGTTACGATGGTAAATGAATAAATTAAATTGTGATATATACTGAATTTAATTAAACACTAAATTCTCTTGATAATGTAATTAATTATTTAATTTACAGTTGCTGTTGATTGTAAGGACACGAGAATAGCAGTTCAAGTAAAAACAAATAAGGCATTTAGCGGTCGTATTTATGCATTGGGTCGTTCTGAAACATGTAACAATATTATAAATAATAGTTCGAAATTCAGATTGGATTTGACAATGACTGGACAAGATTGCAACACCCAGAGTGTGGTAATGAAGAATAAAAAAATTATATTATATAATTATTCCTCAATCTTAATTAATATTTAAATTATTTATATTAATTTATAATGCAAACGTGATGGTTTTTCAGACGGGAGTATATTCAAACACAATTGTATTACAACATCATACAGTTGTTATGACTAAAGCTGATAAAATTTATAAAGTCAAATGTACTTATGATATGTCATCGAAAAATATAACATTTGGGATGATGCCAATAAGAGATCCGGAAATGATTAGTATTACAAGTGCACCGGAAGCACCACCACCAAGAATTCGTATTTTAGACAGCAAAGAACGTGAAGTTGAGACTGTGAGAATTGGTGATAAACTCACTTTTAGAATTGAAATACCTGAAGACAGTAAGTTGAATTTATTTAATTCATTCATTTATTTTTCATAATTTCATAATTGTATTTTTTATTAATGTAAATAAATTTTTATAGCTCCTTATGGAATATTTGCGCGCAGTTGTGTTGCAATGGCCAAGGATTCAAGAAGCACATTCCCTATAATAGATGATAATGGGTAAAGTTATTAAAGAATTAAAAAATATAGATAATAACTAGAAAAATAATTAAATAAACATGTAATATTAATTTATTACAGTTGTCCAATTGATTCATCAATTTTCCCGAGTTTTAATATGGATGGAAATGCATTGCAATCAGTTTACGAAGCATTCAGATTCACCGAGTCTTATGGTGTAATATTCCAATGCAATGTTAAATATTGTCTTGGACCGTGTGATCCGGTAAAATTAAAAATAATTCCCAATTTATTTTCGTATATTTCTCCTAACAAAATATTTGTTATTTTACTCTCAATTTATATACAATACTTTATTTTTCATTCACTACAAAAGGCTGTCTGTGACATTGATGGCCACGATACTGTCGAGTCATGGGGCAAGCGGAAACGAAGAAGTATCGGTAATAATACTGAGGAAAAATCCGAGGACATGACATTGTCACAGGAAATTTTGGTACTCGATTTTGGCGATGAAAAACAGTCGGAATTTTTAAAAAGTGACGCTAGCATAGACTTCAATGAAGCTGGTGAGTGAATAATATCATCATCATTAGCTATTCAACATCCTAAAACACAAATAATAATAATAATAATAATAATTTTTCCACTGAATAAAATACCAATTTTTTTAATATAATTTTTGTCACCCTTTTTTTTTTTTTTTCTAGATAAAACTGTCACAATTGTCGAACCATGTCCATCAAAAACATCAGTGCTAGCATTAGGTGTCACCTGTGCCCTACTAGTTCTCCTCTATATAACAACTGTATGCTGTTATTACATGAAAAAATGGCTGTCACCACGCAACAAAATGATGCATTGAAATTCCAATTTCAAACAACAAAGCAATAATGGAATAGAAGAAATAATAAATAAATAAACCCATCATCCACTCTCACACAAAACCAATACACAAACGAAACAAAAATTTGAAGAACGAACAATTATTCACAATAACAGAAGAAAAAAAATAAGAAAACATCCTGTCAAATGATGACAAACAAAAATAATGGCAATAACGAACTCGCACAATTATAATCGCATTGTGTTAGAGAAAAGAAAAAATATTGCTGATTAACTGATCAAATAATTCATCGATTAAGACTATTCTTTTTCGTTTCTTCTCATATCATTATTTCTTCTCGTAATGATTTCTGTGTTTTTTTTTTTTTTTTTCCCCCCCTCGTTTAATTTTCATCTCTCCATTGCTACTTTTGATCGGGTTGCAAGGGACTTGGCGAAATTTAATTATTATTACTATAATTGTTTTTTTTCCGCGCGCACAACTTGTAATCCGCATCAAGACCAGCGATATTAAATATTTAAAGGTATTAATTAAATATTACTATTATTATTATTACTATTAAAATTATTATGCTTAATACTAACGCATAGAACTATATAAAATACAAAAATTCAACTTGTTGTTTTTTTTTTTTTTGCCGTATTTTATATATTAGAAAAATGCAATTTTGATTGTGTTACTGAAGGGCAAATGATAATAGACATTCAACTTGATTATTTGCTATTTCTTATTCTCATCACTCAACTCTTGAATATATATTTATGTTTGATGACAAAGGGCTCGATTTAAATAATTATCGATGAATCAAAATAAATATGAATTTTTATCATTAATAATTAATATTAATAATTTTATTTTGGCAAATGTATTTTCTTTTCTTTTTTCATTTACATTTCATTTTTGGGAACATGGGACAAAATATAATGAATTTTGAAAGTGGAATATATGAAAATGTGCGCGAGCCTGTTCAATTATTACGATTATTGTTATTAGATTTTTTTTTTTTTTTTTTTTTCCATTCATTTTTGTGTAGAGTTGAGAAAAGTTTATGAATTGAAAAATAATTATTATGAATTTAATTAACGAGAATGAATACGTGTATATAATATAAGGCAAAAACAGATAAAAAAAGAAAGTAAAAAAAAAAGACGTGACGTGCAAAAAGTGAACAAAACAAAATGGTATACGATGATTATTGTTTCCCTTTTTTTTTTCATTTTTTTCTTTTGTTAGATTTTTTACTACTACATTAAATTGATGATGATAATTTTTTCCAAGGCTATTTGGAAAATATGTGTAAGCATTTATATCATAATCACGTCGACATACAGACACACATACACATATACACATTTTTTTTTTTCCATCAATCATTATATACAATTTATTTGTATTCAATATTTATATACAGCAGTGTTTTTAAAATAATTAAATAACTTACCGATCTTCAATCAAATTTGACTAATTTACGTTTTTATTTATTCATTATTCTATATTAATCTATGATTTAATGTATATTTAATGTTGTTTAAAAAATTCTAACAATTGAATATGAAAGAGGAGAAAATTTAATATCTAATTGTAAAATTTTTTTTAACTTGCGAAAAAATATCTCGTTTAAATACAACAACAGCAGATGGTGTTGAATGTTTTCACCATCAAGTGCTGACACTTTTACACCAGTATCTAAAATTTAAATCAATACTCTACTAAGCAACAAATAATTAAATAAATAAAATCAATCATTAAACATTCTCTGTCAATATAACAGACCCCGACATTATTAACTCCCGTTTACTTTCAATCGATCCATCAATTTCACTGTACAAAAATTACATACATATATACACCTGAATTCATTCAATATATACCATAAACACGTTGCTACCCTCAACGAGTTAACAAAACAATAAATATATTATTGCGTGTGATAAAAAAAAAACGTTCATTAACCCATAATTGTCAATAAAAAATCGTGCTTGTCGTCAAACAAAAATAAAAGAGTTCACCAACTGAATAAATAATACACAATAAATGTTTGTTCAATTATATACATTTCAATTAATATTTTTTCTGTATTCTCTTTCGGTATTGAAGTTTTTTCATCGTAAGTGTTGGCCATATGAAACCAGAGGCATCATCAGCAGCACCAGCCTTGATACGCCTTCGCCAATGATAAGATAAAGGTACGTCCATTTCATTCCCCTTTACCACCCTCTTTAAATATCCCCACCATTATCACAATCATCTCTTTATTTTTTATTTTATCTCTTCCTCAGTTTATATATAAATATATATACGCACATTTTACGTCACATCAGCAATAAGAGAGTATATATATGTGGGCATACAAGTTGAAACTTGTTTATTCGTGTGCATTTTCACTCTCTTTTATATATACAACATTTAAATACACATCTAAAATATCTTTATATTTATACTAAGCTCAATGCAAATGTATGTTAATGTATTTTTATATTAGTGTTGTAATGTGTATGTGTAAGTGTAGGCGCCGCTTCATAAAACACCCACACAAATATACACCAACACAACACTTGCCAAGAAATTATTTTTGCTCGGACATTAAAACGTGTGGGCAAGCATTATATATGTGGGCTCTGTGACAAGAGAAGTTATAATGCCTATATAGACTCTAACGTCACACAATGAAAGAGTGAATGTATATATGTGTGAAATTATGTACTTGTGTGTATTATACCAAAATTAACCCCCCCACACCTTCTCTTTCAAGTCTTGCACTTTGAATATATAAATGCGTAATACTAGAAGTGGAAAATTTGACAAAAGAAGATTAAAGTTGGTAATTTTGTTTGTTTTTTTTTTTTTTTCTATTTCTATTATTATTATTGTCGAAATAGAGAGGGAGAAGTGATTAGTACAGGGAATCCCGGATTTTAAAGTTTGATTTGATAATTGTTAGGTGAAAATTAAATTCTGTCATGTATTTTTATTTAACCGTTGTTCTTTTTTTTTTTTTTTTCCTTTCTTTCTTTTTATACACATATATATTTATTAATGAACATTATTGATGATAAATTATTATTATTGCTACTATACATATACACACATGATACATTTACTGAGATAAGATGTAATTTATGACGCACGAAGACACGACTTCGAGTTTTGATATATATGTACATATATATAAATGTAGCTATAGACTGTTCGTGACTGTATGTAATATTACTTTGAAGCATACAAGTCTCATAACACGCGGGATATAATCATTCTTGTGGGCACAAATAACTTACATACCATTTATTTGCATGTGTATCCTTTTGTATATTATAAAACTATCCTTGTATTAGTGGCTGTGATGAACGCGCTGGTTGGTCCTTCTTCAACCTCCTCTTCATCTACCACTCTTTATTCTTTTTCTAAGCCGTGAAATTATTAGAATTCAACCATCACAGAGAAGTTTGTACATATGTACGTCTGTGTGTGTGTGTGTGTGTAAAACGCCCCAGCAGTTAAATTTTTTTAACAGTAGAAAACGAAATAGAGAAAGAAAAAATTAAAAGGAACAAGTTGAAATGCGCTATATCAGCTCAGTCATAGTTTACATCCACACTTTTTTTTCTTTCCTAACGTGCGCACACGTGTGTACTTTAGACAAGAACACCCTAAATATATGTGTTCATGTGTGTGTGTGTGTGTATTATATTGGCCAACATCCAAAGTTGGAAATAAAATTTGCCAACAAGAGAATATACAGAAAATTTATATTTAGATTTTATCACTCATCAGATATTATTTTTTTTTTTTCGTTTATATCCACAATCAAACATGAATTATGTAATATATAAAATTTACACTGACTATATAGAGTAGAAAATTTGCATACAAATAAACCCCTAGCGAATAAAGACAATTTGAAAGAATTAATTGCAAAAAAAAAAAAAAAATATAGAAGTTAAAGCAGAAGAGGGAAATTATAAATATAATAAAAATAAGCATCAAATCATCCATAACATAACGATTATATGTATAGTATATATACAGAGAATTGTATGTGCTTGCGAGCGCGCGCCAGTGTACATGATTTGGGCGCCGAGAAGTCTGGTGCAACGGCTACAAACGACCAAACGACGATACAAACGCACACCCAATACCAACCTATAAGTATATAAAAAAAAAAAAAAGAAAAAAGAGGCGGTGAGCAAGTTGTAGCGTGTGGTTGAGAGAGAGAGAGAGACAGACCGACACGCGCGTCTCTGGTTACGCGACCATTTGGGGCGCCAAGACGGGTCACGACTTGCACGCGGGGTCCCAAGTGTAAAGGGAAAATGGACTCAAAAGAACACGAACCGGACGACGAGAAGCCGAGAGCTTGTGCCAGCCGAGTGTACATATACACACATATTGTATATAATATCCGTAGGTGGTATAGTACAGTGTTAGTAGTAAGAAACAGTTGAAATAAAGTCTATGGTGTTCTTTCTCTTGCTCTTGCGTCGCATTCCAGCATTGGACAGCAGTTTTCAAACATGGCTGCGTGAATGTAGGTCCTCGACCGATCCACACACGGAGACTCTCGTAGGTCCCCCTCGTATTTCTCACCCTTCGCTTTCACGTTGTATATATCCCTCCCATTTCTCACCACACAACTTTTACCCTCTCTCCATTTCCCCGCAGGCCCCTTTACCCAACCGTTGGCGCGTTAAGCGATGCTGGTGCCCCACGGTCTGCGCTAACAGCCTTCTCTTTTGCCTCAACTCTGGTTGCTTCTTTCATTTTCCCCCCTTCATGCCATAGCCGCGTGGCCATACACACTCATATGTATATATATATATATATTAACATGGAATATACCAGTGGTGAATGTGGATGTAATACATAGGGAACTCGGACGACGCAAAGCCTATCGAGGCTGGCGACACCCTGTCTGGCAAAACCGGCCCCGGCACAGGGACAAAGGAGGGGAATGGCGCGCGGTTTCTGCTACGTTGCCACATCTATTTTCCACTGCACGCCCTCTCTCTTCTACGTATAAATGTTTAGTTCTCGCTCGCACATTAAATCTCACCTTCTCACTCTTGCACGCCCAAGTTTTATTCTCAATTCTCGACTGCGCCTACCTTCGGTCCAAGGACAAATGTGTCTGCGCCAGCCATCGTGGCGACATGAGAGACTCCGACCTATACATAAATGCAACACGTATGTATATACAACCCACATATATATATATATATATATATATAAGTAACACACATGCAGTGATATATACTGGACTCTATACCCCACTATATTCAATGTATCTCTTTGATAATTATTTTATTTCAAATACTGTGAATACTTTTTTTTCTCTTCTCTCTTTCGACTATGATTAATCAGCACATACATGATAAGTTGATTGCGTGTGCGGTGAAATTAAAAAATAACAATTTTAATTAATCCCTGTACATAGATATATATTTATATATATATATATATATATATATATATATATACGTATACTAATGTGCATTTATTTATTTATTTAATTTTTTTTTTCTCCTTCTTTTAATTATTGAGATAAGATTAGAGAGGTTTTAGGAATGGTTTTAAAAAGATACAGAGTTACATATATATATATATATATATATGCATAAGGACACAGATACAGCCACACATGATTGGTACACATGGAATGCCATTCCTAAGAGTCACGTTCGTGGAAAACATGGACAAGTAGGGGGCATATAGGGTTACGCACCTCTCTTTGCTTTGTGTGTTTGTTTGTGCATGTGTGGTGTGATCGAAAGCGCCACTGCTCCACCTCGTTCCCGCACTTCGTCTCATTTATCCATCAGAATATTATATTATTATATATATATATATATACCACGGTTTATATACATCACATTGGATATATGTATGACGCAGATATATATAAAACCCATCCGGAATTCCTTAACGATAAATTTGTGAAGTATATATATATATATATATATATAATAAAAATAATCATGTGTGAATAGTGATGTAGAGACAGAAAGAAAGAGAATAGTTTGAAATATATTGGTGAATATATAAGGGAGAGAATTTTATTGAGGGAAAAAAATCATTTGAACGAACTTGTCGAAACAGGTGCGGACGCGCACGTTTTGTTGCTTTCAAGGACATTGTGGTTACATTGGTGTATAAGATTGGGACATTGGGAAGTCCACCCCTTGTGTGCAGTGTGCACATATACGAATAATGCGCGACAGGTTGTTACTTACGGGCCCACACAGAAGCTACATATTTTTTTTTTTTCTTTCTTTTTTATATATGAGAATTTTTTTTTTTTTTTTTTCTTGCAATACTGTTACTATTTTTTAAATATATAAAAACCCAATAGTTTGCGGTGATGACGAGATTTATTTAAAGATCAAGGACTATTGTTCTGTTAACAATTGCCAAATGTGTAATTTAAGATACAACGAAAATGTGGAATATAAATTGGATGAATGTTCACAATTGTATTCAATAAGAATATTCAATAATAATTGTGAATGCATACAAAATATATATACTCAAAATAATAACCATGGGATTAAAGATGTATTGACAATAGTTCGATGTGAAAACCCATGAAATAATAGATATAATAAAAGGTGAATATATATATTTGTTGTGTATCAGGTAAAATCCATTTGTGAACCATAGGAAAAACCCGGTAAAATTATTACTATAATTAAATCAATGGTCATCAACCAAAAGAAGACTTATGTATTACTTTAGAATTTTATTGTCAATATCTATAAGCTCCCCGTAATAAATTTCAACCCTAAAATAGATATTGATAATAATAAGTAGAATAAGGCAATTGAGAATTGAATATTTTTATATTTTTAAATTATATTTTAAAGTGCGAGTTATATTGTCACGTTGCAATTTTTTTTTCTTATATTTTTTTTACTAATTCCACTTTTCCCACTCATTGAGTTGGACACCATCATCACCACCCCCCCATTTTAATATATGATCTACTCTCCTACGTTGTCGCTTGCGTCATGCTATATCTCAGATTGGCCTACGTGCGTAGAGTTGGCAACACCGCTCACTCTCGTAGCTCTAAACATATTAACTGTCGGGCTCACGCCACAAAAAACAACATGATCTCATTCCTTGTGGTGTATATATCCGCGTAAAAATTCTTAAACAATATTTATATATACAAAATGTCAATGTTTTATGTATATATGGTATAATGAATATTTGCAAAAAGGATTATTCGATATAATTTTATTATTTTATAGCGTAGGATTATTGTTTCTGTACTTAAAATTACCACTAAATTTTACAAGGAAGGTACATCATAGAACTATATTCATATAAATTTTACAACTATAGTTGTTCACAATACAAAATTTGCCATGTAGTTTACCTATATATAAATACACAAAAGCAACTTGCATTCGTAAATTACAGTGGATTTACCTCTAACCCTAAAAGATATTCTTCAATATTTTCTTTGTTATTGAATTGCTTTTATTCTATTGTTTCTTTTTTTATTCAGGTATTAAATATATATATATATATAATATTCTGGGTTTTTCCAACATTTAATTCATTACTTACAACCCCCCGGGGATACAATTCATTCATAAAAGTATGTGATAAAACCGTTATTGTATATTTAAACATTAATTTGTCAAGTAGAGTTGAATTGCTTTGAATTTCTTCTTTTCTTCTCTGCCATTCTATATTTTGTTCACACAATTCAACTGTCCACTTTTCATATGATATCTATTATTATTATATTAAACAATATCTTTATTATTATTTATCTATTGTTAAAAATTGTTCAAATCATTCCAAAAATGTCTTAAAAAAAATATATAATAAATTTCAATAACCCAAAAATAAAATAATCCTATTAACACCAACTCTTTGCAATTCATAAAATTGTAATTGAAAATTTCACCCAATCAACTACTCCTTCACACTCAAATCCAAAAACTGGATATTTAAATTCTATCAATTTTTGTTTGTTTGTTTTTATTTATTTATTTTTTTTTTCGTTCAGTTTGTCATCAATTAATTAAAGATTTATATAAAAAATTTGTACATATATGTATTTAGCAAATGAGAATGAAAGAGAAATCATGAATAGAGTATATGTAAGAGAAGAAAAAGATGAGAAGAAGGAAGTGAGTGTGAGACATATAAGTGTAAGAGAAAATCGTGTTTGAACGTGCTTTTTTTTCGGCGGGGTAACGAGGGGAAGGGAAGTAAACCGCGCGCACATTTGCACACAGCAAATATAAATCCAACAAGGCTCCAAGCTGGCTAGCGCAAAAGACAAGCACCAAGCACCAAGTGTATAAGTATTAGCGGTGGCGCGCGGACGGGGACATACACAGCGCGCTGGCCACATGTAGACATTCAGCCCAGACAATATGGCGCCGTTAGCATCGTCACACCGTGACGTTTCCCGCGCGCCGCGTCATTAACGGAAGTGAGGCCACAAGATGGCGGAATTTTTTTTTTTTAACACATAAAACGTATGGAAGGTGTGAAATGTAAGAAGGGTGAGGGGAGGGGGGGGGGGGGAGGGGGCGCCGCTTACGCTCTGATAATAGTGATGAACAATTGCAACGACATAAAGCAACAGAGAGAGAGAGAGAGAGAGCGCGAGGAAAAAATAATAATTGCACGCGTAAAAATGACTATGACGATTTAAGTAGTGATGTATAGAAGTAATAGGGATAAAAATTGTGGGAGAAAGAGGAAATTTAAATGAAGAGAAAAAAAAATTAATACGAATGAGAATGAAAGAGATAAAGAGTTTTGGTTGGTATAAAGAAATGTCTAGTGGTGTTGTGAAGCGATTGGTGCGCCATTGGCGGTGAGAGCAAGAGAGAAAAAGTGGATTGATAGTGGGGATGAAACGTAAAGGGGGGAAATTGGAGAGCAAATTATTGTGGTAGGGGTAAATAGAAGTGTATATATATAGTAGTGAAATAATGTTAGTGGTAGTGTGGTATTTGGTAGTGTGTGGAGTTGAAGTGCCAGGGGGAAAACATTGACGGTGGCCGTGGCTATTGCGGGGAAAGGAAATACTGTTTCAGTGGGAAGCAGCCTCGTCGCTGACTCGGTACAAAGTGGGGATGAAAATTAGTTACGGCATCTACCCAAGACCTAAAAGGAACTCGGTGCGCTGTGCGGCCAGGCCACTCTCGTGCAATGTTACGCGTTAAGATATCCCCGTTGTCGTTGTGCGTCGTCGTCGTTGTCGTTGTCGTTGTCCTAGTCGTCGTTGTTGGCAGTAACACCGTTTCAGTACACAGCTCGTGATCAATCGCGTCATATTTATAATAAATACAATAAAATAACAATTTGTAAATGAATTTTTACCAATTGTTCTTGTTCTTTTTTTTTTTCTTTTTTCACTTGCATTGTACATTGAACGAAACGTGAATGAACTTGAATGTGAATAAAGAAAAATAACGGCTTTTATCGTGTAATAGATATATATATTTTAATAAATTGGACAGTGTATTTGTGAACAGTTGATAGTTTCTTCTTCGGTTCTCTTTTATTTTATTTTTTATTCTTTATTTCCATTTGTGTAACTCGTTTTCGAGATAATATGGCACACGGTGCTGGTGATGTGCTCGGTACGAGCAATACAACAGTAAAAATAATGAATCAACAGCAGCCAAATCAAAGTAATAATATTAATAATAATACCAGCAACAATCAGCAGCAGCAGCAGCAGCATCAGCAAAGAAAACCCGTTGGTGTGATGGGCAGTAGAAGAATATTTGCGGCGGCATTCAAGCTCAAAGTATTAGATTCATATCGTAATGATATTGATTGTCGTGGTAATCAACGTGCAACAGCACGCAAATATGGTATACACAGGAGACAAATACAAAAATGGTTACAGTGCGAGGATAATTTACGCAGTAGTTGCGCGGATAATGGTGTAATTGTGAATAATAATACAGCGGTTACAGCGGCGCCGGTTAATATTGTCGGTGGTAATACGTCTAACAACAAATCAACTGAATCAACCATCATCTCATGTATACCATCGACAATATCATCGCCCACTCCAGCAGCAGCAGCAGCAGCAACAGCAGCAGCAGCACAAGCGCCGGCCTTGAACCTCAGCCTCGCCAGACTGCATGGCGACGAGTTGGTGGGTCGACAAGGGCCCCCACCGCCTCCACAAACATCACGGCATCCTGTTCATCCTCCTGCTGAATCGCCCACATCAAATCAATCATATCAGCAAGGAATTAATACCGTGCCTGTTCATACACTCTTGATAGGTTACAGTGAATTTACAAATCCAGATTCACAACACAATCTTCATCATCATAATCATATTCAACATAATCCAAATCATCATCAGCAGCAGCATCAAGATGATACAGCAGAACGGAAATATTATACTCTCAATCATTCAGGATATGATCAAGCTACGGGTTATCATATCACTAATGATACTAGAGTTTATGAACAGCCATTACCATTAACATATCAATCAACAACGGGGTATAATGGTATTGTCAATGATTGTCAGTTGATTGGTACGGGTTTACATCAAACTGGTCACGTTCTATCGTCCGGCAACTCGTCCGGAAACTCGTCGCCGGCAATAAAGAATGAACGTGCTAGTCCAGACTCACCGGCGACACCAGGATCGTGCATAGAAGCGCCTAGTTCCCCTGATAATGCTACTATTACTACCACCACCATCACCACCAATAGCTCGAGCAATGCTATTACATTCTCTACATATCAACCGCACCACCATAATTCAACCAATGGAATTGCTGCCGCTCACTTTGAGCCGCACGTGCACATAAGAGATGACAAACATCCGTGCACAGTGTTGGAAATGAAAAAATCACTTCACGAACAACATTCATCTGACAATATCCATCAGCTTATCAATAATAACGATAATATCAATAACAATAATAATAATAATAATACAGTAAAGCAAGAGATCAAGATGGAACCAGAATTGTGTATACCGGAAGATGTATTTGAGGAGCAGGGTGAGACAATTAGATCTGAAGAGAGAGAATGCTCTAATTATCAATGCAGCGAAAGATCTTTGACTTCAATATCACCAGGTCCAAGGGGTATGAGCAGTAGCTCTGGACAATCCACCACCAGTTGTTCCGACAGTGAAATTGATCCGTTAGACTTCTCATCATTAATATTGACAAATGTTATTGGTGATTTGTCACGTCGACGTTCGTTTTCATTGCGTTTTAAACTTGATGTATTGGATGCATTTCATCGTGATATTGGTGTTGCTGGTAATCAACGCGCAACAGCACGTAAATTTGGTATTAATCGTCGACAAGTGCAAAAATGGTTGGGTCAAGAATCTGAATTGCGTGGTGAGATAGCATTGAGAGGTGGTGATATGCGTCAACGATTGGGACCATTACAAGAGATTGCCATTAGCGAGTCGCCAGTTGATTTAACAACTGCTAATTTGGAATCAGATCAATCATTAGCATTATCGCCAATCTATTTTTGTGACTCGTCTACACAACGATTGGGTAGTCACTATAGATCAATTGGTAATGATATTACTGACATTTCACAATCACGTATATGCAATCAATTATGTTGTATGGACAATAGCAGTATTATTAATTCACCAATTAATTTACGAACGTGCTATCCGGATTTACAACCAAATTATTACTGCTATTCTGAACGTGATCATCATTTTGATATTCTACATGATCGTCGTGATTTATCACTGTTAAAACGTTCTTTTTGCACAATGAGCTGCTGTTATGAATCGGTGCCATTACCTAAACGAATGAATGTTTATGATGCGCCACAAGACGAGCCATTATGTTTGGTAATACCAAAACATATAAAAGTACAAGTACCAATTCAAATTGAACCAGTAACAAGTACTGTACCAACACCACCAGCGATAGCGCCACTAGCGCTACCAGCGCCACCACCCCAGAATGATGCCATTCTATTCAAACCTTATCTTGATAATCCAATCAGCAAACCGACAAATGATTCAACAACATTGAACAATCATGGTGTTAATAGAAATAACAATAATTGTCGCAGTATTTGTAATTTGAATAAGGAAAGAGAAATCCATCAGAATTATGCAGTGGAACTTAGTCTCAGACTTCCGATTCCCTGGGAAACAGATCATCATCATCATGTTGTTGGTGACATCGCACAGTTCACTGAAGAAATTCGAAGCGCTTTTGAGAGGTATCCATCAAATCCTCATTATACATAATTGAGAAAAAAAAACCACAACATTATTTTACAAGTTTTATTGACAAACAGAGAACAAATTTCATATGATAAATATAAATAAATTAAATTAGAATATAACAATGTATCAGAGGGGGCGTGAGAGAGACATGGAAAAATATTACGTTATCATTCTTTAGGAGAGGGGGAAAGGAAAACGAAGAGGATAAGAATTTGCTCAAGAACTATTTCAAGTGTGATTATTACTGTCTCAGTTAATGTAATATAATGTTCGGGAGAATAAGAAAAAAAAATGGGGGCGCGAGAGATAGAGAGAGAGAGAGCGAGAGAAAGAGAGAGGGGATGAAAAAAAAAATGCGATAAAAGGGAAAAGTGTGAAAAAAAATATTTATCTTTGGATTATCAATCGTAACTCCGCCGCGTGTTCATTATATTTATATAACAATGACTTTTAAACATTATTCTTGTTTTTTTTTTTATTTCACGGCTCATGACGTATTTCCATATTAATTTTTGTAACTCCACTCTTTGCTATTTTTTTTTTTTTTCTTATGTTTGTCACGTTAATTGCACTATTTGTCAGTGTCTCGATAATTGTGAACTATGATAAATTATCAAAGATAAAGGGAGAGAGGGAGAGAGTGAGTGTGTGTGTGTGTGTGTGTGTGTGTGTGAAAAATAAAATTTTTATTTTTAAACTAAAGAAAAAAATGAAGGAGTGAAAATGTAAATGAATGTGGTTAATTATTTTTGCAATTTCTCTAACTATTTTACATAGACTCAAATACGTGTATATTATCATGTAGATTATTTTTTATTCTTTTGTCTTTATTTTTTTTGTTTTTTTTTTTGTTTTACATGATTCCAACGTGTGTGAGCTTATCACTGGTGTCTCTAGGCCGTTTAGAGGTCGACGAGCAAATAATATATGCTTAAAGATTTCGCATATGTATATATATATATATATATATTTTTTTTTTTCATTTCACTTTATTATTTTGTCATTTTTTTTTTTTTCTCTTTCTTTTCATTCTTCCAACTTTTTTATATTTATTCAAAGAGGAGCAGTAACCATACAGCAACGATAAGAGGTTCATGACGTGACTTTATCGATTTCACAGAAATTATTAATATAGTGAAATATATATATATATATATATAAATGAATACTACATTTATATATGCTCAAAATCGTTTATCTCCAAATGATTCATCCAATTAACTATCTCTCTCTATCTCTCTGTCTATTCAAAGCGTTCGATGATTTATATATATATATATGTACATATGTAATTAATGTATGTATTTAGTATATGTATAAAACGATCGTGCAAACGGAAAAATTCCGTAGAAAAATTGCTCAATCAATTGCTTCCATTGAAACAAATGAAAAAAAAAGAAAAAAAAAAAAGATTGTGTGCGTGTTAAAAGTATTATTTTTTCAATTTTCTTACTCATAATATTTTTTTTTTTTTTTTTTATTACAGTCACCACTCTCTCTCTCACACTCTCACTCTCCCACTCGACATATTTATACATTACACATTGATACACCATATCTATATACAATTTTAATTGTAAATATGTAAATAAAAAATATATATATATATATATATATATATATATATTGTATGTAAGCACAATACAGAAAAATATTTTCGTGCGGATACAATAAATAATTAAAAAAGAGAAAAAAAAAGAAGAAGAAGAAGAAGAAAAGAATTACACACTAATTATATATATATATATATTTCATGTTCAATATTACAGTTTAAATAGTATATTACTATTACAATAATTATAATATTAATTATTATTAATATTATTTTGTCTTCTTGTGCCTTCTCTCGTTAAATCTGCCTCAGGACAAATTAAATGAATAAAATAATAAATAATATGATAGTGATGAAAAAAAAAAAAAAAAAAAAAAAAAAATAGGGGGGGAAAAAAAAAGAAAAGAATGATAGTGAATAAAATTAATATTTACATTGCAGACAATTTTTTTTTTTTTTTTATTTCAATTTTCTTCTGATTGATTATCATATAATTGTGTATATATTTATCTGAGACGTAAATTTCTGATAATCAAATATATACCATACATGTTTTATGGATATGTACTTTGTATATATGTATATGTTTGGATATGTGTAATGTTTTTAGGAGGTATTGATACAGTTATTATATATATGAAAAAATTGCCCATTTGCTCTTCTCTATTGAAGTGTAAATTTGTGAACACAAAAAAAATGAAATGATAAGAGATACTATATGTGGATAATTAAATAGAACAAGACAAACATTATTATATAGTGGTAATGATAATTATATAGATTTAATAATGGAGCATTAGTGATGGTTGTTAAATGGGTGTGAGTCATACAAATTGTAATAGAGGAAATAGAAATGAAAGAAAGAAAAAAAAAAAAAAAAAAGATTTGCGAGTTAACATTTAATTGTTGGGAGGTGAAGTGATGATGAAATGGAAATTAAATGAAAGGAGAATTTGCAATTAACTATTTTTTTTTTTTTCAATTTTTTTTTTTTTTTTTGATATAATTTTCTATAGTTTATTTTATAATTTTTGCGAAAATTAATATACATGTATATATTATAATTATATATAGGTGTGAGTGAGGTGTGTGATGGCAATTTACAATTATTAAACTGTATTTTATAATTATTGAGCCATAATAATTAACAAAAATGCCATGAAAAGTTACAGAAATACAATTTTTTTTTTTTACACAATTTAATGTTGTGGGTGTGTATAGATGTAATGGTGGAGGATGGAGGAGAGAGATGGCCCACAGAGTCTATTTAATGAAGTATGAAAGCAATATAAAATACATATAAATATATATTATATTTTTTTAATATTCATGTTTGTGTAAATGCAATGAAAATTAAAATAATAAAATAAATAGAAAAACAAACTATCTCCACACGTATTCGATGGACAATTTATCAAAATTATATATACATAAATATTCAAAACTTGGCTATGAAATATAAATGTATATGACAAAAAACAAAAAACAATAATAGTAATTAATTAATTAATTATTTAAATGACATCAATAATGATAATAATATTTGTAATAATTATTATGGTAATATCCTTGAAGACTCAATTGATTATTTGTGCCTTAACAAAAATATACCATGCAAATAAAATAAACAAACAAAATGGGAACAAATTATTATACATATATATATATATATATATGAAAAATGAGATGACAATTGAAAATAAAATATTTTTTAAAATTCAACTAAAACAATTAAGTGAATTTTTTTTCTTTTTCCACCATCTACTTTTTGATACCTCTTTGCCTTTTAAAAAACCTCTTGTACTTTCTACAAAACAACTTTATAATTAATCAAATGCATGCGAATTAACCATGCACATTGTTTTAACCGTTATCGCACACACACACACACACACACACTATAATGGATATATGTAACGATATATAGCACAATAAAGTTAACTTGCACATATGCAAACTGTATAATAATATTAAACAGACGTTTAAACTTTCGTTGGCATGCAATAGAACCCCATTGTTGCATTCGAACACACTTCGTGAATTGCATATATAAAATTGTTTGTAGTTAAATGTGAACGTGTTTTAATTTCTTTTTTTCTTTTTTTAATGTCTTACCATTGCAAAATGATAATTAAACATATATATATATACATGTAGAATGTATATAAAAAAAAATATATATATACAATACATCCGCTACGCAATGTATATATGAAATTTAAAGCAAAAGTGTGTAAACTTTTTTATCGACTCACTCAGTGATGTCAATTAAAAAATATTATACACTCACACACAAACATGATAATGATGATGATAGATGAAATAAAATTCAATTTCAAACATGTCTCTACAGTGTTATTTGCAATAAATATTCATAACTTCAACAAACAGTTCAGATGCAATAATAAAAAAAAACTACAAATTGTTTTATCAATTCGCCAAAGCAAATAATAAAAAATTTAACAGTGAAATAAAAATAGGAAACATTATTTTAACAATACCACAATGTTTTCTGCTTCATCGACAGTTGGAAATTTATATTATCAACTGATATATACCATTGGGATTTTTATTTATTTTTTTTTTATTATATTTTTCATATTATTATTACGATGTTTAGACCTTGACGATATAAATTGAAAAAAAATTCATGTGGTTTTTATTTGTGTGTGATGCAACACTCACTGTTTTCTTTTCTCTATTTCTATTTTGAATAGATGTTAAATAAATATTGTTGAGCGATGTGCTAACACATAGACACATACACACACACACAATAGTGTGAGTGCAATATAATTAAAACGAATACATCTTGTTGTGTAATTAGAAAATCATTAAAGAGAGCAAAGAATCGATAGAATTTAAATAGAGAAAAATAAAATGGAAATAAATTAAATTAAACAATTAATTGTCATGTGTTATATACATAAGCAATTTTATTATATATATATACTTGAATAGTAGTTAACGGAAATTAAAAGCAATGTTGACTTCGAGCCAGATAAAAAAAAATAAAAAAGAAGAAAAAGAAGAGGCTTCGTGAGATAAAATTTACTGTCGTTGTCGTTTTTTTTTTTTTTTTCCATTTTCTTTCGAAATAGAGAGTGCGAGAGGAAGGGAGAACGTTCGAGAAAATTATCAGTACGAAATCAGACACGAGAGTTTGAACGCACAGTAAATTATATGTTGATAGACTCATAAATACTAATCATAGATTTTCTAATCATATCAAGGTTATTCAGTGGCATTGGGATTGGATAACAGCTGGATAAATAAATTGAATAGTTGTTTATTTGTTGAAGGTAAATTTTGTATTATTAATATTTATTTATTACTAATTATAGAACTGTTGGTGTATATATTTTCTGTTCATTAATCATATATTATTTTGGAGCATGCTACCACTTTGGTTATCATAGATTTCTGTTACAGTTTGTGAATTTATTCGATGAAATATTGAGATTTGTATCAGGATTACAGAAAAGTAGAGTTAGGTACACTACAATGGCCAATGCCCCGCCCAAAAATTGGGTGGCAGTACAAAATTTTAGGGGCTTGGCTTCCCCTATATTATGCATTTTTTGGAGGACAAAATGGTGGACAAAATGGCTGTGATGTGAATACATAATTTATTTTTCGAGAATAAAATTCAACGTTTAACAGGGATATAGAGTGATAACGTTGGTGGTATATTAAAAAATGTCTCGCGGATTCGCAGAGTAATAGGCGAACATAAAAAATGGAGAGCTGGTTGATTTATTGCTAATAATATATGTTTAATTCAATTTTACGGTTCTGTTATTAAACAAATGGGATTTTTGCAATGAAAGAGTGCAATTGGGTAATAAAAAATTAACAAAAAATATAAGAGATGAAAAATATTCATTTATTAATTTATTTAGTGTTAATAAAAAATATATAATGTATTTTTGACGCCCCGTTATTAAATAAACGAGAATATTGCAATGGAGAAGTCAAATTCTATAATGGGAAATTAATAATTAATTAAATAGGACATTTATTTATTTATTATCATCGCCATATTGTTTTCTGAATGCGCGAACCATTTTTTTATATGCCACCAACGTTGCTACTCTACAATCCATGGTAACTTTATTCTTGAAAAATTGAGATTTGTATCCGGATCACAGAAAAGTAGAGTTAGGTACTCAACAGCAGCCAATGCCCCGCCCGAAAAATGGGAGGCACCACAAAATTTTAACATCTAGTAGGAAAATATGGAGGGAGGACCGGCCTCTAAAATTTTGCAGGGCCTCCCATTTTTCGGGCGGGGCATTGGCTGCTGTTGAGTACCTAACTCTACTTTTCTGTGATCCGGATACAAATCTCAATTTTTCGAGAATAAAGTTACCATGGATTGTAGAGTAGCGACGTTGGTGGCATATAAAAAAATGGTTCGCGCATTCAGAAAACAATATGGCGATGATAACAAATAAATAAATGTCCTATTTAATTAATTATTAATTTTCCATTATCGAATTTAACTTCCCCATTGCAATATTCTCGTTTATTTAATACTGCGACCGTAAAATGGAATTTTATATGTTCTTTTGATATGTAAATAATTAATAAACGATTTATTTCTTTCTCCCACACCTGTTGTTAATTTTTTGTTACCCAATTCCACTCCTAGATTGCGAAAATTTTATTTTCTCAATGAAAGGCTCTCTAAATTAAATAAAATACGTATTGTTAATAATAAATCATTCGTCTCTATATTTATTATGCTCTCCTAATGCTCTGCGACACCGCGAGATATGTTTTAATGTACCACCAACTCCACTATTCTATGGTCCGGATACAACGCCCACGTTTCGAGAATATACTTCAACGTTCAACAGGAATATAGAATACGAATGTTAGTGGCCCACTGAAACATATCTCGCGATGTCGCAGAGCATTAGGTGAGCATAAAAAATATATATATATTCAATTTAATTCGTTGTCCATTTTTTTATTATCAAATTCAACGTCCCCATTGCAATATTCTCACTTATTTAATAACGGGGCGTCAATAATGGATTATATATGTATTGTTAACACTAAATAAATTAATAAATGAATATTTTCTATCTCTTATATTTCTTATTAATTTTTTATTACCCAATTCCACTCTTCCATTGCAAAAATCCCATTTGTTCAATGTCAGAATCGTAAAAGCGAATTAAAAATATATTATTAATAATAGAAGCAATAATTATTTATTTATTATCATCGCCATATTGTTTATTGAAGGCCTGAAGCAATATTTAATATGCCACTAACGTCACTGCTCTACAATCCATGGTAACTTTATTCTCGAAAAATTGAGATTTGTATCCGGATCACAGAAAAGTAGAGTTAGGTACTCAACAGCAGCCAATGCCCCGCCCGAAAAATGGGAGGCCCTGCAAAATTTTAGAGGCCGGTCCTCCCTCCATACTATATTTTCCTACTAGATGTTAAAATTTTGTGGTGCCTCCCATTTTTCGGGCGGGGCATTGGCTGCTGTTGAGTACCTAACTCTACTTTTCTGTGATCCGGATACAAATCTCAATTTTTCGAGAATAAAGTTACCATAGATTGTAGAGTAGTGACGTTGGTGGCATGTAAAAAAATGGTTCACGCATTCAATACACAATATGGCGTTGATAATAAATAAATAATTATTGCTTTTATTATTAATAATACTTTTTTAATTCATTTTTGATGCCTCGTTATTAAATAAACGAGAATATTGCAATGGAGACGTTGAATTAAATAATTGAAAAATGGACAACGAATTAAATTGAATATATATATATTTTTTATGCCCACCTAATGCTCTGCGACACCGCGAGATATGTTTCAATGTGCCACTAACGTTTATATTCTATATCCCTGTTAAACGTTGAAGTATATTCTCGAAACATGGGCGTTGTATCCGGATTATAGAATAGTAGAGTTGGTGGTACATTAAAAAATATCTCGCGGTGTCGCGGAGCATTAGGTGAGCATAATAAATTGAGAGACGGTTGATTTATTATTAGAAATGCATATTTTATTTAATATACAAAGCCTTTTATTGAATGGATGGAATTATTGAAATTTAGGAGTGGAATTGGGCAATAAAAAATTAACAACAAATGTATAAAAATTGTTGTTCATTTATTATTACCCAATTCCTTTCTTTCATTGCAAAAATCCCATTTGTTTAATGTCAGAATCGTAAAAGTGAATTAAAAATATATTATTAATAATAGAAGCAATAACTATTTATTTATTATCATCGCCATATTGTTTATTGAAGGCGTAAAGCAATATTTAATATGCCACTAACGTCGCTACTCTATAATCCATGGTAACTTTATTCTCGAAAAATTGAGATTTGTATCCGGATCACAGAAAAGTAGAGTTAGGTACTCAAGAGCACACTGCCCCGCCCGAAAAATGGGAGGCCCTGCAAAATTTTGGGGCGGGACCGCCCATTTTTCGGCTTCCGACGGCAAATTTTTGTGGATGGCTCTGTGATACAACCTTTTCTCATAATAATTAGATAAATATTCACATAAATAAACTTTTTATGTATACACGTGAAATAAAATTTCTTTTTACGTCGATATTTCAATAAATTACCTAAATAATGTTAATAAAAATTGTATCACCTGGTTAAACTTTTGGAATACCCACGATAATGAAAGTTATCCGACGGCAAACTGATCACATGCATTTTCCAAAAGTTTAACCAGGTGATACAATTTTTATTAACATTATGTAGGTAATTTATTAAAATATCGACGTAAAAAGAAATTTTATTTCACGTGTATACATAAAAAGTTTATTTATGTGAATATTTTTCTTATTATTAGAGAAAAAGTTGTATCACCTGGATATACCAAAATTTTCTCGACATGATACCAAAAGGGTGGTCCCGCCTTTTTTTTTGGGCGGGAAGGTGTTGGCGTGCCACCAACTCTACTATTCTGTGATCCGGATACAAATCTCATTTTTCGAGAATAAATTTCAATTTCTGGCCGGTAATGAATAATAATAACAATCTGGGATGATGAATAAATGCCTTGCGCGTCCAAACAACAATGTAGCGATAACAATAAACAAAAGAATTATTGCTGCTATTATTAATAATATATTTTTAATTCATTTTTACGCCTCTGGCATTAAATAAATGGGATTATTGCAATTTAGAAGTGGAATTGGGCAATAAATAATTAAAAACACATGTAAGAGATGGAAATACTTCATTTATTAATTAATTTATTATTAATAGAACATATACAATTCAATTTTACAGTCGCATTATTGAAAAAATGAAATTAAAGCAATGGGGGAGTTGAAATGGATAATAAAAAATTAACAGCACATGTAAGAGATGGAGATACAGCGTTTATTAATTATTTTATTATTAATAAAAAATATTCAACGCAATTTTGGGTATGTGGAATTAAATAAATGAGATTTTTGTAATTAAGGAGTGAAATTGGGTAATAAAAAATGAATAACGAATGTAAAAGATGTGAATACTCGTTTATTTAATAATGTCATCTCCAAATCAAATGGTATATGTTTCTTTAATGCGATACTAATTAATAAACGAGTATTCACACCTTTCACATTCGTTGTTAATTTTTTTAATTCCCAATTGCACTGCTAAATTGCAATAATCCCACTTGTTCAATAAAAGACTCTCAAAATTGAATCAAATATACACTGTTAATAATAAATAAACCGTCTCTCTATTTATTATGCTCGCCTAATGCTCCGCGGATCCGCGAGATATTTTTTAATGTGCCACTAACGTTGTTACTCTATATCCCTGTGAAACGTTGGAATTTATTCTCGAAGAATGAGATTTGTATCCGGATCACAGAAAAGTAGAGTTAGGTACTCAACAGCAGCCAATGCCCCGCCCGAAAACTGGGCGGACCCACGAAATTTCAGCGCTTGATATCCCCCACTACACACTATTAAAAAAATCTGGTATGGTGGGAGAGGCCGGCCCTCAATAATTGAGCGGAGCCTCCCATTTTTCGGGCGGGGCATTGGCTGTTTTAGTGCCACTAACTCTACTATTCTGTAATCCGGATACAAAGCTAGATTTTCGTCCAAAAATCACAATGCCAATAAAGTCGGTATCCTCCCTTACCATTACAGTTTTCATAGTCGCTTGATACATCACCAGATTTTCGTGCATTTGTACGCAAAATTCGTTAAGTATTAGGATAAACATAATACCAGAATAAGTAGCACATAGAAAAAGGCCTCGGGAATTCAGAGAGTATTAAGCAAACATGATAAATAAAAAGACTCACCTATTATTGATGCCTCATATTCAGTAAAACAATGAGGTTAGGATAATAAAATAACGAAATTATTGGAATGGAGGTGTAGAACTAGGTAATAAAAAATCAACAACAGATATAAGAGATAAAAAATTGTCTTTATTAATTATTGCAACACCATACATGACGAATATTTATACATATAAGATTAACGAAAAAAAAAAAAAAAATTCAGTCTCACCAACTGTAATTCAATGGTTTTTTCCAGTATATAAAAATATGTTTTGAGTTTATGAAAATAATAATTCATATCATCTTGCAGGTTGAAACATAATAAAGTCAAGTTCATTATTGAAAATCAAACGACGATGATAAATGAAAATAAATAAAGAGTGGAGATCAATACCTACAAAATTATTCTGGACAAATAATTATCATACAATTTTTACAACAACTGTAAATGACTTCTGATAAATATGAACCACCAGAAATTAATCTTGAATTGACAAGAGACGATATTCATCAAAGATATCAAGACACTGCATTATTAATATTCCAAGTAATAACAATAATTTCATAAATGTATTTTATGTTGGATTGAATTGAAGTGAAAACACTGATAACTAATTTTTTAATTCAGGAACAACAGAATAAAAGGGAGATGAAAAATTATCTCACCTTTGGGACAAGTCGTAGGACAGTGGAGTACAGTAATTATGGTAATGAACCGGTAATTATACGAAGACCACAACCGCAACCAGCAACAATAGCTGCAACAGCAACAATTACCGAAGCAACTGTTGCAGTTACGCAATTTGACAGTGGCAATGTTGCCACGCGGATATTAAAATTATATCGCAAACCATCACGTGAAAACTGTACAATAACATGATACTATTATTAAATAAAATTGTGAATGCATTAATTTTTTATATTGATGATTCATTTATTTTATTCATTACTTTAATCTCGTTTCGTTTTTTTTTTGTTCCATCCTTTTTACCTTCGTATATATAATAATCATTTTTAAATAATATAATATAATCTCCCTATGCATAAATATAATACACCATTTGCGCCAACGATTTCGATTTTGTCCGTTTTTTTTTTTTCTTTTTTATCATTTTGTCTGTTTTATAATTATTATTAGCAGTATTTTCAGAAATTTATCACGAAATATATTAATTATTTTGCTTGGATAATTTTTCATTGGCAAATATACGACTTAGATCTCTCTTGATAATGAATTTAATTTGTTAAATAAAAAATTATGATGTTATCAGACACAAATGGAGAAAATTATCTGGATAACTCATGTGCTCGGATAACCATTGCAATGGTGTATCTAGTGTAGGAATAATTCCATGTGTTTTGATTTCCATAATTTTTTCCTCATCTGGAAATAATTCATTGAATAAATTTTTCAATGTTTTTCTTTGGCCCTCTTCATTAATGGGTTTCACCAATTTTTGTATATACTTTTCATCACTTGTATAACAACGAAATGGAATATATTTAAAACCTTCTTCATTATTTGTTGCTTCCATTAATCGTCGATTAACTGCCCAAAATTGATCGAATTTATCGTTTAATAAACCCAACCACAATTGATTGTGATCTTTTTTTTGCATGCTAGAAACAACTGCACCACGATGCTTCAATACGTCTGCTTCTTTTATACACGATAGAAAATAAGCTTCAACAACTTCTCTGAAAGTGAAAGATAACGTTAGATAAAGGCAATGGATTATCTGATGAATAATTTTTCGAATAGTAAATAAATGAATAAATGATTGAATTCTCAATCTTTTTTAATACTCACTTATTTGGACAATGCATTATATCATTTTCTGGAAATTTATCAAAGTGTACAACAATATTCCATGGTAATTCGATGTCATTTGAATAAATATCTAGCAACACGCCAATTGGAAAGTGCCATTTTAATGGTGTACCATTAAAATCCAACCACATTTCATTTTCCTGCTTGTCCTCCTGTATATGTCTCATAAAATGTTTCCTAACCTTGAAATGCAAATGAAAAAAATGTCAGTAAATTTAATAAGTATTAAAATTGTATTTTAAATCACAAAAAAATGAAAAAACAAAGAACTATTGTATTCGGCACATCAATTCAACATGCTGTTATATATACTGTTATTAAAACCCAAAAATATATTTCATAACCTCAACAAAAAAAAAAATCATAACTCAATTTTATAACAGAATAAAAATATTTTCTGAAACAATAAGAATATTGTTTGATTATTTAATTGATCAATTAGTTATTCCTACTTATTTTATTGTATTGCATACCTTGTCAGTGCAAAGGGGAAAGTAACTTAACCTAGGAACCATAAGATAGAATGGATCTGGTGCTTGTAATTCACAAACTTCTTCTGGATCTAATTGAAAACAAACTGGTATTTTGCCTTTCCATATTTCCTTCAATACTTCACGGTCATTCGCCATGATAATCTACAATTATAATTGTCTTAACCAATATAATATTACATGAACTAAGTATATAAATTATTTATTTTCTACCTTTCTCTGCGTACAACTTCCGCACACACAAAAATTCATCATCGCGTCTTCGTCGGTATAACAGTGGCCGCTATCACCGTCTGAATATGACACTGTCGATAACTGTTAATAGTCGATAATAGCGATACTTAACCTGACATACTCTGCCTGAAAAACTCGAGCGTCGATAAAATAGGAATGAAATATTTTTTGCTATATCGATAGTGGGATATACTGGGCAAATTCATTATCATATTCATGAATGGTAATTAGTTGTTATCAACTGTCTACACAATCAAATTCATTAATTGAATACATGTCTTTCAGAAAATAATCTCAATATTCGCACAATGTGATGATAATAATTCATATTAATTATACATAAACGCTTGTGATTAGATGAATCGTGGTGGTCCGCATTAATTAATGTGAACAAAATACCCAAAAATATATCCAACATTTTCCTCATACAATTCATAAATATTTACAAACATATTTATCGTTAATTCTTCAATGAAAAAAAAAAAAGACATTATCAATAAATTATAACGTCGTAGCTTCGCAGAGTCTGATTATTTATATTAATGCACATACAGATACTATATATACAATAAAATTTTCTAATTAGCAAAAATTCATCGGGGTGCAAAGATAGCGGCGTACTCAATTATAAATATCAGTCTGCAATATAATGTTTATATTACTTGTACGCACACGCCAGACGCGACAAGCTGCAATGTATGTTGCATTTTTTTTTGATACATAGAAGTCTGTGTGTAATATATGGATAAAAAAAAATCGTAATGATTTAAACGAACAGATTTAATATCAACAGACACACATTGCTGAAGACAAATGGACAATACCATATACCACACACAATAATTTCTTATTTATTTATTTATTTATAATAAATGTATCATACTTGTATTCGAACTTTGACTCATTTGATTATGGTAAATGGTGCACAGCTATCTGTCAAATATGTGGTGGGATATTTTGTATACATATGTGAATATGCAATCGATACGTCGAATTATGTATTACGCCATTTCGTTACTATAATTCTACATATGTGGAAGTAGAGACGATAAATAATAATATTTATTCCACTAGTTTCACAATTCCCGGAAGACTTGTTATTCTTTTCCTATCTCCAAGTGAATTATTTTTTTGATCCACCACATATTAAATTAATTACAATAGTTGCAAACTCCACTCTCGCATTCTCATACACTTGTTCATCCCTCAAAATTCCACTAATATATATTCTAAAAGAATATCGTGTCTCAAAATTGCAAAAAAATGTGGAACGCTTCACGATTTTGCGTGTCATCCTTGCGCAGGGGCCATGCTAATCTTCTCTGTATCGTTCCAATTTTAGTATATGTACTGCCGAAGCAAGTACACAAGTATTATATTAAAAATTTTTATATATACTAATCAATTATATGTACAACTACTTATGAGAAAAGCAACAGTACCTCGTCGCCATCTAGTGGTAAACATTCGAACAAACAATGACAACCACATACAATAAGCCGGAACTATTCGTCACTGACTATTGCTTTTAACATTTAACATTGAAATAAACCTGACATTAAAGTTATAAAAGTATAAAGATATATAAATATATATATATTCACTAAATTAAGCTGTGGTAGGGTGAAAGGGCAAGAATGAACCAGGGTGAAAGAGAGAAAGTAAAAAAGAGTGAGAGTCATGTTAGGGGGGGAATCCCATGTAAGTCATTTCACGCGTGGTGGAGCGCGGAAACGGCAATTTACAACACAGATTTTTCGTTTATATATGTATACACGTCAACATAACTTACATGTTTGAATCAATCTCACCCCTTCTTCCTACCTTGATTTATTCGCAATGATTTCAACATAGGACTATTAGTAACATACCATTGCACAAACTTATCGTTTGATCAGTTGATTTGTCCTGTGATATTGTATCCTTTCCGGAAGTGCATGAGTATCGGTATGATCTTTTATCTTTGCAATTATATCAAACGTATTGGTAATCATTGATACAGTTTTGATTGTTATTGATGTTTGTTCTATTTCTTTCAACAGGTGACTCCGCCAGACGGAAAGCGTGTATATATGTAGCACACTAAGAATAATATTATTCCACAACATATTTTTCTATTTGTCCCAATCTCTTACTCCCTCGCACTCTATCCTCTCTCCTCTCCTCGTCACTTCCACTCGAATATACATTGGAATATATATCATCAACCTTTGATCTTCCTCGGACGCTCAGCAGATGGACATGGAAAAAAAAGAAAAAAATGTCTGTGCTTCAGAAAGATGGAAAAAAAAAAACAAAGGATTGCAGATGTATTTTTTAGAAATCAAAAATTGAACATGCTTGATGTATAAATAATTCAATAAATTGGAATTTACAGCAGAAATAATGGATATAAAAATAAGAAATAAAAAACAACAAGAATAAAATGAAAATGTGCATTTTTGTTATTGCGTGTTTGAAACAGCCAAACAAAGAACGAACGAAAAAAGAATTCCACCTGTATATAATATCACAAATGTATATAACCCCCCATACACATACATATTGGTGTGTGAGGCGTCTCCAGCTGCTGTAAATACACACTCACACAAATATCTATATATATTTATATATATATAAAAGTGAACAGAGATGATGATAAAATAAGAAATGACTTTGGGTGGCAACGCAAGTGATCGAGAGCAAGGTGCTACGAATCTCTATATTATATTATATTATATATTTTGGGGAGGAAGAGGACGAAGGCGGATTTGGGTGGTGCATGATAGAACGAGGGGTGAAAGAAAAAAAGGGAGGTAAAAGACGAAGGAAAGAAATGAACTGAAAAAAAAAGAAGTAAACAAAAATAAAAAAAATGTTCCCTTATAACACAAACGTTATTTCCAACGGAAATTTCTTTGACATGCCATTAAATCGAAAGCACTTGTATATGCCCCCGTCGTTTATATATCTATATAAGAATATATGTATATGTATGCACTTGCCATCCAGGAAGAAGCACCTGACTCTTGTATATAGAATTTGTGTCTCAGGGGTTGACTTCCTTGCTCAACGGTCATCCTCGTTGTCATTGTCTTGGTATCTAGAATAATAATTGATGAGACATGAATAGACGCCTTGAATATGAGGAATGGTATAGATGAACGGATTTAAAAGATCAAGTATTATTTGTGAACTGAAAAATGGTTGAAAAAAAAAAAAATCACATGGTAAAAGATCCAACCCCCTGATTACCTTAAAGATAACTGAAAAATACATGTATATATGAATTCGTGTGTATGTGGTATAGGACAGTGAAGGTAAAAGATGGCGCCGGACGTTTGAGAATGACGGTTATACAAAGTCGAAGAAGCAGCCTGCTCTCCTTTTCTCCCTTTCCTCCAATTTTTTTTTTTTTTTTTCCCACTTTCTCACTTCCTCTCACTCAAACTCATTCGTTTCTGATCACTCTCTCCCACTCCTCCACTTCAAAGTTCTCTTTCTCTCTGCGCGTGGGACCTTCAGGTGGACGTGAAACTTTTTAGCTCGAAGACACGATGGACTCAAGGCGCTCTGGGGTACTTGTGCACCTGCTATACACCTGTTTGGGGGCCGTTGCGCGAGAACGTTGTCCAAGACGACTGGATATCCACTAACGCACACGCGGTTTTTTTCTCCCCCCTCTCGTTTTCGATTTTGTAGTACATATATGCCCATATATATATATTTTTTTTTTGTATATGTTTGAACGCACAACCGATAACCGCAAAGGGTTTATAACATACCCTGTTCAATAGTTCCGTATATGATTGTTATGTGTGAGACAAAACTATAATGAATAATGAATAAAATATTACCAAAAATAAAAATGAATTTCATTATATTTTTTTTTTCAATCATGTGTAGGAAAATTTTTTGTTTAAACTTACACCTATATGTGTATATAGTAGCCCCCTGCAGGTGCATCCCAATATATATGTTGCAGGTGAATTTTACTCTCATTCTCTCTTGGTGTTCTCTCTCCTGCCTCTTTTTAATTTTTTTTTCTTCATCTCTCTATCATCTTGAAATTGAGACTGGATCAACATTTATATACATATAATACCACCATGTAAATATATAGTTGAATGAGAAAAATAAACAAATGAAAAGAAAATAAAAAGAATAATATTATTTTTATTCGAAATATTTTTTGAACTTTTTTTTTTTTTTTGCGGTTTGAGGTCAAAATTGATGAAATTGGAGAGGATAGAAAGATGAAAAAAGGTTCGTTGGGGATGGCGTCGCTTCTCTGACTCGAGTGAGAGAATGGTGCGTTGCTGGACCCCATGGGTCCAGCACCCTCTCTTTCTCTTCGTTATGGACCGCCCATATATTTACTCAGATATCGATGCCGCAGAAAAAAAAAATTCCCAGGGCAACTTGTTCGTATGTTACAAAAAAAAAAAACATATATATAAATATGCATGTGTGTGAGTAATAATGTAGCATGCATTTCCCAACTTTCAATCAATTTTTCATAATATTCCACCTACTGATTTGTGGAAAAAAAAAGGCATTCACATTATTTTTTCCCTCACATTATGATCACTCTTTCAATTTCTCGATGTCTTTTGGAGGATAATGGGACAAGAGTGTATGGAAAAAATCGGAAAACGGTTATTTAAAAAACAGGAAATTAAAAAAAAAGGGTCATCATCATCATCAACATCCCCCCCGAGACAATTATTTATCTTCTTTTTCTATTTCATTTTTTCATCATACACTATATATAATATATTGGTCTCGTGAGACACATCAACGAACGTGAAGACGTCGAAGAAGTCGACGCATTGCATATATGTATGTGTATTATGGATATGGAAGAGAATGGGAATTGAGCAAGGTGCTGCCAAGGTGGCGGTTGGAGCAGCTGATCATCGGATATAGCAGCAGGTGAATGCGCGCATCGCGCGCGGACAACGACGAATATAAGATGGTATATCTATATATATATATATATACATAAGAGCAACAGCAGCAGCAGCAGCATGCAGAAGAAGAAGAACAACAACAAGAACATTCAAAAAGAAGAAGAGAAATTCCATCGCGCGGTTAAAAGGTGTTTCGTTATTGTTACCAAGCGCTCATACCAAGAGGAATTAAAGGAATAAAAAACAAAGCAACAATTATTTTTTTCTACCTCAATTAATATCCCATTGTTCTCCAATCATTGCCAGACGCCAAAAAAAATTGAACGACAAATCTGAAAAACCAAAAAAATTATTTTCAATTAGCTGTAAAATTAGGAAAAAGTGGAAAACATTTTTGTTCATGTCTTTGAAATGATTAGAAAATTGCGCGTGACAGAATATGATGAGGAGGGAAAAGAAAAAATGGAGAGAGAGAGAGAGAGAGAGAAGAGGTGGGAAAAGAGGATGAAGAATAAGGTAGGCGCGCGTAGGCGAAGAGAGTTGACTTCCTCAGGAGAGAGCGGGCGCAGTTCCCATGTCCTCTTATGGGTCTTTCCGTTGTCGTTGCTTCCCATGGACTTCCTAAACATTGACTTCCTTAAGGCGACGACAACGACAACGAGCCATATGGTCTATTAATTCGTACATATATAACACAACAGCGAAGAAATATTATTAAAGGGCGGATTGGGACCATTTTTTTCACCCTCATCTATTTTTCACAATTTATGCAACGTTTTTTTTTTTTTTTTCTTTCTTTTTTCCGTTTCGTCTTGTTGAATCCACTTTGCTTTATTGATCCTCAATTCTTGACTATTTTTCAACGATCAATTGATCTACAGATAATACCTGGGGATGACACTGAAATTTATGAAACTATTTCGGAATGAGATAATAAATAAAACAAAAATAAAACATGTTTACATTTTTGGGACTCACCGCATTTTGGGTCTTACTATATTTATCTTTGGCAGTGGCACATACGCGCGGCAAAAGTGGACTCTCAGGATATGTGTGTGTTGTGTATTACAAACGCACCAGCGAAATGAGAGAAAGGGGGATATGTATAAGAGATAGGCATCTGAAATGGCTCCCGTCTTTTCTCGGCGTGTCTGGTAAGGCCCCACGGCGCGCAGCCGCTTTGATAATTGCCGACGCCCCATACATATCTATACTTATAGTACAGCCTACCATAAAATTCATTAAAAAAAATTAATTCTAATCTCCAACAAGCCTATAAACGAAATAATCCAAACCTTAAAAATCAATATTTCTTCCAATTTTTCCCAATTTTTTTTCAATTATGTTTCACCATCATTATTTTCTTTCGTCCTTTATACAACAAGGTTCCACTTTACCTCGTTCCTCAATAAAGACACGTGTACCAATGTGTGTGTGAGTGTGTGTGAAGACTACTTGCTCGTAACGCCCGGTTTAAATTACCGATTATAAAATGCACACATCATATATCTGTTGGGGCCCCTAAAAAGAAGAACATAATATATATATATAAATTTATACATCAATGATGAAAAGTGTATACCGAACAATGGAGTGTGTGGCGGGGTATTACGTAGGCGCCCTTTTTGAACCTTATAACCCCTTGAATGAAAAGTAAAAAAGGGGAAAGTAAAGAGATCCACCCCAAAGACGAAGATGCTATGCATTCAATGGAATAAATATATATATATAGACAAAATGTGCACGCGCACGTTCTTCTACTTTTCAACGGTTCATACATACATATATAAAGAAAGATCTGATCCATCGGCCGAGTTATTGTAGAACGCTGTATATACAGGTATAAATGTTGATGTGTATTCATCCATGACGATTCACGTGCGTATATGTGAAGTGTAAATGCGCGCGCATCCACCTGTAGGTCCCTGGTAGTCAGGCCCTGTATCCCCACTATTGTGCGCTGCAGTGTGCCCACAACGTGATGCTCATGCTCAGCTAAACTGAGAGCGAGAGAGAGATGGGAAAGGGGATTGAAAACGGTTTCACGCACACACAAGAGTGTAGACATGTTGCCGTGGGCATTGATGTGCCTGGAGAAGTCGGTTGGGTTTGGTTGCGCGCACACACACGAAGGAGACGCAAGCAACGGACGGTGGTATATAAAAAACCATAAAGAGTGGGGCTAAAATTGAAGAGGAAGAAAAAAAAAAAAAAGAAGATAAGTAAGACGCCCCCAGCAGAGAGCAGCAGCCTCCGTCCGCCGCGCTCTTATGTCCCACGCCAACTTATACTCTCTACTCAGCTAAAGTTCCTCTCCAATATATGTACATATCTGCAATATGAGAAAATAATTTGATTATAGTTAATGGAGATTTATTATCTTTTAACGAATGGTATTTCTTTAATACAGCAAATTAAATTTGAATTTATATATGAAATGTATGATATTCTTTTTTTTTTTCTTTCATTTCGCAGAGATATGAATAGTAGTACGGGAATGATGTTCATTCCCGCTTACTAAATCATATTTTGATGATAATGATGATTAATCCAAATGGGATATCGAATTCATTGAATAATATCGCATGTCTTTAATGAAAATAAAGTGAAAATTACCGTAACCATTTGGATTTATTTACTGCTGATAGAATCCCATTCATTGTTGACCAGTGTACTACTTCGTCATTGGAATGAATAACTTCTGTTCATTTATCTCGATGTAGTTCAAGTAATCCTGAAAAAAAAAATAGCCATATATATAAAAAAATATTTATGTCAATGCTAATTTTTTTTTTTTTTTTTTGGTTAAATATGTGGGTAGATATATCATTTGTATACATTATACATTTATATATCATATATGGATACATAATATGTCTGTCTGATGCTGCGCGTCTCCCACGAATCCGAGGAGGGTATCAAGGGGGCCAGAGTGAGGACGAGTGAGAGAAAGAGTGAGGAAAAGAGGGAGAGTGTGTGGCCAAGGTTTTGTAAAACCGGATTTTTATCGGGGAAAAAAAGTAAAAAAAAAAAAAAAATAATAAATAACTAAAAAACCATCATCCACTTCCGCTTTACACTCGTCATCACACTCTCAACAGAGATGAGCGACTGTATATACAATAAAAATATAAAAGCGGACAAAGAGGAATATCCAAACTGACCAACCTCATACTCACATATTAATAACAATATATATTATTTGTAAACGGCAATGGTATCATCAAAAACAAATCATGAATATTCATTTCCATTCTCCATTTGTGTTTTATCTGAATCAAAAAAAAAAAAAAAATACAAATCAATTTATACATAATATTACGTAGAGATAAACATATAATTTTTTTTTTTTAATTATTTTTTTTCAATAAATTCCTTGGGCTTCCGACCTTCGATGGAACTCGATCTGCCGTGGAAGAGAAGTGTGCACTCACGCGTCTCCATGTCCTCAACATATATATATATATATATATATATATATATATTGTTCATAACGTTGTATATATATGATACAAGTATATTCAAGTATGAGTTTGTAAATGACGGTGAAGATGATGAGGAAGGCATAGCGCGTAAGACGAACAGAGGTGAAAAAAAAAGATGATAAAAGAGTTGAGTTGAAATAAAACGAGAGAGAGAGAGCAAGGATGAGTTACGCGCGCGTCCCGCGGCGAAACGCGCTCAATGCTGAACGGGGAGGATAAAAAGAGTAGGAAGAGAATGTAGTGGGACAAGGGGGTACAAAGAAACGGGGCCCTACCTGCGCTGCGAGGTATATTAGGCCCGCGTTGCACCTCTTCCCCTACTTCTTTTACTCACTGGTCCCACTCACTCTCCTCCACTTACTTCACGCACGTATACCCACGTGGCACGCAAGATTTTCTTGCTACCGTGTATATACCATGTAACACATATATACCTTTACTGTATACAGAGAAAAGATGATCATGGAGACATTATAGGACACTCATGAAGTTTTATGATATTTTTATAATGTGATGAAAGGCTATGGGTTTTGTGTAAAAAAAAAAATATTTGAATCTAACATTTTAATGCGAGCAATAAAGTTTCATCAGAATTATTTTAAACTATTTGATATTTCATACTTGATTTGTGTACTGGGGCCCCAGGAGGAATAATAGTTTATACTTTGGCAATTCTCAAGGAAACCAAAGAAACATCTGTGAAGATTTCATCAAACTTAGTCAAACAATTTTCAAGATTAACATCTACATCAAAAATGAACAAATACATTTATCTCTTCGAATATTAGAATAGATTATCGTAAGATGATTGGGAAAATTATTGGTATTACATCAAGATAGTAAAGTGTGTGTGTGTATATAAGTTGATGAGGGATATATATATGTATATAGTGAATGAGAAGAGTAGATAGGAAGTGTAAGGAAGAGTGAAAGATAAAGTGGAGTGAAAGAAGCTTAAGGGTAAGTGCGCGCTTACGTTGGTGGTAGTAGTTGTGACGTTTGTAGTGGGGGGGTTAGCTTAGGTTAGGGGTCCCCCACTTCGTCGAGACCGCCTCCTGGGGCCCCGGCAGAAGAAGAGGCCCACGGCCACACGGCAAACACTACACCGCTAGCGCAACAAAGAGACGAAACGAGAAAGAGACGAAAAGAAATATAAAAATAAAAAAAAAAAAAGGAAAAACGTACCGAAAACCCACACCCGAGTCCGGGACTCGCTAGGGACCTCTTCCTCAGTCTGTACTCATCGTTGGAAACTCGCGGGTCGAAGAAAGGCCGAGGACAGTGAGGAGTGAGAACTTTTGTTGCAGCGTGTATAGAGATAAAGAGACTCACAGATACATACACGTGTTGATCGTAAAAATCTATTGTAAACAAAAGAGATAGTTATTAGTATTTTATTTATTTATAAATATATTTTTTTTCTTTTTCAACGTGTCATTGACATCAATCTTTTCGTTTATTCATCTGCAAAAACACACGTGTACAAAGTTATTCTTCTATATTATTTATTTAATTTTTTTGTTGTTTTGCGTGTGGTGAATTTTTTTTTTTTTGCTGCATTTTTGAAAAGTGAATCACAGGGATATTTCTTGTTGTGTTTATATTTTTGTTGATCAATTTTATAAACCAGTGGGATATTATACAACACGGCAGTACTGTCATTGGTAAGTTATTGTTTCCTTTTTTTTATTTATCTTTATATTATGAGACTTGATGAGTGTCACAAAATAAAGAAAACATAATGATAAATAGAACCAAATATGTGCAGATATTTGAAACAAAGAAAAGTATAAACACGCAATAATATATAGTATTAATTTATCCGCTGAAAAAAATTTCTAGAATAAATGAAAAAAAAAAAATTAATCAATGAATAAATAAATAATTGACCAAATAAATTCTGTCTTGAAAAATTATTCTCACTGTGCGCTAATTTAAATTAGTTTGATTTGCGTATGCGAGATACAGAAGGGTAGTGTGCAGATATTTAAATGCCAAAAAAAAAAAAAAATGAACGAATCCTAAAGGGGAGAAAATAACTGAATATTTATCTCAACAACATCCAAGCAATAATAATTCGTGTGAGAAGTGTTATTTCTTATATACAAACGTTACACATTCAACAAATCAACGTGTGAAGATACAGGGGGGTGATGGGATTTCTCTTGAAAATAAAAATACAAATGAATAAAGGGAAAGAAAAAAAAAAAAAAAAAAAAACGAACCCATACATAGACCATATATATCCTACTACTTCATCCATGACGACGATATGTCTCGTCTCCCCTTGTCTCGTCTCATTCGGGGATTTTTCCTGAAAAATCATACACGAGAGAAAGAAAATTTGATGATTTTTTTTTTCCCCTCCAAACATTGCTATAGGTCTCACTATTTTTGACATGACAAAAAAAAAAAGAAAATGAGGCTTTCCAGTACCAATGACGTGAGTGTATGAGGGAGAAAAAGATAAAGAAAGAGATTCGCTACACACCATGACAATGGGGGGGCTCTGCTTCTGGTGATCGGAATACTCATCCCTCGATGAAATAAGTTTCACCATCCAAGAAGTATAGAGAGAAGAACCTCAACGACGATGAAAGTCCGTGGGGGAGCAATAGCGTGAAGCAAGAGTAGTATAATGCCCCCTCAATTTTGGGGCCCCAAGGATGGGATTATCTCGGGTCCCAGGTATATAGAAAGATATGTGAATCCCTACACATATTGTGAATCCAATTCAAGTTCCCCCGAAGACTTAGTAACAATGTGTCGGTGAGCAAGAGAGACCTTCCCTCCATCTGAAATACGTATATAGTAAAAGTAAATATGTGTGTAAAGAAATTCAATGGGATTGCGTAAAAATCGCGGGACATACACGCATTATTCTGTCCCATGACGTGTGGGAGTGTGCGTATAGTATAAAAAAGAAAATATAAAATGGAAAAGAAATATAGAAGAGAGAAAAAAAAAAAAGAAAAAAACCATCAGGTCAATGCCGTCAACACCTTTATAACGTACTTTTTTTTTTTTCCGTTTCTAGTTTACTAAAACGGTCGCGTATACAAAAAAAAAATTGTCTATGTATACATATGGAGATGGAGAACACGATGGGGGACACATAAAAATTAGAATGTAGCTTGTAATGTTTTCCAAATGTATTACACACAACTCGCCACAGACGTTGAGAATAAATATATTGATATGTCCTGTTTGGGAATTTGTCCGTTAGTAAAATGAAAACTAGGAATAATTCCTGATCAGGCAGGCAGTGGTAGGACAAAAATCCGTTAGTGGACTGGCTCCTTTTACGTTGAAGGTTGATATCACAACCTATGAACTTAGCAAAGACGGTTATATATCATTTACCAAAAGCAAATCTAATCTCGTTGGAGACAATGGGAATACAGAATTGTATGTGACAAATGTATATAGAGGAGTAGGACAAAAATAGGGAGCGAAACAATTTTTTGATGGGACAAAATGTCCCGTATGTGGATGGTACTATAACGATAAACCGGTATCCCGTAGCAGGACCGTTGGAGACACACCAGGAATGGCGAGTATCATTCGGGCGCTTCCCTAACTGGGACTGGGACACATGTGGAACCCGTACGACAAGGGAACCGGGTCGCGCAATGTGAAGAGAGTCGATGAGTACTGCTCTACTATTCAGTCATGGGCAGTAGGGTGGTGTGTCGTTGCTTCTCTCTTTTCTATTTAACTAAGACAGGTTTTTCATTTATGTTGAGTATGGTAATGACAACTCCATTGTAATATAGTAACACAGCCCAATATCCCACAAGTGGATAAATGCCACTGGGTGAGAAATTGCACAGTGTACATTAGCATATTTTGGTGGGACTCTCTAGATTTTTTTTTTTTCGTGGTGTCCCACGTGGGAATATATCCTAACTCAAGTTTATACATTTAAATACGCAGTGATGGTGCTTATATGGGTTCATAGTAATTATATATTTAAAGTACAGACAAAGTCCTTGTCTGTATATGCGCATATGTATGTACATTGCTATTCCTTTTTGAATAAAGTCCCACATACAAATGAATATATTTATGTATATCTGTGTATACATACCGAAAAAAAAGAAAAAAAAAAAAGAGGGAACCCAAAACACCATAAAATGGAACAATGAATGTTTTGGCACGGTCTTAGACTTCTTTTGCCAAAAACACCGCGGGTGTACTTTTCTTTATCTTTTTTTTTTTTTTTCTGCCTTCTCTCCTTCGTCCTCTGCATATATGTATAGGACTAGGATGAAAGCTAGTCCCTGTGATGCTACAGTCCAGACATTTGTGGGCGGTAGTAAAAATTTTTCGATGGCCAACGCTAGGATATATATCACACGGTACCATACAGACACACAATGGACCACCACCATCACACTGCTTTGGGTTTTCGTTTCTGACTTGTATTCTCAGTCACACAATTAGCAACAATGCGGGGGACTTTTGAACACCCCCTACCAAGAGGGAATACACCACGTCTATAACCATACCAGCACGTATCACCCGCATGACTATCCAACATTCTATTCTTATATCCCGGTATACATATTGAATTAACAAAAAATGATCAACAATGAATATATAAACATGGTATATGAATATAATGTTGAATAAATGCTGTGATATAATCATACATAACACTAACAGGAAGTGGTTTACTCGCCCATGACAATGATTTTACGCTTGCTAACAAACCATGTCACGTCAACCGTGTAACGAGGTCCTGCGCATTTAATTCCCCTTCTCCATAAAAATTTTCTCTTCCTTCTCCATGTATAAAATATATATATGTATATGTCCGGTCATACATGTTTATACATGGAGAAGTCAACTTGGCCATTTATTTGACATTCTTTTTCTCTATTTCGCTGGATAATATACAATGAAAGAGAACATATATAAAAGGTAACGCCATCACACCAGAAAACGAAGAAGAGGAAGAAGCACAGACATACACACACAGGACCTTCGTGGGTGGTCGCACACTGTGAAAGGTGTCGTTCGTTGTGTGTGGTATATAACACTGCAGAATTCAAGGTCCAACAAGTAAAGATTCTGGTCCTTTTCTTCTATATATCCACCCGGATTCTTTGGTCAAGGAGAAATTCACTGATGAGTTGATGCGTTTTAATCATCGATAGAAATGCAAACTGGTGTGGTTTATTATTTTTCTTTTCATCTTAATAATCATTAGGTTGAACCATATTCAGAACGGAACTTTGGTTTCTTCGGATGATGTATGTAATTGTGGAAGAAAAAAAAGAATACCAGTTACTTTTGAATAGTGGCGGTGGCCCTTTTCAGCCACGTGGGAGGTCCTTTCTCTATCCAGCTCTATCTTACTCTTCAGTGGTTTCTCCTACCGTCTCTTACTTGGCTCAGGATCATTTGTCAATGTGGAGATCCAGTTTGAAGATTCGTTATGCTGTTACTCCCTCTCACTTCTATATAGATTAAGGTGCAGGTTTTTCGTGGCGTGAACGCATGTCGGTTGAGTCTAAACATCAGTCTACTGGTGCAAGTCATGTTTATTTTCCACCGAATGCATCAGTCCCGTGTCGTCAGTCAATTGGCTTTCCAGGATGAACAAAGGACGCGTAAATGTTTATCTTTGACTGTGAGGGCTTTGAGAAAGAAAACTGGCAAAAGTTCCAGATTTTTCCAAGCTCCCCCCCACGCCAAAGTATAAATTAGTATAGTTGCGTGGATATATATGGTTATGAAAAGAAAAAAAAAGAGACAACTAGCGGCGCCAGAGGCCTATTAAAAAATCATTCTTAAAGAACGAATTATGTAAATGAGAATGCGCGCACAGAAACCCACGCCGCGGGTTCCTATATTATCGTGGCGACGACGAGGACGACCATATACGAGTGAGTTTCGGCTTCAGCGTGTTGAAATTACAGACCCATATTGTATTCCCGTGTTCTGTATCTCTTTCTTACTTTCTCTCATTCGCCCACCCCCCCACCGTTAATAAATATAAGAAGAAGCGAGATAGAATAACAGAGTAAAAAAGGAGGAAATAAAAAACCAAAAAAAAAACAAACATACATCACGTTGATTTTCGAAAATTGAAGACCGTAACGTCCGCCCTACGATTTTTTTTTCATACCTCCAAACACTCACACTCACACACTTATAAACATGGACCTAGCCTAACAAATTACCGTAATTATTCATGCATACATAACACAGGTCGTTGTAATTATTAATTAGAGTCATTAATGAAATAGTTTCATTGTTCTTTGTGGTCCCAAAAAAAAAAACAAAAAAATAGTCATCTGCGTAGATCTATATTCAATTATTCTTTACTTTCAATCCAGTGCAAGAGAAGTCACGTGAGGTTGGAGCGGTAGATGGCGACGGTGGTGAAGACGACGACGCGGTAGTGTATATAATAGTATGTACCACCAGCATACAGTGGTGGGGGAAAAATCACGGACGAAAGATGTTTGGTTGCGCGCGCGGCTTTGGTATATCGGTAGCGGGGGCCTCATGACTATACGCTTCACCAACGGACCCCCGGCGTGCTCTCCCGCTGCGACCGGTAGCTATCCTCTGTCCCGTTTGTAATACGTATTATATATACGTATATTTATATATATATATATATATAGTCTCGCGAGAAAAGAGAAGAAGATCAAGAAGAATATATATACATATATGTACGAATACATACATGGATTCATATACTTTGCTCGTCGCGTTGATCCTCAGCGCCATTACAATATTAATACCTTGGTGTGCTTTAGTCACTATAAATCATCGTCTCTGCACTCTTACAAAATTCATACATATATATTCATTTTCATTTTCACTATTTACACATTTTTATTCTGCTCTTTTTTGTTTTTTTTTTTCATTCCATATCCAAAAGATCATTATTTATTATCTAATGATTGCTATGAAAGTATTTTGCAGAGTTGTGTCAAGATATTATTCCGACTGTGCAATTATATTTGTGAAAAAGAGGAAGAAATGGGTTTTTTTTTATTATAAAACCATATTTTTTTTGCCTCTTCTTCCTCTTCACTCTCCTCATCGATGCATAAATGTCACTGCAGGGATTCCACTTGATATTATAAAGAAGCGAAATTGGAAGGAATAAAAAAATAATTCACTCGGTATATCTCCCACGGCACTTGTGTACCGACCACACAAGTGCTCTTTTTTTTTTTTCGCTTTTCCCTGCGCTTTGTAAAATAATTTATATTGTGAATAAGAAAAAGGAGAACTTGTGCGTGATCGACGGCGAGCGCGTGAGTCCCAATTCCACCCTCCTCCCCACCCTTCACAACAGAATTGAAGTAAAATAACACCGAGCGGGGGATTCCCCCGCTGTGACCTCGAGTTCTTTTCTCAGTTCTCTTCAAAACTCTTGTGTTCGTATTTTATTATTTTTCACTCACTTCACTCCATTCACCACTCATTGCATACATTTTCTTTTCTTTTTATTCTCCACTTCTCCCTTTCTTTTCATGCACAAAAATCACCACATGCATATAAAGTTAAGTAATATAAACACGCAGTAATAAAAAAGAAAAAAAAAATAAATAAATACGACGGTGTAAAATCTTTTGGGACGTAGACATTTATGTGGCGTTGCATTTGTTGTTTTCTTATTTTATTTATTCCTTTTTCTTTTTCTTTTTTTTTTTTCCTTCCTCGGTGTCAATTTCAATTCTATCACCTGAGACGCAATATAACACTAATGAAATAGTTAAATATACTTGTGAGTATTACTTTTAAATTGCATATTTACGCTGTTGATAAATGTTTTGTATATTCTGTCGTCAAATAAACACCCCGTTAAATAATTGAGTGAATCGTGTTCGCACATATTTTCAATCATACATCATTAATTTTTCCATCCATTTAACATTCTAAATTCATTCACACTGAATGACATTGAAACAGTTTGGGCCCAAATATAATTGAACAAAGTATGAAGAAATATGGAAAATAAAGAGATAAGTTTAGAGAAAAAAAAACAAAAAATGTATAAATAAAATCATACAATCAGTAAAAGCTATTGCAATCCACCCTCTTTCCACCTACTCTTCTTCTCACCCCCTTATATCTCGCCATATATCGTTTCCCAAGATCTTGATCGTAGGGACAGAAAGAAATAAAAATCATCCAACCAAGAGAGAGAGAGAGAGAGAGAAGACAAAAAATAACACACCAACGTCTCAGACATATTTTCTCAAGTTTAGAGGCCCCCCGAGTTCGTCGCGTTCCATTGGACGATCCTACGAGCATATCTCTCTCACTTGTCTGATTTTTTATTTTATTTTACTCTCTTATTATTATTTTTTTATTTTTTTTCTCTCTCAACTTATCCTTATTTTATTATTTTATTTTATTTCTTTGTTTTATTCAACTCCTTGCAGCTCCTTTTTCTCTCTATCTTTCGCTTCTTTTCTTCTACCTGTTGGTGAAGATCAAAGAATACCGACGCCGACGGCTTGGAGGTCCATGGGGTGTCGTATATATATGTATATATTTATTCGATATTGAAAGAAAAATAAAAATCAATTTTTTCCATCATTTTATTTTTATTTTTCTTTCGCTTCTGCAAATTTTTATTTTTTTCTCGCATTTTATCAAATACGTTTTAGCACATTTTTTTTATACCACTTCGGCGTCTCTCATCATTTTTTTCTTCATACACCCACACTCTCATGAGCACAATAAATGTATTTAAAATTGGAAAAATTAATAAAACACATTTTGTCTCCCCCCTTATCAATTGTTTGACATTATCCAATATTAAATGAAATAAATATATATTATAATATAATATCAAGGAGGAAAAAGGATAGTAATGAAATAAAATAAAAATAACCCCCAGCATTGAAGTTATCTCAAAGTCAACACAATAATATATAAAATAAAATGAGAATATACGTCGATTATTTCGTGAGAGTGTTGGATTTGTCTGTGTGCATATAATACATATGTATATTTGCCATTCCATAATTTTGTATCAGTTTAATCCCCTCGCGTCTTCCCCACCCCATCCTCTACATATATCTTTATATCTATTTATCTATCTATTAATCTTTTACGACTTACAAACTCGATATATAATACACTGTATGTACAATGTATATAATACATTATTTTAAATCGCAATTGGCTACATCACATCGAGACCTGTTGATTCATTATCGAAAAAAAAAAAGAAAGAAAAAAAAAACACTCAGATTATCATTCTGAAAATTTTCCATACAATTGTATATAAATAATGATACAGGGTGGCCCCATTTGTTATATAAATTGTTAAATACATTCTATGGAAATTTTTCATATTCACCCAATAAAATAAACCCAAATGTTAGGGGTGATGAAATACTTACAAAAGATAATAAAAAAATTAAATTAAAGAACAATAGATCGACAAATATTTCCTCTTCATTTACATTAAATACGTACACATTAACATACAAATTTATTGTTGCAGTTGTGTCTGACCATCTAATATATAAATATTTTTATGTTCAATATCAGGAAGAGATGTGAGCACTTGTCACAATATAAAAAAAAAAAAAAAAAAAAAAAATTAAATAAAAGAAAGTAAAAGAAGTGAAATAATATTGAATAAAAGAAATATGAAGTTGAAGATAACATTTGTAACTATATAATTATTATATATGAAACTGTAATTCATTGGCTCGAGACACATTGCAATAATTTCTCCTCTTTTAATTTTACAAACACAGAGAGACTTTGAACTCTATCAATATATAATACATGTGCGTAATTGTACATTTAATATACTTCAACGCTCGCAATAATTTTTCTCAACAATCAAAATTCACAATACCCAAAAAAAAAAAATCACAATATCTATTTGAAAGATAAAGAATTATAATCAAGAGGAAACAAAAGTGAACAAAAAAATATTACTGATTATGATAAACTCCAACTCTCACAAGTGACAAAGATCTCTCAAGTCCAAAGATCACAATGAAAAGTGACTTTTCTTCCAATTATATCTCTAGCACTAGAATTTTTTTTTTTTTTTGTCTTTTCATTTCCAATTCACGCGAAAATAAAACAAAAAAATTGCAAACATTAAGTGGCAAGAAAAATCTTTTCATTATTTTTTTAAATTCAAACTGATAAATAACGAGTACGAAAAATAAATATACAAAACGAAAAGCGATGAAACGAAAGGAATGAAAAAAAAAAAAAAAAGAGTAAATAAATAAATGAAAATGATAAATATGATCATTGAGTTTATATAACCTCGAGAAGGCATTATCACATTTTGCAACGACCCATAGTTCATTTTATCCAATGCAATATATAAATCCATATCATTATTTTGCGCTGTCGTATTCTAACGTAAAATTAATACGTCTATAAAACAGTTACAAACACATATGAAGATATGCATTTAGAAAATACTGATTAAAAAAATTATTATCAATAAACATAGAGTGACACAGTGGTGCAAATGAAAATAATAAATAGGTGTGTATTTACAGTGAAGCACCATCATGTAGGAAATAAAATTAAAAAAAAAAAAAAATGATCTGAAGAATTATATACGAATTATTATTATTGGTATTCTTCGCGTTTTATGATTACTTAAGATGGCGCCACTGTGTCGGTGATAATACATGATAGTGATTGAATGTATATAAGACACGATGTAAAACGCGGACGATGAGCAGTTGTGCATGTCTCATTATTATCACTCACTTGCAGTCACGCTACCCATTCAATTATTTCCAATTAATCCAAGTGTTATTCAACGTCATTTGTTTCAATATAAATTAAATACAATAATATAATATAAATAAATAAATAAATAAATAAATATTCATATGGCTAACATTGATTCCTAGCACTGGGATTAATTGTCCCAGTGTTGTTTGTGTAGTTCGTTCAATAACACGTTTACAAAAACGATACGTGAATCGAGACGATTTTTTTTTTTTTCATTGACGAACATTGGAATATAAAATTAATAATAAATTATTGTTCATTGGTATCGTGGATATTTAGTGGAGTGGAAAGCGTAGAACAAAACGGAATAAACTAGCGAGAGAATAATATCGAAATTATTTAATATAAATTGATTATTATCCTTTTTTTTTTTTTCCATTTCCTATTTTTTTTTTTTTATTATTTGACACAGTGTTTTAAAAGCGGCCCAGTTATGTTTTCCATCGAGTATAGTAAACAATTTCTCAGCTACCGTATACTTAAGTCAAATCGTTTCAAGTACATCTGACGATACGAACTCGGACAAACAAGTGTTAAAGTGAAATTAATTATTATTGTCAATTGTGGCATTTTAAATCACGTGTGTTTGTTTATTATTACTTTGATGAAATACCTAATTTTTCGTAAACAAAATTATATTCCAATCAAAAGTTATAATTGCCAAATATTATTCACAATTAATTCAAGACCTGGAACGTCTTGTGCTATGTTAATAAATAAAAAACAAAATAAATTCGATCAGCAATAAAATTCATTTATCACGCGAAATATAAAATTATTAATCTTTCATTTATATATATATATATATATATATATCTTTTATGCACATCATATCTATAAAAAATATATCTGCACGTGTTTGGTTTTTTAAAAATTAATTATTTCGGAACGAAAGAGAAATAGCTTTTTATTTCTATTGCTATTCTTTATTTCATTTTTAACAAAATGATTGTTTACGTTCCGGGTAGAATGCCAAGTCACGTTGGGCCTTACGGTGCGGCACGTTATCCGGGTTTGCTCGGTAACACATTGCCGAGTTATTTTAACCCAATATCAACATATTTCAATCATCATCATCATCATCATAATCATCATCATCCACAACAACAACAACAACAACAAGATCAAAATTTAAATTCACGTGTATACACTGGAAATTTAAATTTTATCCAACATCCAATTGATATACCGATTTGGCGAACGACAATGCCATCTGAGGAGGAATTGGTAACATCACAAAATGGTGGTAGACTTGGCGGTGGTATTGGAGCATCGCCATCAAGTGGATTGGCAAGTGATGGACCACCATCACCGGCACACAGTGATTCTGATGCATCAAATTCAAGTTTAGAACTTGGTTCAATACGTCGTGGTGAAAATGCCCAATTAAAGTGCAGGTAAAGACATTATATTCTATATTTTTTTTTAGGTTAGAATTATTGCCCGATCGGTAAAATTGTTCGGGTTCACAATTTTTGATCTTATATATCATTGCTAGACGCATAATTATATATATTGACACTCTTATTTGTTCATTATACTTGCTGTACAATGTGTGTGTATGCTAATCAACTACTCGGAGTTTAGTTCGAGTTATTATCTACTGCCATAATGAATTTTTAATACATTCAGTCATTCAATATCCACACAAATACATTTTCAATTGAGTACAATTGGAAATTCTATTCACATTATGCTCATTGTGACTCTTATTAATATCTTATCAGTCAATAACATCATTATTTCTCAATTATTTCGTTTACTTTGAATTTTTAATTCGTTTTTTTTTTTTTTTCCTTTGTATTCGAATAAGTATCTAATGTGTGTTGGATTATAAATTTATAATTATATATGACACGCTGTCGTGGCATGCTTCAGCTCTTATCGTCCTGACATCAAAGACATTATCACACATTCGTATATGTATATATATATTTGATAAAGAACAAAAAAAAGAAGAAGAAAAATAATAATTAAGGAAAAATCTTTTGACCGTGATTATTTCTTTATATTCCATATTCTTCATCGCACTATTCAATTTCGGTTTCTTTCATTTGTCATAATAAAAAATTAAATGATAATACACAACGAAGTAATAATAATTATGATAGAGAAAAATAAATATATAAAAAAATTTTTTATCATCAGTTCAATTGTAGATTCTAAAAATATAACTTAAATTCCATTCAATTGCAAACAATGAAAGACAATACTGCGCATGAACTGATGTCAATAGGCAATGATAAGTCATTCTACATATGCATTATTTGACCATAATAAAGGTCTTTATAATATACGTATGTATGGTTGAACGTCATTCATTAGCATCTCATAAGCTCATCACACATTTTATTGTCTGTGTGTAACGTAAATCATCACTTGATCACAATAGAGAATTAATTTGGTGAATTTCACTATGAATAACAGTGGCGAATATTGTTTTCATTCAGCCAAATGCGAATTTAAATCATTTAAAAATAATTGCGGACAATCGGCGGTCGATAATCACGTAGAAAATAATCTATTACCCTAAGGGGATATACCGACCGACTATTCAGATGGTAAATTAATTTTCGTTGGTATGTTACCGACACTGGATTAATAACTGTGATATCGACTGTCTATTGATATCTATGATATCGACTGTCTATTGATAACTATGATATCAACTGTCTATTGATAACTATGTTATCGATAGTCAATTAATAATTAAATTCACTTACCCCCTTCGCTGTTGCAGGTGGCACAATTGTGGTAGGTGGTTTGCGTCGTTGGAACAATTGGCTGGTCATGTAGCGAGATTGCATGCTGCACCTGGACCACGTGGATTATTCTATTGCGGATGGGAGGGATGCGCGCGAGGTGAACGCGGATTCAATGCCAGGTAACTGAAATAATTTAATTTAATGAACTTTCAATACCGAATTAAAAATTAAACTTGTACCTGCCATAGAAAATTATATGTATATAAATTATACTTACATTTGTGGAGTGTAGCTTATCAATTAAATTTATATTTTCCAGATATAAAATGCTTGTGCATGTGAGGACGCACACAAACGAGAAACCACATCACTGTTTTCAATGTGACAAGAGTTTTAGTCGCGCGGAAAATTTGAAAATTCACGCACGTTCACACACAGGCGAGCGTCCATATGTTTGTCCAGTTGTTGGTTGCAATAAAGCATATTCAAACTCATCAGATCGTTTTAAACACACACGAACACACGCGGTGGACAAACCATACTGTTGCAAAGTGCCTGGTTGTCCAAAACGTTACACTGATCCATCATCACTACGCAAACACGTTAAAACATATCGTCATTATGTAAATAATAATAATGACAACAAATTAATTGAAAAGAATTTAAATATCGACAATAATTTGGATAGAAGTCAATTCAATGATGTTGCAATTGAAAAAAGAAACAGCATCGAATCGGATAAAAATAATAAAGATTCAAGTTTTGATTCATCAACAACAACAACTACAACAATGTCATCAACACCACCGAGTAATGCAAATAGCTTTGAGGAACAGAGAAAATTCGTTGAATGGAATAATATTTACAATTTAAATAATGGAAATATTAATGAAACACAACAACAACAGCACCAAAAAAAATTATTAAATGAACAATTAACGCCAATTAAATTTACAACAACAAATATCATTGATCCAAGTTATATTACGCCCGAGCGAAAAATAAAAAATAATAATGATACAATATTTTCCGGATTGGGATGTAAAAAACAATTTGACGATGTTATTTCACCGCAAACGAGCCCGAATTTATTAACAATTGAAAATTCACAGCAGCGAATATCTTGCATGCAATCAACACCAATTAAAATGGAAACGGATAATAAAATTGGCAGTGTTGATTACCGCAATATTGATTCAATTGTTAATAGCACACCGTGCAGTAATATTATGAATAATAAAAAAATAAATAAAAATGATATTAATTATGTGAGAAATTCGGTTATCAAACGCGCTGATAATTCAATGGATATTGATACGAATAAAAAATTATTTTCAACATCAGTATCCACGGAAATAATTGTTAATAATGATAATATCAATGGTGGCGTTATTGTTGATGATAATAATGTTAATTTGTCATGTTGCTGTCGACACAAATGTTGTGTACACAATAATGCAAAAATTATTTCCGACTTAATTATGAAAACGCAAAATCCACTATTTAAACAATTATTGGGTTCAGTTGATATCCAATATGAATTACAAAATATATGGAATAAAAATATTATTGGTGGTAGAGATATTGTTGATAATACTAATGGTGGTGTTGGTAATGTTGTTGTTGAAGATTTGAGAATTAAAAATTGTAATAGTGACAGTAATATTGTTGTTGTTACGGAGATGGAGCAGGATCTACCACTCGATTTGACGATTCATAAATAAAAAATGTACTTTGAAATGAAAAATTAAATATTTAATTGAGATTTTTTTTCGGTGAGAGAAAAACTAAGATTTGCGTTGAGAGATTATCTATCAAAACATTGAATAAAGAATCGTAAATTTCCTCCAAAAATAAAATTGAACAACATTTAATTTTATTTTTGGAGTTGTTCTATGTTATCACTACGCTAAATTGAATTGAAGCAACAATAAACAAACAAATGGGTAAAATCTCGATTCGCAAAAGATAGCACCTCAATCAAGAAATTAATTTCCATCATGAGAAAAAAAAAAAAATAAATAAATAAAATGGAAATTAATTCAACGATTGACAGAAAAAAAAAGAACAAAAAATTTCATCTCTCTCGCAAGAAATAATAGAGCCAAATATTATGTTCTCTCTTGTCACTCTCTCTATCCCTCTCTCTCTCTCTCCATCTCCTCAACCGTCTCTATCCCTCTCTCAATTTTCCTATCCTGTTTTATTTAGTCCCAACATTACAAAAAAAAAAAGAAAAATGAATTTTCCATCCCCACTTACTCTGAACAGATCTTTAAAAAAAAAAAAAAAAAGCCAAATAATAATGTTTATATATTTTTGTTTAGTTTAATATGGTACAGGATAAAGAAAAGTGAAAGACGAAAAAAAAAAAACACCATAACAATTGCGAAAAAAACAAATTATAAACGAAATGAATTTTGCTCAATGTTGTAAAAGAAAAAAAAAAAAAAACACCATCATAAATATACCAATGTCTTGCGTGCCTTCGATATACACACATATATATATATATAAATATTTATATATATAAATATTTTTTAAGTCATGTAACACTATAATTATCCATGTAAATATATTTAAAACAAATTGAGACAATTCAAATTCTGGAAGTGCAGAATTTTTTTTTTTTTGGTGTGTCTGTTATTATTATTATCATTATTAATATTATTATTATTTGTATATAGAATCTGGTATAAAAAAAAAAAATGATTTTTTGAAACAAAACAAATATTCTTTGAAATTATTTATTCTTAATGTATACTCACAATCCTTATCCATATGATTGTTTATAATAAGGCTGTCATTTTCTCTCTTCAGACACATACACAGAGATATAATCATCACGAAACACTGTGGCCAGTTAATAAATCTGCCATTCCATCTTTTATTATCTTCAAACCCTCCAAATCTATATTAATTGTATCAATTAATTGTGCCATTCCCTGTTGCTCCAAGCTTAAATACTGTGGAAAGAAAAAAAAAAAAAAACAATTGGAAAATGAGAGACGTCAAATAAATGACGAGGATTTGATTATGTAAATAAATTAACTCACTGCTTTAATATCGTCCTGAGCAATTGGATCCATCGTGTATCTTTCCTGATTTTGTACATCAACATGACGTCGCATTCGTAATTGCGACAGCATTTCGCTTATTCTACCTTTAAATTGTGTTGGTGCACTTATTTGCGAGTGCATTGCCTCAAATCTATTAGTTAATATTTCTTCCTCAGGTTGCAATGACAATCCAACTTTTCGTGATATCTCCTGTCGCACCAATACCTATAGAGAAAAATAAGTAATTATTGTAGTCCACCGTTGCATTCACAGCAGTGAAAAAAAAAAATATCTTACTTGAAGTACACGATGCTGCAACTCCAACAGTGATCGTCTGTGTTCTTTAAGCCGTGCTTGAGTGGCAGTATGTTGCCGTTGCAATCCCTGTATCCTTTCTGCTGCCATATCCAAAAATGCCCGATGTCTTGAAGTCTCTTCCTCCTGACACTTTAAACGATATTTAACTTGTTGAAATCCAATCATCGGCACTGGTATATACTTATCCGGATTAGGATTATCCAATTGCGCTTGTTTCCACAATCGTGGATCAATTGAACACGGTGGATTATCTAAATATTCTTTTAATTGTGATGGATCAAATTTAACCTGACCATAAATATTGTCCACACCAATTTGTGTTAATTGTTGTTTTTGCATTGATTGTGTTAAATAACCGACCAATTCATTTGACGGAATTCTTCTTGATATACCAGTAACACCTCTCTCAACAATAAACACTGTCACTTGACACTTCACATCACCAACTGATTTAATATTGTCAATATTAACTGTTAAATTTTGTTTATTACCCAATATTTGATTTAACGAGCCGATCAATTGCTGTTTACCGTCTTTCAATTCTTGTTCTTTTTTATTGAAACAAATAACAATTAATCCATCATTATTGTCAGCAATTGGCATACAACTGTAACCAATGGCTTTAAAACGACACAGTGGATTCTCCTGATTTAATTCAATTGGCGGTAAATTTGATGAATAATATGCTTTACCAGTTCCCCATAATGCCTGAATTAAATTCCACCTTGCAATTGTATTATCACGCTCGTCATTAAATAATTGGCAATTAAATACGGCATTGTATAGTGCTTCGGATATTCCATTAGATGATTGTTGCTGTTGCTGCTGCTGTTGCTGCTGCTGCTGTAACTGTTGCTGTTGCGTTTGTTGATTTAATCCACTTCCAAATGTACCAAATCCAGTTGTTGTACCAAAGCCACCAAAATTGGTTGTTGTCGTTGTTGGTTTAACGCCAAAGCCAGTGAAACCACCAGTGCCACCGCCAAAACCCGTTGAGCCAACTCCAGTTGTATTAAAATTACCGAATAAACTAGGCGCTTGTGTTGTAGCTGTTGTGTTGGCGCCAATTGTTGATGCATTAGCATTACCAAATGTACCAAAGCCACCGAAAACACCGGTTGTTGTTGTTGCTGCTGTTGCTGATTGTCCGAGTGTACCGAAACCACCACTTGTTGTTGATGTGGCGATACCGGGTGTTGTACCAAAACCAAATGTTGGCGCGCTATTCGTAAATGTATTTGTCACTGTTGATGTGCCGGTATTACCAAATCCCGTTGCTGTTTGTTGCTGTTGATTTGCAGCTGGTACACCAAAACCGCCACCAGTTGTGCCGGTTGCTGTTGTGCCAAAACCACCTGTTGTTTGAGTTGCTGGGGTGCCAAATAATGTTTGGGTTGCAGTTGCTGGAGTACCGAAGCCAAATGATGGTGTACCAAAGCCAGCTTATTTATTGGAATAATGTAAAAATTTATTTACTATGATATTGTGATAGTTTGTGATTTTTTGTTGATTGATTTATTTTTTTTTATGGTTATTTAAATTAAATAAATGAATTAATACATTATTTTTTTGTCATTCATTCGAACAATTGACCAACGAAAGTATTTATCCGTTTTCTATTAATCTGTGTTTCAATGTTTTTATGTATTTATGCACGATATTTTTTCTACTTTCATTTCAATTGATAAAAAAAGGTGAAATAAATCAAAGGATTTAATTGAATATTCGTTGAATTAAAATTGTGATATTAAAGATTGATAAAATAAACATAGCATCGGTGAATAATTAATATCATTGACAAAAAATGTCTGATACAAAAAACAAAAGTTTAATGACAGCAGATAATTCTGCTATCACAGGATTCGCCAAACACATAACATTGTATACAACATTAATTGTTATGTTCTCAATCACGGCAATATTGTGTATCATATCTGCATGCATATTATATCGAAAGAGAAATAAAACTGATAGTGATTATGATATTGAAGGAAATGATGCACAAAAGCCATTAATTAAATCAGAAAAAAATTCCAATTCAATGGGTGGCTGTGAGTAATATTGTCCCCCATTTTTGAGGTTATGATACCCAAACAAAAATTCATATTATTCATACATAATTCAATTAAATAATTAATAATATGAATTATTATTCCAGGAATAATTAACCTCAAAAATCAATGACTATTCACACATTTGATCAATTATTTTGTGCAATTGGTGAAAAAAAAACCAATTTTGTGGTTAGGAATACATTAAAAACCCGATAAAAGCACAATACATCCACATATATTTTTTTATATTGGTGGATGAAGTGAAAATAAATTGACGGAAATGAAAAATTGCAATTATGAAGAATATTTTGATGAATAAGAAAAAATATTAAAATAATGTATTTACTTGGCTTCACTGGCGTCGCCATTGTTGAATTCGCTGTGCCAAAACTGAATGTTGATTGTGTAGCTGGTGTAGAGGTACCAAAACCCGTGCCGAACGACATATTTTTGTTCACAAATAGAGCCACTTAATTATTTTAATTCTTTATTGTGTATTTTTAATACTGATACTCGTGGAAATAGCGTCATAACCTCCACATTGCCAACTGCGTATCTCCCTCGAGATTGTAGACGAGAGAGTGGGAGTTCGGAATACGAACGTGCACGAACAAGCACGACCAATATTGGCCGCCATGATGGAAAAGTACGCGCGAAAATTTGAAAACAAAAAAAAAATTAATACAGATTGGATATACATATTTTAAATTTAATTGTGATGATTGTTGAATAATAAAATATGAATGCACATTGCAATATACTTATTTTGGATGTTCAACAACCACTTTTACTTCAAAAAAAAAAAAAAAAACTTAGATAGATATTATTACTCTCTAACGTGTATAATATATACATACAATATATGATACTTTCTTTAACGTTGTTTGGATTATTTTCTGTCTTTCTATTCCCTTTTTTTCTTTAAGGTTTAAATATGCACTCGGACATTTTCTTATCATATAATTTTTTCCCTAACGCGAACGTCGAACACCAATAAATTTTTTTTTATATATATTGTATACATACACATATATATATCGCCAATATAGAAAATGGAAAACGCAATAACAATTTTATATATGATATGAGAATATGGATAAAACATTTGAACAAATATTATTCCTCTCTGCTATAATAATACCAATAAATAAATGAACAAAATTTAGTGTAAATACTTTGACAATTAAGAGCACAAACTTTCTACTTCTAATATTAAATCTTTCTCTTTTTTTTTAAATATATAGTTGTTTTTGTTTTCACACAAAAATTGCAGTCAAATCACGTTCAGTTATTAATATAAACACATGTATACTCTAACAATCAATAAATACAATTAAATACTAATAATTAAATAGCAAATCACATTGTTTTCTATTTTTCTTTGCCTTTCGTTATTCAACGATTCGATTGTCAAACAATTAGTTATATTCTTTCTCTCTGTATCCTGCAGATAAATTCGTTATCGTTAACGATCAGCATTTGTGTAATTATCATTTATATATATATTTTTGTTTATTTTTGGTTTTTCTTTATGTCTTAATATCTTTTTTTCTTTTTTCTCTCGGTTTATTTAGCGCCTAAGAACAATATCGTTGTCCATACATCAGCCATTGTGGTCGTGTTCTAGAATCAGAAATTAAGAGAGAAAACAAGAAATAATTAACGAAAACAAAAAATATATTGTTCGTTATCATGAAAAATATTTATAGTTAATATTTTTCTTTTTGTGTCGCAATGTTATTAAATATTCTAATCACTACGTAGTCCATTCATAAATAACATTAGTTAATTAATTGAAGTGTTGTTTTATTTGTTCAATTGGAATTGTTTGTTTGTTAATTTTGAATATCTAAAAATGTGGAATTTTACCTCATCAAGACTCCCAAATTATTTATGAATGGTTAATAATATTAGCAGACATTTTTATTCTTTTGATTTATCAATTAGTTGTTGCTTTATTGTTCAGGGCTTTTAAATCTCGTTAGTTTCATTTTTTGATTCATACTTTTCCTGATGAATAATTATTTATTTATTCAATTGTTACGAGATCAATTTGGGAGTGAACTTAATGAGGTTTACAAAAATATACTTAATAATTATTTTTATTTCTCTCTTCACTTTTTCTGTATCATTAACGACAAATATATATAAATATATATTATATATCAATGATTGTCTAACGAGATTTAACTGCAATATTTATTTGTAAATAAATACGATACTTTCGTGTTAGCTCATGCCTCGATAGTGTGGTAGAGAAAAAAAATTATTGCATCAAATAAATTGGGAATAATTCCTCAATAAAATTAACTGAACATCTATTAAATAATAATGTCTAATTAATTGATATTCTCTAAATAATTATGATCGTGCTCTAAATTGTGTTGGCATGCATAAAACATAATTCAATTGTTCAATGAAACAAATCGCTCGATATAAACTATTTGGTAATGATTGCTCCCGCGTTTGGACCCGGACATATATATTTATATTTCACTCTAAATACTGTTGTGTTATTAATATTTTTTTTTTGTCAATTGTTCGAGTTCTTTTTTCATCGGATAATTAATAAAACGTCATAAGATCAAATGTCTCTCACGAACTTTTATACATCAACTAATTTTATCTATTAATTTGACTATTTTTATCACTCTCTATAAATATATTCTGGAAGAATTGGAACAAATTTATGAATTTATATAAATTAGAAAAATAACAAATAACAATCTGGAAAATATGTTTCTTCCACACAATTTTTTTATATAAAAAATCTATGTATAGTCAGTCGTAAAATAAATGGAAGAGTAGTGAGTGAATAAATATATATATGGTGAATTTGTTTAAAAATAAATTGTGCGTATGGAAGATATGAGAATATGTTGAAGTATTTTTCATGATTGTGTTTGAAATAGATTTTTCCGTATTTATTTTTTGTGCTTTGTTGTTAAATTTTCTATCTAATAATCTATAGATAAGACTCGGAAAACTCAAAATCGGATGCAGATGCACGTGAGGATCTCGTGTAAAGTGATATACCACCACCAAAAGCGCTGTCCGATGTGCCTTCGCCAGTTACAAAATCAGCGACAATTAATGAATCCTTTGGTGGATTATTAACACTAAGATTACCGCCACCGCCGCTTTTCAATGCATCACGTTCAGCCAATCGTTGCTTCAATATTTTAATTTTCTCCTCTTTCTAATAATGAAAAATGAGATAAATTAATTCCTACTATGACTATTGAAAAAAAAGCAAAAAAATTGAGTTACTGTAATTGATAAATTACCGCTGCAATAAGTTTTTGTAGTTCATCATTTTCATTGACCAATTTTTGATATCTTTCTTCATCCTCTTTAGACATTCCCACATCCGGATTATATTTAGATTCAACTTTATCCTTTGGATGTCGTATTACCTCAATAACTTTTGGCACAAATATCAATGCCATACTCAGAAAACAACAAAAAATAATAGCCAAAGCGACAAATGTAAAACTTGCATCCTGTTGACTTGCAATAACCATTGTAACCGGTGCAGTTATTACACACAATACAACAACATTGTATATAGACATTCCAACATAACGTGAATCATTAATTTGTTTAACTTTAATACTTCGTGTTTCATATGCGAGAAATAAACCAAATACCAATACAACACCTTTATAAGCATAAATAACACCCAACCAAATACTATTATTTTCACTCTCGCAATGTTCCAATTCAGGACGTATTCTAGCATCATCATCACCATACGGTGATAATTCTAATGGAAATACTTCAACTGTTCTTTGTAATGGATCTAAACCCTGCCACAATCCCAATATAACAATATCAGTAGCAATTAATGCACTGACCATTGTATATAATTTCCACGGTTGAATATTTTTTTGTACCGACGATACTTTTTGCTTTCCCAAAAATAATTTAGCCTGATCGGCTTTAGTTTTTGTTGTTAAACGATGTACACGCCATACTTTACTAAACATTGCGCCAAATGCCAATGTAAATCCCAATGATAACATCCATGCACGCGCTTGACAAATTCCAGCGTATTCCCATGAATCAACAAATCTGCCATCGATACCAAGTAAAAATACAGATATGAAACAGGCAATAACGCCTACTAACATAATTGTATTGCACACTGGATGCGATGACAATATAACACGTCTATGACGATTCCATATATTAAATATTATCAGTATTATTGCTATTATTATTCCCAATGCTGATATTGCACACATGCATACAAATAATGGCAATGATACTGTTCGTAATACACGACGGACTATTGTACGATCTTGTGGTACTTTTCCTGCTATCCAACGTTCCATATTTTTCCATGTTAAATTGTCCATTTGAGTATCGTAATAACCCAATTTAACATATTTACCATCTATTACTTGTTCGATTTGGGTTAGTGCTATTCGATCGCCTTGAGAACTAAATGCCACGTAACCCTGTATCGTGTTGGATAAGAAAATTGTTTGTTCAATTAGTTCAGTAGCTTAGTTTATGAAAAAAGAATATTATTATCATTCAAAAGTTGTGGGATTTCAGGGTTCAACTGTCGTAATTTCACATCTATTGACGCAAATTCCAATCATCAACGATGTATCAATGATAAAACTGGAAAAAAATTACTCACAGACACACCCAAAAATTGTGTGGAATTAATTGCGGAATAAATTTCATCAGCAGTCTCTTTATCCGTATACGTGAAGTTTTTCAAGCTTTTTCCTGACCTCGATAATTTTTCCATTGTTTTATTGAAAGCTTGAAACAAACAATAGAATATAATTTATTAACTGAACCTACGAAGTGGAAATTCTTGGAATAGACTGTCTCCATTTGTTCCCAAATTACCTAACGCTACAGACCAAACAGCATCATATGCCAATGGCGCTTCTTGATAACCCTCTGGATAACGATCATTATCAATATCATAACCGTCCTCCTTCAACATTTTATTTAAACGTAGTCGAAAATCTTCCGATGTCATTCCACTAATTGTCGTATCATTATTTTGATTCCACATTAACGCTTCAGTTGTCAAATGTCCTTCAGCTGCTTGACGCATTTGTTCTTTAGTACAAGAAATTCCCTCTTTATCCAAATTTATTTCAAACCAATTGTCCTCATACCAACCAATAAAAAACCAAACATAACTTCTACCATACAAACTTTGATTATAAACTTCGCACAATACACGACGCGCAGCAACAACATAAAATAATCCAACAATTATTCTCGCATCTTGACGACGTAAATTACGAACGGCATCAGCAGGATCTGACAAAAAACTTTGACGCGTTACAATTTCAATGCCAGCTTCTTTACAACGCGATTCTAAATCTTCAACAGTTGATATAAACACTTCTTCAGCTTGTTGTAATATTGCAACACGTGACCAGCCAAATTTTTGCATTAATTTAATACGCGTTGGATTGTGAACAGTTGCTGATGGATGAGTACGAAATAATGTTGGAAAACGATTGCGATCAGATAGAGCTGGTGATGATGCACCATAACATAATACAACTAAATTCCACATTTTCGATGCTTCAGCGACGGTTGTGCAAACAGTACTGCAACCAGCCAACAGCATTAATTTCTGTGGTGCATTGTATAATAAATTGTACATTACCGAAGCGCCCAATCCTGGTTCACACTAGAAAGAAAAATAGAATCAACTAATTATGATATAATTTTTCGAGTTAATGAGTATTTACAGTGATATATTAAATTGTTTAAAGCTGACATTATGGTTAAATACAAACCTCACTGTCATTCGAATGCAATTTCAATTCAAAACCCGGTAATAAATTCTTCTCATTGTTGACATCATCCAATGCAAGATTGGCAGCTGGCATACAGGCCTGCAATAGCGAATAATAAATAAATATACAAATGAATAATTTCTTTTATATTAATTCATAATGAAATATATTGAACAATCGATATTAAGAACACTTACCTGACCGCCCTGCCACCCTCCTTCACCCCCAATTGGAAATATTCCACCAATATGCAGAATATTATCGTCTGAAGGTGGCAATGATCCATAAATCATCCAAACAATTGATGCAATAATTATTGACTGTCGTAACATTGTTAACTCTGTTCTTTAAATTAATTACTCAATTGATAATTATCTTCTCGCCATTTACTCGTGTACAATTAATTTATCCAGGTGTATTTCACCACATTTTAATTTGTACTATTTACTAACAATTGATATGATTATACGACGCATTATTATTATTAATTACTATCAATATTAATTCAAATAGCACAGTTTCGATAATTTCGAGGTCACGATTCCTCTCTTAGATCAGCATCATTTTTTTAAATGTATTTACATCTAAATATCCCGTCATTTTATATTCATTATTATTGTGTGATTGATTATGTCGGACAAAAAATTGATATTACAATAATTTAGAATTAATTATTAACATTAGAATATGTTTCAGCGGACATATTGAATGGACTGAAGTGAATAGTGACTGATATTATTTCACAAACTTGTATTATTTTGGTTGGTGGTGGATGAAATTTGGAACTTTGCTCTAATAATATTGATTCTCACCCGCTACTAGAAAATATATACATATACATTTATAAAAGGGGATGTGACGTATAGGGATGAAATGGTGGACGAAAAAGTGAGGTGAAAATCGGAAACAATGAAGCAAGCTCAAATCAATCCCATAAAATCAATAACTATTTCCTCAAAACATCCTGTACATAAATTCGCTCTCATATAAAAAAATGACGGAAAAAATTGTGCAATATTTAATTAAATTCTGTTTATCAATATCAACGTTGAATTGTTGGTATATTTTTTTGTTTTCATATATTGTGTGTATCGTGAAGTTAGTTGCGTATTTGAATTCGCTTGTACAACAAATATGGTGGAATTTGAAATATTAAAAATGGCGGAATTCGCGCGCAAATGTGATTGGTAGCACTGGAATCGAAATATTATTTTGAGGTAATGTATTTTGCTGTATTCACATCATTAAAATTAATTCGTAAAATATTTTGTTGTGATGCTTTAGTGTTGAAGAGCGTTTTGCTTCGATCATAACAAAATTATCACTGATAATTTATACAATAATAAAATAATACTTAAATATTGATAATTACAAAAAAAAAACAAAATGTCGGGACCAAGAACAATGCCACAGAGTAAAGAAGCTCTATTGAAATCATACACAACACGTTTAAAAGACGACGTAAAATCGATGCTAGAGAATTTTGAGGGTGAGTTAAACAATAACATAACCTCTCTTAATAGCATAAATACAAAGATTGATACAATAAATTATTCCAATTTCTTTCTTGTTCATTATCTGAATTTCATACCCCTTTTTTTATTACAGAAATAATTAAATTGGCAAAGGGTGAAAATGACTCACAATTATCACGAATGACACAATGCGAACAGGATACTTATGAAATGCATGTCAGAGCAGCGAATATTGTTCGTGCTGGTGAATCGTTAATGAAATTAGTATCAGATATTAAACAGTATTTAATATTAAATGATTTTCCATCAGTCAATGAAGCAATAGCAACAAATAGTAAACTATTTCGACAAAAACAAGTGGAATGTGATCAAAAATTGGCATCATTGCGCGACGATATGGCAGCGGATTTGTATGATTTAGAAGAAGAATATTATACATCAATATATAAATAACAATAAACAAAAAACCAACATAAATTCATTATTGAAAAAATGGCTGCAAGAAGTTGGAAGAAAAATAAATTATAAAATGTTGTATTTATTCATTTAGATACACATATATATGTATATATACATGTATCTATGTATTTAAAGTGAATGTATATATATATATATTGGCTTATTGAATTAATATCTTTTATAATAATAATTATTAGTTATTGTAATTATGAATTGTTATTACTAAACCATGATTTTTCATTTTATTTTCTTTCGTAAACACACACACTTGATTATATTCATATATAGTTTGATTAAATTCTAGATGTAAATATTTAATGATAACGTACTATTGTTTATAAATAAAAACAAATAATTCCGAATTTTTTTTAGTCAATTTTCCTTTTTTTTTCCTTGTTCTATGATTAAATGTGTTTCATTGTTGTTTATCAATATTGCAATGTCATTTCATTTTATTATTCAGTTTCTCTCATTAGTATATATGTCGTATACTTGGAATTAATAATTATTATAATTATTACTGATAGTATTTATTATTTAATTATGATTATTATTCGTTAGGATAAATTGGAAATTAGCGACAATGTCTGCACAATTCTCTCCTCATCAATAAATAAATTGCAACGAAACAAGAACAAAAAAACCGTACGTACAAAAATTGAGAGTGAAAAAAGAAAGGAAATCAGTGAAAAATGATTTTCCTTTTTTCATCTCAGTAATTTCTTTTGCTGTTCCTTCATTTTTTTTTTTTTTTGTCGTGAATTAAATACACATATTTATCCAGACATTATTACAGTAGTAGTACAAATACACTCCCAATTGTTTAACAATTATATCACATTTGCGTGTGTGTGTGTGTGTGTGTGTGTATATATATATATATATATGAATATAAATAAAAATATTAAACACAAAAAAAATTCAGCGACAAAAAAAACGGAGTGAAAAAAATGAATTTCATATGATTACAGAGAAATTATTCAATTTTTATCGTAAATAAATTTATCAATGATTATAATCCTTATTATTATTACTAATAATATTATTATTTTCCACAATGACGATCGATGATTGATTATAATTAATATCGTGAATAAAAACAAAGTGGAAAATTATTGGAAGGACAATTTTGTGGATTTTAATCATTTTTTTTTTTTTACTTTCTTTCCTCCTGTCTTTTTCGTGTTTTTTTTTTCCTCCCCCTTTTCACTTCATATGTATAAGTAGATGAAGCTCGTAATAGTAATAATTTAGTTATAATTTATAGGTGTATATGTATATTATGTACAAAATTCAATTGGCCTTGAATTAAAAATTATTTATCAATTGAAAATTTTGTTTTTTTTTCCCCAGTTATTTTCCTCTGTTTTTTTTTTTTTCATCATTTTTTGCATTATCGTCGCGATGTTTTCCCAAGTAACAACGCAAGAACGTAGCATTTTTTCTCTTCAAGTTTGGCATGTTTGGTCCTCATTATTTAAACAATTGAATTATAACTTACAAACACAGCTGAGCAAAGTATGATTATTTCTTCTTCATTTTCAATAACAAAAAGAAGAAATAACATAAAATAATAATAATAATAATGAAACAAAACAAAGGTATTACAAACAATTAACATTAAATTTAATATTTCCGTCACAATGGGAATACGTAGTCTAATTAATTAATCAAATTCCATTTTCTCAATTGTCTTTTTCATCTTTTTTCGTATGTTTTGCAGTATAATAATAATTATTACTCTTATTATTAATATTAGATGATTATTACCATTATTATCATTCTCCATTATTTCATATTAGCCTTTTGTCTTTTTTGCAAAACCGTTTTCATTTTTATGATACAGAATTAAAATGTTTCTTAATCTCAAAAGAAATTGAATAAAAAAAAATAAAGGAAATGAAAATGAAAAAACAACTTTGGCAGGAAATTTTCAATCCAAAATATTCCCCATATTCTATTTTCGTGATTTGTGTTCACTCAATAATTATTTATCAATTAAACAATTGGATGACGAAAATGTGAACATGATATTTAAATCAATTCCAAATTATTTTTGTCATTTAAAATTCTTCTCTCTCCAATTTTTCGTATTTGATCATGAATAATCTCGATAAAAACGAATATTTTAAAAATGTGTGTTGTTGTTTTTTCTATTAGTCTCAGGCCCTGTTTTAAATTTAATTTAATATCTATATACTCATACAAATGTTTATAATTTATTTGATACTTATGGGTGTGTTTTTGTAGTATAAAAACAGGAGAAAGATTTTTGCAAATATTTTTTTATGCACGTGAGCGGTGTGTGTTGAGACATTTGGAATAGCCATGGACTTTTTTCAATGCGAATGATATGCGAAAAATGATTTTACTTCATTTTCATTCTTTATTTTCCTTTTTTTTTTCCCCTTCATCTCTTTTGATTTCATTGAATTTTATTTATTTAGAATTTAACGAGAGAAAAGTCTCAAGACTCTCGGCAGTTAGATTATCATTATTATTAATATTAATATTATACCATTCAAATATTTACTACGAACTAACGAAAATTAAAAGCCAATTCCATTTAATGCAATTTCATCCCTTCCCTCTTTTTTTTTTCTTTTCATTAAATTAAAATACTATTAAATTACATATTCTTTTATTCATTCTCTTTTCCAACGTTTGTCTCGCTGACAATTTTTTGCTTTCAATCCCCATATTCTCCATCGCGTTTGTCTTCAATTCTCGTAAACAAAAAATAATAATACAAATATGTAAATGCATATAAATATACTTGGAATGATACTGTTTCAATTGGAAATTTCTCCATTATCTCCCACATTATTACTAAATCCTGCTGCAAATTTAATAGAAAAGAAACAAAAAACAATATGGACAAATTTCGTACTCTACCAATTTTTCTTGTCGTTTTTAATTGTGATTTATTATTTATTGTTATTACTTTAGTAAAGAAGATCAGCAGTAGCTTCGACTCCCCATGCAGCGGCATCTTGCACTGATGATGTCGAAGTATTATTGTCGTCTGTTTCATCATTCGACACCAATTGTTGTGACATCTGCTGCTGCTGCTGCTGCTGCTGCTGATGGTTGTCCTGCTGTTGTGGTTGCTCTGTGGTTGTTGTCGAGGACGTTGTTGATGTTAATGCCCTTGTAATACCGAGCTCAAAACCCTCAGAGACTAAATCAACTTTGCTCGGTGTATAACTCGCCAATCCACCGCCACCTAAATCAAAAACAATTTTGTTTTCTTTATTATTTCAAAAATTAACAATTATTTCTAAATTTATTTCGTACGATTATTCATGTGAATCATAAAAGAATGAATATGAATATAATATAAATCCTGCTGTTGTTTTTATATCTAAAAGATTTTAAATGAGAAATTTTTATGAGAAAATTATTCCTGAGAAAATTTATATGAAGAAATCCATGTCTGCTACCGAATTTTTAATATCATTATTTCTATATGCTCCTCTTAAAATGACTACATAAAAGAAACACATTTTGTAATAGTGAAAATCATGGGAATTATGTGAATTTGTTAATCAAGTACGCGAAATGTTTACAGAATTCTTGTAGAATTATTTTCTGTATGCATAAGCAATCAAACAAATGACAAAAAAAAAAGACATAATGACTAAATAAATATCTAAGAAAACAAACACTCACCGAGAATGGGATTTGGTGCATTATTAGCGCTGGTTTTATTGCCAATTGTAGATAATTGCGACGGCTGTTGTTGCTGCTGTTCAATACAGGAAGCGGAAGTTTCACCATCGACACTGGTGCCCTCGCCCTCAAGCATTGACGCTTCACTTGGATATTCAAATGTACGCGTTGCAGTGTCGTCAAACTGTATTCGATGCTGTAAAAAAAAAAAATAAAAAATAAGAATAACAAATAATTAAAATTAAATACGACAAATCAGACTTTATGACGTGCACAATTGTGCGTGGGTGTATGTGTGTGTCATTAATAAATAAAGATAACGGATGGAATTTAAATCTCACTTTAAATCCCAGCTATCTCTCAATTTTATTTCCATCAAAATTCTTCTTAAAAAATTTTTTTCCCTCATTTTTGCCTGCCGCTCATCATTTATAATATGTGTGAATGGATATAAATGTTTTTAAATACTTATATATAGCTATGTGAACGAGAGGAAGGATAATTTTGTATACAGAAAGGACATTAAGAGAAAAAAGGGTAATAAAGAAAAAATGAATATATATAAAAAAAAAAAAAAAGGAAGAAAAGATAAGAAGAGAAGAGGGAAGATGAATGTAACAACCAACGGCACGGTATGTAACTTCGCATAACAGTAACCGGTCACACTCGTTGACTTTTAGGTTTTTATGTGCGCACAACGACATCATCTTTTGCTGTATATTTATGTATATATGTATATATTTTTTATTATATACAATATGTATATTATTTTTTCATCATACGTATATTTTTTTTTCACGTTGTCGATGGTTGGCATACCAAGATATATAATTTATTGTAATTTAAAACCGTAATTTTATTATTAAATTGCAAGTAATCATGTTCGATCTTGTTTTATCATTTTCAATTTTTTCCTTCTTGTGACATTTATTCTTTGAGTTTAAAACAATTGTCTATCATTTGCACATTATAAAAAATATATATATCAAGAATTCTCTGTCATGAAAGATCCAATAAAGAAAAAAAAAAAAATAAATGAAACCACATGAATTACATTATTATTACATATACTGTATATGCTTCCACAATGAACGATTAACTTAAATGACAAAAAAAAGAAAAAATGCTGGTAATTGTTCGTATATAATGGTGGCAAGCGTTCAAAATTACAAATGTATTTTTCAAGCTGTGTAAGTGAGTGAGTAAGTGTGTGTCTGTCAGTCAGTGAAACGTCATCGAATGAGAAGTCATCATTGCACGCAATCCTAATTCTTTATTATTTATTTCCGTCCTTCGCGCGTGCATAACCACAGTAGATAACACTAAATCATTCTGTAAACCAGTAGCTTTTGTCACATACGACAAACACGCAAAAAGATAATGAGTGACTGAAACATTTTGATTTGGTGATAATTTTCAATCTCTGTCATTCGATCATTATTAATTATCGTATTATTATTCAGAATGAATTGAACAATTATTGTTATTGATTTGTGTGAAGACAATTAATAAATATTATTAATTAATATTAATATGTGTAGAGTATTTTAATTTTATATTTAATATCCGTGTTTCTATATAAGCTCTAATGAATAAGCCAAGTTGGATTATAAACTTGGCATATGAATCGAACACTGAGACGATTTTATAACGGTTTATATTTTAAAAGCAATACTTCTTGATGTGATCTGTTCAGACCAATGTATAATGGATGATGAAGAGGACGTGCCTCACGACCTTGAGTTAGAATTGGTCACGAATTCTTATTGAATATACTGTTCTCCTGCGCGCACTTATTATCAACATCATTAGAACATTTGTGTCCAATTTTTTTTTTTTTTTTTACCAATTAATTCGACATTGATTGATTGAAAAAAAATTCTGAATTATCTATAAAAGATTGAAATAATTCAATATCAATATTAAATATGCTCAGATAAAGTTGTTTTGCGTGTAATATTATTTATATGAGATAAATAAATTTATTTTATTTAATATCAAGATTGATGTGACGATTTTTTGTGGATTTAATTATTTTTTTTTTAGTATTTTCACTGGACCAGTTATTATTCATGGATTATAGATGGAATTTATTATTTCAAATAAATATATACATTAGTTTATATGTGATAACAACTACCACACATACCGCCAAGTACCGTTTTCCCATGCTTCTTTCTCTATTCACAGTCTAAGAGAGTTTAAATCTTCTGTATACGGGATTCGTCCCGTTCTCCTCTCACCATCTTTTACGATTGGCTCTTACGCGCACGGTCGCATTCTCTCTCCCTCTCTTATTCTCCGTTTTTAGTATTTTAACATGTGGAAAAACAGCATTGGAATGCGCGCACCTCAGTTAAACTCAACCGAATACCAAGAAATTAAACGTTCACCTGGACAAATTTTTTCACGTTTCTATCTCAACTTCTTTTTTGTTTTTTTGTTATTAACATTTTTTTTTTTTTTTTTTTCACTTCATTCCGTATATGGAGATATTAATTTGCGCCACAAAAACAGCAGCCGGGATCAAATTGAGAGTGAAATATTTATGTATAAACATAAAATAGTTAATTTAATATCGAGAAAACGAAAGAGAAAAAGTAAAAATAGAAATAGTGAAAAATAATGGGAAAACAATTAAACGTCTATTATTATTGTTTATATGTATAGATTATTAATACATATACGGCGCGGTATATAATTGAATTGCATGAATTGCAATATTTTGCAATGACTCTTAAAATTCAATTTTACCCTCCGCAATTATCCTTATTTTTTTGCTATCAATTTCCACCTTTTGCATAATTATTTGAGGTTTATTTGACGTGAGAAAAAATATGCTGCATTATTATCACTCTACCCTATATATAAATTGACTAAAAATATGGTTGAAAATTGTCTGGGAAATTTTTCCCAGTGTCACAATTCAATGAAGCGTTTCAATTATACGAACTAACTTCAGTATAAAAACTTTTACTTGTAAATATTTCGCTTTAGTTATATATAATTTTGTGTTTATATATTGCCCCATCCGTTATCATCAATGCAACGGATGAATGAGTACCCGATAGATAAAAGACAACAAGCACATATAGAATAGAATATATTCACTGATTTAAAGTCGTGATGATGAAAGCAAAATAAAAATAGAAGAAACGAAAAGGAGTGAAGGGTAAAAATAAAAATTGATTCTGAATGAATAATGTAAAACAATGCTCACGGTTTTGTTGCATTTGCTTAAATATACATAAATAAATATCTATACAGTGGGATAAAACCGTGAGAAAGTAACATCAAAAACGAAAAAAGATAAAAACAATTCTACAAAACTTGAAAAATTATGGGCCTGAAATTTTCGAACGTTCTTTGCACAACGAAAATCAATATTCCATTAGATAATTGTAATTTTTCTCCACTGATTCACTGTCCCACAATTTATTGTGACAAAATATTGACGATTTTGAATGAGACGAACAAAACTATTAATTTATTTCCGAAATAATTATGATAAATAAAATACTATGCTCTAAATATTTCTATCCAATTATATGGAGCATAATATATCGGAACATGTGCATGTCATTGAGAAACAATTATTCCGCTCTCAAAAATACAAATGAACAAAAAATGCAAACAAATTAATTTAATTCGATTTTTATCATATATATATATATATATATATATAATCAGTTCTAACGGTCCCAAATAATTTTCAATAATTTCTCTCCTCTCTCAGTGTCCCACCACCCATTTGACATTAAAAAAAAAAAATTCTCTCCAACATCCTTTCACACTATCCTCACCCATAATTCCAATATTTATTTTAAAAATGCAAGAAAAACATGAACTGATAATAATAAAAATAATAACAATGATAATGAGAATGAGTGAAAAGCTGTAATATTAATACATTTAATTTTTCCCACGAGTTGTATACACTTAGATCTTGAGAGACAGAGAGAATTTCCACCTGGCATACACACACACACACACACACAAAGATAAATATATGCGTAAATATTATACATATATTCCTGTCTCAACACCGACAATAAATACTCAAAAGAATATTTTTCTTCCTTCCCAACAAATTCAAGATAACAATCGATAAACATTTTTATTTTCCATGTATTTTTTTTTTCTTTTTATACGTAGATAATAATGATTGATAATTTTTTTTTTTCAAGTTTTATGACTTAATAATGCTTAAATCCGCTCAAAGATTATTGCAACACATGCTCACAATAATTATAAAATATTTAACAAATGTATTAAATACTTTTGTGTATGTTTCCTCTCCTTCTTTATCTATCTTACATTTTTTATTAATTAAACACTGTTGATTATTGATAACAGGATAATTAAATAAAATGGAGAATTATCAGTATCAAGTTAATTACATGTAAAGAAAACATACCTTGTGATTGCGTGGTGATTTTGATAAATTACTTCGACCATTTATCAGAATGTTATCATTAAGAAATGATACGTCACAGGGAGATGGTGGACCGCCAGATATTTCCCAATCACTATCATCAGTCGTTGATGCATCCAAGGTTGCATCAAGTACAATAATTCCACCATCACCAGCCTGTAAAAAATGAATATTAAATATTAATTATGTTCAATAATTTATAAACCATAAAATCCATCAGATATTTTCCCTATCACTCTACCCAATATTAATTACACAAATGGAATTAGAGAATGAATAAAAGGAAAAAATATTCTACAAACATCAACCACAAAGAAATAAGTGAGAAAAAAAAAAAAAATAGTGGGCAAAATAAATACTGCCAGAAAAAATTCCAATGTGTACATATAAATTTTGACAAATTGTTCAAGGTCGTATTGATAATGTCAAGTGCAAATTGCACATGTATTTATTAATATATACGTATATTTATATATATATATATGGTATATTGCTACTATACAATATGTGTCACAGTTAATTTATGTGACAAGTTAAAATGGCAAGACTCGTATTGCTCGCACAAACCTCTGAGGTATATTTATTTATGTACATATGTACATAAGTGTAAATGTGAAACCTCAACAGTTGACTTTTCCATATACAAAGCCACAAGATGCATTTTATTTAATTTTATTATTTATTTACACAACGAGTATTGCGACACACTTTTCAATATGTGTATTTTTTATTTAATTCCACTCAAAAAATATTAAAAATAATAACTATAAGTCTTTTCACTTCAATAAATGCTTGGCAGATATTTTTTTCCATTCCTTTTTTGTATTCTTTCATCCACCATACATTCATTATTATTTCCTCTTTTTCTTTCGTTCCGTCCTTGTTTATCCGTTCACGTGAATGAAACGCGACTTCCGAACAATGAGAAGGGATACACACACACATACACAAACACACATTAATATCAATTTATATATAAACATATATACGAGAATATGTACCGGATCTTTCAATGATTCCCATAAACCCTCATGTGTTGAGTGTACATTATTTTCCTCTCTGCATTTACTTCGTCTTTATTATTATCATACATATTTTTTTCTCTCCATTTATTTATTTATATTTCTTTTTCTTTTTTTTTTCGTAACCACACAGAGATCCGGTATGTAACCGGTATAACTGGGCAATTTTCCCAATAGCTCCTATATTAAACCGCAAGCAGAGTCAAGTGTCTCTTTACTTGTATTGTTAACGGAAAAAGACAAAATAATTACACTCAAAAACAAAAAAATCCCAGACCGAATAAACGAATAAATAAAATAACAAATTAATTTTTTTTTTCATTTATAATCCGTTATATATATATATATAGGTATTATATATTTTATCTAATCGGTTAGATTGAATTCTAATCAGTGACTGAGCAAAGCGCCAGTGTTTGATAAGGATAAATGAATTTAAAAAAGAAAAAAGTAAAGAAAGTTCCAAGATTAATATTGTTATTATTTACTTATAATCTACCGCTTGATATATTTTCAATTGTTATCGAGTAACATGTTTATGTACTCTAGTATTGTGACGAGTTAAGATTTTTTGATAAATAAATAAGTGAATTAACATAAAGATTGATTGTAAAATTGATGAATTTTGTATTGAAAAATGAATTTATTTTCGTATATTTTAAATTAAATATTTATATATGCCATTGATGTATGAGACGTTATAGAGAATGGTGTGCTCTAGTCTCCGTCGCTTGCAGACATTGAAAAACGTGAAGAGAAAAAATATAAAATAAGATACAATAAAAAGTGGGTTGAAGAAGGCGACCGGTTGCTATGGGTGGATAAGTCACGTGATAGGGACACACATTTGCAGCATGGTGAGACCAACCCAACCCAACCAACCAACCAACCAACCAGCCAAGTTATACCACTACCATTGAATAAAAAACCATCAGCAGCCAGACAAAGGACCGAAGAGAGAAGAGAATTCAAACACGTTTTAAAGACTTAAACTGAAAAAGGTGACGAGAGATAAACTACATCAGTGCATTACACAGAGTGCTAAAAACATATTCCCAATCGTTCTACCCTATATATAAAAATATTTTACAATATTTAAAATTATTCTACAAACTAATAAAAACAAGAGAATATTTAATATCCATATCCAATCACCAATATTTAATTTCAATGCATAATTGTATAAAGAAGAAGAAATCATTTACAACTATTTTTACAATATCCTGTTTTATATATGTTAGAAACTTTTTGTTACTTCTTCTTCCATTTTTTTTTTCTTTTTTTTTTTTATGAAGATATTCATGCCGGAAAGGCAATCAACGTATGTAGATGAGAAATAAAAAGAGATTTATATTATGACAATATATAGTAATTGTCAGTATATATATAAATGTGTATAAGTTAATTCATGAGAAATATTCTCACCGCATGACGTTTGTTTCATTATTTTATATAAGCACACAATTGGACCTTGAACTCGAGACAATTCAACTACACTTACACATGTGTACATTGTATATCAATAAACATAAACAATGGTTTATTACCAATTGAAATAAATGAAGCATGTTGATATTATTGAAAATGACTAATAGCAACAATTATTAATTGGTTTTTCATTATTATTTTTTCTCTCATTCATTACACCACATGCATCAATATGAACTGAATAATATCTAATAATCAGCAATAATTAGAATATACTCAAAACGAGATTACACAAACAAAAAAAAAAAATAGAGAAAAGAGCAAAAATTAATTGACAAAATGGGACACGTTGTATATTCGTGTTAAAACGGAAATGGAACTTTCACTTATTCCCTACCAAACATACCTACACACACACATACACACAGATACGAGTAAAACACAGATTCATTCTAATTTTGGACATTTATACAACCTAATAAAAAATTCAAGGCTCCCATCAAGTACACTCGATATATATATTTACTCTCTACTGCTATAAAACCACATAAACTCCAAGCAAACTCACATTAATACCCAAACAAAATTTATTCCAGCTAAATATCATACAATTAATAAAAGAAAAAATTTTATAATGAATGAATAAAATAATATCAACGTACAAAAGTTTCTATATTATATGAAATTCATCAGTCCAGTATTTTCAGGACAAGTTTCAACATATCGAGAAATATAAAGCACACCTATATGTTTATGGCAAATCAACGTCTCGTCTACACAACTTTAGAACTGTAGAGAAAAGAAACCAATGGCAAACGCGTTTTATTTGTATACAAGGTGATAACGGATCTCTATCAGTCTTTCTTTCTCTATATTTGTTGAGGTATTAGTGTGACTGTATCTATACAGGTAAATATATATATATATATTCTTCATGTGTGCGTTTACTGCTCTAAGCGACGACCATTTATATACGATGCGATTCTACGTAATCGCAAGGAATGTTGTGTCCGCTTGTCCGACATTCTCTACTTTTTTTTTCTTTTTTTTTTTTTCACCACTTTTTCATGCACATTATCAATTCATGATAATTAAATTGATCATCAAAATGGACCTGTACTATTTCACATAAGAAAAATGATGTATTTATTCATTTCCTTTGTTTCACAGTCTTGGAAAAAAAAAAAGTAACATCAATCAAAGCGTTTTTTATCAATTGATTATTGTCTTGCAATATTCATTTCGATATCTTGATTTTTGTCATGTTTCTATGTACGAAAATAATTATTTGTGTCATTGGTATACGTTGAAATGATAAAATAAAATTAATTAGCGTTGGAGAATGTATGACACATACCCAACATGTACACAATATTTTATGTACTAGTAGCAGGCAATATTTGAATCACCGATAACAACAAAGAGCCTTCAATAACATACACATATAATATTTGTATATATGTATAAGAAAAAAAAAATTAACTGTGTCGATTTTTTTTAATGTGATTAGTTATAATTGTCAACCGCAAAAATGACACTTGAAAAATTTTCTGACTGACAAAAATCGAATTTAAACTTTAATCTTGTTATTATATTTCATTTTTTGTTTTTATTCCATTACAAGACTGAGGAAAAAAATATTGTGGCAACTGATTTATAAAGAGATGTATAACGACACATTACGCGAACGTATAAAGAGTGCAGTGTACTTCAATAACCAACGACCAATGAAAATAATAACAATGATTATAATTAATAACCGTGGAGCGTAAAAGTGGAGAGAAAGAGGAAGAGCAAGAATGAAATTACAAAAAAAAAAAGACACTTTAAAATATTACGAGTGAACGATTAACTTTCTCCGAGAGTATAGTTACAAATATTTATACATTGTTGTCTACTTTAATGGAAAATAAAAGAAATATATGATGATAAGGAGAAAGAAAAAAAAGATGTTGCGGAAAAATTAAAATTCTTACATATAATTTCTTTTTCTTTTTTTTTTTTTTCACTTCCTTTACACATAACGCTCAACCGGAAGTTTGATAAACGGAAATTGATAAAATATTTATCTCGGTTAAATGGGTTTGTAGTCAGGACGTTGACGTGCGTCCGTCCATGTATTAAATATTTAAATGCACACACGAATAAAAATCGAGACATTTTTTCCCTATATCTTCTTTAATAAATTATTTCTTCATTCAAAAATCATTCAGCTATTTTTAAACACCCTGTAGCTATGTTAATAAATATATATGTATATATATTTATTTGAAATTAACAATAAAACACACATAACAACGACAACAAATTCCCCGACGTGTTATGAATATCAAAGTGACCCTGAAGTGCGTTGGAATTCCACGCATATCCATTTGCACTACCATACGATATGTATAAACTTTACATACACATTCACAGATATATTTGAATGTATATATATATATGTAGTGCATTTAATTTCCATCGTTGCCGAGACAAATGAAAGTGAAAAGACAATTTATCGCGCTTGTCAATTTGTGTAAATGGAGAGAAAACACAATGTAAAAATTAGTTATTTTATTTTTCTATTCATTTATTTATGTTTATTTATTCAACTGTGATGTGATGCCAATAATGAAACCCATCAAGACCGTGTTCTGCTCGATCGATTTACTATTTCAATCAATAGAATTTTATTGGAAATTTCTCTCAAAAGTGAAATCGCCAAATGTGTGTTAAGAAAAAAGAATGTAGTGAATAATAAATCATAGTGAAGGGTGTTATCATGATGGGAAGAGATTATTAATTTATATTAGAAAATATTGCTGCATAATCAAGAACAATTATAAATAAAAATCCAACAGTTCGTCAACATCCTATTATTTTTTCTCAATAATAAAATGAATTAATAAAATGTTATTTAATATTAAAAACTCACCTTCGGTTTCTCCCTCTTTCTCCGTATAATGAGTCCATCATTCTCAATATAATCTGGCACATCCTTTCTATTACTAAAGTTGAATACCATGGTGTTATTTTGTTGATTCCATGGTTTTGTATCCCACAATCCTCCACTACCACCACCACCACCTCCACCGACACCACCACTACCCGCACAATTTTTTTTCGCCACTGGTTGTATTTCATCCGAATTTTTCATACTAACAACAACTTTTGTCGGTTGTTCAATACTTTTAACACGATTAATTAAATTTTTTTCCAATTCACGATTACTTAAATTTTGTTGTTGCGCAATTTGTTGTGTCTTTGTTGTTACAAGTGGTCTAATAATACCAATTTGTTTTTGTGGCATTGCCACAGTCTCCATTTTAGTATTTTTAACAACTGATATCTGTGGTTTCGTTTCATTACCATGACCACAAGATAATTTAATCAATTCAACTGATGATATCGCTAAATTATCATTTTCCATTGATAATTCTGATTCTTTTTCATCAATTAATTTCTCATTAATTCGATTAACAACGTCTTTAGATTTTTCATCAATTGGTAAATCATTTTCGATACTCGAAATATTATTATCGACAATACCATTAGCTGTTGTTGTTGCTACTATTGGTGTTGTTGTCATTAATAATCGCATTGTACTATCACCATTAGTTTTTAAACCCGGTAAATAATTTTTTTTCTCACACGAATCGCGATCGAAATTAAATTTAATACTACTACCGGCTTTACTAATATTATCCAATGCTAATTTCGATATTGTTCTCGGTGAATCAACCATTTCAACCTCAATATTTAATTCTTTATCATTATTATCATCAACCACATCGTTATTATCATCAGAAACAATTTTATTTATCATTTCTGATTCATTTTTCGTTCCATTATTATCAATTAAATAACTATCAGGTATTTTTTCCGATGGTTTATCCACTTGTATTGGCATATCATTATTCAAATCACACGACGAATTATCGTTATTTGATTCACTTATCGAATTTAATTCACACGAATTCATTCGTATTATTTCTTTTTTTGGCGATACAATTAATGGCGATGAAGTACGTGGCGTTAATGGCGGTGATTTTATAATACCAATATCAACAATGGCTTTTTGTTTAACAATCAATGATGACGATGTAGACAACGGTGGTTCCGGACTTGGTGTTGGTGAATATTTAAATTTATGCAATAAATTCGGTTCAGGTGATTGTGATTTTTCAATTTGTTGAAATTTACTGACAACTGACGATACCGATTGTACAATTGTTTCCGTAACAACATTATCATTCTTCTTCTTCACATCATCATCATTGTTATCATGTTTTTCAATTACTTCATGTACAATTTTACTTGTAGACATTAAAATAATTTTTTTTGGCGACGTTAATTTACCTGGGATACCATTAACAAATGGTTTCGGTTGTATTGGCGGTTTAGGGATACATTTTTTCATTGCCTGAGCTTTAAATGTATCATTAATTGTTTTAAACGTCGCAACTTTGATAGCAACTTCACCTTTTGGTTTTAATTTTTTAACTGAACCCTCAAATATTTTCATCGTTGTTTTAACTAAATCCGGTGGTGGACGTTCAGTTTCCGCCAATAATGGCTTCAATCTTTTGGGTTTATTCAATGCTTTTGGTCGTTGATTCAATTGCTGTTCGCAATCACTTAAACGTGATTCAATTTTAACTGTAGTGCGATCAATCAATACAATATGATCATCATTAGTATCATTCAATTGTTTATTCAATCCCGTTGTCATTAACGTTTTATTAATCGTTGAATTGAATGTTTTAACATCATCAATTGGCATTTGATATCGCATTAATGCTTCAACACTGCGTGCACGTTTAATCGACTCATTACCACGCGTTGCATTACGATAACGTTCAGTTTTGGCTGCAACACCCGCCGCCATTGTTTTTTTCATAAATTTACGCTGTATTTTCTCACTTTCATCGCCATTATCATCGTCATCAGCTCCACCATCATCATCGCAATCCAATAAATCCTCAAGACTCGCAGCACGCCGAAATCTTTGTACTGAACTACGTGTTTTATTCATTTCACGTAAAGTGAGGTTAAGATATTTGCTCTTTAATTTATTAACAATACCCGGTCCGTATTGTAATTCCTCCGAACTATCACTCTCACATTCATCAATTAATTTACCATTAGCCAATATTTTTTTATTATTACCATCAAATAATAATATTTTATTATTATTCTTACGTAATTCAGTGAAAACACAAATATCATTTTGTTTTTTATTGTTATCTATTAATGACGCCATATCTCTATTATCGTCATTAATGTTTATTTGTAATTTTTTTGTATTATTATAGTTACGTGATTTATCGTTATCACATGGTTCGTGTGTTGTTGTTGCTGTTGTTGATGAATTTTCGGTATTATTAATTAAATGATTATTTTTTCCGTTTAGCTTCGGAGGTTCCTCCGAGGTCGGACATAGAGACACATCCGCCTCGAGGCGCATGTTGAACGCGACTGAACTTGTCGAAATAGTTGTGGGGGAAGTGGCTATGGTAGCAGGGACGCCACCATTACCACCACCACCACCACAGAATGATTCTTGATGAGCAGACCTTACGCCGGTAACAGTGGCGCCACTCGTGGTACCGCGCGATAACTCTGTTGCAGTTACTTGTGTACCATCATTATCGTTTCGTGTATCCAATAATTTTCTCGTTGTTGTTGTTGCTGTTGTTGTATCGTTGCACTGATTATTCCCAGATGAATTGGTTAATGATTGATTATCAATAGTTGATAATGAAATACTGCTGCTAATACATGACGGTGAAATTTTGACGCCATTGTGAATATTTATTTTATTTTGCTGTTGGCGACGGCGTTGAATTAAATCACGTTTCCATTGCGGGATATTGCTATCTGTATTACCACTCGCCATTATTGTTTTTTTTTTCCTTTGATTATTATCAATAATGACGATAAATTAATGATTAAAGAAATACGAATATTCTTCTCTCGATTGTTATATCGTTACGTTTTCAATTCAATTCGTTTTTGTTTTGACTTCCTTTATTTTTATCTTCCCACTCTCGAATTAAAAAACTAATAAAAAATGTTCAATAATTTTACGCCATTCTAGTCTCTGTACTCAGAACTCACACTTCATTTCCCCGTGTTACACACACTCACATATATATATACGCAGAGGTAAAGAGACAGGGCAGAGACAGACTGCGAAAAAAACAAAAAAAAAATGTCTACAATCTGCACAACTGAAATAACGTATTTATAATCGTTTAACAAATCACTTCATATCCATTAAACAACATTTAATACTGATACAGCAAAGAAATGAAACGAACATTCGAAATGTTCATTTAATTAAAGAAAATTTTTGTTTCTATTATTAATATTTATATATATTTTTTTTATTATTCTGCAATCATGCACAGAGAGGACTTTTAATGTTGTAAAACTCTGGCCCCGGCGATGTTGTTTGGAAATCGAAAGCGACACACCTGCCCATAGATAGCGAAAGATACACATTTACGTTCACTCCATTCCCCGCCCCCTCTTTATTTGCACTCCCCCTCTCTATCGTTGAACCGTGGTCGCCGGTCGTATCGTGAAGCCCCAATGAATACACGCGATTATAAACGATACCCAAGTCGTCCTTTATCGTCGACACACGCGACTCATATATTACTCAGTCGACTTTTTATTTATTTCTTTTATTATTCGATGTTTGTCCTTCACTTTGTGTTTCTTTTATACTTCAATGCCGCGTTCTATCGAACCTCTTTGTCAGGGTTTTTTTTTCTCCCCACCCTAACGCCCTTTCGCGCTTCAACGCATTGGCCGGGCGCGACCCTTTCGCGTATGAGAGTCACACGCACACCGGGAGACCACGAGAAAAAAGTGTAGCGTCCTGTCGACGCCTGCGCCCCTCACCCCCGAATTATTCATATAGTGCACTCTCCATAATTGGCATGGGCGAAACAAGTTTGGTGATACCTCTCTAGATGTATCTACATTACCGATTGAAAAGATAAAATGGCGTTCTTTTGATCAATTGTCATATTTTGTGAGAATCTCGAAGAATTCGAGGTATCGATTTATACATGCGTGTGTATAACCTCGAATATTAATGAAAATTTATATTGAACGTCTTTAACATCTGCGATAACTTTTCATTTTGATTATGAATTAATAATGGGAGACGAAAGATGGCGATAGTAGTGATATGCCAGAGTTTTTTACGAAATATTTTTGAATATAAATATTTTTCATGCTAATATCTTGAAACAGGTAATGAGAAAACATAAATTTACTGATATACATAATCATTTACTGTCCTTGATCCCTAAATAATATCGATTGATTGAAAAATGACTGGAGAGTGGATCGAAATGTGCATAAAGCTAACTAGAATTACACATGCAGTTGACCGAGCTTTACACGCTCACTCTGCTATCATTTCCACTATCAGGAAGCACTCAATGCAATTGAATACTTCATCAATGGAATAGTCTATAGCATTAACAATTACTTAGAGACTGGGCGATATGCACCGATTTATTTATCCAACTGTTCATCGCTGACTAATCATTATCCTGCATTTATAATGGGGAAGAATCACACATTCAGATTTCACATGCTTTTATGCAATTGCATTGCAAAGCGTATACGTCAAATAAATCGTGATACTAAACATGAAAATGTTTCTTGTTTTCCTGCTGGTGGAATTGTATATAGATGCTGAACCATTAAAACCTTTCGCAGACGTTCATGAGGAAATGGTGAGTCTCAATAAATATTAATGGAATATTTATCATTAGATCAATTGAATCAACTCCATTAATTGTATAACAATTCTCAATAGATTGAACTGTTAACAACGTGCTTTGCTGATCGTCTGAATACAGTGATCACCACTCGAGAACTTGGAGCAATCATCATTGAAGTTTCCTGGAATAATTCACCAGTACCGGCGATTGTGTGTTATTAGAGATAATTCTACAGATGTTTTTTCATTTTTAAAAATTTTCAGAGTGCCTATTGTCAAGCCATTAAAATTATAAATATCAAATCATTCTATACCGTTGTTGATCATTAAACTACGACTAGTGATCAATTGAAACAAAGAACAGACATCATTACAAGCGAAAAATAATTTATCAGATTGACCTAAATTATTCCCAATCAATTACCTCCCGCATTCCACAATCTCTAACGTATTTCAATTTAAATTGAATGGACAAACTAGATTCGACAATGCAACAGTGAATGTAGTTGCACTCGTTACCAATAATTTCATCGCTTTCGATACTACAAACACATTTTTTGCGTTACAAACGCCAGTCTATTCAACACCCTGGATGTAATGCCACATTCATCACGTTTATTAATACAATATTTTATCAAGTGAGAAGCCTAAGGCGCACAACATTCTCGAAAAATGGATAATGTTGAAGGTAACACAATGGTGATAACAAATAATGATATATAAAATCGTAACAATTGAACTATATGATTTTTGATTTATAGTATATACGTGAAATATTTATTTCAAATAATATAGTTTATTCCCAACAGCCATGAACGGCAGAACGCCACAAAAGAATTTCATATTGATAAGCCCAAAATAGTCCATAATTAGCGGAAGTTGTGAAAAAAAAAAATTTTTTTCTTCCGTACGTATAAATACCGGAACTTTTTTCATACCTAATTCATCCATCGTTGAATGGTGATAACGCAACCATTGAGTGATTTTCAATTCATGTTCAACACAATGAAGACTATTTTAAGTGCAACCACGTCAATTGCAATAATAATTGGTAAGTTTTGTTGGATATTAAACTGCGACTTTTTGAAGAATTAAATGTGCGAATGTTACTTGCAGTTTGTTATTAATTCAAACTATTAGCACGTGAAGAGAATATTTTATTCTTTGGTCTTTTGAATGTTCTCGTTATCAGATACTTCTATTTCTTATGGATTTTCAATTCAGTTGAACTTAAATTTGATCTCATTAATCAAAATGTTCAATCGTCATTTTTGTTTAGTTATTCTCGGACCAATAATAACTGTTCACACGAAGCTGTCAGACAGTTGTAGGTAAGTCAAATAATTTTCTATCTAAAAAAAGAAGAATAAAAATCTCATTTTATTCTTATTTTCACCATAAACTCCAAAGGATAAAAGTAATTGAGATAAATGAAGAATTTATTGAATTAATTCTAGTGGGGATATGGTTCAATGTAGCGACGAACGTGATTGTATATATTTTGACCAATTATGTGATGGCAAACACGACTGTGAAGATTATAGTGATGAAAACACGACCTTTTGCCATAATTTTACATGCCCATGGGATGAAATTAAATGTGGAGATGGTGTCACATGTATAAATAAGGACTGGGTATGCGATGGTGACGCAGAATGTCCCGACCAAAGCGACGAGAACAAACGATACTGTTCCGAATACATTTGCCGACCGTATCAATTCAAATGTCACGATAATGTAACGTGCATCGACAAATATTATTTATGCGACCGGACAACAGACTGTCCCGATGGTAGCGATGAATCTGCTGATCTATGTTACAACTTTCCCTGCCGTGTCGATGAAATCAGGTGTCGCAATGGCCAATACTACTGTTTACCTATGGAATTCATGTGCGACGGTGTCCAACATTGTGACGATGGTGTCGATGAACATGAAATATGGTGTTCATCCCGACAGGTAATAAAAATATGAATAGTATATCTGTATATACTGTGATAGGACTAATTGTAATTTTCTTTTCATGTTCATCATTTTAAGCAAGAGGATCTAGCGAATGTACCATCTGTAATACAAATTGCCGGGTTTACATGACGCGAAAATCCATCAAGTATATTAACGACAACAAACAAAACAATTGCTGAATAATATCAATGATGTGTTATCTAGAAGCATATAATATAATGGATTATTAATAATGTGACAATCTGTAAACGAACAATGTATATGAATAAATAAAATCAATATGTTGATATTATTCGTAAATGGAAATGTAATGTTTGTCGTGTTTAGATGACTAGTTAAAATTACAGCGTAGAAATATTTTTTATGGATTAGATAATATCTCATTGGAGAAATTATTTATAATATTTGGGCGTTGTCTGGCTACGTTACGTAACTCAATGCATAAATGTACTCGACACTTCTCGGAGTGCACTTGATCAAGATTCGTATTATCTCGACTACCAGCACTTCACCGCACAACGAATCGACAGAGTAAAATAATTCATTCGCTCGTGACGAAATAATTTATTTGAAAACAAAGAATAATTAATTATGATTCGATGGAGTGGTAAAGTGGCAGTGGTAACTGGCGCTGGTTCGGGTATTGGTGCAGCAATTACTCATTCTTTATTACACCATGGGATACATGTTTTCGGTATTGATATTGAAACACGTGGATTGGAAATTATTGAAGAGAGAAAATCTGGTTTATCAAATGTCGGTTCATTTTTTGGTTTTCAATGTGATCTATCAAGCAATGATGAAATTTGTAAAGCTTTTGAAGTTATGAAGAGAGAATATGGTGGTGTTGATATACTGGTGAACAATGCTGGAGTTATTAATTATGGAAGAGTGATTGGTAAATATATTCTAGTCAAGATGCTCAACAAATCAACCGTATTTGAGAATTGTTTCCCTGTCAATGAAACAAGTTATAATTTTTCAGATAGCGAGCGAACGAGTTTCGAGAGACTGATGAATATTAATGTTCTGGCTGTTGCAACGTGCATAACAATCGCTGTGAAATCAATGCGCGAACGTGGAGTTGAAGGTCACATATTCAACATCAACAGGTAAACAAAAAATCGCATGGCACGAAATGAGATATACATTTAGGAAATTAATTATGAAGATGTGACATGAGATGTAATTTTTTAGTGTATTGGGACACGAAGTACCATTGAAAGGTTTGTCAGAAGAGGACAAAATCAATGGGTTCAATCTATATCCAAGTACCAAACATGCAACAGTAGCAATGACACACACAGTTCGACGTGAATTGGCTGCGAATAATTTGCCTATTAGAATCACTGTGAGTCAATAGTGTCGACCAATAGAAAATAAAAGCGAGAAGGAAAAAAATCAGAACTTAACCTTGATCGTTTTTTTTTTTTCCGCTAACTTTCCTTTCACAGAGCATCAGTCCAGGTATAGTGAATACTAATATTGCTAAAGGTGTTAATCTAGGAACGAGCTTCAATGAGACACCAGCATTGGAGCCAGAGGACATTGCTGGAGGATTAATTTACGCTCTTGGTACCAGACCTGAAGTGCAAGTGAGTTATGTACATTCCATTTTGATTTTTATTCCACATTTGGTATATACTTAATTCAATAATTTGTTCCTAGGTAACAGAGCTGACGATCCGACGAACTGGAGAACCTTAAAGGAACTTCTATTTCATGAATTATTATGCTTTCAGGACTGTTATTATCACTACTGCATAAATAAATACTTTTAATGATATGATGATTCTGAAAATATTTGCTTCGACGAAAAAATGTGAAATGTAAAAATAAAAATCGGGAGTGCTTGCCTTGATGGTTCGGATTGCTCTGATGAATATACATGGTGTGCTATTTTCCCATGGGATCCCATCGTTGACTCTACCAACAGAAAGATAAATATGTGATATTTATTTTACAGTTTTCGATTCGATATATACACTTGTATACACTCACATTTTTAATTGCTTGCAGTCTGCCGGCTTTATCAAAAATGGCTGCCAATGGCATAAAAATGGCGGAAAATGGCGCCAAATATTACCCAGTCGGTACAGTACATTTCGCCATCTACATGTACCGACAGGAGATAACTTTACCGAAAGAGTTTTTAGCGTACATAACCTCAAAATCTAACATTAAATAATACAGTATCATGATAAAAAATTATTCTCATATATTTTTGTACACATCAACGATGATTATAATTATAAATAAATTTGCAAATTCAAGTATCGCGATAAAATAAAATGAGTTCAATCACTCTTCTCAACGCCGGTGTTTCAACGAATTCAATTCATGTACAGACTTTTCTCAGAAATAAATAACACGTCTAATATCACGTCCTTCAAAGAATGGAACGCATTTATTTGTTCATGACAGAATAATAAAAATAAATACGTATCCATAGAATTATTTCATGAATATTTAGTGTTATATACAACGAAATAACCTCAAAAATAACAAGGTCTTAAAAATGGCAGTGTCTAGTAGATCAGAACAGCAAAATGAATGGCGAAAACGGGTATATATATATACATAAATTGATATTGCATATAAAAAAAATATATATCGATATATTTTCTCATAATTCAATATTAAAATTAAATTAAATTGGCATATTAAATTTATTGATGAATTTATGTGTGCAGGCATTTCTTGGACCACTCCCACAAACATTTTTAACATTAAATAATGAACATGCAACGTCACAACAACAGCAAGAGGCTGCTGATCAACAGGCAGCGCTTGCACTTCAACAATTACAACAAACAATGCAACCAACAATGGCCAATCCAACAATGGGTAGACTCAGTATTACCGTTGCTCAGGTTGATTGATAATTAATAGAATTTTTCTTATTACTAATTTTTTCTAACATTTATAAATGATTTTTTTCTTCTCTCATAAGGCGAAACTGGTTAAAAATTATGGAATGACACGAATGGATCCTTATGTACGATTGCGTGTTGGTCATTCCATATACGAAACGCAAACAGACACAAATGGCGGAAAAAATCCACATTGGAACAAAGTTATACAATGGTTTGTTATTACTCATATTTCTAGTAAAAAAAGGGAAAGAAAGCTGCTAATATCTCGCATTGATTCCACAATTGATTCGTTTGGTTATTTTTAGTTGGCTACCACCAGGTGTTCATCAAATTTATTTAGAAATTTATGACGAATGTTCATTTTCAATGGATGAATTAATTGCATGGGGACATATTGATATACCACCTCAAGTTATTCAACAAGGCCAAACGCATGAGGATTGGTTCATGTTGAGTGGAAAACAAGGCGATAATCAAGAAGGAATGATTAATCTTGTTCTCAGTTATACGGTAAATTAAATATCATTGATGGAAACTCATATCTGTTGTAATTTAATATCTTCTTCTATCTCTACCGATTTTGTTTAATATTAGAACAAATGCCAGCCTTACATGACTGGAGCACCAGCACCAGTAGTGATGGTTCCATCAGCATCAAATGTCCTCTTTGGTATGCCGACATATGCTCCTGTTAATGTTTATACAGCACCACCGACCGCGACACCGCCACAAAATTTGGTACCACCGAGTTCATTGCCGGACGCTCAAAGTCAAATAGAACTGGTGATTAAAATACTTATCATTATTCCATTATTAAATTATTTATTATCAAGAATTATCAAACAATGATTCATAATTCCCCTAAAGCCTTCGAAAAAATAAGAAGAAAACGAACCAAATCTTTTATATCAATTATAACAAATATTATTTCACGACTAATTTATCTCTATTCGACTTTTCAGATTGCCGAAATGTTTCCAAATGTTGATCAAGAAGTTATTAAATCGGTTTACGATGCCAATAATGGACAAAAAGATCCAACTATTAATTCGCTTTTGCAAATGTCCCAATAAATTATGCATTTATAAATCAAACATACGTAAATTACATTCACATATTCAATATTCATAATATATATATATATAAATATATATTATATATAAATGTTATATTATTTCGTATTAAATATACATGAATATAATTGTTTAACATGACCACATATAAAAATATGTTCCTTGCCAATGTGGCAAATATTTAGAGATTGGTTCACCAATTAATTTTCCAAATGGCACATTATTACAAACAACATTTAACAATGAATTAATTTTTGTTCTACTGCAATTATCGTAAAATGGTGAGCGCAATATATATAAAAGTAAATTTATTCTGCGCCGACATATTTCTTCGCGTTCTTCTTTGATTATTCCACCACGTCGTAATTCACGTGAAATTAAATTCAAACTTATCATATCCATTGTCAATGCTGTAGCCCATGGTAGCCAATTTTTATTCCCTTTCACCATTAAACCAGTTAAATGAATCAATGGTTTAATTATATAAAGTGTCTGCAATGAATTGAAAAAATGTAAATGGTTTTAGGGAGCGAATTAATGAAATAAAATTATCAAATGACATGTGTCTATACCTCGGCAAACAGTAAATTTCTCTTTGCCATTGGATTATCGGATTCAATTGAGTCATTATCGCCGGATAATCGACTTAACGATGGTGTTAATGGTGCCCATTGTCGTGATTTATATGGCCCTGTAGCATTGACACTTCTGATAACAACTCCCGAACGTTTCAGAACAAATCCCTCCTTTGGTAAACCGTCTTTACGCCATTCTTCATTTAATTTTTCACGATTCAACGCCGGTATCGCTGGATTACACGTTATACGTTCTTTATTGCGATGTACCAATATTAATCGTAAAATTGTCCTTTGATTCATCAACAGCAGCGACGAAAGGAGAAAATTAAATAAAGATATTTTATCATATAATAAAATAAGAAAAGCAACTGTATCTATATGATATATTAAAGATAATAAAATTATTTACTTCAATGCTTGAACAATGAATATTATCAACCACTTTCCATTATCGCCCAGTAATTTTTTCGCTGATACTTCCAACAATGCTTCAATATATTCAATAATTGTGAGCCAAATTTTAATCTGTGATTTGTATTGTGGTAATTTCAAGTGCATATACTTTGTATTGTATATTAAACAATCATTAACGAGGATAAATAAATTTGGCATTGAGTATATTAATTCAGATATTAATGATGAGTTTGAGAATCGCCCTGAAAATTAATAAATTGTGTTATTAATTACGTATTATATTGCATTTATATCGTCGATTATAAGTAGCATTTAAATAATTTGACATTCAACCTGCTGTGAAATATGATAAACATCGTATGGTACTCTCAATATCAGCAATAACTTGCGGCTTCGATGATATCCATTGTTTATATGCGTCTAAATACATTTTAATGTTATCATTCAATGACTCCATTATCATCACTTATTGAAACATAAATGTTCGTTTGTTCTTTCACTTCTTTTTGATAAAATTCAACTGTATCATATATATTGTTATTTTATTCGAATGGAGAAAAGAAAATAATTCTTATCACTGCATTATCATTGTCGTAAACTAAAAAGTTTGGTTATATTGACTTTATCCTCCACAATCAAAGGCCAATTTTTATTCCATATTGTATATGTAAATTATATGCAATTTATTGAAATTATTGCACATAAATGACATTATTATCGTTTAATTCGAATTAATTTAACTATAGTCCACTATTCATTTCAATTAAAAATACTTTTTTTACATTAGTATGGAATGTTATTTGAAAGACAGTAAAAAAAGTTGGGTTATGTTGGCGCTATGTGTAAGAATTCAAGGCGAATTTTCAAGCATAAATCTGACGAAACTACTACATACAAGTACATAAATGTATACACAGACATGTAATATGTATTTTGAACAATATAAAGGTCCCCCTAATCCACCCCCAACACACAAAACGTGAGTGAGCCGCGCAAAAGTGACACAAGTCGATAAACACCATTTATAAATTTTATTTTTATGTCGCTGGCCTCAAAACAAATAATCATTAGTTCTTTGTACATATAATAATAAAAAACCACATAAATAATGTCATCATCAGGAGTACAAGTGGTAAATATAATTAATTATTTATGTATAAATTTATATCGATTATATATATATACGTCTTTATATTTAAATAGTATTGAGTTCAATTAAATTAAACATGACATATAGACTTGTGGCTTCATTTATTTCTTACTTTGTTTAATTTACATAATTCTCTGTTTGTTCCAGTTGAAAAGTATTGGTCCGAAGCTCGTTCCATTCTTCAAGAGTGTCTGTGTGTACTTTGTACTATTGGCTGAACAACCATCATTGCTCACAGCATGTTTCAAATGTTTACCGATAATAAGTTTAATTATCTTTGTTTTATTACATGGAATGAATTTGTCAGAAGAGTTAGTAATTTTCAATAGAATTCTATCTCGTTTAATTCGCGATACTGTTACAGACAATAATAATATATCTCGATTATTTTTTTTCAGGTACACATTTTCAAGAAGAATATTAACTGGATTAATATTCAGTTGTTTCGGTGATGCTTTAATTGTTTGGCCAAATTTATTCCTCGCTGGAATGGCAATGTTTTCAATTGCTCAATTAATGTATATAATTGCATTTGGTTTTGTACCGTTAGATTTCAAATTAGGTGGTGTTATTTATTCATTATGCTCAATAGGTGACTATAAAACATTATTATTCATTAACGGTATAATTTGTTTTATCAATTTCATCTTGATAATGACAATTATCAATTCATTTTAGACTTTTATCATGTTTGTAATAACTAATGGTGGTTTTTCTTTCTCATTTAATTTTGTTTATAAACAAAACAGTTATATATATTTTGATGCCGGGTCTAAAAGGAGTTTTGGCAATAGGTGTTCCTATTTATACCATGTTGCTCGGCACAATGTCGTGGCGTGCAATTTCTCGAGTACCATTTTTCAAGGTAATATGGATAAAAGAAGAAAAAAAAAATTCAACTTCTGATATTTTTGTTCATTTGCTGAATTTTCTCGTTTCTGTTTCTTTCGCTTTGTATTTTTATTTTTTTTGTTCTATTTTACAATCAGGAACAGCCATGGACTTGGACTAAATTGTGTAGCGGTATTGGAAGTGTGTTTTTCGTGATGTCTGATGCACTGCTTGGATTCCATCACTTTTATCATCCGGTTCCTTACGCAACGGTACAATTATAATAATTTAACTTCACTGCATGTTGATCTGTGATTCTTCCACTCCTCTCTACCTCTAGATAGATTACTCAGTTATTATTCTTTTTTTATCTCTGTTACAGGTATCGATAATGCTCACTTATTATGTAGCACAATTGGGGATAGCATTGAGTACTGTTGACTCATCTAGGGACAGTATAAAAGCCAAATCTATCAAACAAAATAGTTGAATTGATATAAAAAATCTGAAAAAAATAAGAGAAAGGAATGAATGATTGAAAAATAATCTTTCAAGTTACTAATATATATATACATATGTATTATGTATAGATGTATAAATTGTTCGAATAATCGAGAACATAATTTAGAAAAAATGAATAATGAACAATTTAACTCTTACGTGTCTATATAATTGTGTGATATATATTGTGGCAGCAGAGTTTATTGTAAAAAATCGCAAATACCACATTGTTAATTCCAAAATTTAATTAATAAATATAATAATGTGTCAATAATTATCTTTGATTTATGAATGAAAACTTGACAATTCAATGAATATTTCCATCAATTTTTTATAAAAAAAATATTACAAAAATAATTACAATACAAGAAGACAATAAATTATCAATACTGAATAATTCCTAACGTACAATAATGAACTAATTACACTCTACATATTATTTGCATTTTTGATTTGACCGATAAAATTGTTTCATGCTCTTCTCTTCTTCACTACCTTTTTTTCATTCTTCTTTGTTCGTTTTGTTGATTTTTTATCATCATCATCTTCATCACCGTCATCATTCTCTTCAGCCATATCATATTTAGCAATAATTTTTTCACGAATAAATAATCCACGAATTAATTTACGCCAATTGCCCCAAATTCTTTTATCACGTTTTTCCTTAGCTCTTGCAGCAGCTTTTACTTGTTCCTCCTCCCACGCTTCACGTACCACATCCTCATATTCTTCACATACAACATAACCCTGTGTCATTGGCATGGCACCACGGCCACCAAAATTAAATCCCACAACTGCTGCCACGCAATCAATATTCAATTTTTTCGCAACTCTAAATAAACCAGGAACTAAAAACAAAATTAATATAATAAAGATATAATATTATTTTATTGATTAATTTCGTGTACTATTGTGTGTATCATTTTCTACTCACGATCAATGTGAACCGTTCCTTTAGGCAACATAGATTCTTGGAATAAATCAACATTTCCATATTCATTGCGTGGAACTTTGCCATTTTTCGCTTCTGGTGGTACGTAAGCCATCGTTTGCCAATGGCCAAATAATTCCAATGGTTGATCTTTAATCATTTGTCCTGATAACTGACAATCAATAAAACAAGAAAAAAATTTAACAATAATTATTAATACAATTTATTTAGAGTTAATTGTGAGCAATTATTTTGAGATACCTTATCGTATTTTGGCATTGCTTTAACTATTTTATATGGATCTTGTGCTGGTTTAACAACGCGCGCTTGTTTCAACCAAGTTTCACGTGAACGGAGTGTATGAACACAATGACGTGAATAAATAGCTTCGCCATTTTTCAAATGACCCAATGGAACACACTCCGGTGGATATAGAGCTTCAAATTTGAGTAAATGTCGTACTAAAGCGTACAATGGATGTCCTTTGCATTCACTAATTGATTTAGGAAGTGGCTGCTCCATTTCGCTGCAACATTAATTGATTGATGATATTAAATTTATTCATTAGCAAATTAAATATTTCATTATGATAATACCTTTGGGCCAGTGATTCATCTTCTGCTATTGATATTGCTGTTTCTGCTTCTTTCCATGGTGATAATGTTCCATCCCACCAATTTTCATCGATTCGTTGCTTTCGTGTTACAGTTAACCAATTACTGCAATAACGACGAGTTACGTCTTTAAGTTTGCCGAGAGAATTAAATGCAATTATATATAGAACTGGTGATGGTAATTTTTTCTGCGAATATATAATTGGAATTGAATTCAATGGAGAAAAGCGAGAGTAAATAAATAAATAGAACAATAATCTTACATAAATTTCAGTGATGCAGTGAATTTTATCATCAGGTACACTCACACAAATCCAATTCTCTTCAGATTCAACATAAACTTCTACCCAAAGATAATAATAATAGCCATTACTTTCGATATTTTTTTTATTCTCATTCTCAAGTTCAACAACAGGTGATAGAACTCGTCTATCAATAATACTTTCACGTTTAGCTTTACTGATACTGCTGCTCGATTTTTTTACTTCCTCCACTTTTACATTTTTCCTCCGACCTCTGCTCTTCGGTTTTTCCACCACCTCTTTCTCTTCTTCTTCTTCCTCATCATCATCATCAAGATCTTCTTCATAATTATCATTTTTTTTATCTGCTTTTAGAACACTAGATGAACCCGCTCCAGTTTTTTTTTCCACATTCTTTTTCGCATTACTATTCGTAATTGTTCTTGATCGTAATTGTCGAACCTGCACCGGGCTTTTGATATTTTTTCCATCATTATCATCATTGTCATCTTGCGATTCCTTTATCGTCACATTGTGATCAAATTTCTTCTTTCCATCATTTTTTTTCATATATTTCAAACGAATTAATTCAGCTGCACGTTTTTTTGCCTCCTCTGCTGCAACACTGGACGCTTGTTTGCTATTTTTTGCAATAATTTTCATCGGTTTCAATTCATCATCGCTTTCATTTTCATCATCATTGACAATTTTAATTTTTTTTTTAATATTATTATCGATTTTAACCACTGGCTTTTTCCTTTTTTTCCCTTTCTCTTTGTCTTTATCCTTCGTTTTTATTTCTTCATCATCACTGCTTTCTTCTTTTGTTACATTAGGCTTTTGATTGTGGAATAAATCATCATGTTTTGGTTTTAAATCAGGCGGACACAATGAAACAATTAATCGACAATTAATACCAATAGCTCTCAATGCACAAATATATAACAGAACTAATTCTCGATAATTATCAACTTTTTTATTTGTCAATCCATTAATCAATGAATCTTTAGTAACAGCAACTGTACAATTATCTCCCATATTTTTTCTCCCAACATTTCTATATCCCTTATTTAATTCAATTCTAATCAAGCCCTTAAACCATTTGGTAAATTGCTCCAAATATTTTAAATCAACACGACCCTTTGGATAGCTCTTTTGTGGTATTAATGATAATACTATTGACATTACTTCAGGATCGTTTGTTTGTTTATTTAAATGGAAACCGTGCGCTAACCAACATAATAAACCAACTTTATGAATATACATTTGATTTGTTCTCAAACGTCGATTCATTTTTTTACGTAATTCATCAATTAAATCAACTCCACCGCGTTTTTTACGGCGATTAAATAATAATTCATTGCCAGGTAGAGTTATATTGACACCCTCTTCGGGTATTGAATAATCGGATGCATTATTCATAACATTTTTATCATCAATGTCATCCTCAGTCTCGTTATTATCATTAGATAATTGAAAATTCGATGTACCCAAATCTCTTTCGCCTCTCAACAATAAATCATTTATTTCATTCGACAATAAATCATTTTTTGGTTCTATTTTGGATGGTAATTTTTTTTTTATTGGTGTTAATTGATGGGATGTTGATGGTGTTGCTGATGATAATTCATTTGATGATGGATTCATTGTAGCATTGTTATTGTTATTAATTCTCTCTAAATTTTTCATAACTTCTGCGAGCAATGCAGCTGATGATATATTTTCTTCCGAGATAAAATCATCGTCATCTGAATCATCAGAATTCGCGGGTTGTTCATTGTCCGTATCATTTTTTGATGGTTTGTTGTTGGATTTTTGGAGGTTAGGTGTATTGAAAAATGGACTATTGAAGTTTATTTTATCTGGCGACTCAAAATGATCACCGATACTGCTGTCGGATGAGCTCTCATCATTATTGTCCATTGTATTTGTTGTCCAAAATGTTTATTTAATTGTTACCTAATACCGTCACGATATACTTCATTCATTTATACTTTCGAGGTTAGTTCACAAACACATTCCGATGTTGGTTCTACCAACAGTTGCCTAGAGGCGCCACTAACTAGACGATGGTGGCGCTATTAACAACCAACAACAAAAAAACTAACTTCTAATGTAATTATGACATCACGTTATTATACCTGTCGGTAACACAGTTTCACAATTTCACGACACACCGCTAGGAGGTTATGTACAGCGAGAAGGGATGGGGATTTTTTTTTTGTATCGAAGCCACTCTACAGGCTTTTTGTATACCGGGTCCAAGTATATATACTCCAATTATTTATTGAAAGCGTGGATATAATCTATCAAAATGCAAGTTCCAGCAGTATTTATGGATTTACCTCCTGAGGATCAGGTAATTAATTTTATTTTCATATTTAAATTCTTTCCAAATATATATTCAATTATTATTGCAATATTGCACTGATTCTGTATTTTTTCATCAACCTTTTCGCCGATATTTTGTAGGTTATGTTTGCATATTGTACCTGTGGTGCATTGTCTCCACTTCATTATTTAATTCAATTATTTCTTGTTTTTATTTAAGGCACAAGAATTGAGAATTTATTTTAAAAGTCTTGGAGCTGAAATAAGTGATGAAAAATCACCGCGCGGTATTGAAGATGATTTACATAAAATAATTGGAGTATGTGATGCCTGTTTCAAAGAGGGAAATGAAGTTGAAATTGAAAATATTCTCAATGATATTGTATCAATATTGATTCATGTGAGTATATGAATGTGGAGCTAGAACAGTCTTATTATTCTTAATAACAATAAAATTAATAAATGATTGAACAGATTCCAGTTGAACGTGCTGAAAATTTGATTCTGGCATTCTGTGAAAAATTGAAGAAAGCACCCGGCCAAAAGCTCGGATTAGTCTACCTAAAAGCGTAAGATTTTTTATGAAGATAAAACGATGAATTTATTCCAATGAGGAACTACCTAAATACTTGGTTATTTTTCTTTTCTTTTAGACTATGGCTGCTGTTTCAATCGTTAGAGGAAAAATCACCGATGCGTTATCACGTTTACTACAATTTAGTTCAAGTTGCACGTAATGTTGATCAAGTTAAAGCAGTTTACAGTGGTGTTGAACAATTGAAGGAACAATTCAAAGCATTTCCACCAAACAATGAACAAATGCAAAAATTATTGCGTTTGTTGCATGAAATTCTTCTCAGTTGCAAGCAAGGGTAAATTATAATTCCAATTTTATATTCTCCTTATTTTTATTCCCACCCAACACTTAGTAATAAATATTTTATTTTGATTATTATCAGTGATCAAGCCGCAGCTGTTATGGTAGAACTTTTGGGCACATATACAGCAGAAAATGCATCGGAGGCCCGTGAAGATGCTCAACATTGTATTCAAGCGGCACTCGCTGATCCAAATACATTTTTATTGGATCCATTGTTGGCATTAAAACCAGTTCGCTTTTTGGAAGGAGAATTAATTCATGATTTGCTATTTATTTTTGTTCAAGAAAAATTACCAGCTTATATTAAATTTTACAAAGAGCACAAAGACTTTGTCGAGCACTCAGTTGGTACGTTATTTTATTTATTAATCCACAATTTTTGATACCACAAAAAATTGTAGGATAAAAAAAATCCTGCTCATCACAGAGTTCTTTTTAATATCATATTATTTGTTTTATTATTTACAGGATTAAATCACGAACAGAATATGAAAAAAATGCGACTGTTAACATTTATGCAATTGGCAGAAACAAATCCAGAAATGACATTTGAAACAATACAAAATGAATTGCAAATTGAGGAAGAGGACGTTGAGAGTTTTATAATTGACGGTAAATTATTATATTAATATTCTTGTAAATAATTTTCTATTCAATTCCCTGGTAGATTATTTTTTACTCAGTAAATTCAATTAAATTGATGAATTTATTGTGAAACGCTGGGGAAATATTAAAATGTATCAATACTGGCTCAGAAATTCAATTCTCGTTTCTGAGTTATCGATGAATTCGACAGGATAATTTATTTTACCAATTAATTATTATTCCGTTTTTTTTTTTATCGATAGGAAAATTTGTTATTCAATGTGATAATATGTTTTATTTATCGTTTCATGTTGTTCAGTATTGAAAACTAAACTTGTACGTGCACGAATGGATCAAGCGGGTGGTAAAGTGTTGATTTCAAGTACAATGCATCGTACATTTGGTCGTCCACAGTGGTTACAATTGCGCGATTTACTTGCGGCATGGAAAACAAATTTATCTGCGGTACAGGAGGGTATGAAAACCGTTGCCGCTGCACAATTGGAACTTGCAATTAAAGCAAAAAGTCCGATGGCCCATTAATTGATTTATCGTGACCAATAAAAATACATTTCGATAAAAAAAACAAACGAGAAGAAAAAAAAAAAAATTCAATAAACATCGCTGATAAATGAAAAAAGAACAACAGCAATTCCGTAACTGAATGAAAATATTATAATAAATCAATTGGAAAATTTGTATTTTATAACTCTTCTTCTTTTTTTTTCCTCACAATTGTATTTTGAATAAGTAAATTAATCAATCACACAATTAAAATCCTCGTAGTATTTATTACAAAATATATGTATACATATACCTATGTGTATCGATGAAATTAAAAAAAAAACATGATATGATAATAATAATAACAATGAACATAATAATTATTCAATATCTTTCGTAATTCGAAGCATTCGTGATCCATTTTCATGCAAACAGATACAAAAATTACTACTTTTCATTACCAATTTTTATTCATTTACATATAACAAAAATAAAAATAATTTCGATTGGTGGGTTATTCAATTATCATGTATAACAATTCAATAATTGTAGGCTATATATATATCGATTAAATGACGGTAAAAAATAATAATATATGTCATTTTATATTCCACCGATTTTTTAGTGTCGTTATAATTTTTTTGTATTCATATCTTTTCAATTACACTTTTCCTCTTGTCATAATATATAAATGGCAATTATAATAATCTCATCGTATTAAATGATTTCATCATTTTCTTCATCATCAATATAAATTTCTGTTTTTCCAAATAAACAATAAAAACATTGATAATAATTATAATTACTACTGTAATTAGTAATTAGTTATGCTCCTATTTTTCCGTAGAAAATTCGTCACAATTATACAAAAAAAAGAAAAAAAATAGGAAACAAATATTGCATATTGTTACAAACTAGTATTGATAGATATATATTTTTGTTGTTCATATGAATATTGATTTTTTTCATTATTTTATTTTTATATAAACGTTATCGAGGACTAGTGCTAGCTTCAAGAAATAATATTTATATGTAATATTATTTATAGGTATGTGTACGGGTTATGTTATGATAATTCTTTCTTTCTTTTTTTTTTTTACGCTGATGATTTATAGAAAGAAATGATAAAAATATAGTAGTAATAAAAAATGGAGAGAAATGATCAATCATTGGACGGTGAATTAATTGTTTCGAATCAAATTTGAGTTGAGAATCTTGGACGTGGCAAATCGCCGAATACTGCGTCGCCATGTACACTTTTAGCTAATGCTTTAATTGATGCACGAATATTGTGTGGATCTAATGGATCCATTGATAGCTAAAATAAAAGGGGGATTAGTTTAAGCAATGAGGAACCGTAAAAAAAAAAAAAATTGTGCAATGGAATTAAATTAAAAGAGTAAATTTCTACCTGATCGTCATCAAATTCTTGCCTTCCTCGTCGTTGAAATGTTGAAAAATTTGGTACACTGACTGGCAGTGATTTAGCTAATGTTGGATGACCACCTCTTTGCCCTCTCGGTATGTGAATGCCTTCATCCTGACCTGAATCTGTAATATTAATAATTAATTAATGGAAATTTATCATTAAAACATCGGAGAGTAGAAGAGAAAATATATGTTGGACACTTTTGTCTCACCTTCGGCGTCTGAACCCTCATTATCTGATGTTACTTCTTGATCTTCAGATCCAACTGTATCGTCCATACCCTCTAACGCAAACATCGTCTCACCGCAATCATATCGATCATTATTTTTACCAAAAAACTTCTCATTCTTTTTATTCCATTTATTATCACCATTTTTCTTAACATTTCGTACTGAATTTTCTTCCTTTTCCAAAATACCACCCACAACTATTCTTTTCTTATCATTATCATCATCATTATCGTCATCATTACTGCCGTCTTCATAATCATCATCAATATCATTCGATATATTAGAATCCATGGCATTAATAGACGAATCATGAGCTAGATTTTTATCTTTCAATCTCATATCAACAATATTATTATCTTTAACATTATTATTGATCATTTTTATCTTCAATGACTCTTGTTTATTATAATGATTGTTACAATTATTATCACAAATAATACGTGATAATAAATTATATTCATCGTGCGCACGTTCACGATATCGCTCCAATAATTGATATTGTTCAGTTGTGAATGCGCGTATTTTATCATCAATAATTGAAGCTTGTTTTTGTATCGCTTGCTCCAACTGTTGTTGTAAATTTGTCAATGATAATTGAGTTGTATTTGGTAATTGTGACATTGAATATTTAGTTAATGGCAATGATAATTCTTTTCCATCAACATCATCACCATTATTATCATCATTCACATTATTCAAATGATTGTAATCAATAATTATTTTGAATATTTTACTGTATTTTGGATGTAATTTTAATTTTTCAATTTCATCGATGGACGTTATCATATTTTTATTTATTAATACTAAACCAGCTCCATAATTACGATGCACTGCGTGTGTATACATTGAACAATTGATACAACGATGAATACACCATGATCCAATGTATTTATTTATAACTAAACCACATTGTACTTTATTTATTCCTTCCAATTCATTAACAGTTGCTAATGGTTGTTGAAAAAATTCACAGTAAGAATCTGTGCTTGTTAACAAATCATTTATTATATCACGATCGAATTCTTTCAGTTCATCGCTCCGTGTTTTTACTGACACATTTAAACATTTACATGTTATATACATGTTTATTTAATTATTTCGTGTCGTATTTTTTTGTGTATATGCACGCACAAAGTGTGTATATGTGTGTAACAACGAACAAAGACGAGTTCACACACGTCTTTATGTATTCGTCCAATGAAATTTCTTTTTTTTTCTCTCTGCTTCTCTCTTTTATATGGGAATATTTATTTTGTTTTTTTCATTCAATTATTTTTCTTATTTCGAGGTTATACTGTATTGTATAATTGATAAATGAATGTTTGATTGTTGTTGATGTAGGTTATGTTTTTTTTTAATCTTTTTTACTTTTGTTTATTCGTATTGTGTTTATTATATGTTTATATATGGATATTTACAAAACAATTTGCCGGAAAAATTTGTGTCGTAAGATTTTATATGAACTAAAAATAAATGCACACATACACGTATTTATTCAGCGTTGTCACTATTCATGTATATATATATGGGATTTCTATCTCTTCGTGTGTGTGTGTAGGGTGTTTGGGAGATGGACAAAGCATGAAAACATACATTGTTAGTCAAGTGTACGATTAAATAAATAGGCGAATTTAATCACGAAATTATTTCAATTGTTGTTAAATACATTATTAACGTAGTACATAACCTCAAAAATTAATTTAACAATTTAAGTTAATTTAGAGATAAGTGATAAACTTTGGTAATAATTTTTAGTAATAATTATCAATTTATGTTGAACATAACCTCAAATATGTCGATTATACTCGATATATATAGAAAATTAATTGAAAGCATATTTTTGAATGCAAAACAGGAGAAAGGCAGAATTTATATGAGATAACAATGTCGATAAATAAAGGAACTGATGATAATGAGCATGAAGAACATCAATATCTTCAATTAGTTGAAAAAATAATATTTAAAGGCGCGAAAAAAAATGATCGCACTGGGGTTGGAACTCATGCAATTTTCGGGCCACAAATGCGATTTAATTTACGTGATGGTAATAAAAAACATGTCAATTGAATAATCAATAAAATATGAATTCCAATTGACATATAATTAATACATTTGATTGTCCAATAACAGATATATTCCCATTGTTAACAACGAAAACTGTATCTTGGAAAGCTGTAGTTCAAGAATTGTTATGGTTCATCAGCGGTTCAACAAATGCACATGAATTATCAGCAAAAGGGGTAAAAATTTGGGATGCAAATAGTTCACGTGAATACTTGGACAAATATGGATTCCAAGACAGAAAAGAAGGTGATTTAGGGCCTATCTACGGTTTTCAATGGCGTCATTGTGGCGCTGAATATACTGATATGGATGCTGATTACACTGGAAAAGGTTCATAAATTAATTCAATCTTCAGTCGAGTTATAATAACAACAAACCAATGTATTACATGAAGAAAAACGATGAAAACTGTTGGGGAAAGCTCAACAGAAATATCATCACATTCAACAATTGATTGGACTTGATCGTGATAAATTAAACCAATCAATATTCCAACGAAACTTCTTACTAAATTTGGCCTTTTAATTCAGGTATCGATCAATTGAAAGATGTGATAGATAAGATACGGAATAATCCTGATGATCGTCGAATAATAATGTGTGCATGGAATCCAATTGATATACCAAAAATGGCATTGCCACCGTGCCATTGTCTTGTACAATTTTTTGTCAGCAATGGTGAATTATCGTGTCATTTATATCAACGCAGTGCTGATATGGGTCTTGGTGTGCCATTCAATATTGCATCTTATTCACTATTGACTTACATGTTGGCACATATTACTAATTTGAAGGTTGGTCTCAACAATTATGAAGTATAATAATGATCACCCCTCTCAATTGTGTGAGAAAAAAAAAAAGAAATTATTAATTTTTCGTTTATATTTCAGCCGGGTGAATTTGTGCATACAATGGGCGACTGTCATGTATATGCTAATCATATTGACGCATTGACCCGTCAATGCAAACTAAAACCAAAAATATTTCCGAAATTAAAAATTATCCGAGATGTTAAAGAAATTGATGATTTTAATGCAGATGATTTCGATTTAATTGGTTATGAACCGCATCCTAGAATTCCAATGCCAATGGCAGTATAAATAATATTTAAAAAAATATTCGTACACATTCAATAGTATTAAAAATGCAAAGAGAATTAATTTTGTAAAACCATTTTGTATGTTTGTATGAGAAAGAAAATAAATAATTAAATATAACACAAAGAACAATAGTTCATTAATGTTTCAACTATAATTTCGTGAACCGTACGAACATTTAAATGGAGTAAAGAAGAGTTTTGTAACTATATCGGAAAATTTATTGAGACTGTTGGAAGAGAGTAAAGCGATTTAACATCATGAGAATTGAAAGTTTCAACCTCCTGTGATTGTTCCAATGACTATTGACAAAACCCTTGATAAAATCTAATATAATAATTATAATTCTTAACATTAATGTCATCAAACGACAGACTAACTTAATTATTTTCTATACCTTTCCATTTTTCATATATATATAATCTAATTATATTCATTTAAATTGCAGTAGCAGTTTACAGATTTATTTTTCACCCACCTCTCTTTTCTCTCTTCATACATTCATATCAATCAATCAATTAACAAACAAACACGTGTGTATGTATATATACGTGGGAGCAACAAGAAAAGGACTTAAGAATAAATTTTGTTCATATTTTTAGAACAAAAAAAAAAAAAAAACCAGAGACAAAAACATTTACTGGCTCTTTCGAATTAAAATAGCGAGAAAAAATGAAATAAAAACAATTAATTTCACCATTTTCAGCGCCTTCTTTTTCCTATTTATTTATTATCAATATTTCATTACTAATTTTTTATTCCCTTCATCAATATTTTCCATTCATATATATATATATATATGCATATATTTTTCTTTCTCTTTCATTATTAAAATAGAGAAGTTTCAATTGCAATCTGAAAAATATTTATTTCTTCCCATTTCAATTTCAAAATCGTGAATTCATAAATTTTTAAATTTATATTCTCGTATACGAGTAAACAATTCTCATTCCCATTATTATTATTATATATATATATTTTAATTTATTTATATAATTCATTTTTAAAATTTTCTTCCATCAAAGATCACTCTGCACAAGAATTTAATTTTGCAATTACAATTGTATATATCTTCCATCGTAATCCACCAATTTTTATCGTTGACAAACGAATTACGACGGAAAAACGCTGGACAATTCGAAAACAATGATAAAAAAATTCCTAAATTGTGATATTAAATCACTGGAAAACGATTAAAACTTAATAAAAAATAATACATCCTAAAAAAAAAAAAAAGATAATGTCTTCAATAAATCCGTCGTAAAAGTTTGTCAGAGTGATCTTCAAAGTAAAAAATTAATTATATATGTATATATATTTCCGTTTATCATAATGTTATTTCAATTTTTCAATCAATTTTTTATGTTTATTCTTTTATTCATTTTTTTTTTTCTTTTCACTTTTCGTTTTATTTTTTAAGTTAAAAAAAAATCAATTACGGTGAGGGCTAGCACATTTGTACATCATTACTAGATTGTGATGTACTTAATTGATGTAATTGTTGTGTCACAGCTAATGTGCCAGTTTCGCTCACAGTGACAATAATCCAAATAATATCACCAAAATATGATCCAGTAGTTGTCATCATTCGCCATTTACTTTGATAAACTCCCAATTCACTTGGACTCGTTAATACAATGCTCAATTCAGTTGTTTCTTTTGGTGCTAATGCTGAGACTTGAATTCTTGTACAATCACCCATTATAACTCCACTTGTATGCTGAAGACATATACCATCAGGCCATTGTTCATTACCTGAATTCATAATGCGCCATGATTTTGAAAATTTTGTATTTGGTGATACTGATTCACCTTCGCCAATTGTGCTGTCGCACAGCAATGTCATACATGGCAATTTAAATGGTGATTCAAAATCAAAATAACTGCATATGGCTGCTTGTAAATTCCTGCAATAAAATAGCAAATATGTGAGGTTATGTTGCTTTATTTTTGTCGCAATTTAATCCAAAAATTCTTGAGCAATTTCACTGCAATAATTTGATGAAAAATTCATAAATGCAATTGATCAATCACATTGTTCATCAGATAGATTAATTTTATGTCAATGATGACGTGGGAATGGAATCGATTAACATTTGTATTATTATTTTTTTAATTTATTTTGAATTTTTATACCAGTTGTTCATGTCCAAGAAAAAGATGGCAGTTGCCTCGTTCAATTGGCTACCAGCCAATAATCTCTGTAATTGCTTCACCAAATCATCCTTATCAGTTGTTCCCATACAGCTGAATTGTTGAAGTAAATTTTGATCATCAAAGTCATTGTCGACGTCCATCGTGTTAATTTTTCGTATAACGTATTTCTTATATACAGAAGAAGTTTGGTTATGTTTTACTTTTTTGTGTGTTTTCCCAATGTACACTCTTTGTATGATTTTTTTTTTATTGGCGACACTTGGACTTTGAAAATATATGTATATATATCTAATACATATATATATAATACGTATGCATACAAAAAAATGTATACACACACTACATCACCCGTAACACTCAACCAGACCACGATATATTTTCTATCTAATACGCCATTCCGCGGGAAACACGTTAATGAAAAAAAAAAAGGAAATAACACAGTGCAAAAAAATATATATTAAATAAAAAATATAATTGTATTGTAGATCTTTGTGTATCCTCTGTGTATATTTGCTTTTCTCTTCAACTTGCTCAGCACAACGCAATTTTCACGTGTGGTTGTGTGTTGAATATAGGTTACTCACGGATTTTGAATGACAAACTTGGATGTGTATGTGTGCACGTTATAACTACAAATAATATATCATATCCATGTATTTTTTGTTGTTACCATCGATTGGCGCATTCTCCTGAAATATTTTATTTATCAACAGACGCAATTTAATATTGAAATAACGTTAATAATTGTTTAATATCAAAGAATGGCCGATTTTATCTATTATTGTACCGAATTATTAATTAATTGAGTATTTTCACGCGAAACAAATCGTAAAATAATTTATTTTTCCGAAAAAAAAAAAAAATTTCTATCGCCAGTGTCGCCGCCTGGCGAAGGTGTTTGGGAACTAACAAAAAAGTTTTGGAGATTTTTTTGACCGTTGTCGCCATCTAGCGGTATTCTTCATGCACTAAACACCAATTATGGAGATTTTTAGGACCTCTGGCGCCATCTTGCAGTATTCTACATGAACTAAAATCAAAAATTGGAATTTAGTTCATGCGGAATGCTGCTAGATGGCACCAGAGGTCAAAAAATATCCAAAAAAATTTCTGTAGTTCCCAAACACCGTCGCCAGACGGCGACACCTGTTCCTCACATACACTTACATATACATACTCACACATTGATAAATATTTGTGTGTTCGGTTGGGTGTGGGTTTCTCGATACACGGTGGCCCAGTCAGTGGTTACGATTATAGGCGGACATGTTGTAGGTGTATTTTCGTCAATGTGCGCGATGATCTGACGCATGAATTTCTCATGTGTTTTATCACACATATTAATAATAATAATAATAAATATAATATTACACATTAATCATAATTATAAATAAATATAAACCAATATATTTAACAATAAAGTAATCTAACAATTTGTGTGTGTGCCCACACACACACACACACACACACATATATATATATTTCCACACAGTGATAAGTGAACCATACATTTACATGTGAAACAATTTGGATAATAATTAAATAGGAAAAAGAAACACCAAAAAATTAGGAATAAACATTTGTGTTGCTGGAATCTTTTTTTTTTTCTTAACCTGCAATTATGAGTTGGGGTACTGAACTTTGGGTGAGTGTCCCGTGGCCTTTTCTGTCCCCTTTATTTTATATATAACGTATATACATATATATATGGAGAAAGAGAGAGAGAGAGAGAGAGAGGATAATATGTATATGTATACAAGTTAGTGCTAAATATTAAACTTATAATTGGAATATTGATTGTTAATGGTAGATGAGGTGTATTAACCTGTTTAGAGATGTAAATGAGATTATTGGTGATGTTGAGAGATTATTATTATTTTTTTAAAGGATATTTAAATATTTTTTTGGTCTCATAACCTCATTTGTTAATGAACACATTTAATTATAGAGATTTGATGTGTATATGAGTGTTGGTGAGATGTGGAGAATTATTTTATTTGGAATGATATGAATTTTTTTTTTTTTCATTGATATGATTTGACGCACGTATCGACTAGTTTTCGTGTATGTATGTTGGAGTGTATGTGTGTATTGAAAGCCAATACATACAACCACTTGCTCAATATGTTGTATATATACTGGTTTTCTTGTTCACGGTTGTTGAGTCTCCTCAGGCACAGGTTATATTCGTTTCTTTCCTTTCGCTCTTTATATTTGTATCTCAGTCGTTTTGTTTCACAGTCCCTGTTGAATTTTTATATATGTATGTATATATGTGTGTGTGTGTGTGTGTGTGTGTGGGTGAGGGGAGATGTCTGAATCGTGGATGGTGTTGTGTATGTGTATTTTCACCGCACCTTGCCCGTGAAAATTGATAATGGTTGACAGACTAGCACATGAGTTGTAAATTTTATATGTACAATTTTGATAACCTATTTTTTTCGTTTTTTTTTTTTTTTTATTTAGTTGCGCTGATAAATTTGGATTTATTGATCATTTCTTTTTAATTTTTTCTTATATATTAATCACACCTGTTATTGTATTTTTATAAAATACTATTGCAACAATAAATTCATATTTATCATAGCAATCATTGTATTAAAAAAAGTATCTCTATTGTTTAGTCTGTTGTTTTATTCATTTATATTTATTTGTGTTTCATTATTGTATGTTAAGTTAACTTCATTTGTGTCGCGACCTTGTCACCTTATATACAAAAAAAAAAATATATATATATAAATCAAACAGATAAAGAAGAATACAATTCTGATAATAATTTCATTTTTAAAAATTTACTCATAACCTAATTTATTCTATTAATATATAAAAAACTACATGTGTAGCAATTAAAATTCTATGCTCAATCATTTATAAATAAATTATTATCAATTAATATTTTTATTCTACGTTGTATTTGGTAAATTGTCATTACTAGAATGTTGTAGAAAATTGGACAAAAAAGATAACAACTGATCGTTAAATATCCGATTTGTAGAAAGATATGAAAAAATGAATAATGGGACAAATAAATTTCATCATACAAAAATTTTTATGGCCTCAATAATTATCATTATTATTATTATTGTAATCATTTCTTTTTTTTTTTTGTTCTCTCTAACATTTTTTCTTCACATTTTATTCTCAAATATTTCATCGTGAAAAATACGCTTATTCATTAACTCCCACGCACTATTTATTTCCGCCTACATGACGAGATTTCATTTGTAAGTGGTGGTATCAGAAAAGAGGAGAAAGAAATAGAATAAATGTATCATCCAAATGCAAGAATTTTATATTCATTCCAATGAATTCAATTAAATCAAACGTGATTAATAGTTCATGATGTGATTGTCAATACAACAATGTTCTTCGTTATATTACAATAAATTCATATGATCAAATAATACATTGACAAAAAAATATATTTTTTATACAGAATCATTTCGACATTTAGAATACAATTAATTATGTTTCTTAATTACTCACTGTATATTTACGTTTATATACAGAAATATAAATATTATCAAATAATATAAATGAATAAAATAAATGAGTAATGGATGATTAGATAGAAAGATTGAAACAAAAAAGTTTTGTCGTATGAGTGTGTCGATGATATTATTACTCATTGCATACACTGTGGCAAATAAGTAATAAATGACAGCGAGAGAGATAAAAAAAATGGGAGAAATAGAGAAGAAAAGTGTGTGTGTGTGTGTGTGTATGTGTTGGGAGAGGGGTCGATATAGATACATATAAATATGTGTGAAGGGTGAGGCACAGCCCTCTGAACACGATTACGTGACTCATAGTGTGCACTTGAGAGTTTGACTAAACACAATCCATCCCACTGTGTATATGAATTGCTCTGCACACTCGTACGATATGTTTTATATATACACACATTATTAGATGTAAAAAAGGGAAAGAGTGAAGAGAGTAAAAGAGAGAGAGAGAGAGAGAAATAATAATTATAAGTGGTGGAGAATGTGAGAATATAGAGAAAGAAATACAGGGAAAATATTTTCATCAAGGGAATAATGTTCTTTTTATTTTTATTCTTTTGTTTACATAATTAAAAATATGAAGTGTTTTTTATTATGATTTGTGGGTGGTTTTGTTGTATGAGTCAGCGTTTGAGGTTGATTTGGGGGAAAAAAAACAAAATTGAAGGAAAATATTGATTTTTCAAAGAGATATTGCTATTTAAAAACACCCTTATCTTTTAAACATCCATATATCCCGATATTAAATATGAAAATGTTACTTTTCAAATATACTGCAAATAAATAAACAAACTGGATGGAAAAAATTATCATACACTTCAAAAATGTGTTAACAACAATAACTTGAACATGATGAAACCATTTTTCGACTCATATTTAATTCAATCATTTTTTTTTTTTATTCTTGCTTATGAATTCGTGTACGTGTTATTTTGATATCAGACGTTGAACTTTTATGGTCAATCCTTCGCGGTACGTCTGTCTCTGTGCTCTCGGCCTGCAAGATGGCTCATTCGTGGTAACTCCATATTCAGTAAAGAAAACCGGTTTCAACAAATAATACCATCATGCAATATGTTTGTGATGCCAAAAAAATGAAAAAGAAAATAGGGAACAGAAAGAAAAAAAAAAGGAATAGCAAATAAATCTATTGGAGAAGATAAATATTTTTTCTCAATTGTTAATCATTTTTTTTTTTTTCCCCATTAGACATTTTTGTATTGATTATTAATTTTTTTTTTTTTCTAGGATCAATATGATAATTTGTCTCTGCATACGCAGAAGGGGATAGATTTTCTGGAGCGTTATGGACATTTTATTCGGGATCGGTGCAAGATTGAAGTGGAATATGCCGGAAATCTCAGGTAAAATAAAGTTTGAATAAATAAATGTACTTCAATATTTGTGAATATTAATTCCTATATATATATTTTTTCCTTTGCAGAAGGCTAGTGAAAAATTATCAACCGAAAAAGAAAGAGGAGGAGGATTATCAGTGAGTGAATTGAAACTAAAAATAATTATAATTGAATGTAATAAATTCATCGTTATATTTCTTATTTTCTTATCATGTTTTTTTTTTTCTTTTTCTGTTTTTTAATCAGGTACAGTCCATGTCGTGCATTTAAATTGGAATTAAATGAAGTGAACGATCAAGCAGGACAGCGTGAAGTTATTGCTGAAAATTTACAAGCAAATGTATTACGTGAGCTCAATTTATTGGTTAAAGATTTTAAAGATGATAGGAAAAAACATTTACAAGAAGGATCGCGACTTATGACAACATTGGCTGGACAAATTGGTAATTTAGAACGTGCAAGAAAGGCATATGAAAAAGCATTTCGTGAAGCTGAACGTGCTTTAGAAAATTATCAACGTGCTGATGCTGATTTTAATTTGTCACGCGCTGAAGTTGAAAAACAACGTATGAATATGGCAGTTAAAACGCAACAAAGTGAAGAAGCGAAAACTGAATATGCCAATTTATTGCAGAAAACTAATGAAATGCAAACATTACATTATCATACGGCAATGCCAGATGTGTTTCAACATTTACAAGTGAGTTTAATATATTCACAGAGAAATATATATATATATATAATGGCTTGAGTATTTATTATTATAAATATTGAATACTTATTTTTAATTGTTGCAGGAATTGGACGAAAAAAGGATAAAGAATATGCGAAATTATATGTTAAAATCAGTAGAAATAGAACGTGCTGTTGCCCCAATTATTTCACAGTGTCTGGACGGCATTGAAAAGGCAGCGAATGAAATAAATGAAAAAGAGGATACAGCACTGGTTGTTGAACGATATAAAAGTGGATTTACTCCACCGGGTGATTTTCCATTTGAGGATTTATCGGCTGCCAAAACGTATGACAGCAATACACAATTGTCACAGCCGGCAATGCAACCAATTCACAATCATCTCACGGTAAAAGGTACAGTTTCGGGTGGAAAAATTAAAAAACGCGTTGGAATCTTTGGAATATTTAGCAGTAATAAGGTAAAAATTATTCATAAAATTTTTATTTAACTATTTTAATATTTAATTATTGAATTTATGATAAGCGCAATTTATTATTCCATCAAATTTTTTCATTTATATTGACATATCGTATTTTCTTTTATTTTTACACAGTAAAATGCATTTCAGTCAATTCAACAAATTCCAAATTTATTTAATCGCTTTTGCATTTAAATTTAAATTCCAAAACTCTGCATGAGAACAATTAAATAAATTGAATCAGTGAATAGTGCAGAACTAAAATAAATCGAACGATAAAGAGAAAATACCATCAGTGATAATTTTCATTGTCATTCAAAAATAATTCAAACACAATTAATTTATCCATTTACGAATATATATTAAGTAACATTTTTCTTTCTTGTATCACAAAAATTATGGCGGTTGGTTCGATCTACCCTGCAAAACGATTCATTAAAAACACTTATTAAATATCTCATGGTCGTGAAAAAAATATTCTGGATTAATTTTCTCCTTTTGTAAGTACTCGGCTTCAAAACAGAAACAAAAAGCAATAAAACAAACCAATAAAAAACGACTATTGGAATGCACAATTAATATTTATTTATCTGTATTAATTTTTCTTTTTCTTTTGCGCTACAGCTTCAAGCTTTTCCAAGAGAACAAATTAAAGCAATTCAGCCAATATAAATCAATTCACCAGAACAAAATTGCAATAAATTAATTTTCAACGAAAAACAAATGAAATATATAAAAGAATTTTTTCTCATATTGTTTCCAATTATTAATCTTTCTTCTTTTCCTATAATTGCCATTTAATACGCTATTGCAATTTGTTATTTATATTAAAATGAAAAATACAAGAAGAAATTTTTACACGTCGAATGATGCGCTTTTGTGGTTTTGTTTCATGCAAAAATAAAAAAAAAATAATAATAACGGGCAGAAGTTGATCGAGGTGTGCATAGCTTTAAAGGTCTGTCTTTAATTTATCATATGTAATTGCATTGTCTTACATTACACTAATTAATTAACCTACTTCTATAATTCCTTCAAAATTAATTTTTTTTTTCAATATTTTTGTACTTATTGTCTTCATTTATTATTATGATTATTTCTATTATTGTTATTACGTTATCTATATCATTTTAAAAATAGTATTTTCACATTTTAAATATATCTCTGTATCTCTGGATAAAAATAAGGTGCGAAAATATTGTGTTGTGCTGTGCTAGTGTGAAAGAAAAAACAATTTCAAGCAGAAGAAAATAATGAAGAGAAAGGAAAACAATTAATGAAATTAAATAAATATGCATTTTTACAGAATAATGTGCCGGGTTATGGTGACGGTGCGAAGGAGGATTGCAGTGATTTGCCACCGAATCAACGAAAAAAACGATTGCAACAGAGATTAGATGAAATTCAAGCTAAAATACAGCAAGAAACAGCGGCGCGCGATGGTTTAATGAAAATGAAAGGTGTTTATGAGCAAAATCCAGCGTTAGGTGATCCAATGAGTATAGAGGGTCAATTAAATCAATCCAGTCATAAGTTGGATAAACTTGGCGCGGATTTAACTAAATTCCAGGGCTATCTTGATGATGCTATCAAAGCCGGGGTCGGTCTATCTAGGTAATGAATTAAATTAAAAATCATTTCCATTAAGATAATTCAAATATTCAACGTAAATGAACAAAAAGACTGGAGGGGAAGATATAAATTCTGCGCATTTTCCAATAGTCCAAGTCAAGCGCCGCGAAAACCCACGAGTAATGGTTCAACAACGAGGTCAATTAATTCACGAAGATCGAGTAATTCGGGTGGTGAAGAAGAGAGTTTATCACGCTCAGCGTCAGATTCAAGTGTAAGCAATGCAAATGCCAATCAATCGATGCATAAAAAGAGTGCGCCTGGTACACCCCAACCTACACACGAGTGAGTAATTCATATATATTTATATTCAACAATATTAATACATATAAAAATGTGGAGAAAGGAATAATGAAGAGGATATGGTGGAACAATTTTGTTATTTGTTCACTTAAAAAGTACAGTTATTTAGTTTGTAAAGTTATTAGTTATAAATAGAAAGTGGTATTCGCTTTACCGTACTCATGCACAGTTCCACGAATAGCCCGGAATCTGGCCTTGGCGCGTCAAGAACATCGTTACCTGGTAGCGCCGGTGAGGAATATTACGTTGATGAATTGGACGCACAACCGCCATTGGGAACGTGTCGTGCCCTGTATCCATTCGATGGTAAAAATTAAACAAAAATTCTTCTGAAAGATGCGAAATAGTCTCCACAATTAAAAATAATTTCAACACCATACTCATTTTTTGTATTTAATATCAAGAGTTATTATTTTATTTTAGCAACGAGTGAAGGTTCAATACCGATGTACGATGGCGAAGAACTTTATATGATTGAATTGGATCAAGGTGATGGTTGGACAAGAGTACGTCGTATGTCTCAACCAATTGAAGGTTTCGTTCCCACTTCGTATATAGAATATCAACTCTACAATACATAACCACATTGAGGAACAGATGAATTTCGAGATTAAAAATGAGATAGTATGCGCGAAAGAAGAGGAAAAAAAAAAAGCAAGCAAGCCGATAAATAAATAATATAAAATACTTTTTAAATTTTGGAAGAAAATGAAAATGAAAACGAGAAACAGACAATGAGCTTTGCAATTATATCCAGTGTCTCCTCATCAGTTTTTAAATTCTCTGGGGGAATGAAAAAAAAAAAATTAGGAGAAGCAACATAATACTCGAAAATATTACGAGCAAATTATTTTTTCTTTCCTCCTTCCAGTGAGGAAAAAAAAATCCGCGATTGCATTGTATGATATATATTAAATATTATTATTATAAATGATACAGAAAAGAAGAAATATTTTGTCGCTAAAGTCAGAACAAATAGTGAAGATGAGAGTTAGTGATTTAATTAACAATTTAATTCTTAATGACACAAACACAGACATATACACGTATATACATTACATTGTCAAATAATTATTATTAATAATTTCGTGCAATTTAATTTCGTTTTGTTTCAATTATTGCATACACAAATAATATTTGGAGGTTTGAATTTTTATGATTGAACTTCAAAAATATCCTCAGCTGAAAAAATGTAAAAATAATCAGGAGTAAAAATGCTAAAGCAAAATTCTTCCTAAATATTAATAAAAAATCGATTATTCAATTCGGCGGCTGGTCCACGAATCGTTCCTAGTTGAGAGAAAAAAAAGAATAAACAAGGGAATGAGAAAGGGCAAATGGAATAAACAAGACTGATCTCTCTTCGTCATATTTAATCAGGCTCCTTCAAAAATAATAAGAAAACAAAAATATAACCCCGTGTATGCTTGCGTTTAAACGAAACTAAAATGGCCAATACAATTTGACAATTAAATATATAAACAAAATTATTCTAATTAAACAAAAGTAACTATACATAAGAAACAAATAAAGAAGTAAAAAAGAAAAGGAGAAAATAATTATGAGAAAGCTAGTGAGAAAAGAGGAAGAGGTGCCTGACGTCGCTCAAATAAATTAATTCGCTCTTCATTATCATCAATCTCTTGGCTTTCAACAATTGTTAATTAATTGCTTACGAACGCGAATAAAAGAATAAATAAATAAATAAATCCAAGCTATAGGAAATAAATCAAAAGAAGAAAATGAAGTAAATTCTTTCACTGTAAATAGTGTTGATTGGGTAAAGGGTAAACAGAAAGACACAAAAAAAATGGGGAACTTTAGTCTAATAATTTTTATGTCCACGATTATAAAGAATGAAAGCAAGAATAATTATGGAATATATATATATATATTCCATAATTCACTTGATCCATTGTAATTGTAACAATTATATATTTTTCCGTCGCTCTCATTGATATTTAATTATATAAGCTCATGTGCTAAAAAAGAATAAAGGGGAAAAAAATATTAACACGCTGCTGATAAAGCGCTGTGTCGACTTCAAGGTTTCTTGCATTATCTCTTTTCTTTTATTATCAATTCAGTAACTCAATCCGCGTGAGATTTTCGCCATTCCCCTGACATTCACAATTATTAATTAGCCCAACACGAAAATACACAAAACAGACGAAGAAACAAAGACAAAAAAATTGGAAAATACCCAAATAAAATTGGGAAAATTAGTTAGTTCGACGTATACAGAAATAAATGAAAAACAGATAAACATATAATTATATACTGAAGAAAATTAATAATTAGACACATTCTTTTTAACTTCTATTTTTTTTATTTTAATCTATATGATTTAATAATAATAATGATAATGAAAAATTATGTGTTGTCTCTACTCTGTATATTTTGTGATTTTATATCGAAAAAAGAAGAAGGGAAGAAGAAAAACTGATAAGTATTGTATAGATAAAATTTAAACGCCTACGACTCATATATATTTTATTGTATTAATTCAACTGATTGATTGATTAATTATTATTAATATTGGTATACATATATAGATAAAGAAGAAATACACAGGTACTAAAACAAAAACCAACAATTTAACAGATTTTTAATTTTGTATATATATTTCATATAATTCGAAAAAAGAAATACCTGCATTTTTTTTATTCATTTTTTTCTATGATTTTCATGATTATTAACAAATTGTTAGTTTAGTAATATTATTATAATTATATGTATCTATATATATATATGAATATATATAGAGATATATATATATATATAAGGTTAAATTGAGAATAAAAATTAATTGAAATGAAATATTCTTTTCTTTGTTTTTTCTATTTTATATTGACAAATAATTGACTAGAAAAATATTAATTGTAATTGTTAAATTTAACATTCCTCCATTTTGTAGATATTTATTCATTTATATTTTGTTTCGTGTTTATGTGTTATTTTATTTTATTGGTACATTAATTTTGGCAGGCATTTTGAACTTTATATTTGTTTGTTCTTCTCATTTATATTTTTTTTTAACTACTGCATTTATAATAAGGCGTATTAATATTGAATCACAGCACAATGATTGGATGTAGAATAATTAACAGAAGGAAATTTAATAATAGAGCAATAAAAGAGAATACCAATTGACAATTTCAGTCAGCAAATTTGCACAAAGTGGCTGCCCATTTTTCCCGATTGATCACAACTTGAAATATCGTCATTCGCTAAGGAAAGTATGTTCTTTCATATAAAAACACAGTCGAAAATAAAAATTAAGTACACATCAGTTCAATATTAACGTAAAAATAATTATTGGTAATTAATAGTTAATAAAAAAAAAAAAAAAGAACAATTCATGGATATAATTTAAATTAGTTAAAAATGTGCGAAATATAATTGACAAAATTCGACAAAGACTAAAACGCCCTTGCAAAATTGAAAATTAATAGGAGAAAAAATTTCGCGACTGACAAAACAAAAAAAAATATTTGGTGTTTTTATCTTCTTTTTTCGTTTACAAACGAATTGTAGATATTTATGATGGATTATAATGATAAGTAGATCTCATCATTATTATTATTCAATGCTAAACATTGAGATCATCCCAATCTTCAACTTTTCGTGGTGATAATTCAATTGTAATATTATCAATGCAACAAAGTAAATCGTATATTCTTGGTGGAATTGTGTTTTCACGTAAGTCAATGAACTCCAATGACGGTGCACGTTTTATTCTCTCAACATCGATATCTATTTTGAGAAAGATGAAATAAGGAACAATAGAAGATGAGAATAAATATCAAACAATATTTACAGATGTAGATTAAAAATTCTCTATCCCAATTTTTTTCCTCACCAATAATCGAATTATTACTGGCATGAAGTCGTTTCAATTGTGGCATTTGACAAACGACTGATGGAAGTGCAATAAATGCATTGTGAGAAATGTCGAGACTCATGAGTTCATGGAGTTCAGCGAGTTCTTCTGGCAATTTGCTCATTTGATTGTGGCTCAAATTTAATTCTGATCCATTGAAAGAAAAGAAACAAAACCGCAAAATATTAATTAATTACCACATTCAACATGACACTCCAACTATTATATTCAATTATATTATACACTAACAACAGCAACAATAATAATAATATAATACACTTACCAGTTATAAGTGAAAATTTGACAGCAAATTTTGGTGGAATTTTTGTGATAACATTTCCAGACAAATCACACGACTTTAATTCTGTGTGTCGCATTAAATGATAAACAGCATCAGGTACTTGCATCAATTGGCATTCCGACAAATCTAAATAAAAATGAAACAATTACTTGAATAAATATAAAATAAAATAGAATAGAATAAATATGTGAAACAGGTCAAGTCAAATTCTCATTACATGCTACACATTATGTAATGATTCGATAATTAATTAATTGAATGATAAATAATAAATATATATCTGTTGCATATTTATAACCGACGCATGCTTAAAGCGATTCTGAAAGTGAATTTTTTCACGTTAAAGAAGTTCATCATACACATGTGTATATATACATGCATGTATACATTAGTTCACGCTTTCTCTTTACTCTCGATTTCCACTGCGGAAATCCAATTAAATCACGAGACATTGAACAAAGAAGAGTATACATATGTATAAAAAAGAGTAAAAGTTTATATATATATAAACGTATATATGGATATTTATCACGATAAATGAACAAAGGTGTTGATAATTATGTTTAAACACAACTAATTACATTCACAACCTCACTTTTTGAATAAATACAAAACATTTGACACTAAGACAAATTTGTGCGGATATTTGTTTGTTTTTTGATTAAATTACCAAGATTATTGTCAGTTTCTGCTGCTTTACAGCGTAAAATCACTCTCGTAACAGCATTAGCCATGTTGGCACCTACAGAACTAAATATATATCTGTATAAAAATATATTATATACATACGTATATATATATATATATGTTGGAGTTAATATAAAAATAAATTTCAGGTATTTGAACTTTGTTTATATAGGTTATGTTGATTCTGAATGGGGAACCATAAAAATTAAAGTACAAACAATAAAGGGTCAATAATTTCCTGATAATTATGAATCATTCTTTAATTATATGGGCACAACACGTTGTATAGTTTGATATATATTCTCATTGGAGAATGATGAAGAAAGAGAAAATGGAAATAACAATAATAATAATAATAATGATGTTAAATGAAATAAAAGTACACGAATATGGCATTGGGCAAGGTCCCAGAGAATTTACTGCCACGTATGATCAACTCAAGGACCAAAGTCACTGCCAAGCGCAGCATAATATAATTCAAATTCATCTCTTTGTTATTTATTCGTCAATAATTATTATCGATTCATTGTCAATATTTAATAATTGAGTCTTGAATAATTTAGAAAAGTTTGTCTATTTAGTCACACACTTATTTATTCATCTATTTAGTTTCTTTTATTGTTCAGAGGCGAATGATTGAATGAATAAATAATGCAGACAAATAGGAGAACACTCATGGATATTAAAGTGTTCTACTCCAAATTTTCCTGATATGTTATCGAAAAATTCAACTCTCTGACAATTATGTATACTTTTATTATTGTTGTACTATGATAATTTGATGCTTACCCAAATTACAATTGTCCTGTGCCTCCTCACAACGTGATACCACTCTGATAATTGCTCTTCCAGCCAATTGTACGCACACTGCAGTCGCAACATTTCTTTCACCCTCTTCCTGTGAAATTTGCTGAATTGCCTCTGAATTATATGCCGGCGGTTTCATTTTTCGAATATATAATACGAGAGAAATGTCAAACCCCAGGGAGAGAAAAAAAAGCAGGGATTATTCCTGTACAATTATTTCTTGTGTTTATAAATATGTAAAAATGTTAATGCAAACAAATTGCTTTGGAGTCACAATTGCTACATCCGCTTGAGTAATTCAAAAGAACAGTGCATTTCCCACGTGAAATGTTAACGCAGGAACTTTCACCGCGCACAATTGAAATAAAAAAAAAAACAACAACAACAACAACAATTTATATGTGTATGCACAAATGTAAATAATAAAATGAGGAAGCCCCTGAGACTCCGATATCTCCGTACGCTTCGTAAGAGAATCACTTCTTGGCACTGCTTCTGAATCAATTGGAACAACTGCTATTTAAGCCTTTCTGTTTGTTGGTATCTCCCACTCAGGGGGAAGCCCCTGTTTTAGTTATACACAATTATTGGCTGAGACATTTTTTTTTTTCGGTGTGTTGGTAGTGTACAGTAGCGGGTGGGTTCTTTCACGCGACTTTGGGTCTTTGTTTGAAAACAACTGCAGACTGCCAAACGCCGAGTGTGCGTCAACTCCACGTGGGTTGTTCCGGAAAATTTTGTAAATTATGAAAACAAACAGTTGATTCTTTATGTAAAAACATGATGAAAAATTCCAATATTTAATAAACTCGTCATTAAATCCTCCCCCATCTTCCCATAATAATAACGAATTACAAAATTAATGTTTGCCCAATACACAATCCAAACAACAAATGAAACAATTAGAAAAAAAAATTTTTCCTTTGTTCATAAAATGATGACAAAAAAATTTTCCATCTCTAAACATTTCTCATCTTGCGAATGGATTGAAAAACTGCCCAACACGGAATAAAATATTTATAAATATGAAAATACATACACTAACGCACATATAATATGTATGTACATGTATTTCTCTGTTCCAAAGGTAATATGTATTTGGATTGATGCCAGAGGATACTGCGCGTGCGATATATTTCACGAAAATGAAAATAGAATTGACCGAGTGCAAAATCCCCCATGACTTTTACTTCTTCATCACTTGACTTTCGTGCAGTGCATGTTGTTTCAATATTGTTGGATGATAAAGAATATTCACACACATATATACATCAACATTGAATGCAATAAATATGCGGTAGCATGTGTGTGTCTCTCTGTTCGAACGGAACCGTTGAAAGAATATAAAAAATTGGAGTAAAAAAAAAAAACAGAGAAGGAGAAAAATGTAATGACGCGCGAGAATGAATTTCCGCTTTGAAATTGGAAAACCTTGGCTTGGCTTTATACGTTAATAACGACGTAGTAGTAGAGGCATTTTCGCGATTTTTTTATTTCTTATTCTTTCATGTATCAGTGGAGAGTCTTTGGCTCTCCTTTGTACTTTGTGTTTTATTTTTAAAAATTTTCTTGGAACATTTCAACGAGCACGTGTATATGTGGTGTGAAACACACTAAAATGTACATTTTTATTTTTATTTTTCACGGTTTTTTATTGTATTTTTATGGATGTCCGAGAAAATAAATCAAAAGTTTGATGTGAATTGCACTAATTCACCTCATCAAACATAGAACATATGAATGAAATTTATTTTTATTCAGCCATTTATTTTTTTTTTTTTTTCGTTTCTTTTTGATAATCCATCTAATATATTTTTATATTAAAAATTGGTAAATGTGCAAATATATAACAGAGGATACATTTCATGTGTGTGTGAGTTTGTGTTTAAATTTGCACAAAATATTTCAATAGCTTAATTAAAATATGAGCAAATATTTGAATTGTTCTCCTTCGCGCACTATTTAAATGATCTATCATTATTAATATATAATTCATTATAATAAATATTGACTGTTTAGATTATAAATCGTGTACAATTAAATTTACCAATAAATTAAAGATAGAAAATAATTGATTTACTTATTAATTAATTAATGACCCAATCAATCGATTGATTAGTTAGTATTATGTTTTCTGGCATTTTTCAACTATATTTAATTATCATTTATTTTTGCATTAATCTCCATTTGTTTTAGGCCGATCTAAATGCTCCTGTGCGTGCTGCAGACCCGCACAATAGTGCAATAATAAAACACTCAATGCTTGCACACGTAAATCACTTTGTGCTATTAATTTTCCACTATCATTATCATTTATTTTTGTCAACTCCAATCTTGAGGTAGTTTCAGCGTCTAATGCAGTCTTCAATTTTCCCATCTGTGTATTTATATGTGTTTTTTTATTTTTATTTCAGACAATTTGTAAAAGCGAAAAGAAGTGAAAGAAAAAAATTCGTGCAATTTAGTTTGAATTGGGGATCCCACCACGGTTTTCCCTTAAATAGAATTACTTTTATCTATTTTTCTTGCTTACCATAGAATTAATTTTATCAACACGTTCATTTGGACTTAAATTGTTGTATAAACATTTTCCAGTTTCTTTGGCGCGTGACATTAAACCATCATCAAATTCACCAGTCATCAATTGTGTTGCGACAGTTGGTTCAGCGCCTTCCAATAAATCCGGACTTATTCCCAATCCACCGCCAACGAGTGAATTCTGTTTTTGGTTTTTATTGAAATATTTTCTCTCTATTCGTTGTAGCTTTTTCTTTTTTTCCTTTTATATAAATATTCTCAGACACACGTATGTATTCGAAAAAATCATCATTCAAGCATTGAAGTATTTTTAAAGTTGATGAATCAGAATAAAATAGCACATGCTTCACATCAGTTTTCACATATAAATTAAATCAATTTTTTATCTACCTTTCTCGATGAACATGGACTCGGTGGAAGACTCCGTGAAGATCCTAAATTTCCACCGGAAGTTGGTGGTGCCAAACAGCTAGTGCTTCCTGCTTTTTTCAGACCCAGTAGTGTATTAGCTATACTGGCCTTCACCGCCATCATCCCCTGATTAATCGATCATACACACAGTTGTCCATTTTCGTTAATAATTCTCCATGATATTTTTAACAATTAAAATAATCGAAAACAAAAAAAGAAAAAGAAGTAAAAATAAAATATAATCAAACGAAGAATGAAATATACCCTTCGGACTAATTGAAAAATAAATTAATTAGAGTTGGCGCATACACACAAATATTAAAGATAAAACTAAAATAGAAATAGTAATTAATAAACTTTTGTGTTGTTCCTATTTTAAATTCACTAAAATATTTTATTGCTACAAGTTGATGTTTTTTTGTCTCGTTGTGTTAATTATTTTTCTCCTCGCCATTAAATTAATTAATGACAATCCTTTCTCTTCTTTATATATATATTTTATCTATACACACACGATCAATTATTTTTTCATTTTTACATTATCTTTCTTCTTCGTTTTTTCGTTTCTTTTTTTTCGATTTCGTTTTGAATTAAAATTAAATTTGTATAAATCTATGGATGTATCTAATTGTTAATTAATCAATTGAGAAACGAAAATAATGGAATGTATTTGATTATTAAATATCAAAAACGTAATTCTAATCAACTAAATAAATGAATAAATAAATAAATAAATAAATAAATAAATATTTGTCTATGATGTAGATAAATTCGTATTATTGATTAAACCAATACTTTGACTTATTTCTCTGTTCTTTACGTTCGTTTTCTTTGGTTTGTAGTTTTTTTGTTTCGTTCTTTTGTTGATATTAGTTTTTATTAAATTAATGGAAGTGTTTGTACTATGTGTTCAGTACCTGAACATTTTCTTCGCAACTCGTGAATGATATTTCAGGCCCAACTTCACCACCACTTGAACCCCCTGTCGAATTTGATTCTATTTCATCACCTTCAAATGCCATGTTTGTTAAACTTTCTGCACCACAAACTCCCGATGATTGACAACGTGTTTCACATTTTTTATGACAAACCATACCGCAATCGCGACATTGAACCGCATCCTTGAGCCATATCTAAAATATATTTGTTGAATAGATATTGAAAATGACCTATAAATTAGAAGGAAAAATAAATTTATCATTAATTTTATATTTATTTCTCACCTTCTTGGAACAAAAATCGCAGTGTGTAGCTCTGTGAAAGTGTGTTCGAATGAAATCGTGATGTTTTTTATCCGCACCATCACTACTAACATTTGGCATCATCATATTTTTATTTGACGTTTCCGTTTCATTTTTTTTTATATCGCTGCTGGTATTCCGACGATTTCTGTTCGTTGAAATCCATCCGTAAGAGAGGAGTATGTCGCCATAGCATAAACTTGGATCGAAGCCAGAGTATCCGTGCAATTTTGAATTGAGACTTGCGAAAGATGCTTGAAAAATACAAGTTGGAAAAATATTTTATCGGGCTTCTTCGTATCTCCACAATCACCCAATGCTACCCTCAATAGAAAATAATTCCTATATTTACCCGTATCAGGTGGCAACAGTGCATGAGATTTCAAATAATGTCCAGTGGTCGACGTAGAACATTGCGCCAAAATAAGTTTTATCGGTGCATTGATATATCCCAATATTTTTGGTGCAAATTCTCCAGCGCGATGTTTCGCCCAAACACCAATATTCAGATACTGAAGCTCCGAATCAATTTGAAATGTTCGTGTCTCATCAAACAGTATCGACGATGCAAAATTCATCTCTTTAGTCGTCGAATAAATATCATTCAAACTCGGTGATAAACAATCATCATTAATAGCTGGACCAGTGCTTGATGCCGATGAATTAATTGAAATCGTTGAAATTCTACGTGACAATGGTTCAATCAATGGCTGTGAATAATCATCGTTAACTTGAATACTTGATTTACGACGACGAAATAATTTTATTCCACTATCACCACGCTCCGGTGTTGATGTAACTGAATCATTGTCATATTGATCCTTCAAATCAGAATATTTAAGTGGCGTATCATGTTTAATTAATTTACCATGATCTTCATTATCCCTCAAACTAATTGAATCGTGTCGGATTTTTTTATCAATATTCAAATATGTTTTGTCACTTGATTGATGTTTATCGCAATCAATTTTACTGTATTTTCTCTCAACACGAATAATAAAACGTCGTTGTGAAGCATTTTTGACTATTTTACCAACTTGATTCATGCTAGTTATTTTTTTACCATCAACTGCAACTAAAATATCGCCCTTACGCATTTCTGCTATTGACGCTGGACTACCGGATACAATTGTCTCAACAATAACACAATTTTGTCCTATTTCGGGAATTATTTCTTGTTTAAATACAACACCGAATTGATATGAATTTGTTTTGCTTATTATTAAATCTAGAATCATGTATGGTACGCCACCATATTGAATTAAATAAACCCATGGGGTTGTGTCCACACTGATTGTGCAGTAAATTTCAATTTGCGATGTATCATCGCAGGGTAAATTGTATTGGGTTAAATTCAATCGTGCCACTTCTACTAATACAATTTCGAGTAAACCTGGTGTTAATTGTAAACTCGCAACCTGTAACCGAGTTGGAAATGAGAGAAGTTCTTAAATTGATTGATTAATTCTGTTGAGGATTTAATTGTTGTACTAACGTACCTCTGATAAATCAATATCCTCGTCATTCAATCGTCGGAAAAATGGTTTATATCGCATTTTATAACGTGGCAATGTATGCTTTCGTCTGATAGCACGTCGTATTTGTCCAATAATTAATGAAACAATTTGTGGCTGTAGTTGTCGTCCTTGAAATTGCGATTGTACTTCTAATTCCATAATGGGTTCGTTATAAAAACTCAATGACCAATGTGTGTATGGTATACGTGTGAATTGTAAACGTGCTTTTCCAGTTATTCGTTTCACTTGCAGTGACAAATATGCGGTTTTACCCAACAACATTTTAACATCAATTGATAATTGAAAATTTCCAGAATAATGTAAATCCAAAGACAAATCTAATGTCTCTAATAATCCTGTGTCACGATCAATCACCGCATCAGCAACTTCGAGTCCCTTTATCGTTGGAAATTGCGTTCCAAGATTTAAATCTCTCAACTTAAAGAAGGAAAGAGTAACACGAATTAATTGATTAATTATCAATTGAGTTTGTTATAAAAAATTCATACCTGGACACTGTCGAACAATCGTCCAGTTGTTGTTTGCGTCAACAATTCTTTAAATTCATTGTTCAATTTTCTATACAACCACAAACGTACACGTTCAGCATTTTTTAATTCATTGAATAAAAATTGTAGCGTTAAATTAATCGCTAAATTTTCATTGCCTTGTGAGAATGCTTGTTGCATACGAGGCGATGAATTACCATGATTTTTCTTGTCATCTTGTATTTCATTTAATAATTCATCAGGTAATACGGCTTTTCCATACAACGATGGTTTCTCTGGTGGTTTTGCTACTGGACCAGTCTCCAAATATTTTTTCAGTATAAAAAATTCCACAATCAATGTACATATTATACCACATGTAAATATAATCACAGCCAAAATGAGCATGAAAAAAAAGTCCATAGTACAATTAGGACATTCAATAAATTACCAAACTTTAGAGAACAATATCTCTAACTCTATTTTCTCTATTTATTTATTTTCGGTTCTCGCAGTATCACAATTGGAAAAATATTTATTGATATTATTTATTATTACTGGAGATGTGTTCAGTTAAATTACGTCAGTGTTCCATGCAATAGTTTTCCAGTAACACCATAATTATGTTAAAATTTAGAAGGAATTAATTCCCTCTGTATTGTATTTATTATGTTGAACGCACGTAAAGTGTGTGAGTGGGTGGATGAGTGTTCGTGGGTGTGGAATGTCACATCGTAGTATTGATTTTTATTCGGCCATCTTTGTTAAGCATTTGATTAAAGTGATACACGGTTGGTAAGTGTGGAATTTATCTTGTCACTTTCTTCACTCCTACAATTTCTTATCTAACCAATCCTAATGCACAATTCTAGGCGCAAAATTCGAAAGTAAGAAGAATGAGAAATTAAAATGCATTAGCATCTTGCTTCAAGCTTTATTTACTCGCAGAATTTTTTAAATATCCTGGATGTATATTAATTTTTTAATTTAACATGACACGTTTGCGATTAGGGGGCTGAAAGTCCTGCAAATACAAGTGAATATAATTGTATTTTTTTCCTCATCCAATTGTCAAAACATTTTCTCTCACTGGGACACATTGCCTTCGCCAGCAAACCTAAAAATATATCAGTATAATAAATACAACACTTAATAATTTAATTTGATGATACATCTATATAATCAGGCACAATCTACTATATGATTTACCTTGTCTGTACCACATGGTGTTCCGTCTATTGGTAAAGGAACATTTTTTGCATCTTCCAATAAATATAGTATGAGAGTTTCAGCGCCACTGTAAGATGCGTCAACTGGGGGTGACTCAAGACATGGTAAAGTTGCCATACAAATTTGCCTATTGCGGCGCGGATTTAAAGTCAATCTTTCCTATAATTATGAGATAGAATTAATAAACGAATAAGCATAAAAAATTGGAGAGGAAGAAAATAACCCACCTCAAGAGTGGTTTCATATGAGTAACAACCACATTGATCTCCTGGCAATAACGTCTGCATTGGGACACCATATTCGTGAAGAGATCGGGGCTTGTTCAAAAGATAACAGCGATTTTTGTTTTGGCTGATAAAAAGACATTAGTTAGGAAAAAAAAATCAGATAACGGCGAAGAATCTTATAAATAATTTAGAATTATTCTATATATTATACCTGAAATAATTTCTAAAACTGTTCACACTTTTGCGACCCCATTTCAAACTATCTGAACATTGATCACGCAACCCATAATTATTGCTACCCATAATCGTATTGGTTTCGATATAATCATCACTCGTTCCCAACCTATTTGCATATCAAACAATTTAATACACAATAAATAAAATACGAGACATTAATTAAATTAAAAATATAAGAAATACATGACCTAGAATTTGAAAATAATACTCACAAATGTGCTATTTCACGCGCAGCATCAACATAACTCTTTAATTTATTTGAACCATCAACTGCAGCTCCCAAAAGTTTCAAGTTGAGTCCCAAATATCTCAAACGACTTCTCTGCTCCATGACATCAAAAACTTCGGTTGAAATACCTGTGAGGGTATTATTAATGATTCGTAGATTATTTAAAAATCGTCAATAAACAATTTAGGTATGTGAATATTTCATACCATGAAAACGACGTTCCTGGGAGTTATCACGGAACCTAATAAAAAATCGCAGCGTTAATTAATATTAATAAATGCACTCCACAATTGATATTTCATTGATACAACTATTGCGAACAATATGAGAATATTATTTACGGTGTCATGAATAAGAAAAAGTCAAAGGCATCTTCAGTGACCATGTAGTTACGTGCAAGTCGTCCATCTCTATTTGAATTGATATATTTTATAATAGAATTTAATACTAGATCGCCGTTTGGTGCTACAAGTTGATCATTTACGAATTTTGGATTCGAAAAAGGGAACGCACCTACTTCCTGAAGACAGAAAAAAATATTGAATATAAATTGGATATATTAGTAGAATAGTATTAACAATACTTGCATTTTCAAACACTATAGCAGCAATATTTATGTGTATGTTGATATCTTTTTTTAATTTTGCAAATAACATTGAAACTGCATTCATGTATGATATGACATATAGTACATGATCCTTCGAATAGCCGTTGCCAGATTGAAGGTGTTCCCTGTAAAATTTATTATGCAATTGAGAACTATTCCTGAAGTACTATTTCCTCCCACATAACATAACGAAGAATAAATAATTCTATACTTACAACGATTTTATCATGTCGTACGACACGAAAATGAGAACTTCTGGGAAGTAAGTACCCACATGTTCCTTCTCTCTAGCTGTAAAAATATAATTAACAAGTACTTAGCATATCTAACAAAGAGATACATGAACAATTTACTATGTGTTACTGACGTTTTGATATGGTTGGAGCCTCCAATATCGATCGTAGCAAGTTACTAGAATCAGAAGGTTGCTCTGAATTTTTTGGGCGCGCTACAAACATGTTCAAGTTATAATTCATATGAAAATAAAAAATAATGCAACATAGTATTATAATTTAAATAATCATTAGTGACTCACTTTTCTCCGTTAAATATCTGTCAAGCATACGCCTTTCAGCTGCTGCCTCCGCATTAAGTGACGGAGTTCTTTCACTATTGTATAAATATTGCCTCAATATACTGTCTCCAAGTATTGGTCTCACTTTAGGTGTAGAAATATCTGCAGGATCAACGAATTATTGCATGAAAAAATACCTTTGTGAAAAAAAAAGAAGTCCAACTCACCATTGTTATCGGTACGTGGACGTTTTCCGAGAGATGAACCTGAACTCCCATGTGAGGTTGATGGTAAATCTGAATTGACTGCAAATTCTACAAGTAAATAACACATTGTGCTTTATTTTGTCAAGTATTTTTTTATTTTTTTAATCAAAGAAAAAAAAGGTCAATTTACGGTTCTCTTCGAGTGGACGTTTTTTGATTGATGGAGTTGATACGTCTTTAGAGGTTGATGGTACAGCATCAATCGATGGTGGAGTTTGCTCCTTCGATAGTGGATTGGTGATTATAAATTTGCTTTGTCCTATTATATGTTTTCGATTCAATTTTTTTAACGGAAGATTAACGATCAAATATTTCGTCCCGATGAAGCCAGACTGCGAATAAAAATATGTTCAAATAATTTTTTTTGTCGTTTTAAGATTTTTAATACTTGGCAATATTGTGATGGTAATAGAATACTTGCAAGGCGATTTCTCTTCAGGGTTAATACAACTGCAGATGATTTATCGAGATCATGATAAGTTTCGAAGGGACCAATTCGTTCCATTATCTATTGTAAATATAGAAAAGTGATTAGTTATTGTGTTTCAAAATTTGTGGTAAAGTGATCTGCGAATATTTTATGCTGTAGTTTATGCTATTATTGTATTACGAACTTTCTCATTTCGCGTAATAGGTTGACTCAATGTTACATCATAAATAGGTAAATGTTCATTAGCTAAGAATTGTTCTGTCAGGATCCATTTGAGTTCAATGTCGATACCATTCTCATCTTCTATTGTCGTGGTGAGTTCATTTTGCTGAGCTGTGTAAGTTGAAGAAGAATTTTTACCAGATCATCAAATAATACATCAACTGACAATCGAATAAATGTGAAAATATTTACCATTAATCCCACCAAAAAAAAACAATTGCCCCAATAAAAACATGGGACAATAAACCGTAGCGAAATTCGACATTATTTCGTTTGTGTGATGAATAACTGGGAAATTCCACGTCGATTCAACTACTGAATATCATCCAATAAATTCATCTTCCTTTATATACAATAGCATTGTCGAACATTAACATAGATAATGAATTTTTTTTCAATTTTAGAATGAATAATTTGTCTCTAAATGAGTGGACATAAAATTAATTCAATCAACTGTACACGTTTCTCGTGATGTAGTCCATAATCTTCAATAGCCACATTTTTTTCCAATAATACAATGTTCTCATACCTTGAAATATTGCGCATACTTTTTTTGTTTCCACGTATTTTTTTATTCACGTTAGTACATCAAAATTATGCTAATTCTTAGACAAAGAGTTATGCAAATATACCAATGAGACAATCGTCTAGTTAATTCGTTAGTTTAGGTGGTAATAATCTGTTATCGCATGAAAACAGATATTGGAAAGTAAATAATTGATTAGTGATACACCTTGGATTGTGGACATTTTTCCTATTTTTTTGTCCAACAGTATGGGCGTATGAAATATAATCAATAGTTAATTGATGAAGGTAAACAAAAGATGAATATTATAATACAATGCATCCATATACACATGTATTAATCAAAGAATTTTATTTCATATTGATATTTTACCTGTCGACAGAACACCTCTACAAACTATTAATTGTATTTCGTAGGTTCATAAAACGTATAATGAGTGCCATCCCCTTTTTTTTCAACCACATTTTTTATGTGATCAGATGTTGCGAATTTTAAGTCGTAGGCCCAACCAATTTTGGCAAATATATCAATAATTGATGTTGTGGAGTTGAGAAAAATACTTTTAAATTCAGCTGCTCTGTAATCCCATGGGAAAACATGATGATAATTGTGCCAGCCCTCTCCTGACGTGATGAAAGCAATGAGAGTATTTTCCGTTGGTCGAATAAATCTTTATTGAATTGGACAATCACATATAAATGATTATTTGTTGCACTTGAGTGATATGAATGGGTTGGTTGACAGTTACTTACTTATTATAAGTGCGATGACCAACTGTGTGACCAAAACTATTGACAATAAATGCAGCATGCAACACGTATGGATAGCGTAAAAATACTTGGGATACAAAAGTCCACTTTAAATCTTGATTGAAGAAATAAACGGGTATAAATATTGGTATGATGATGTTCAATAATATTCTCATGATGAAGGAGTACCTTGAAATTTAATTGATTGATTAGAATGCTGGGGAAGGGAAATAGAATAATTTTAAATAAGAATACCAGAGGAATTTAATTTAGGAATATTGAAAATTATAGAAGATACCTGTCGAAGAATTTCACCACTCGATCTTGTTTTATATCGCTCATATCGATTTCCTTTCTGCATTCTATCACCTTATCATTTTTTTTCAACATCAACCACCCAATATGACTGAACCAAAATCCACGATTGCTATTATGTGGATCGGCTTCGGTATCTGTATATTTATGATGAACTCGATGATCTCTCACCCAAGTATAAATACTAGTGTGTCCAGCTGCATAATAAAAACTGGCAAGTAAAATTCGTAGTGGCAATTTAGCTTTATATGAACGATGTGTCCAGAGACGATGAACTCCTGCTGTGATTCCCATGTTCATCAAATAAATCAGGAATATTGCTGTAGATTTGTTAAAGAAAAATCAGTGCTTGAAATAAATATGAAACCAATTTTTGTGGCAAAAAAGAAGCATCGGACTAGTTTGTACATGTTATGGAGGATTAAAAATCATTAAATTGGTATATACCTACAATATATTATGAGAAATTTATGTTCCAAATATGGAAATGTTATGAAATAATATAAACCACCAATGTGAAGCCCCATGATAATAACCACCTGTATCCAAACTATTTTTGTTTCTGGTTCATACCAGCGCAATTTTTTTATTGCAGTCAATTTCAACTGTCTCACTTGATTATCCATGGTTCTAGAATAAAATCAGGGATTAAAATCAAGATTCCATACATGTTAATAATTCACTGGAGAAATAAAAGCATATACTTACCCAGTATTTAATTTCAATAGTGTTTGATTTTATTATTTTTCTTCACATTTAACAGTCACTATTTGATGGGTGGCACCAAGTGCATCTGACAATTGCACAAATGTACAGCAGTTTAAATAGAACTGTGTATTATGCATATTCGCGAGTAGGGGAGAGGGCAGTTTGAATTGTTAAAAATAAAAGAACCACATGAGAAACACATGAAGCATATCAGTGACAATCAATAATAAAAGAGCAACTATTCATTGTCTCAATATGAACTTCCACATCTATTTGCATAATAGAAAAGTAAAATGCAAATATGAAGATCATATCCCAATTGATTTATATCAATCAATCAACAGTTAATTATATAAATGCAGATAATTATTCAAATAATTTATAGTACATTGGCACCACGGAAGTTTAACTTGACCCTGGTCTCTAGACTCTAGCTCGACTCTATTTTCATATACAATTTTGGATTGAATCACGGTCGATGACATTCAAATTAATTATTCACTCTGACGTACATTTAAATTTATTCCAGGTTCAGCTAGTATATGTGATTCTACCGATCGTCCACCAAGTAGAAAACTGTTGGGGCATTTTAGTGGAAAACTGTATCAGGAAAAACGTTAAAGCGAATCCTCATGGTAAAATCGTGGCCATTTTCGCCATTGTAGGGAACTGCTCCAATCTATTCAATACCCACATTGAGTTGTTGCGTGCATGAACTTGCACAAATTCATTCATAACCCAAACAACCAATATTATTGCTTATCAAAGATTTATCAACTGAATTTAATTAACTATAACAATAGTGTAAATTCTAACCTAAAAATAATGGCGAAACGATTTGTATATCCTGACGCACGACGAGACGAAACTTGTGTTGATACTTATCATAGAGTTGAGGTTAGAATTCCATTCTACTGGATATTAATTGAAAAATAATTTTTTCTATACGTAGAATAATAAAATTAATTCTTTCTTTATGATGTTTATTTAATAATATTTTTTGTTCTGCAGATCAAAGACCCATACAGATGGCTCGAAGATCCGAAATCTGACGAGACAAGAGCATTTATTGATGCACAAAATGAAGTAACACGACCATACTTAGATTCATATCCATTTGCGAATGAAATTGGTGATCGTTTGAAGCAATTATGGGATTTTCCTAAATATTCATGTCCAAAAAAACACGGCGACAAGTATTATTACTATAGAAATAGTGGATTACAAAATCAAAGTGTTTTATATGTTCAAGATACACTTGAATCTGAACCAAGAGTATTTTTTGATCCGAATACATTGTCGGATGATGGAACAATTGCTATTTCAATAACGCAATTCAGTGAGGACGGTGGAATATTTGCATATGGATTGTCCAATGCGGGTGCTGAATGGAATACAATCCAATTTATCAATGCAAAAACAGGTAGAGAAATATTTTCACTAACTATAATCGATAACATAACAAATTGATATACCACAAAATTGTATATTGAAGGTGAAACATATCCGGAAATATTGGAGAAAGTTAAGTACTCACCGTTAACATGGACCCACGACAACGTTGGCATTTTCTACGGGATGTATTTGGAGCAAGAGGGTGTAGTGGATGGTTCCGATACAGCTGGAATAAAAAATCAAAAATTATGTTATCATCGCATTGGTACATCGCAATCGGAGGATATCATCGTAATTGAATTTCCCGAGGAGCCACTGTGGCGAATTGGTGCCCAAGTATCCGATTGCGGAAAATACTTGATAATAACGCCATTAAAAGATTGTCGTGACAATTTATTGTACTTCACAAAAATAGATTCAACAAAAGACATCACCGGAAAATTCACATTAACAAAAATTGTTGAAAAATTCGAGGCAGATTATGAATACGTAACGAACGATGGTTCAAAAATGATCTTTCGTACGAACAAAAATGCCCCAAATTATCGATTGATGTGCATCGACTTTGATAATTATTCCGAGAGTAAATGGACTGATTTAATCCCACAGGATTCAAAACGCGTATTGGATTGGGCAGTTGCAGTTCACGATAATAAATTAGTGATATGTTACAGCGAAGATGTTAAAGACATTTTAGAACTCTACGATTTAACTACCGGCAAATATATCAAAACATTTCCACTTGATCTTGGTACAGTTGCTGGATTCGGTGGTGATCGTAAACATTCCGAAATATTTTATCAATTTACATCATTTCTCACACCTGGAATAATATTCACCGTTGATTTATCAAGTTATAATCAAGAGCCAAAAATATTCCGTGAAATAAAAGTCGATGACTTTGATCCAAAAGCATATAAAACAATTCAGGTATTTTATCCAAGCAAGGATGGTACGAAAATACCAATGTTTATTGTATCAAGAATTGATGCAGTGTTGGATGGTACAATGCCAGCGTTACTCTATGGCTATGGTGGATTTAATATAAGTGTACAGCCAGTGTTCAGTGTAACACGTTTGGTATTCATTCAACACTTCCATGGTATATTTGCAATTGCCAATATTCGTGGTGGCGGTGAGTACGGTGAAACTTGGCACAATGGCGGACGTTTAATGAATAAACAAAATGTCTTCGATGATTTTCAATCGGCGGGTGAATTTTTAATTGAACGTGGTTATACGTGTAGAGGAAAATTGAGCATTCAAGGAGGTAGCAATGGTGGATTGTTGGTCGCTGCATGCATCAATCAACGACCGGATTTATTCGCTGCGGCAATTGCTTCAGTACCAGTTATTGATATGTTCAGATTTCATAAATTTACTGTTGGTTACGCATGGATATCGGACTATGGGACGTCTGATAATGAAGATGATTTTAAGAATATGATTAAATATTCACCGTTACATAATGTTGAAGTACCGGATAATAATGGTCAATATCCAGCTACGTTGTTACTCACTGCTGATCACGATGATCTTGTTGTGCCATTACATACACTCAAAATGATTGCCACGTTGCAATGGACTGTTGGAAAATTGCCGCAACAAACTAATCCATTGTTGGCACGGATCGAAACAAAAGCCGGTCATGGACGTGGAAAACCAACGTCCAAAGTTGTGAGTGATAAATTGTTTATTTAATTAATTTATTTATGTCGTTGTTGGAGTGGCAAAAAATATGATTTGCCGATAAACGTGTGACATATTCTCTAAATATGTGTATATTAATTGTTCTTCGCCCATTTTATCTGTTCCAGATTGATGAGAATAGAGATATTTTATCATTCATCGCTAATACGTTGAATTTAACGTTTCACAAAGCAGGATAAGTGCAAGGATAACATAAAAAAGTGAAACCGAGTGCATTTTTCCTCGCTTCATCTTCTTCCCCTTCATGTTTTTCTACAAACATGATCTCTGAAATTAAATAAATTCTCTTACTGATAAGCAATTGCTATTTTACATCGATATTTGCAATAAAAATTGATGATGATAACTCAAAATGTCGTGAAATAAATTAATTGGTTGAAGAAACTAGCCTGAGAATTATCCCTAAGAAAAAAATCTCTGTCGGAAAAGGAGGACAAAAAGTTAGGATAAAAATCCAACATGAACTTTATTTGTATAATAAAAATGGATACTTATTATAGTTTAATTTTAAATACGTAATTGTCTCGAAATAATCGAAGGTTAAAGATCGCCACCGTCAACTAATCCATCAGATAATATCAAATATGAAAACGTAAATACAATTGTGCCATATCGCATCTGAGAAAAGTTAAAATTAAAAAGTCTTACGAAATAAGAATAGTGGAAAATATATTATCAAAGAGTCTACTCCAGCAGTTTCATACGAATCTTAACGCGTGCATTATTTTATTCGTGTGCACAATTTATATTAGCAACTCGCAAATAATGCAACAACTCGTTATGCTATAATGAAAATACTCGAGAGCAGTCACACGATTGATGATTGCGGGAGGGAACACGTTGGGAGAAAATGTTTTCTTATCAAATGACCTTAATAGCCATTGCCCTCCGTTCAAATACCCCCCCGTGTCCGCTTTTCCCATTCCACGAAAGATTCATCAGTACATGTAGACCCGCAAATATGTGTTTATAAATTTCCTTAATTTCATAATAGCATATTTAGATAGCACCTTTTCTTCAATCATTCTTTATCCTTAGAAGTGGATCTTTTCCTCATGGATTGTAATATTAGTTCATTTGTTTATTTAGGCTTCCAAATTTTTTTCTATTAAAAAAATATTAATCATCCCCAGGACGATTAGAATCCCATGAGAATTATCATGAACTCGTTATTTTTTTTTTTGTTGATTGTTGCAACGAGAGCCAACAAAAAAATTGCAGAATCAAACGAAAAAATGATGATTTTTTCAACCAATTACAGATGGCTTTCCCCCTTTGATACGAAACATCTAATAACATATATACAATGAAGATGGAAGAATAGTCCACCGCACTCAGACCACTTGTACTTTGTGCCTGAGAGTGTGATAACCTCGTGAAACTTCTCCTACTACTTTTACAGTTCAAATACCGTTTTACCCATATCAATCGCTCTCCGCGGCCATATAATAAGAATTGTTGGAAAAGTTATCGATTATTCATAGTACAGACCACCAACGTCTCCATGTCGGGATTTAATTGTTAGTTCATAAATAAAATATTCATTGAAACAATTATAATGTCGAATTGAATTAATTTTTCATTGTTAATACAAAACAAACTGAGGGATTGTCAACATAATCCCAAGAAGAAAAAACCCTCAATACAAGGGCAACAAAGTGTCTTAAATTTGTAAACTAAAATATTTATATTCCCATATAAATAGTGAAAAGCAAAATAAAATAAATAAAAAACCAAATTACATTTGTCTTGGTCCATCCATTCAACTAATATAAATAAATAAAAGATCACCGAAAAACTTCGTTTTTTGGCGGTCAAATTTTTGTACCTCAATCTGGCAACAAACAGAGGAATGCTAAAGGACTACAGTCGTGATTGTTTGGGTATCCGCTACCGTATTAACACCCTGGATCAAACTTGGAAGTGGTTACATCAAACAATTGCCCTTCACGATTACCTCATCTCAATTACCTCAAGCCAATCAGACGTAATTATCCATAACCTTTAAATTTTCCTTTTGTTTCTACGTTGGCAACACTAACAAACAACAGGGGGGGTAAGAGAGAAACGAAACACTACTCAAACACTGCCTCCATAAAAACATTGAAACAAAAAAATAAAAAAAAAAAGAAAGATAAAAAAAAATATATTTACAAAGAGACTGATCCAAGTGAAGTGATATCAAAGAAAAGCAATAAAAAAAAATATATACTCTTCATGAGTTTATACAAATATATATGTATGTGAGACTGAATTGATTTTTTTTTTTTTTTAGAGGTTAGAATAATATTTTAACACATAATAATAACAAGATATAAATAAACAAATACATAATGTCGATAATTGCACGAGGATTGACGATATCGAACAGAAAATTATTGACAATAATTAATTCTACGTGCAACAATACATTGAACTATTGTCAATCATCATTTACTATTGGCGATAATGTCACTGACGTTGATAATAACAATAAAAAAATTAAGAAAACTGTATTGATATCACAATCAAATGATATATATACAAACTTGGCATTAGAGGATTGGTTCTATCGTAATTATGATTTGAAAAAAAATCATTTGCTATTATTATGGCGGAATAATCCGTGTGTTGTTATTGGACGCCATCAAAATCCTTGGAACGAATCCAATCCACAGGCATTGGAGGATAATGGCGTTGCATTGGCACGACGTAATAGCGGAGGTGGTACTGTATATCATGACGCAGGAAATTTGAATATGAGTTTTTTCACACCGCGTGAACGTTACAACAGACGATACAATTTGGAAATAATTGTGCGTGCTTTGTATCGTGAATGGGGTTTAACATGTAACATAAATACTCGAGAAGATATTGTTGTTAATGGCAATTATAAAATATCTGGGACAGCAGCGAAATTAGGACGACCCAATGCTTATCATCATTGTACATTGCTAGTTGACGTTAATAAAGCCAATTTAAGTCTTGCATTAGAGAAGAAAGAGGTACAGTAAAATATATGTCAATAATCAAATACATTTAAAATTATATAAATGCTTTGTTTGTTATCGTTAATTATCTTTGTATATTTTTAACTAGTTGGGAATTATTTCAAATGCAACGGAGTCAATTCGTTCACCAGTGAGGAATTTGATTGACGTTCATCCACATATACGATCTGACATACTGTTGAGTGCTATTGGTTGGGAATATCTTCGTACTGATGCAAATTCACTGATTGACGGTGGTGATGATCTTGTTCAGCAGCAAAAAGGATTCCAAATGATAAATCCTACTGAAGATTGGTTTCCAGGTAACTGAATATGTTTTAATTGATAACACAAATATATTTATTTATCATTATTTATTATTCCAGGTATCAACCAATTGCGAGATGAATTCAAATCATGGCAATGGAATTACGGGAAATCGCCGAAATTTACAGTCAATCGTTTACTAAAGGTTCCATCGACGTCAACAATTTCAACGGCAAAAATATCGCCAATTCAAACGACAGTAACAAACGCATCGTCAACAAATAAATCAACATCGATCTCCAATGAGCCATATCAATTGCTTAATTTAACAATACATGTGATTAATGGCATTATTGATGATATAAAAATGAGTTTACCCTCGAATTTAATTCAAGATGATAACAGCGGTAGCAATGAAGCAAGTGTTATAAGTGATATACGTGGTACACGATACGATCACAAAGTTGCTGATGAAATAGTCGCTGCACTTGGATATAAAAGTGTACCAATTGATAGTCTACAAAATATTCATACAAATAATGTAGCTGCGACACAATAATAATAATAACGTAAACAAAAACGCCACATCATAAATTATAATGTAGTAATTCTATTTTTATTTCATTTTTGTCCGTGTATATAAAGATATTTCAATTGTAAATAAATTTATTATAAATTGCAAAATGGGGCGGAGATATTTTATGATTTATATGTGTGGATATCGATTTGAATTCAGCATAACTTCACAATAAGTTGGTAAGGTTGAATCGCTGCGTATTGACATATTATCTAACAGTGAAAATTGTCGTGGCAATGAATTCAAATGTGGTCTTGACAACCAGATGTAAATACTTATCATACCCACAGCGCAACCGACAGTAAAACCCGTTATAAAAAACCATGATGGTATTAACACCATTATTACCGATGATGAGTTACTAATATTACTGTAATTACTGTTATCGGTAAGTCGTGTTGATTCAGTTGTTAAATTCATCCATGATTTATTTCCATCTCGGGTATTCACTGGCAATAAAATTGATTTCTTATTTATAACATTTACATTTTTCTCGTTATTGTTTCGTGATATTATTCTCTCGAATTTCATTATTGAATTATACGAGCGCCATCTTTGTTCTTCACATATTGATGAATTGTAAGAGATTGATTTGGAATTTAAATACAACTTCAATGAATTCATTGGATTGTTACACGACCATGGATTACTATTGGAAAAATAAATATTATTTCAATTGATAATTGAAGAGAATTGAAGTGAAATTATCTAATGATCATATTTTTATACTATCTCTGAAGTTTACCGGTCAATAGTTAATATACGAAGATATGGTAATGTTTTTAAGATGCCAATGTCCAATTCAATCAAAATATTATTTGATATGTCGAGATTTTTTAATTGTGCCAAGTCATCAAATATTCCAAATGGCAAATGACTGATTTGACAGCCACTCAAACTTAATTCCTAACTCAAAAGAGAAAGAGAAATTAACAAATCATGCTTAACGAATTAATAACAATGGGAAATGTATATGGAATTAGATGATAATTCACAAACCGTAATTGTCAAACTTCTCAAATGTGGAACGGTATAGTGAAAATTATTACCAGTAAGTTTAACAATTTGTAATTTATTATTACTAACAAACGTATCTGGTATTAAATAATCAAGATGATTTCGTGATAAATCGAGAATAGTCAGTTCATACAACTGTGCAAATGCAAATAAACTTATATCACTTATTGCATTGTCAGAGAGATTGAGATATTTTAATTTCTTCATTCCCATTGTCTGCAATAAAATATTTTCAATGAATAAATAAAAGTATTTCATGTAAAATATTATTGTACTGATTTCTATCAAATATTTATACTACTAAAAAATTGTCACATGTAACATGTAATATATGCAAAAATGGAAGAGTATACATCGTACTTGTGACAATGGGGTAACCCAATGAGCGTGACAAAAAAGTATGCATAAACCTTGTAAATGGATCGTTAAAGTACACGAGAGAATTTCAATGCTTGTCGTTTAGGGATTAACTAACGCAGGAAGTCGACCTTTCGCCCTTTATTTCCTCTTTAGTCATCAACTATTCATCGTTTGATTTTTTTTTTCTCGTCCGGCGACATAACGGTGATTCTAGAAACATTGAATACCTTACCGAGAATTCAAAATCCTCCAATTTTGATATTGAATTATTTGACAAATCCAATGCTTGCACCATTTGTGATACACCTGTGTGAACGTTGACGAGTCTTTTGCCAGCGCATGATGCCCATGTAAGTCGATACCAAATATAACATGTACAATAAACCGGGCAATCATCATCATTATTTAAACTTTGTATTCCATTGCAACACTCAATGATTAATGATAGCGACAACAATAACACAAAGATCGACTTTAACCTTATAGTTGTGGTGATGCAGATGTCTAAACTATCGTTTGTGTTCTTTGTCATTGTAAACTGATGATAAAAATATGACTCAATGTCTCTGTTTAATTAATTCAAATGGATTGCGATCATAACCTCACAATTGACAGATCAGCATACGAGAGAATACTATATACACGTTCATACGATGACGAATTGTGTCTATATAAGTTGTCTTTGATAACAAAATGAGAGAATGGATAAAGAAAGAAGAACATGGCGCATAGTTAGTCGACACAATCTTATCATTGATCAATTTTATTTTTCTTCCCTATTCATAGAAGAAATATTCATAGAAGATCATTAAGTGAAATAACACAATGATTTAGGTAATCAATATATCGTATAATTATATTAATCACTTGAAAATGAGGCTCTCTTCCGAAATGACGTTGTAAAATATTTCTAACAACTCTTAGCACTTTGAAATACTAGGATAATTAATATCATTGCCGAGAGAAAGTACAACGTTGACCATAATAATGTTCAAGTTTTGTTTTCTCAAGTAAAAGAAACGAATGGATATCAGTAAAAGAAAAAATAATATTGTTTTAGCTACACAATAATTTTTATCTATTGTTAATAATATCATAATAACGAGTAGATGAACAATAATTGGTAATAGATTGATAATGAATACAACATTATTTATTATTGTTCAATGAATAACAACAAATAATGTAGCATAAATCAATTAATAATTATTGCTTTTGCATAACGAGTTTTAATGATTTATTTATCGTGCAATTATTCGTTTGTTCAGACACACAAACGCATTATTATTTATCAAATTAAGGGCAATTGTTATCGGCTATTACTTCTGTGTAGAAATGTGTCTTTGAATGATGTCAATATGATTCAGAATTAAATATCTGTAAATGGTTATTTTTGATAAAGATTGGGAAACACCAGAAGAGAAAAGAATTAATGTCACTTTTGTATCATTAAGACAATTTAATTCTTGTTCACAACTACAATGACACATTTAACAATTCTAAATCTTTAATTTAAACGTCGTTAGTTATTTTATCTTTCGACATTATGCGTTTTGAATATAATGTACATAATGATGAATAATGTGTCTGCCTATCTGCCAAGTCATGGCATACCCATCTAATGATTTTATAATGCTTTGGTTAAGTACGTCATAGATATGAAAAGGTCAATGTAAAATTTCACTTTCATTTCGAAACTCTGCAACGAAAATTAATTTGACACGTAGCATATATGTATAAATGGCGACATATTTGGAACATATTTGGGAGATTTATTATCAACAATATGTATGTGTATTGATACAAATATAATACGTATACAATTTGAATATTGCCATTCGTATCAAGCACACTATGACCTATGTAATTCTGTAAGGTGGATCTAGGTTATGATATTGAAATACTTCTTTACTTCTGCAATATTTTATACGGTTTTTAGCATTAACTGTATCTACTATCATCAATTTCTTGGAATATCATTAACAATATAGAATACCGTTAACATTTTACTACACATCACCTCCCCCAAAAAAGAACTATTCCACCTGAAAATTAAATATCTCACACCATTAAATTAATTTACAGTAAAAAAAAAATCCTCACTAATTGTTTCATACAATTACAATCTGTGAGGAAAAAATTCCTCAAGAAATATCAAAGATGAAACACTGTTTCCTAGGAGCAAAAAAAAAAAGAAAACAAATCCAATAATTACTCTCACCCAGATGTAATACTACAGTAACCAGGAAAAAAGAATTAATTTCACGAGTGCGAGTGTAAAACAAAGGCGTCACATATATATAGTTATAAAAAAAAAAAAAAAAAGACTGAAGTATATATTTGCGCGATTCTCCATACTACTTCCTCGCCAAAGTGAACGTCATACGTTAGTCAGGAAATTCCAGGTAGAAGGGTATTCTTCAACATAACCATTTGCCAACTATGTATTGAAAGAATAGGAAGTAATAGAACACAGTGTATATACATAGGAAAGGCTTGTGTGTCATCATCGCGTGTGTAAATTCGCTTTGGGAAAACGCAATAGCAAGAGAGAAGGAATGAAATACCAGGAGGGATAGGTTATTGCTGATGCGCGCGCACAAGAAATGAATAGCGACACAAAATCCACGCGGCAATGAGCTCTCACAGATATTCCAATCTCTTTTTATCATTTCGTCATTGGTGTTTCCAGCTGACATACCGAGGCCATAAGTCTGCATTAAATGCGACGATACAACAACACACATACACATAAATACATATGTGGTATGTCCACATCAACGAGAACCCAAATTGAAATAAAAATTTGATCCCCAATATAAATTGACTTAAACATAAAATCATGTCAATATAATTTGAATGTAATATAAATATAAACCGGCAACTGTTGACATATGTCATGACATTCTTTCTCAAACTTTCATAATATATATTGTACAATATATATTAGTCCAAATGTTTGTTTATATATGAAATAATTAAAGATATGTGCGAATGAAAAAGTGGGAAGCGAAGAATTTATAATAAGAGTATTCGCATGTATAAATATAATAAAAAAAAAAACTGTTGTTCGACAGTTGTGTGTGGGTGAATGTGGGCATCTTTCATTTTTTCTCCTTCTCACTTGGTTTGTTACCAACGCCGGCACAAACGTTTTTAACAAGATATTCCACTCGTATTTTGTGTCGTCACCATTCGACGCCCTCAGCTGATGGCAAAATGGTCGTGTTGCTGATGCTGTCGCTGCTGTACATTAATTCAATATGACAGCTATATCGTAAAATGACAAGAAACTGTACATATCATTCAATTAATGTGAATTAAATGTAGCGATAAAATTATTGGAATATATATTATGATCTAACTCAATGCACAAAGACTTGTAAATTGTATTTTCAGACTTTGAAATGATATATGTACATAAATATGTTTGTTGTGGTTGTTGTTGTCAAGCTGCTGCTGCTGCTGCTGCCGCTGATGACATATCAACATAGATCACACTTTTATATATCCATTTTCCAATGCGTATATATTAATTCAAATGTATTCAAGTGAGAAATATATTAATCATAGGACATTACGTAATTCAAATCCACTGTGACAATAGGAGCACAGATTGTTCGATAACTATTGGATATGTAATAATAGTTAAATGTTCAGATCAATGACGGTAATTAATGTACTTGAGTACTTGAGATGCTTTTTTTCGAATATGAGGTTTGTTACCACGTAACGAAAAAAAAATAACCGGCATTGATAACGGTTTTTATTGTACGTGTCCTGCAGAGACGATGCGTGAAGCTTCCGGGGAAGTATTGGACTACCTTGATTAATGGAATATTAAGTAGATATTATCGTAATCGATAACGGTTTTTATTGTACTGCAGTACTGACATGTGGAGATTTTTTTTTTTGAGCGATGCATTGAATTGCCATGATTAATTAAATATGAAATAATATTCCAGCCCCAATTGATGGAAATGTCCAATCAATCAATGAAACAAAATGAACTATCAACTTCTGCGCAAAAAAAATAAAAAATAAAAAATACTATGCAATACACATTTATAAACAAAAGATTTTTATTGAACTACATAATATCTTTGTTATTGTTTGGTTGAGCGTTGTCTCAATAAATTTTTTGTCCTATTCTCATATTCGCTTTTATTTTCCTTACTCACTTAGTGTCTTGCATTGCGTCGGTGGTGGTGGCGGTGGCGTTGGTGGGTACTCCTTGTGTATATAAATGTAAACTATGTATAGTGTTTACATATGATATATATAGTTCTATCTCATTTTCTCTTGCTATGTCAAAGTGTATACATATATCTCTCTTTCTTTATGTCCTCGGTGGCGGCGACCTGACCAATGAGAGTAAGTAGGTCAAAATGACAGTCCAATAGAATTGTGGGGCCGCGATCACGTGGTTTTGTTGTTATCTATCAGCTGTTTTTCCCGGGTGAACGCGGGCGACCGGCCGGCAGGACGCAGTGAAAGCCGCTTCGTTGTTCGGCCTGGCTCAGTCCCACCCGGTCCGTCGCTCTCAGCTGTGCGTCACATGTTGTAAGACGCTTGTTGTGTGTATTTTGTATAGTGCGATTACACATTGCACGGATATATATATATATATGTATATATATATATATCTATATATATATAAATATATATGTGTACGTTCGACGTAAAAGAGAAAGAATATTTTATCCAGCTGGTGGTTTAAATAACCAATTTGTACGTGAGAAAAAACGTCTGTGTTAAATAATAACTGTGTTCATTAATGTTATTCGAAGTTAGTGGATATTTTACATTTCTTTTCTTCAATGATTTAAATATATATATATATATATATTACATGTTTAAATAATAATTTTATAAAATAATTATTGATAGCTGTAATATTCATTTGCATTAATGATTGAAAAGTGACGGTATTTAAATTGTACGAAATATGTTAACGTTTTATTCAGTTTGATTTTGAATAATTGTCGAGTAATTTGAGCCGGTGCGAATTTTTTCTTTGCGTTGTATTTAAAGGGGAAAAAAAAAGAAAAAGATATATTCACCGGAGAAGTTTTTTTTTGTTTTTGCCCGCTTTGTCTTTATCCGATGAGTTGAAATTTAAAGATAATAAATATTAAAATGAACAGCAATAACATTAAATATATTTTTAGTAACAATAATTTTTATTTTCACATATTCAAAACAAATTCATAATAATAACAAGTGTAAAGTGTGATTGAAAACGAGAAGAATAATAGCGAGGGGGGGTGAATTATTGCTGCCATTTATATAGTTTTATTTCTATCAATGGTTTTAAATGAATTAGTTAAATAAAATAGTGTCAATAATGTCGACGGGAAAGAGATTGGCTAAACGTAGTATTATTGGTACACGTGTTTGTGCACCGGGTAATGATGGAAAATATTACAGTGGTGTTATTCATGCGGTTAAAACACCGGCATCAGCGACTGCCGAATCTGGCTTAAGAATAACACCAAAAACACGTTATTCAGTGCGATTTGATTCGTTAATAAATGGTGGTGTTGGTGGTGGTGGTAGACCACCATCACCAAGCACCGAATATTCGGATCGTGATTTAATTGGTCCTGGTTTTGGTTCAGTTACAAGTGCACGATTGGTAGCAGGTCAAAAAGTTTATCTCACATACAACGGTCGTGAAATTCATGCTGAGGTAACCCAACACAGAGAACATCTTGATGAAGTTGATGTTATCATTGCACCGAATGGCCAAGAGGTACGTGAAAGACAAGAAATAAAAAAAAAAAAATATATTTTCTTACAAAAACAATAATTTATTTATGAGAAAAAAAAATCCAAAATAAAAATAAAAATGGTAAGAGTGAGTGCGTATAACTGTTTTTACGAAAATAAATTCATGTACACTGTGTGCGTGTGTGTATGGGTGTTTGAATTCATAACGGAAGTGACCGTTGATTGCTTCGTAAATCGACGCAAAAAAAAAAACGAGGAAAATAAAAAGAAAAATGGAATTATTTTATCTATTTTTTTTTTTTCTCGTGACCTCGCGTCCTATATAAATGCCTGGCACCAGGTTACCGCACAATATTGTTGAGTAAATAGGTGACCTATTTATACACGGAAATAGGACATGCGCAGAATAAATTTAATATGCACTCGTGCGATTTGTAAACAGAATAAAAAATGGTATTTAATCTTTGGATAAATGATGTTTTTTATCAGTTTGAAATTTCGGTTTGCGATATGAAACGAAACGTATCATTCTGTGATATAGAAAAAAAAAATAATTCAATTGATAGAATTATGTTATGTATATTTGTATGTATATATATATGTGTGGGCCAAGTAAATAAAAGAGTGAGAAATAAATATGGCCTACTATGGTACCGCTATAAAGGCGGTAGCGTTGGGCGCGGCTATGATTCTTATGTATGTATATCTCTGTGTGTATAAGCTGTGAGGAAACTATGTATATAAATGTATATGTATGTATTTACAGTGTACACACTGTTTACAACAGAGTCATGCACTGATGCACACGTTAAAAACTTATTTGCCACTCTCTATACAATATTTATTTTTTTTTCGTTACATAAAAAAAAAATCGAATTAGATTGGAAAAAGTAATTGGATGATTTTGACAAGTGGGGATTTAAAGTTCGATAGCTCTCCGATGAGAGAGTGGTTTTTTAATCGGGAAACGGGGATTGAAAGTAGACAGAATAAGCTTTGAAATGAGTATTGCACGAATTTATTTCAATAATTATTGACAAAGTTACAGTAATTTCTATTTCGGGGCAGAATCGTTGGATTTTAATTTCAGATTTATTTAATATGAATTATTTTATATATCAGTCAATTTGAAAATTGTGCCAATGTCACTACTTCCTTTTTTTTTTTATCACAGTATCATTGATTTTAATGACGATGATTAAAAAAAAATATGTTCTCTTTAATTCTCTCCCAAAAAAAAAAAAACAAATAATTGTAAATAATTGTTTCCTCATTCGTAGAAAAAACAAAATAATAAATATCTATTACGTCTATTTTTTTTTTTCAAATTACACATGAATCAAACAAGAAAAAAAAAAAAATGTCATCAAAAATTTGGCAGGTGGTTCGTCTGCAAATTCACCAATGGTCATCTGTTATCATCACTGATGGACCATTAAAAAATAAATATAATAAACCGCAATTTTATACCAGTCAATGTGACATTTATACCAATATGTCAATACTTGTCTTTATCACTACTCCCACTTATAATCCAAGATAATAAATGAAAGAACAAAAAAATATCCTCATGAATTTTTATTTCCAAAATTAAAAATTCATGAAAAAAATAAAAATACGAATGCAATTTTTCCATGTCCAATTCCAAAAATAAATTATAAAAAAAAAAAGATCGCTGTCAAAATGGTGTCAACTCTGTGTGCAGAGCCACACACATACACACACACCATATATATATATATATATACTGTGTGCATTGCAGAGGTGATTGAGCAAGCCGAGTTACAGACTCAAGAACCCAAAGATAGAGCGCGGAGCAACAGAAGTATATATATATAGTAAAGTATATAGAATATAAGTATAGTATAGTGTATAGTAAAGGCCGTCACAAAGCCGGCCGGCCGGCATTTCTCGAACCGCCGGCCGGCTTTATAATATAGTCTACCACCATTCCTCAACTTGTGCGTATGCTAGTGACGATTAAGACGATTGGTGCACATGGTAAGCTCTCTTACACATATATAAATACATATCTACTTATAATAAATACATACGTATGTAAATATATGATTCTGGTATATATAAAGACCCAACCATACCCTGATCATCAACGTTCCAATGTTAAATCCGCGTGGGCGAGCGAGGGAAATAGAAAATAAAACGCCTGACAAAAAAAAATATACATGGAGATATATTTATATGTTAATGTGCGCATGCGTTTGCGCACGTCACGCGCACGAGTGGCGACATCACAGTATAATATATATTTGTGTGCATGTGCGTGTATGGATATACGTACACTTATTTATCATTTTTACTCGGTGTAAATTGTTGGGGAAAATACGTAAACAATTCAATGTCGTGATAATGTCGTCATAATTTTTTTCTTATTTTATACGTTCTCCTTTTTTTTTTCATTATCATTATTTCAATATGGATGTAAGTAGATGTATTATTATTTGATGGTGAATGCCTTTATTGCAGGCACGTTGTGGAAAAAAAAAAAAAATGCGTAGGATAAATCTGTATTTTTGATGCTTTCCTTTCGATGTTAATAAATATTCCGATACAGGAAATTGCAATTTAAAAAAAAGAAGAATATTATTGCTACAATGATGACCTTGAAGGTGAAAATTTTTTGCAATTGTGAGAAGTGAAAGCAATATATAATTCGAATACGTAGTCAGAGAAAGCGTAAAAAAAAAAAAGTTTATTTTACGTGCCTTGATTTTATTTATAAATTATTATTATATTTTTTCTCCTCATCGAAAGATTACGTATTTTTAGGTGGTATGGGAACGAGGGAAATTTACTATTCAATATTTTTTGTCCCCAAAATATTCTTCACAAGTGCCTCTGCAAAACTTTTATTGAGTTCATGAAAATATTAATGTTATTCTCGCAGGCAATTAATTCCTGCTGAACAAACTCATCAACATTTCACAGCTATAAACATATAATCAATAAAAATAAAATAGAAAAAGGATCACAGAAATACAAATAAAAATAAAATCCCTCTACAAATAATTATTTAGAAAGTATATGTATTACAATTTTTATTATATATATTTTTTGCTTAATAATATCTGTATGCATATATATTTTTTCCTTTCACTCGGTTTCATGATTATGCGTCGGTTTATACGTATACATACACCTCTGTATAGACCAGTACATGAAATTAAAGAGCCACGCGGTCTGGTTTGAATTATACGTGTGGGTTGAATAATATTCTTTAGCGAAGAAAAAATAAAAAATAGAATAATAACAACAACTGCAGTAATAAATATAGTATATGCAATATAAGATAGAGTTTTACGCAAGTCCTGTATGTCAGTGTATTAGAAACCTACGTGATATAATAACACACGCACACACATTGAGAGCAATTATATGTTTTTTAATTTATGCCTGCGCAATATGATTTATTTTTCATTCAAAATCTATTTATCAGTATACATTGATAATTATTTATTTATCTTATTTAGCTTGACGTCAATGACAAACTGGTATACAAGTAAATAATTATATTTCAGTAGATGTTTAAAATGGATTGTGAAAAAATGAAAGGAAATAAAAAATACAACGGAAATGCGTGTGTGTTGGTTGTCTATGGCTGTGTAGAATGATATTTAACGTCGACCTGGTGCTCTAAATCTCGTTTAGAGACGGTGTCGCACATCATCGCGTACTTCCGCATTGAAACGAGAAGAGAGAATGGAGAGGGACACATCTCTCTGATGTCGTTGAGCTTTTTTTTTCTTTTTTTCTCCTTTGTTTTTATTTCCGTACTGTTTGACCTAACTAGAGAGATGTGACGTAATTGAGTGTGTGTGTGTGCAAGTGATGATAAACTAGAAGATATAAAGTATGATTGGTGAAAAAAGAAAACAAAATAATGAACAAAGAGTAAAAATAAATAAAAACTTGCCAGATAATTTTGTACGTGTTATAATTGAAATGACTTTTCCTTTGTCTTTCAATTGTTGCACATATATACACAGCACTACTTGCTGATGACCAAAAGAAACGAGACAAAGGAGAATATCAGTCCTTGAGATACTCACGCTTAATAAATTCCATGAGCGAGTCATTGAAAAAATTTTTTTAGTACAAAACAAAAATAACGAAAACGACTTTATTATTTTCAAACTCTTTGTTGTGGGATTGTTTATTTTTTTCCAACAGCTTAATTGTTTGGAATATGAGATAAATGATAATTAACTAGGGCTAGTATGAACGTTGATTAGATTAATGCAATGGAATATAGATTGTCGAATGAAACAGCCCCAGTCTTGAGAAGAATAGATATCTAAACTACTACCATACATCAGAGTATAGGAAGACAATGTAACCTACACAAAAGTGGCGAGTTCAATTTAAGCTGACTTGGTACGGGTTAGTGGTTGCCTGGTCTTGTTGAATACATTGGAGACAAGGGAGACATGGATTACCTCTGTCTTTCTTTAGATTCTATGTAGAGCTTTAGGCAGACAATTGACCATGATAATTTTGAATCACCACTGAGAAGGACAATTCTTTCCCAATGAATGAACTAAAGTGAATTGAAGTTTATAAATAAATCATGAATACATGTATTTGAGCTAAAAGCTACTTTTCCTGCCAGTAATCTGTCCCTCTAATTCAATATATTTTCATATCAATAGATTAATCTGATTAATTTCTTTGTTTGTGGAATATTGTTTAGGGTACAACGAGGTTGACAAAACGCATTGATGAAGTTCGACTTTTGGAATCACGAAAGAGTGCCCGTTTAGCTGATCAAGACACGGACTTTGCTCGACTGGCAGACATGGCAGGCGATCGTAAACGTGCCTCCTCTCACTCTATTGACGTACCACACGTTCCTGGGTAAGTTCGTGGGTTTAATTTTTTAAAGGCTACAATACATATACATATTCTCAATACTTTTTATTTAATTTTTTTTTCTTCACGTGACCCCAACTCACGCACACTCAACACAATCCCTCGCTGCAAAAATATTTAAATATATTTTCCAAGTTTCATTTACCGTTATGTGGCCCAGGTTGCTTTAAAATGGTATTGCATAACTGTTATCCATATATATATATATTTGTATAGATAGTGTCCTTGTATATATGTGACATGAATTAAAATTAAAGGTGGTAGCAAATGATGATACCCGGACCTTACTCAATGGTTAATTAATTTTTTTTCTTCATTTACTTATTTTTTGGTTCAAGAATTATTTCTAAATTCAGATTGATAATTTTTTGCTGCTGAAAGTCACTGTAAACTATTGGAATATGTATGTTTATTTTTCTACAGACAATTCAGTAGAATACAATGCATATTTATCAACATTCTGAATTAATAGCATAGCAATCATAATTTCAAATGATTATTTACCAAACTTTGACGAGTGTGAGCATTTAGCTGAACACAATTCTTTTGAAAAGTGGTTAGAACTCATTAAAACATATACGTTTTTTTGTTCTACATCTCCCCCCTATAATTTCATTCATATATATATATATATATAAATATCTAGGACCAATGCTATCGCCACCATATACCGCCTCAACAATAAAATACACTTAAACTTTCATACAATAAATATCTAAATTGATGAATACTCGTCATCATACTATAGTGAGTCAGTAGGTTAAATTACGTAATTTGGGTCGTGATGATGCGACACTTGGCTCGTCCATGCAACAGTGCGACACGCGAAATAGAGAGGGAAAGAGCACGAAGAGAAGGGTTTGGTTGTGGCATATCTGCAAGGCGACCGGCCGGCCGGCTTCGTGTGGAATTGGGTCAATCAATAGTTCCCATCCAAAATAGGTCAGGTGCACAATCACAACGATATATCACCACTCGCCCTCTATTCAATCTCACTCTCATGAAAATCCCAACCGCCAATAAAACTAGGAGGGGAAAATTAAAAAATAAATAATAAAATACGATAAATAAATCTAATTGTTTGACGATTTCTTTCTTTTTTTTTTTTTCATTAAACATTTTTTTATCAGTAGAGTATGGAATGTGGTATACCGTGCTTGTACTTGGATTACCATCGTGTTTGCAATGTCTACCTATATATAGATAATGAAAGAAGAAAAAAAAAAAATTCCCGTTTTTGAGGTGAATACTTCACCATATATGCTGCCATTATATTGCGAACAAACAACGGGGCTAAGGCCGCGTTCCGGGTTCACGCGTGCAGAGAGTTTGACCTAAATTCTCCATCAACAGAGATATTTCCAAATACTCACGCGCACAAAAAATAATTCCTTTACTTTCAAATAGATACACACACATAATAAGTGTTCAGAGAACCAAAAAGAAAAGAACATAACATAACACGTGACCTACGTCAATTGAATAGACGTTGTCAAACTTGGCGAATCCTTGAGAATATATACAAATGGCTCGACGTCTAGACGGCCATGAATCAAAACCTCAAACATATATGTATGTAGATTAATTCTGAAATAGGCTTAAATATATTTTTTTTCTTCCATCGCTCTCTCAAAAATGTGCGATAAAAAAAAAAATAAAATAAGTATTAAACGAAAGTTCAAACTAATATATAAATATTTATTCAAATAGAGAGAAAGTTTAAATGTTGAAAAAAAAAAAGAAAGAATGGCAAACGGGGGGGAAAAAGATTTATTTCATTGAATAAAATATTGAATTAAAGTTCACGAAAATAATTGGAAGAAAATAAAGAATTTCTTATTCTTTTATAGCGTAAATGAATATTGGCTATTTATGGTGGTACTGTGTGGATAGTTACACAGCGATGCTTGAGTTTTGTTGGTGTCTCGGGGTGAGGAATAAAGAGGGTGTGACAAAATTACGGGGTCGCTCGGTGCCAGGCCAGCGGATCGAGGTCGATCGATGCAGCAGCAACGTGTTTATATACATATAAACATATATATATACACATATATTACATACATATCTATATATATATATATTTATATACGAATCGTCGACATACAGAGTGTGGACTGTCTGTGGGGAGCACGTAGAATAAATAGGTCGCATTCGCTCAACCAACTTCTCTCGCTCTCACTCTGAGATGTGAATAAATATATGAATTGCACACACGTATATGCATAGATATATTGGATTATTTCCTGAATAATCGTTGACTGCGTGTGTCAAGTGATGAAATAGATGAGCAAAAAAAAAAAAAGAAAAAGATAAAGATATATTTGTAAAAGTAAATTTAAAGGAGAGTATAAGAGAATTTAAAGTTAAACTGAAACTGAGAGAAAGTTAATTTTGACGTGGAGAAAATATGTGTATATGCAACAGTGTACATTATGTATACACGTATATGGTTGTGTTGAGTTTATAGTGAGAGTATGTGTGAGTTGGAATAACGAGTGAACGCAACCAACTGGTATGAAACGAATGGTTGGTGAGTGGTGAACGGGATTTTAAACGCCCTGTAGTATCTATTGGATGCATTGTCATGAGATTGTCTAGGCCGCACGCGCGCGCATGCATTCGCTCTCTCTCTCCCACTATTTTTATATATACGTTATATGTATGCATGTGAACATAACCGGCACGTGCACTAATACAAACGTAATATGCCGGTATATCCGTGTATATTCTGGCGCGAATACGACACGTGTCATAAATGCAGTATAGCAAAAGTTGTCATTGAAAAATGAAAAAGAACATGAATTTATTTCATTTTTTATCTATTAAAAATTTTATCGAATAAATTCGATATTTTGCATTTATGCAGAAGTGATGATAAAAAAACACTTCTGATTATTGGTATTAATTCTCTGTTTGATGGATTTAAATTATATCTGATATTTTATTACATTCTACTGTTAAAACAATTTTATCGCACTGCATTTATCGTTTGTTTTTTAAATTCATCAATACATGTGTGTTTACAGGGATTGAAATTAGGGTGTATATGATGGTAGGGAATAAAAAACCGGGAGAGACACAGATTCGCCCGGGTTATATTGGTTTTGCTTGGTAAAATTAGGTCGCTCGATCCAGGTCGTCCATGCTCTCCCTGTATATAACCCAATTTCAACTAGTGCCACGTCCTTTTCACCCTCACATTGGCCCCTCAAACGTCGACACCCACATTCAAACACAGCATCCTTCTATCCCGATTACAAACTGGGTCAATGCTGCACATGAATTGTTATATAAAATAGTTCTGGATATTCCTTCTATTTTCATACACATTTATTTTAATTAAATTAATTCGTCTTATATATATTTTTACACGAGTACATTCACGTATCAATTTTAATCATCAAGGAAGAAAGAATGAGTTAAATGAATTTTAATTGATGCGACCTTTTTTTTTTCCTTTACAGAGAAATTAAAAAAAGGTTTTGACCTAGTTACTGTGTGTGTGTATGTATGACGGAAAAAAGTTATAAGTATTTTCTATATACTGTCACGCTTGCACTCATTATATATTTCAAAACTCTCACTACACACAATTTAGTCTTTCTCTCCCACCCCTGGGAATGTTTTTTTCTTTTTTTTTCAACGGGAGAAACACCGCACAGCGCATTACATGACTCCAAGGCGCATTCATCGACCTACTTTCCCAGATTATATTGTCGTAATACGACACTGTATATATATATATATATCTATGTATACGTATTTATTTATTTCGTAAATACATTCCACGTGCAGGATGGTATTTTGTAATCGTAGTGAAGGGCAAATATCAAATATTAAAATGACTTATTACAACTGTCAGAGAATAAAATAACAATTTATGTGGGAGTGTGAATGAGCGATGATTTTAAAAGTACACAAGTTAATTTTATCATTAAATTATATTGTCAGATTTTTGTTCCCCATGTTACGATGATTGTTTTATTTTTCTTTTTAGATCGAGAAAAAGACGACCAAGTTCAAGCAATGACTCTGAACGTTCTTACAATGGCGGTTGGCCATTGGAAAATTATGCAAGGATTGGACATAGATGTGGACGTGAAGGATGTCGTACAAATGAACGTGGCGATTGTATGGACGAGTGTACTGCTGCCCTTGTACTAATGTCACTCTCATGTTCACCGCACAGTCCACATCATTCTTTACCACCTAATTGTCCAAATGGTTTGTGTTATTATGTCAAGTTTAATTTGTTTGGCCATGAAAATACCGAATTTATTCATTCTACAGACTTTCCCTCATCATTCCAGTCATAAATATCAATATCTAGGACTACTCGTGTAGTGACCATAACCTCAAATCCCAGAAACTCGTCATATTTTCATAAATTCTCGTCTTTCCACAACAACATCTTGAAAAATAATGATAATATATTAAAATATATACTCTTTTTATTCCACAAACTTTCCACTATAATTAAATGCACGTGTATGAATACCCATGACAAAACGTACCGTCCCCATAACCTGATAACCATATGAAAAAAATTCCATATAATTTTTCCATTATATCACAAAGGAAATTAATTAATCAAATGACTCCTTTGATTGATTATCAAGGTTCTTGGATGGGTCAAGGTATTGATAATGCAGTAATGGGTTCACCAGGCAACGGTGGTACGTCAAACAGCAGCAGTAGCGATGTATCATGGCGTAGCGGTACTCCCTCACCTCAATTGAGCGAAGAGGGCGCACCTGTGGCTGCCTCAACATGGCCCACATTGAATAATTCAAGTGTTGGAGTACGACCCGTGATTAATAACAATAATATCATCGATAATTGCAATGCTTCCACATCACAAAATCAGATTAACTTGTCATACGCCGCCTCTGGATCATCATCTGGTAGTACACCAAACTCCTCCGGTACTCTTGACGAAGGAATTGTCACTGATTATCTTGAGGAAATGCATCCAAGAAAGAAAAAGGTTTGTAGCAGATACACAAAATCGAATATCTATTTATTCAAATACATTGAGCGGAAATGTAATTATGGGAAGCGTTTATTATTTCGTGCGCTCTTTTTTCTCACTTGCTTCACGAATTCGCGATTAATTTATTTAGCTGTGGAATATTGGTACAGTCGGTAGCGACGTCAAAACCGTATGACCTTGACATTACTGACGCTTTCGCAGAAGCAAGTTCGTCGGCCGTCCTTGAGACGCGTCCATGAAATAATATATATATATATATATATATTTATATATACCTATGCCTATGCTATGTACCAGAGAGTGTAAGTGTGTATGCAATCTTTATTAGATTAGATAAATTTTTTACTTCGATAATTTGCAATTGCAGTTGCATTTTTTATTTTTTTTTTTTTTTCCGAATTAATTATTCATCAACGAATATAATTTTTCAATAATCACATTTATTTATTCATTGCTGTCACGCAACTGAATTGATGTAGCCATATACACAAGATGGTGTCCCTGAATGTTATGTAATGAGAAAAAATTTTCATTGCCTCATACATATAGGCAGAAAAAAAATATAATGAAAATAAATAAAATATTTTTTGTTTGTGACCGTGGACTTGGGTGAACGTGAAAAACATTTGAGTTATATTGAAATCTAGATTAGCTTCGCTATCAGCTTCGAGGGAATATAAAAACGCTACTGAATGATAAGAAGGAGCGAGAATAATAATTAATAATTCGCGTATATATAAATAATAATGATGACAATGAAACAAGAATATAAATATATATTAATGAATTTTTCTTGAATTTTGATTGCAGCGAGAATTGCAGAATCAATGTCATGTTAATCGCCATCTTGTGGAAAATACCAGCGGATATAACTTTGAAAAAACAATTCCGGTGAGTGTAAATTTAATTATCACAATAAATGTGAAGAAGAATTTATTAATTTATCATAAAAAGAAATAATGAAATAATTATGAAGAATGGGTGGCACGGTTTCGTTGAATTTTCTATATAAAACAAAAATTGATCGAAACTATTTGGTGGCTGCACGTGGATGACCCTCACTGCTGCATACATATATATATATATATATATATACGTTGTTATTTCCTCGATGCAGTGCAGAGTCGCGCGCACATTCACGTGTACGACCTCTCTACCCGGAAACTGCTATTCAGCCACGTGCATTAACATATATATACGTTTTGTATAAAGTTTATATCCCGCTGTGGCAATAAATTCCACTTTGTTAACCATAAACATTTGACCTAAACCAAGAACAAAATTAACCCTTCGAAGCACAATTTTTTTTTGTTCAACAAAATCCTTGAAGCATAGGATATAAACAAAACGTGTACCCTTATTGTTTGACGGTCACAGCCCATGAAAATGGATTGAAATATCAATTTCCAATTAATAAAAGCTCCACTTTCCAATGGAGCATCACACCAATTTCACCAATATCGATTCCTAATAAATCAATACTCTAGCTATCACTCTGAAGCAGGATTTATATTCAGTGATCAAAATTCCCAAACAAGAAAAAAAAAAAGATGACAATTGATAATGTGTAAATTGAATGTCGCGTGGTAATTTTCTTCTACGTACGTACGTATCATAAATAGGTATGTGTATGTGGATGCATAGCGTTGCGCTTGTGACGTCACACTAGTGGCACGTGTCGTCTCTCTAGAATAGGCGGATAGCAGTGGTCGGCGGCGTCGTAGTAACATATACATATTTATATAGAAGTAGAGTTGAGAGAGTAGAGCGCATAGAACACAGGGGAGTTGAGGGGGGGCGACTGTGTGCATGTGCAATGTATATATATATATATATATTATGCAGTGCTCGTTGCAGTCCGGCCTCCATGTCGTTGTTTAAACGCAGATGGCTTGCGCACAGTAAGCAAGGTAAGGTAAGAACGCAACACTATACAAAAGGCTGCTCTAGTGGTGGGATAGAGTTAAGGTCACAGCGGCCCTGACTGCGCACGAGTGAAAAATATAATCATCTTAACTATCGTACACACATGCAATATTAAAATAAATATATTTATATATATATATATATATAGATATATGCAGAGTCATTATTTATTTAATAAATAATTAATAATAATGAGAAAATAATTAATTGAGCAATTAATAAAGCACAATAATATTCACGTGTGCAGTTATTGGATTTGTGAATGTTTTGTGGTTTTACTTTGCTTGATTATTAATTTTTTTTTTTTTTTTCATAATCATCACTTGGTACTTGATGATTGAAATGTCAAATTATGATAATTATTATTTTAGAACTGTCAGTGAAATGGGATAGGAAATAATGGATAATTTTTTGTTGGGTTATGGTGTCGCAATGGAGAAGTAATTGTTTCATAATCAAATGTTTGGTTGTTTAGATTGGGAATTTTTATCGGCTTGATGACGTTCAAGAGTTTTGTTGAGTGGCCTTGTTATATACCGAAGTTGCCTCGGAATTATTATATACCTACGTGTTTTATATACATTCAAAGCAATATATATTTATATATGTACACGCGCGGGAATGAGATCACTGATGTCCTTGACTAAACGGCTAAATCACCAAGGCTCTCTATCTACATCATATATAAATGGTTACGTCACAATGGAGTAACAAATAAATATATATAAATATAATTCAATGATAATAAACAGATATTACATTTGATTTTATATTGAAAATCGTTCAACTTCACGGATATATGTGTCTTCTATTTAATATTTATCGTTTGGGATAGAACTTCTATTTATTCTTTATTGGTAAATTAATTTCTGGTATAGTCAAAAGTGTTTGTAGAAGCAGGCATTTCAGGATATTTTTTTGGACATTTATCATAGCAATGGGTTTTTTTTTTACTCGAAATATCCAATGTGAATTAAATTAGCACCAAGCTAAAATCCGTAAATCAATAGGGATTTAATTTTAGAATTATTACATTGGACATTCAACTTCTCATTGAGATTTAATAACAGCGTGTATTAATATCCAATAATATATTTATACCGCTATTATATTTGTAATATTTATATTCTTATTGACTACATTATGTCATACGCATTGAAACACGAGAGTTGCGATTATGCAATGAGTTTAACTTCGGAATCGTGGTATCTTTTCTCCACACACACATACACACACACACTGTTCGAGGTGATTTTGTATAGCGGGGGTCTAAAAGCGTCCACGACCTACGAGAGCGTCAAGACATAAGTAAAGTGGAAGGAGAAAAGGGAGGGCGCAGAGGCAGGCAGGCACACTACAGTAGAGAGTTATTGGCGACTGAAATTTTTCGCGTTCACTTTGCCGGCTTCAACTCACCCGACGTTCTTCCCTCCCCCCACCCAATCTCAAACCAATGTCAAGGACGGACAATGGCAAAATTTCACTTGATCCGGCTTCGAGAAGAGGTTATGGTTTGCGAACCGAGAAAGAGAGATTATACATCCCGGACCTATAATAATATTTTTTTTATAAACCATTTCAATTCAACATCAAAAACTATTTTATCACCAGAATTTTATTTAAATTCTAACCACTCAATATCAACGTAGATAAATACAATAAAAATATGTATGATTGGATAAACAGTTTATCACTGCATTGAAAAAAAAAAATATATATCTGACAAATATTTATTAAAATAGGAATAAAAAAAAATCAAACGGTCGATAATGAAAAAAATAATCGGTATAAAAAATCGGATTTTTCGTCGTTATTTTGATCGCTGGTAGTGCGCGGTATTGCGACAATAAATATGTAGGTGGGGGAACGATTTGAATCTAGTCATGCCTGGTTCACAAGCGTGCAATATATATATCTATATCATTCACTTGGTGTGATGCCGTTACGCAAGTACAGTTTCGACATAAAAGCGACGGGGCAAACCAGGCGCGTGCACACGCTCTCGCAGGTGACTTTCTCTTGGCACCGGTCTCTTTTATACACATACTCGCACACAAACATATATATATATATATATATATTTATGTTTGAGAGCGTACACGACATATACCGTTTGGAGAATGTGCAACTATATACACCTATTATCATTTCGACTCCTCTCACAATTGTACACTTGAAAAGGAAAAAAAAAGAAAAAAAAAGAAATAATAAATAACATTGTTTCGTGGCAGAGAAAAATTTTTTTCTCTTCATCAATTTTAAAGAAGAATTATTATCGATATGATAATGAAATTTCATTGACCTGGCATTTAATTAAACAATGAATATCAATGCGTTTGTCCTTGGACTGTTTTTTTTTTTTTTTTCTTATAAATAAATACAGGGAAATATTGAACTTGCAATTGACCGATAATATATAGATAATTATGCGTGTGTGTTGTGACGATGACGACAATGACATTTACACAAACAGTCGTTGAATGAGTAAATAAATAAATAATTAAATAAAACGCGACGGCGATTTTTATTTTTTATTTTCTTTTTTTCTTCGTATTCATATCATTCAGTCTATTAACCCCAGATCACACGGCATAATGGGACTAAGGTGGGGAAAGACTGACAGGGGTCGTTGGGACGTGGACCCCATTATTGAATTTGACATTTTTCAAGTCATAATTTTTTTCCTATCGTTTAAAAAAAAATTCCTACACTACAGTAGCTTTATATTCATGGATATGAATACGATTTTTTATACCTACACCAAGTTTTCAAATATTGTAATATAAATACATTAATGAAAATATTTATTCATGAGTACCATCTTGCTCTCTATTTAATTTCTCGTGTTCAACATATACGGCAAATAACGTCGTGACTCACGCTCTTTCAATAAATACGTATATATATTTATATGTGTGTACGTATACTCTCCTGCCTTGTCCTTCCTTCGCAGCAAAAGCCGGTTCGGAGTTCTTTAATGCCCACCGCAGCAGTGTCATCGACCCTCACACACACACACATTCACACTACCAAACAAAACTTGACTTGAAAATTAGAAAAAGAATAATAAGAAAATGATAACAATAATAATAAAATTTCCCCCTGTGGAAAAAAAAAATTCCATCGCTTGTAAATTAAATTTTTTTATGCTTCTCTATTAGAGAGAGAGTATTAGTAATCAGTATTTTTTTTTTCGGTTTGGTGTCTGTGTGTGCGTGGATTAAGGGATATCATGGTGTTTCTCTTTTTTTTCTCTTTTTTTTTTTGGGGGATTTTGTATACAGGGGCAGTGAGGGCCATGTGTAGAAGGGACCACAACGGCAACAGACAAAGAGATCCGGGATCCAACGGATTCCTTCCTTTGTTATACCTGCCTTCATACATACAGTTCACTGCACCCTGAATCATCCTTCCTCTCGACCAGCACCACCCCGCTTCACTCTGTCTTGTGGTTGTGAGAAAACTACTACGCATCAATTCGTGCACCCCAACCGATATGATTTTCTTTTTCCACGTATTCCATACACATATACAATCAACACATGATTTGTAAATGTATGTGCTTACAACCATCGACATCTGCGCAGTAGTTTCAACTTTCTAAAATATTTTCCCAAAGAAAAAAAGAATATATAATGTCTACTGGTATATCGTTTTTCCTATTATAGGTTAACGTTGCATACAACTAAAATCAAAAGTACACGAAATAAAAATGAATAACACTTTTATATACTATAATTTATTTATTTATTTTTTTTTCTTATTATCAATACTGAGAATTAATAACACAACATTGTCGGTGGAGCATGGGGTTGATTTGAAAAGGGTTCATAAAATATTATCATAAACTATCCATGTTGAACAATTGCAATATGAAAAAGTAGAAAAAAAAAAAAATAAATAAATAAAGTAAAAAATTAAATAATTTTTACTTTTACGACTTTTACCTTTTACGCGCGCAGAGTCTATACTTGAAAACTGCGCAGCGTCGGTTGCGTGCGCATACAGCAGGGGGATTCATACAAGAGTTTAGTGTATAGTCGTTTTACCATTGGCTTTGGCTCTCTCGTGGGCGCGCACAAAGAAGGGTCAACGACCGACCCTCACCAGGCAACACAAAGTGACGCGCTGGATAGGACATGTATGCAACAACCCCACAATCCCCTTGCTTCTTACACATACACCAAACATATCCATGTAAATATGTTCATGTGAAAAATAAAAATATATATATACATATAGTGTATGTGTATGCGCGCGCGCGAGGTTTGTTTTGATTCTCCGGGCGTTACCCCCGATCCACCGCGCGCACGTTGCTCGACCGGATGGTCGCCCCGCACTGCATCTCAACACCACACTATCATCAACACGTCACAAACGCCACGCACTATTATATATATGCCAACATTGGATATATATAAAATTAAATTGATATGTGAATGTGATATTGTATATAAAATGATTTGTATCATTAATCAAATCCTCAATATGATGACAATACAATTTTAATTTATTGATTTATTTGGGATTTGATTATTATTTTTTCTTTTTTTCTTTTCTCTTAACAGTTTCTCGCGCACTGACTTGAGATGATATGGATATAAATATAATAGCAGAGATTGGTAGAGAATATAACGTGAGACAAAATAAAAAGCATATTCTTGTTGTCTGCAAAAGATATTCCGCGAAGTATAAAACTTTGGTTCTCTGTTATTGGTCTTTTTTTATCCTGTGTTCCGAAGAAACAAAGGAAAGAAGTAAACGTAAAGAAAGAACACTTGGTAAAAAGTGTAATGATTTTCTTGGTGATCAATATATAATGATAATAATAATAATGGATACATAGACACGGTATGGATGGATGTATGTTTATATATGTGAAGAGGTTTTAAAAGCGTCATGCGAAAGTTTAGAATGGCATTGCCGATCTTGGCAACGTCGTATTACATGGTATATATGTATATATATATAAACGTTTATCTTGGTGTAACGCGCGCACGGCAACCCCGCCATGATGCGAGCGAGGTCATACGTGCAACCTTCCTTGTTATGAACACACAACCTTCGATTTCAAATACAAGAAAGAAAAAAAAAAAAAGAGGAGGAAAAAGAAACGTGTATTACGAGTATTGTTTATATACGATTGAGTTATCATAATTAGTTTTTTATTACTACTTTGACAATAGTCGAATGAAGAAACATGAAAGATTGTATAAAAATAACTAAAATAAAATTAATAATGACACAAATATTAATGTTTTGTTCCACTTTGGTAATTAACAATCCAAAGAATCACAATATATATTTTTTCTTTCAATAATTCCAATGCCAGGGAAAAAATGATTTGAAGTGGCATACTAGAATCATCTTGACTTGTTGATCAGACAGGAATGACGTATTCAATTTGAAAAATTAATATTCTATCCCATTCTCAAGTAAAATCATTACACATCGATCAAGATACACGTGTCGATGCGATTCATCGCAATAACTATTTCAAAAATAAAGTAATAATCATTCGAGAAAGATTGCAAAGACTTGGTGAAAAATATAACGACTACGTTGGGTATAAAATAAATTATAAATGTCCTTGATATGATACATAATTGGATACATGCGAGTATAATATATGTATCTATGTATATTTATTATGAAGAAAGCTACGTCGTGTGCCAACAAACGCACAAGTGCAAGGAAACTCTGATTGCAATACCCTATTTCCCGGATCAATAACCATGTGACTCGTGGCGGCTCATGCGGCTGCATCCAACCATCTTTAAGAGCGTGTTATGCTGAGCTCTCTACTATACTATACTATACTACACTCCACTTCACTACTATACGAGTATATGTGTAAATATATGTATACCGGCGAAGCGCACGACTCACGATGTAAACAAAGAAAATGAAGCGCGCCCAACAACAATCGCACATGGCAATTTCGCTTTCTATATTTAAATCAACAAAACATAATGAATAATTTTTTTCTATTATATATATTTGTCTCATTACTTTATATTAATTCATTTTTGCTCTCTGCATATGTTGCAGGCTGTTACAACAATGGTTTTCAAATGTACATGGCCTGGATGTACAGAAATAAAAACAACATGTCCACTTATCGAAGAGCACGTTCGTCAATCTCATCTTGGGTAAGTTGATGGAAATTGATTGATTGAATTAGATATTTTTTGGTATTGGATTTATTTATTTATTTGTTGTTTTCTTTATTCTTTTTTACAGACCGAAGAAGACAAAGGCACAGGGTGACGATGAAGATTGTGATATGTCGGATCATGAGGAGGAATTTTATTATCAAGAAGTAGCGGTTAATCATATGAGCTCACCACCAACAATGTCACATCGTGATATGGCACGTCCACCACATGAAGATCCGGAATATCAAAAGCAATTGAGATTAGAATCAACAACAGCAACAACAACACCAACAGCAATAGCAACACCAACACCACCTGTTACCAATGAAATTAGAATATTGCCTGGGAGTGTTATTGGCTCAGCACCTCCAATACCAGCTAATAAACAGCGTCTATTTGATATTAGAGTTTCGCCAATACGTCCACGATCACCGGTAAGTTAAAATAGAAAAACTATCTTCTTCTTCTGAAAATTATTCCATTCATCATCGCAAACGCATTGGGAATCATAAATTTATATCTGAAGGAATATTAAAAAATAATATCTAACTATATTTTTATGATCAGCATTCCAAATCAGCATTCAGCTATCAATCATTATACCAACAAGGATTGCTTTCTGCTTGAAAGGGTTAATATCTCTCTGTTCGTGATACAGTGCATACAAATATAAAGCACACAATATAGTTTGAATACTATAGTGCAATTGAGGTTGAGAAGGAAAACATACACACATTGTGGCGTTAGTAGCGCGTTGAAAAATTATTCCATTTAAATACCAATTATATTATTTTCCTTCCTAGAGACTTTCATGAATCTTTATTGAATTAATAATATTCTATTCTGAACATAACCTCAATGCTTTACCCACAATATCATTATCTGTTCATTTTATTCTATACTTACTTATTAATTAATTGTTCTATTTTTTTCTTTCTACTGTTAAAGGCAACACCAATCAAACATATGAAGCATCCATCACGTCACAATCATCAAACTATCAGTATGCTGGCAGTGACGGCAGCTATTGGTAAAATTGCATCACCGCGACGTGTAAGGGGCGATACGAAGAAATGTCGTAAAATTTATGGTATGGAAAATAGAGAGCAATGGTGTACGCAATGTAAATGGAAAAAAGCGTGCGTACGCTTTGCAGAATAGGCCAGGCTTTCGTCCCGTCGTTATCGTCAAAGTAATAGACCTCGATTTGTCATTACATTGAAAAAAAGCACACGGTAATTAGTAATTGCAATAAGTTTTCCATTTTCTTTTTTCTTCATTTCCATAATTCATTTTTATTTTTTTTTTTCAATTCATTCACCATAATCATCAATTTATTTTCACATCTTAATGAACAATAATTCACGATCAGTATTTTTTTGAGTCACAAAGACAGATGTACATAAAATATAAAGAAAAACAAGCGAATGAATTATTTCTTTTTGTCAATATACGACAAAAAAAAATGAAATGTAGAAAAATATTTTTTTGATCTGCGACGTTAATATATAAATAAATGAAACGAAAATATTCCAGTTAAACAGCTTTCTCCTTTCAGCATATAAATTTGCTATGGGAGAGGTTTGAAAGTGGAATTAGTTCGCTATCATGTTGCAAATTTCGTAATCAATATTTATATGTAAATATAATTTGTTTTTTAATACACAAAATGCAATAATTTATCTTTAAAAGTCAAAAGAAAAAAAAAAGAGGGAAAAAAATATGTCAAACGTTGCAGAATTTAAATACATGAATAGAAAACAACGAACAAAATTAAAGAACAGATATAAATGAAGAAAAAGAAAACTTGTGCAAATGCTAATCAGGCGGGACGAAAGATTAAGAAGATGCTTAAATAATAATTAATAAAAAAAAAAGAAAGAAAAGGAAAAACATAAATGATATACACCAAAATGAATATTAAATACTGCCAGAGAAAAAAAAAACAAACAAATAATTAATGATGATGTTGGTTATCGGTAAACCTTCATTGTAATTGTTACCATCACATTATGTGCTGTTGGTGTACAATTCAGTTGTGTAGACAATTTAAATAATAAAAATAGACAAAATGAACAAGTCCAAGAATTTTTAAATTGGTCGCGTTCGACATTGGTTCAATTCTTTTGCATGGGAAAATAATTTTTTGGGAAAATAATGGGTGACTATCTATCACAATAGTCAATCGAATATTCGTCTAGAATGTTCATAAAACATATTCGAATGCAATTTCCGGCTGAACCGGAAGATGAATCGCAATAGGATATACCCATTTCTCATTTCCTTCCTCAATCAATTTGAGAACAGACAAAAATACGTATTTGTGGACGCGGACAGACATTCGCCTAAATAAATTTATCTCTCCCCTACACAAATTTGGCAGAACATTAATATTCGTTGGTATTAATTACTACACAATTTTGTGAATTCACATCGGGAAAAAAGAGTGAATTTTCATTTGCAAATGTCCAAGAAAATTCTTGAAATACTTTAATCATCACCACACGATAAAAAATGGAAAATAAATTTGTTTTCGTTAACATTTCTATCGAAATTTTGCATTTTCAGTTGTAGAAAATTATACAATTGAATATTGGTTGGGAAAAATGATTTTTTAGAAGTGAAAAAGAAAAAAAAAAATTTCCGGTACCGGGAATTGAACCCGGAGCCCCTGGGTGAAAGCCAGATATCCTAGCCATTAGACCATACCGGATTGGGTATTGGTATTGATATATAAATGTGTATTCATAGTTCCAATAGGTAACAATGTCCCATTTATGAAACACATTAATCAATGGTCTAATTGGCTAGGTTTTATAAGAAGTAAAAATGTTTTTTTGTGAGAAGTATATTAATCCATACGACCTATGAACTAATTCGAATATATGTTCCTTGAACTTGATAACTACGCAATGATGTGAAGAATATTTCCCCAGCAAAGAATTGAATCGCAATTATTCAATTTAAATTATCAGCGATAAATTATCAGATAATTTTAATTGAAAAAAGAAAAAATGTCGACCTACCGATTTTATGACGAATAAAAGAAGAAGAAAAAAAAAAAAAAACAGAAACAAATAAGAGAGAACAAATTTAATGGGAAAATTCTTCTCTCTTTCCGTGACTTATAATATAAAATAATATATCATTGGATGCGTAATAGCAACACGATTTTTGTAACAAAAATCGGTTGTTGGAGTTAATATTGATCGTTTTAGATCTTATTACACGCTCCTTAGTATAATTGTCAATAAATATATGCATGGATTATTTGAAAACACGGATGATACAAAAAATAAATGATTAACTGAATTAAATAATCCGTGATAAAAGCAAAATAATCCTGGATAATTGAATAGCTGAATTAATGTCATTGTGACGTTTTGGGAAAAACGAAAAATGTCATGAAGAATATACATACATAAATATATTGTAATATAATTAAATTAATGTAATGGCACTGGATAATAATTATGTGCGTGGTATGATTGGTCCCTGCCGGAATCTTATTTTGCGCCTGAATAAAAAAGAAAGAATAATAATTAAAACGATAAGAAAATAAGAAGAAGATAATAACGAGAAAAAAATTCCACCTCTCTTTCTCTCTTATATATTTATTTATTCTTTTTTTCTCTCTCTCTCTCGCAGAAAACTGCCGCCAATTTGTTATGTCACTTTGTTTTATTCACGTTTTTTTGTATATGTATATTTTTCCAAGTGTGATGTGAAAAGAAAAATAATACATGTGTTGAGATAATAAAGCGAGAAGAAAACGCGCGGATGTGTGATGTTTGAAGATAATTGAACACAGAGAATGAGAATGAGAATGAAAATAAAATTGTGTCAACGGTTTAGTTAAATAATTATTATAACCGTCCACATAATTATAAACACATAAACAAAACGATTAGTAGTATAAATAATGTAATAACAATTAGCATTATGAATAACAGTAGTTTTTAAAAAAATATTTGAAATGGAGCTAATAATTATTATACAAATGTATTAATTATAATTTTTTTTTTTCGTATTAATTTTTTTCTTTTTAATTTTCTCATACGAAATTATGATAAATATATATTCGGTTAGATTAGAATTCGAAATTGTTTATAATAATGTATGAGAGGGGAAGAGAGAATGGAAGACACCACAAAAATAAATAACTCAATAAATAATAAATGAAAAGAAGAAAAATATTATTGCGCTCGATCAAACAACAAATGGACGATGAATAAAAAAAAATAAAAGTTGAAAGACTGAGTTCAATAAAGAAATCACGGATTGACAACAGACGGTGCTAAATATTTATAAATAATACCGGCTGGGATAGATCATACCAGAAGAAATGAATAAATAAATTAAAACAAGATCTCATTATCGGATGAATCGAAAATTATAAGTGGAAAAAATTGTAAATGTCGAGTTCTTCCGAGTTTATACCGCAATTGAGATTTTATTAAGAAAAGAAAAAAACAAAACAAAAAAAAAACAAAAGGCATAAAAAAAAAAAGAAAAACGAGAAGAAAATATATATGAAAAATAACGAAAAATAATGTATATATTTGCAAAAAATATACACATATACAAAGTTGTACCTAATGTGAGAGACAAACGAAAATAATATCATACGAGAAACAAAATGGAAAATAAAAAGAGAAAACGAGGAAACAATTTTATTCGTCAGCTGTATAAATGAATTTTGCTTCAAATCGATATTTCAATACAAAAAAAAAGTATATATATATAGATTTCATTTCATGGAGAAAGTATGAATAAATAAATGAAACGACAAATCGGATGATTGTGTGTGCAAATCCATAATAAATGTCATTTCATAGACAGTAGTGAAAGAAAAACGAAGAAAATAAAAACAAAAAAATTGAAAAAATTAAATTTTTAAACAGATAATATCTTTTTTGTTAGTTGTAAAATTCATTGACGACAAAAATTGAGTTGAATTTCGAGAATACTTACATCAGAATAAATTTTTGTCTTTATAATAAATTAATAAATAATTCGAGTTTATATTTTAAGTGAAAGAATAAAATTTATAATCAATTTCTTATTTGTATTGGTGTCAGATATTAAGAAAAAACAATATTAACATAAAATTTGGCAATGAAAGATAAATTTTTAGCTTTGTTATATCGATTTCTATACAATATAATTTTGCGTCGATAACTGGATTTCAAAATAAAATTCAACAACCGAAGGGCAACACGTAAAAGAAAAAAAATACTACATTAATTAATTGTCTTAATAATAATTGTAGGAAAACAAAACATATTGAGTATATATACATATGTATATACAAACGGTATATATATATATATGTATATATACAAATATATATAACATTAAACATTATATTTTATTAATTAATATTGTACACATACCATATACTAAATATATATGAGCATTGTGTTGGATAAAAATAAAAATGCATAAATATGTTATTTATTACGGAATTGTCTAGTATCTTTGACTAAACCTTCTACGCCTTTTTCCACCAATCAATTAATTTATGGAATATTGTTCTGACAATAAGGAACGAAGAAAGTCAATGGATAATTGTTCATAGATATTTTTTTATTTTTAACACCAAACTAACTACATAACCTTAGATAAATTGTCAACTTTGTCAGTCTAAAATTTGTTTTTCACTCAAATGTGAAAAAAAAACAAGAACAACTAATTATTTCATATCAAAAAATGATATTTGATACCAAAATGTAACTGGTTATACCTGGAATTAGGTGAGAAAAATCAAATATTCATGTTTTTAAAACGCCCGCGGTTCAACCATGTGACAAACCACTCACAAAATGGCTGCCGCTGATGCCAATACTCATCCAAAACGTGTCGCTGCCAGTTGGCAGACGGTTTTGTATCGGAAACGTACAACATAACCGTTGAAAATTGTCCAATTTTGAATTGAATTTTTACGAAAGGAAAAAAGGAGAAAAACGACAATAATAAATTCTTTTTCATACGAGGAAAGTAACTCAACGTAATAATAAATAATTAATAGACATGTCGATACACGTGACGGTTAATGCAGAGCCAGTTTGCATTCGCCGTAGTGGATTAATGCTATCAGATTTAGAGCAAATTAAAAAATATGAGCGTGGACGCCGTAGAAGATTACGTCTCGAACAGGTGTGTTACAAAAATAATTATTATCAATTAAAATATTACAACCAATTTATCAGTCGTTAATAATTGATTTGTCACTAGCTATCATCAATTAATTGATAACGATTCTATGTTCATGTGATTATTTAATTATTTTTTATCTTATCGGGAGAATTTTCTCTAGGTTAGGACTTCTGTTCAATAAAATTCCACTAACAACACCTCAATCACTTCCACAAAATTGATAATAAATTAATAAAATGTTTCCAGGTGCGGCAACAATCGAAAAACATTGCCAGCAAAATCCTCGAGCAGACGAAAAATATCGCAAAAAAAGAATTGCACAGTTTGGAAACGAATGAAGACTCCAAGTTAAAACGTATGCATGAACAAAAAATAATGGATATCCAACGTCGTTATCAAGAAGACATGGAAGACATTGGAATGGCGCACGAGGCAGCACAATCCCAACCCGATCCTGACGCCATTCTAAAATCCAAAAAGCTCAAAAATCAAATTACTGCAAATGAACGTGGTAAAGAGGCGGCGAAACGTGTTAAAGAAACCACAAAAATTGATGATGAGTACACAAAACAACAAGAGAGATTGCGACAAGTGCGTGAGATTGAAGACATTCGTTCTTCAATGATATCAAACTTGCCAAAAAAAATTTCAACGAAGAAACAAAATGATCCAGAGCCATCAATAGCTTCATCATCTACTCCCGCACCTCGTCAATCATCTCTCAATCCTACAAACCCACCATCAACTTCAAAAACTCCACAACAATCACCGAAAAAACGAAAGGGCAAAAAAATCCGTGGAAAAATATCATCGAATAAATTATCACCAAAGACGAAAATAAAAACGTCCACAGGTAGTTCTAAAAAATCCACATCACCGCAACGTGTTCAAGTTGAAGTACATCGTGAGGACTCAACTGAATTGAATCCAATTGAAATAGAGTACACTCAAGTGCCATGTAACTCACAATGTTACAGAAAAAATGATGGCAACTCAAAAAACATATCATCAATACAAACATCATCGAATAAAGCGGAAAAATCATCACGTTACAATCCAAGCGATTATCAAAATGAATTATTGATTTCAAGCAATGAAAGCAGCATAAGTTCATTGATAAGCGACGACTCGTCGTATTTTTCGGATCGCCCAACGCCAACGATAACCGCAGTAACATCTGGAAATTTATCATTATCAAAGCATTATCCATCGTTGACAAATAGTGAAATTCAAGTTTACGATCATATAACACGTCAACGAAATAGTTACAATCATCCAGAGGGTATTGTTGAGCGTGAAAATATCCAATCTTCACCAAATGCTGAAGAAATGGCTAGAAAAATAATACAAATGGAGAATGACACTGCCAATACAATTGATAGTCAGCGTTTAATTGCTAAAAAACGTGGCAATGATGCAATATTACGTGACAAAGTTAGACGTGATTATCGTAATTTAATGAAGAATTTGGATCACTTGTCGCGCGAGGAACGTAAATTAAAAGCAACACAAATAAATAGTCAACAAGAGAGTAACAATTATGTTGATCACAATCGTAGAAGAGATTTAAACGAAATACGACAGCGAAAATTGGATCGTGCTTTTGAAAATGCACATAATAATATTGAAACTAATTCAGAAGCAATTATAACACTTCATGGCAGTACAAAATCACCAACAAAACATGACACTGCATGGGAATCACCGCCATTTAATGACAATAATGACAATGACGATGAATTATCACGCGAAGAACAAATCCTGGAGATGTTAAAAAAAGTTGAGCGACAAAAGCGTTTATTGTTACAAGAGTTCGGTTCAACATTACCAAACGATATTTTTAGTGCAACAATGACACCACTATTCAATGGAGCTAAATGTGAAGATATATGCCGTAAAAATTTGGAGGCTAAACAAAGGACTGCATCACCTGAAATAAAAGTGATCAATATGTCAAAATTAAATGAAAAAAAATTTCAAAAGTGTAAAAAGAAAATTAAAAAAACACCAAAAGCCAATACACCACCACCGCCACCATTAATCACCCAAACATCGTCCACCACATCTGAAATAGCTGTGCAAACTCAAAATGAATCAGAAAACGAGAAGAATGTCATCGGCGAGGATAAAAGTATCCAAGTAGAATTTTCACCCGAGCCTCTACCACGTCCGACAAAAATGACAAGTAATACATCATCAAGAAGCGAAAAGCAAGAGCACGTTGAACCAGTTGTGACCATAATAACACACAGTACTGGTGATATAAGTACCAGCGAAACGTCCGATCATCGAATAGTTATAAACGTGGGTCATGGTCGTGTTGAAGTAACCCCAAAGAAAACGCACAAACGTGTCAAAACACGTTCATTACCATCCTCTGAATATGGCTCACCAATAAAGCGTTTAATGCCACCATCAACATCGTCATCAGCGCCAGCATCGCGCGCCGCAACACCTGATCAAAATTATTACGATACAACCTCACAGAGCTCAACATCAACGCACATCGACAGTACTTCAGACATAGAACCACCATCACGTAGTGTTAACACAATGACAACGCAATATTCACGTGTAACTAAAGTATCAGTAGGTACAGATGCATCACCAAATCCATTATCGACAACAGAATCGCCGGATACATCAATGAAACCATATGTATTACCCAAAAGACGTATTAAATATAAAGCAACGTCTGATACATCAACTTCATATGCAAGTTTGCCTCCAGTTAATCGACAATCTCATGACAATGATATTGTCAATAATATTACGTCGATACTAGAGCTCGTTGATTCATCAGCAAATGAAACGATCAATCGTATGAGAGCTGATGTTAGTCCTGTATCAACACCTGGAACACCATCGCCACGTACAATGAGAATACCCTCAAATTTACCAAATCCAGAGAAGGTAACTCGAATTTTAACGTTTGATGATGAAAGTGAGCCCAGAGGTGATAAAAGTATACATGAGGAGAGTCTAAAACCGGATGAGCGACGTGTCAACCGAAAAATTCCGATTTATAAACGTGCTAATATGGGAAGTTGTACTTGTGCTAATCCGAAATGTAAAGAATATTATGAACATTCACGTCACGATGATGAAATTGATGTTGAAGCGGATGTAAATCAATTGGCGGCGTTGAAACGTGATGAGGAAAATCAAAACAGTTGTGCAGAAAGAATTGCAGCGTTGACAGCGTTGATTAAACAACTACGTGATGAAAACAGTGGAATAGAATTTTCAATGTTAGCACCGAGTGATGATACGAGTTTGATGCACATGCCAGAACCGAAATTAACGCCGGGTAATCACGTTCAGGGATTGCAGAATTTGGTACAGACTATTGAACATGTTCATAATCAGTTGCTGAAAACATTTGCGGAATCAGAAAATCAATTGACGACCAGACGAATAAACACTGCGGAAATTAGTTTGTCACCAATTGGAAATGACTCAGTGTTGGGCAGTGGAAGTGATGCGAGAGGAAAACCAAGAGTTGTTAGCAATGAACGAGTTCATTTTAATATACAGAGGATTCATAGGGTCCCAGCTGGATCACAAAGTGCTGGTTCCAAAGATGTTTATCACAGTGATGATGGTAGTATTGTGGAAAAATTATCACAAGAAATTTTAGAACAGAGCAAGGATGTGGAGAAGTCCATGATAAAAAGAGATTTAGCAAAGGACAAATCTCCGGAGCAGGGCGACAAGTGGAAAGACAAAGAGGTGAGGCGATTTTCCTTCCTATCAATTTTCTCTATAGGGATATTCAGTGTTTTGATATGAATTTTTTTTCTTCTATCTCTTAGGGAAGTGAATCGGTAGAATATTCTCCGATGTTAGCGGACATTCCGAAGATTTCGAATAAATCAGCGAGCACGCCAATGGGAAATGGACAGCCAAGGTAAAATTATATATACAAGTATTAATAATATTATTTTACAGACAGTATATTAATTTATTTGAATTATTCATTACCACAGAACTGATCAAAAATTCGTACGCCCGGAGTTATCAACGATCGACGAATTGGATACGACCGATACAGCGAATCGTAGTCAAGCTAGTGCTAATCGTAGTCCCACAAAACAATTTCAACGACAACAAACACCACGACAATTAAATGGTCAACAACAACAGCAGCAATCATCATCAACGACAACTCCAAAAAATTCATCAACCGGTCAAAAACATTCCCCATTAAATGACAAAGAGAAAAGTGACAAACACACAAGTCCAATTTCAATTTTGAAAGACTCCCAACAACATCATTATCAACATGGTGATACTGGTGAGAATTTGCCGATTGAAAAATCTGTAAAATCACCAGATTCATTCTTAACACATTATAGCTCAAGAAATATCGGAGCTGGAGACTTCTTCAACCAAATAAATATTAAAAATGCAATAACCGAATACGAAACGCAAATAAAATGTGAAAAAATAACGTCGAGCAGTTCAAATAGTTTGTCAGGATTCTCTGGTATATCGGAAATATTAACGTCAACATCATTAGATTCAATTGCTGCATCACCACCCGAAAATATGGAATTTCAATTGAAGAAGTTAGGTTTATCATGGTTAATTCCTATTGCTAAAAAAACACGTAAAGCCAGCGCTTTAAGTTCATCATCCAATTCTGATACAACATTGACAATTAATAAACGTACTAAATCATCATTGAAAAAATTACATGATGGTATTTCATGTGCGTATCTTGATTTCAGTGATGTATCGTCAATATCAATTAGAGAAGCGAGTAAAAGTACGGAAAAAACTGTTTTAATGAAAGCACGAACATCAACGCCAAATATTCCAAATTTTTATTATACAAGTGAAAAATCTAATTTAACAACAACTAGTACGACATCCGGTAAGAGTTTACAGCACGATTATAGCGATAGTTTGGCATCAAAAACATTGGCAATTCATTGATTGAATATGATAAATTGTGTAAAATTAATTGTTGTTTATTTTTTTTTTATTTTCATGATTTTATATTCACGAATTATTTGAGGTTATTCTGCACATTATTAATTATTATTTTTCTTCCTTTTATATAATATATAATATTGAAATTGGGAGATGTATGACTTGCTGATCGACGAAGATTAATAATAATAATCGATAAAGTTGATTGGTGAAAAATAATTGAACAAATTTAGATAATTTTGTATCAATAAATATATTAATTTTTTTTTTTAATGAATTTTTTTATATTTATTTAATTTTTGTGATTGGGGAAATATTTGACTGAATGTGGGAGTGGATGGAATGTGAATTTGAATATTCGCGGGATAAAATGGCGGCGATAATTTTTGGCGCCAGTGTGCGCGCGCAATTCAGGTTATCTCAATTTCTTCGAAAAAAACGGCGCCATAATGGATTTACAGTGAAAAATCGAATACGTAATGAAATATTGGCAAATTTGGGTCGAATATGGATTAGAATTGGAGGAAAATTAATGAAGAATATGAAAAAAAATATAATATAACAATACCATTGCTCCGAAGTTGGATTAGTGCCGCTCCAGTCTCGAAAATAATCCATTAATCCTTGGTATTTGCACTCACTAATAAATCACTCCACTGCACTGCACACAAACACATATTCACTGTGAACAAATAAATAACTTTTTTAAACACTGTAAAATACCGATTTATTTGTAAAAGATAATACCGATTGTGGTCTGATCTATTTCGACCGGTCCAAATTGGTTGAGTGTCTGAGAACATTTCAAGATGGCGGGCGAATGTTCGGCGCATGCCCACTTCCGTAATTTCTAGAAGCTTCGCACTGTATTCCACCAATATGCATACTCCATTTCGAATGCGTTCTAGTTCAAAACTGAATGAAATCCTCATGCCCTGCATCGTATTATTTATTTTCTCCATCTTTTTATATAATATATGATATTAAAATTGTAATAATAATTAATCGAATTTATATAATTTTGTATCAATGAATATTTAACTTTTCCAAATGGGTCTTGTGACATATGATTAATTAAACTGGTAATTGAAACGATACTTGACTTCGTATGTAGGTAGATAGGATGTGTAAATGGTTAATATTCGCGGGGTAAAATGGCGGCTATAATTTTTGGCGGCAATTTGCGCGCGCAGTTGAGGTTATCTCTCTCTCTTCGAAAAAAAAGGGCGCCATTACGGATTTACAGTGAAAAATTTATTGCGTGGATGAAATATTAGTGTATTTGGGCCGTATTGGGTTAAAATTGAAGGAAAATTGATGGAGAATATGGAAAAAAATGATTTATAACGACATCAACGCTCCAAATTTAGATGAGCACAGTATTAACCGCGGATTGCTACATTGCTACCCGGTATTTTTAATCACTAATAAATCACTACACTAAACGCGTACTTTATATATGACCATAATATTCACTGCAAACGGATGAATAAAGCTTTCAAATATTGTACGTACCGATTTGTTTAAGAGGAAGAACACCGATCGCGTCCTGACCGGTCCAAGCTGCTTGAGCGTCTGAGAACCACTGAGAACAACGGACGAGCGCGGGCGGATGTTCTGCGCATAGCCACTTCCCCCACTCCAAGCTCCACGTTTACGTTATCTACCAACAGAGTGCGCCATAACCCAATTCCGCAGCCATTTTGGAATTATTTTTGTACATCGAGTTCACCCTCACAACAAACAGACAAACAATCATATTCATGCGAAATATGTAAAACCATCACATGAAAAGTTTGAGTAAATAAGCACACAAACAAATACAATAAATAAAATGAGCGAATTTAAATTACATGCGTTAATTGAAGAATTAATTAGTTCATTGGATTCGCCATGTCCACCAGAAAAAATAGCCAACAAAATACAAACAGGTTATACATTAGAAAATTTACCACCAAAAGATTGTTTACGTTATTTAGAAAAACATTCACCAAATCCAGAATTATTTATTGAAAAATACAAGGATTTAAAGGCGAAAAAAATCGATGGTTTGGGTTCATTTATGCAAGTATTACAACACATATCAAAAGATAAACAGTTAAAATTCTATTTAGAGCAGAATGCTATTAAAAATAGTACGAAAAAATCAGTTACAATAACCAATGATGATTTACCAAAAATACGTAAGAGTATTATTGAAGCAGCGAGTGCTGGTGAAAAAATATTATCAAAGCAGGCTAATGCAGCGATTAAAACAATCGACACAACATTGATTAAGTCTAATTGGGTTATTGAACGACCGAAAATGTCCTGGGACTTCCATACAACAGCATTGTCAACACCAACGTCGTCATCATTACAAAAAGTTGTTCCATCAATATCACAAGAGTCTATTTTATTGTCAGATTTGTTGAATTGTATGAAAGGAATCGATGGAACTTATATTGAATCTCAATCATTAAGTCATCCATATGGCCATCGGACATTCACAATTGCCTCGGATGTCGATACATCTTATAAACAAATGGCAGAACAAATTCTCCCTTTGGCTTCTTATTATTCAATGACAGTGAGATTTGTTGAGGAAAAAGTATTGCCTGAGGATGGACAAGTTAATCATGCATTACGTGGAGCACTCAGGTGTTTGCTGAAAGAATATTTGGTGTCAATTGTTCAATTAGAGACTGAACATCGACGTGGAAAATTGAGTTTACAGGCGTTGTGGTTTTATATTCAACCGATGAAAGCCACTATGTCAGTTTTCTCACAAATCACGTCGACAATATGCAAAGTAAATTAATTTTTTTAAATTTATTATTTAAGAATTCTATCAACATCAATTATTTTTCATTCACTCACAGGCGAATGCACGCGGTGGAAAAGTTCTTAGTCTTCTCCACGAGCAAGTGAACAACATGGTCGGTAATGCAAAGGATAAAGAATCCTGTGTCTTTTTAATCGAATCTGCAAGTGTACCATACATGCAAATATTAGAAAAGTGGGTTTACAAAGGAGTAATATGCGATCCATATCAAGAATTTTTGGTTGAGGACAATGAATTAATACAACGTGAAGAATTACCAATGGATTATTCTGCTGATTATTGGGAGAAACGATACACAATGAGAGCAGAAAGAATTCCAGCATTTTTAAATGAACATGCATATACAATATTAAGAACTGGAAAGTATTTTAATGTTATCAGACAGTGTGGTAAAACTGTTCAATGGGGGAAACAAGAACCTTTGGTTTATTCATACAGAAATCAGAAATTTATTAGTGCAATTGATCGCGCATATTCTGAAGCTGCGCGAACACTCCTCGAAGTTTTGATACAAGAAAATGATCTCATGGGACGTTTAAAGAGTGTTAAAAATTATTTTTTACTTGCACAAGGAGATTTTGTGGTTCAATTTTTGAACTTATGCGAACCAGAATTAAGTAAAAATATGTATGATATTGTTTTACATCGTTTGGCGTCGTTACTTGAAGTCGCATTGAGAACATCAACATCAGATTCAGATCCATATAAAGACGATTTGAAACCAGAATTGTTGCCGTATGATTTGCAATTTCAAATGTTTAGAATTTTGTCGATACAAACGAGCGATGAAAGTGAATTTTGTCTTCAAGGTGGAAAACCGTTGACTGGAATTGAGGCATTTGTCTTCAATTATGATGTGAAATGGCCAGTATCGTTGATTATCAATCGCAAAGCCATTGCGTGTTATCAAATGTTATTCAGACATTTGTTTTACTGCAAACACATTGAGCGATTATTATGCAGGTAATAAATTAATTAACACACGACAATATTCAACAATCTGATATTGATAATTTATTTTATTTATTAGAGTTTGGGTGAGCAATAAAATAGCGAAAACATTTACACACGAAGCTGCAATGGCTTATCGTCAAGCTTTCTCATTGCGCCAACGTATGCTAGATTGTATTCAACATTTAGAGTATTACATGATGGTGGAAGTTATCGAACCGAATTGGTTAACATTTCTCAATAAAATGAGTAAAGTTCGTATCAAATCAAACAGAAAAAATAGAACTAATACTGATAAAATTATATATTTATTTATCTATCAATTTTTATTCCAGGTCAGCAATGTCGATGATGTGTTGAGCGTTCATCAGGATCTGCAGGCCAGTTACCTGAAAGAGTGCATGCTAACTGATCCAGAATTACTCGCATGTATCACTGGAATTTGTGGCACTTGTGTTCAATTCTGTGATTTTATGCAGGTAAGCAAAGAAAAAGAGGAAATAACATTAAATAAAACAACTAAAGAATCAATAATAAAATGGGATTGGCATGAGAACGATTGAATAATTGCCTTCCCAATGAAAGAGACTGATTGTTGGAAAGACTTTATTTATTCTCCATTTTTTTTTTTTTTTTGGCGGCAGTTTTAACGTAACATCAATTAACACTGTGTTGAGTTTATTAATTGAATAGAAAATTATGATAAATATATAAATATTAATACACATAATTAACTTCTGGGTGTATTAAAAACGAAAACAATTTTTTCTGGGCTTTTTTTTCTAATATTAATTCGAAGCGTATGAGCCGCTACTTCATTGACGCTGAATTGACTTCAATGATTGATGAACATCATGACGAACACTATGAATTTGAGGTATATTAATTACAAATAAAATTGATTTCCATTGTCATTTTGTTTATTTTTGTTTCTTATAAAACAATAATCAGACTCGCGCATGTGACAATAGAATAGTACTAAATAATGCTCGTTTTATGTAGACAATTAGTTGGATTTTTAATTATAGCGAGGCGATTAGTTGCTACTTCGCCTGTTGATATTCTTGTGTATTCATTTTATTTTTTTTCATCAGATAAATTTGTTGGATTTAATGATGAATCGTATAAAAATTGCTGATGATTTATTTATTTTATAGGATACAAAAACTAAATCGACGATCAGTCATGGAAGTTTTGAGGAGACTATAGCATCATTGGACACAGCGTTCACTGATGTGTTGACACGTTTGTTGAATCGAATTTGTGCTCTGGGTCGTGACAATAATAATGAAAAGTTGTTGAATGTTTTGTGTCGGTGAGTTGCAATAGAATAATTCATTATTAAATATTTATTGTAATTACAACAGATGGTTCCTTTTAATTGTATATTTAATTGTGAATTTTATTTTGATTCTAGATTGGATTTCAATTTGTTTTATACAGACATTTTGATTCGTAAGAATGCCGAAAAAACCAGTGAAGAGCAGGAGATATCTGGATAGATATAATAAGAATATTCAATCGAAAACGGTAAGACAAGACTCTGTTGGATAATACTCGTCAGCTTTATTACAATTTATGGGTGCCATTAATAATAAGTAAAAAGAAAATAATGGAGATGAAAGATAGAGAAGTCACAAATATATTTTTCTCTTTAAATCATATTAAGTAAATATAATTTTTTGTAAGAATAAAAACAAATTTAAAATCACATTTCATAATTAATTAAATAAATCAATTCTTTCAAAATTCGCGGCGGAAATTCAAACTACCATTTTAAAAATGGAAACCTCTCGCCGCGCTACCTACCGACCAAATCTGCAAACTAAATTCCAATTCTACCATTCCCCCCTTCCACCCAACTGCAGAATTTATCATAGCCCCTACATCTACATACATTTATTTAATTCACTGTCGACTGTAGAGAATCCATTGAGCGTTGTGAATGTGTTGTGCACTGTTGTGTAGCGACATCGATGTATCAGTCGTATGTATACTCTTATCACAGTGACAATAATCCCCGTGGTGTGTAACTCAGTGAAAAATATATATTTTTTATCTATTCATTCCAACAACACAACAATTTACATAATTAAAAAATTGACAACATAACCTCATTTCAATCATTCCGAATATTCCAATTCAACTATCAATATTGGATAATTAATTTTTATTCATTTAATGTTTATACACACACGCACACGAAACACACTCTCTCTCTCACACATACACTCATTGTGGCCTTGTCAAGATAGAGAGGTGTGACCAAATAATTTACTTTGATTTTTCTCGTGTGTGTGTAAAAAAAAAAAAAAATAACAAATTCAACTTTATAAGTGTGCAAAAAAAAAATTTCTGTTATTATTATCATCATTTTTATTACTATTCTGCGTTCAACAATGCTAAACAATATTTATTTATGATAAAATATTGAAAACAGTGGATAAATGACAATAAGAAATGATAAGTGACAGTGAATTGTTCGGATTTGATGATTTTATGGAAAAAATGATCGTAAATTATTGATAATTTCGATTAATTTAAATGTAATGTGATGGGGTGGATGAAAATAATTTCAATATGGGCCATAATATGGGCCTGCGTTGTCCGTGGATTTTATTTAGTGCCACAGACAACACAAAAACAATTACCGTGTGATAAAACACGTGAAATATTTACTGATACATGGGGTATTATAAGTGATGGTCCAATGGGATCCAATTATACACAGGATTCACATTGTGAATGGCTTATCAAAGGTAAGAGAAACATATAAATTATGATAAATAATGTTAATATTTAATTTAGATAAACAAAATTTATTTAATTTAATTTATTAACATATTTTTTCTCCCTTTTCGGTTCTGTTTATAAAGCGAATAACGGTCGACAATTTATTACATTGAGTTTTCGTACAATGGGAACTGAATGCAGCTATGATTATGTATTTGTTTATGATGGGGATTCATTTAAATCACCATTGCTTGGTAGTTTTAGTGGAAAAACTGAGCCACAACAAGTTACATCGTCATCCGGTTATGTGAGTACACGTACACTTGAAAAAATAATAATAATAATGATGATTATTATGAGTAATGATACCTGTTATGCAAATAATGTGAATAAATTTTCTTTACTCGATTTAACGTGCTATTTCACACTGTTTTCTTTTATTTCGTATTTTTTTTTTGTCTGTTTCAGATGTTAATTTTATTGTATAGTGATACGAATTATGTATTGGACGGTTTTCATGCGGAATTTTCCGTGACAGATTGTCCAAATAATTGTACAAAGCATGGAAAATGTATAAATAATACTTGTGTCTGTGAAAGTGATTGGGGTGGTAAAGATTGTTCACGTACATTGTGTCCAAATAATTGCAGTCAGGGTGGAAAATGTGAAGTAAAACGTTGCCAATGTCGTAAGGGATTTTCTGGACAATCCTGTTCACTACATGGAACTAATCCAGAAGGAAATAGGTGAGATTTTATTTGGATAATTTAATTACTATATTCTCCATTATTAAAACATAATGGTTAATTATGTGAATTTTATCACGTATTTTTTTTGTATAAAGACCTTTTGAAATTGAAGATTGATTTATCGGCGTTGAAACATTGAATGACGAATTATTTTGGGACACAAAATAATATATACAACTCTATGCTTTCCATTTTTATTTAATTAATATAGAGAGTGGTCTTTAGAAAATTGTGGGCAATACTGAATTATATTAAATATAATACGCAACATATTTAACATCAAATTATCCGAATCATCGAAGTGACGACGCAACAACTGTGTAATAATGTCGAAATTATTAATTATTAATGTTTATAGAGTTGTGTATGTATTGTGTATTAATTTGTATAATACATTATTTGTTCCTATCGATTTAATTATAATTTTATTTTGTGAATAGATGGCATTGGCTGTCGCATTCGGAAAGTGGAATGACATCAAGAGCAGCCCATACAGCTATTTACGATGATGAAACAGATGCGCTTTATGTATTTGGCGGTTACAATCTCAATTCTGTGCTCGATAATCTGGAAATTTATCGATTCAGTACAAGCCAGTGGGAAGGTGAATATGGAGCGATATTAGGTATTAATTCTCACATTTCTTCCTTAAAAATATTTATTTGCAATAAAAACTAATTTCGAAATCCTATTCCGTTAATTATTCTTCTACAGAGGGTGCATCAGCGACAGAATACCTCGATCCAATGTTGATATCCAGTGAACTAGAGCGTGCCGGTACGGGTGCTGAAGAAAAATTTGGTCTATCATCAAGAACATTCATCTACAAACTTCTTTACAACATAAAGGACAACAGTCCATTCAGTTTGCGGGATCGCACGACTGTAGATACCAAATATCATCCAGGTTGGCGTGATTTACGTAATACATCAGAGCAGCGTGAACGTGAGAGGAAAACACAAGAAGTGCGCGGACACGAGTGGCGTCGGAATACCGGAAGAATCGAACGCCGTAGACCAAAGCGATCAAAAATATTCCGTCGCGACACAGACGAATCAATCAATGACTCTCCAACAGTAGAAAATCTACCCGACAATGTTCCAAACGAAGAAACAATGCCAAACTTAACCACCGAAAATCCAACAACCGAAAAAATAATTGGAACCGAAGCAGAGCCAACAAAACCAACGGCACGTTACGGTCACGCTGCCTGTAAATATTCACGCGGCTTTGTAATCTATGGCGGTAAATTATCCGACGGGACATTATCAAATGAACTGTGGCATTACAATATCGACAAAAAAACGTGGACACTTCGTGCGAGAAATTCACAATTTTATCCACCGCCATTAACTCGCCACACGTTAACAATTGCTAATGATTTTATATATTTATTTGGCGGCAGTACAATGGATGGTGAATTTTCATCGAGTCTCTACAGTATAAGATTAAATTTAACTGACGAAAGTCTCAATAATAATGAACGATGGCGTGAAATACGTGCGCGCGGTGGTAAAGAATTGGACGTACGTGTTGTCGCACACTCAACAGTATATCATCGCGCAACAAATTCATTATTAATTTACGGCGGTGTTGTCGCAAGCGTTGCACGATTTAGTAAACTGTCAGATCGTATGTTTGTCTTTCAATTGGACCGTCGTGTATGGTCAGAGATACATTATCCCCGTGCGCATTTACGTGACACTTATGTACCACGTGAACGTGCATTTCATACGTGCAATATCATCGGTAATTATTTAATAGTGTTCGGTGGCTATTCACATCGTCACAACAAAGAAGAAATATGTTATGACAATCAGATGTATTTATATCATTTGGGTTGTCATGTTTGGGTTAGCCATGAAGTATTTGGTATCAACGACAAAGAATCGAGTTATCCAAAGCAGCAGGGAGTATTCGCTCACGCGGCTGCAGTACGAAATGGAAATACATTGTTATTGGTTGGTGGCTACCATGGCAATGTCAATGCTGATCTGTTGGGCTACACGCTACCACCAATGTTGGCATCAAGCGACGGTGATTACACTGAACCCGAACAATTGTGCTACAAACATAAAAGTTTTACTGAATGCGCTGCCAATCCGGAATGCGGTTGGTGTTCAGCCGATGAAATATGCTACGGACGCACAATTGGCAGCAATTGTACAACCAATTTACAAACATCACGTTGTCCAGGTGTTTGTCCAGCGCTTGGTGATTGTCATTCCTGTTTAATTCATGGACAACCCGGTGGCGGCTGGGGAACAAATTCGCGGGGTAAAAGTTCAATTTCAAACAAATTAAATTTAGGTACGTGTACATGGTGCGTACAAAATGCACGTTGTCATCATAAAGATGATAATTATGGTGTTTGTGGTGCGCGTGATGACACTGTGTCACAAATACCTGGATGGTGGGGTACAAAAGGTACGGAAATAGTTAAAGTTGAAGAGTGTCGTGAAATGGATAAACGTCCGGGTTTAACTTTTTTGAAATACAAACCGCCAGTTAATTTTACACAACCGGATTCCGTTACAATTGTTAATGCTACGACGATTGATTTTAATGTGCCATCGATGCAAGGTGCTAAAACTGAATCGGCATTGGGGGGTGAAATGATTGCAAGATTGACGGGATTTTTACGTCCGCCACAACAATTTTGGGAGGATCAAGCGGAGAATTTGAAGATATGCGTGAGTTATAATAGTGCAACATTACGTGTATCGCGTCAGAGTAATAAAACACAAATGGAATTAGTGGCAAATTTAACAGCCGAAACTTCGCAATGTATACCAACTAAATGGTCAGATGGTAACACAATGTCACTGTTGCCAGGAAGATATTTATTAGATTTTGAATCTAAGCGTATGGTAACTGCGAATTACGCTTATCCAAGTAAAATGGAAATAACTCACAGTAAAAAATCGGAGAATCCAAAAGTATTTACATTCGAATATCTCGAGCCATATCAAAATGGCACTTGTGAGCAGTACAAAAATTGCTTGCACTGTTTAACTGATTCATCGTGCGGTTGGTGTGATATAATAAACAAATGTTTATCCCGTTCAATAAATGAAACGGAGAGTTGTTCATTGACAATTGATCACGATGACAATGGCATTCCGATAAATGAATGGCGTTATTTGACAATAACACCGTCAACATGCGCCAATTGTTCCAATTACATATCATGTGAATCTTGCGTGAAAACAAATTTGTGCGAATGGTGGAGCGAGGAGGCGCGTTGTGCACGCATTGGACGTTTACCAAATAGCGTTGTGAGTTTAGAACAATGTCCAATACCATGTCGACAACGTTCAAATTGTACTCAATGTTTAGATGAACGTGGACGTTGTGTTTGGTGCGAGGCAACACATGAATGTTTCTCCTTCTCCGTCTATACATCAGAATATCAATTTGGTTTGTGTCGTGAATGGATGGATCAAGCAGGATTAATGGGAGTGACATCGCGAACCGGTTCAACATTATCTGGTAACGATCAATGCAAAAGTTGCAGTCGTCATACAAATTGTACGAGCTGTTTGCATTCATTGAGTTGCGGTTGGTGTTACAGTTTGGACAATCCAATAACTGGCGCTTGTATTCAAGGTGATTTTAATCGTCCTCATGTCAATTGCAGTCTTGTTATCAATAATTATCTCAACGACACGATAACATTGGCGGCGGATGAGTCTGGTTGGGCTTACGCACAGTGTCCCGATGTTGACGAATGCGATCTTGGATTACACGACTGTCATTCAAACGCCGTCTGTACTAACACACATGGCAGTTACAGTTGCCAATGTAAACGAGGTTTCAATGGCGATGGTAAAGAAAATTGTACTAAAACGTGCTACGAGAAATGTGTCAATGGTTACTGTAGCGAATCACCGGAATACAAATGCGAATGTAATTTAGGATGGACTGGTGCTGATTGTCGAACCAATTGCGGATGTTACAATCATTCAACGTGCATCAATGCCGTTGGTGTTTGTGACAATTGTCAGGATTGGACTACGGGTGAATTCTGCGAGGAATGTAAAGCCGGAAGTTATGGCAATGCCACAAGTAATTTGGGATGTAGAAAGTGCAATTGCAATGAACATGGCGATAAAGATTTGGATTATTGCGATCGTGAAACGGGCAAGTGTTTCTGCAATGATAATACAGTTGGTGAAAATTGCGAACGTTGTAAAAAAGGTTATTACGGTGATCCACAAAATGGTGGAATGTGTTATTACGGTTGTATGTCACGGGGAATGTTAGCAGGTGAAGCTTACGGTCAACAAGGTCTGGGCAGTCGTCATTCACAATTGTCATTGTGGGAGAGTCATCTTGGTGGCAGTCCAACGCGCGAATGTTTGTGGATTGTACGACCGAAAAATGATTTAATTATTGATACAATGACTACGCCAAGTATACAAAGTGTCATACAATTTAGTATACACGATGATATTAATGTTAGTTGTCAGGAGAATAGTGTTTATGTTTATGACGGATTGCCGGATTTTGTTTCGTCAACAAGCAGTCATCAGAGTCAATTGCTTGGTGTTTATTGCACTGAGAGCACGGATTATCCAGTGACTGTTGAAGCTAGATCAGGAATTCTCACAGTACATTATAAACAGTTGGATGAGATTGAAGGTTTCAATGCGAGCTATGTTGCCATGACTTGTGGAATTGGTTGTCCATCAAATCGTGAATGTCGCAATGGTAATTGTTTATGTAAACTTGGCTTTGTTGGTATTCATTGTGATATTGAATTGTGTCCGAATAATTGTACTTCATTGCGTAAACAGGGAATATGTGACAAGAGTTATGGGCATTGTGTGTGCGCGGTTGGTTACGGTGGTCGTGATTGTTCAATTAAAATAAAATCACATCAATTGGTATTCACTGAATTATTTAATTCAGAATATTTGTCCGATAATTTGGACCATTTGCGTAAAACATTGCCAAGATTTGGACACAGTTTGGTCGCAGATCGACGCGGAAGTTTGTGGATGTTCGGTGGATATTCATTGAGTCATGGTGCATTAAATGACATACGTTTATTCGATACAAAGAATAATACATGGATGCCTGTTACCGTTGAATCAACATCGGAATCATCTATGCCACAAGGCAGATATTTTCACGCCGCTGAAATTGTACACAGTCGTCAACAAATTTACGTCTACGGTGGATTATCTATGAAGGAGGAAGGCGTTTCTGGATTAACGAACAATACACTGAACGACTTCTGGAAATTTAGTTTGCAAAATCAACGATGGAGTTTGGTTAAACAATTAACGTTCAATGATGTACCGCCACCGCTTGCTGGACACACTTTAACATTACGACGCAATGGCGAGTCCGAATGTTTAATATTGATCGGTGGTTTTAGTCCTAAATACGGATATTTAGATCGCGTGTGGGAATTTAATTTGGAGAGTGAAATTTGGGAGAGTATTGAAACAATTGGTAACGGCCCGTTGGGAGTTTATGGACACACGACGGTTTATCATGGTAAATCGGACAGTCTTTATGTATTTGGTGGTTACACTTATGCAGTAAATCGTACATTCATATCCAACAAACTCTATGCACTCAATTATAAATCACGGATGTGGTCTGTATTGCCACCATTTGATGATGAATTTACGGACGGCAATAGTTTACCCCAAGCACGATTTTTACATTCAGCTGTTACCACTGATGAGTACATGGTGATATTTGGCGGCCGACAAAATCCACACAATACCAGTGATTCATTAATTGCGTACAAGTACGCATGCAATTTGTGGATACGTTTGATAACAAAAGATACAGAAATAATTGGTACACCACCGCCGCCAGCGTATGCACACGCCATGACACACGCTGATCCAGAAGTGAATACCATTTACGTTGTTGGTGGATTTGATGGTGGTATTAAAAGCCATGTAACACAAATAAGTATACCGGATGATTTGTGTAATTTATGGACGGACAAAGCAACTTGTCGTAAATATTTTGGCTGCTCTTTCTGCGCTGTTACGACAACTGCTGGCACAAATGCATCCTATTGTTTCTCAAATCAATTGTCTATAAATCGTGATGATAAATGTGACATCAATGTGACGCAAGCACAACGTTCGAACGGAATATTTTGTAATTATGAATGGATGGCGAGTAGAAAGTGTCAGAATTTAAAAAGCTGCACTGAATGTTTGGCACAATGGCCACATTATAAAGACGATGAACCTGTTTGTAAGTGGTGTACCAATTGTCCTAATGGTAAATGTATACCGTCGGAGAAGGATTGTGATGAGCAGAATAAATGTAATGTTAGACAGATATCAGTGACTGATGTTGAACAGTGTGGTGAACGTCAATGTCCGGCAAGCGATTGCGATAAATGTAGAAATCTTGGTGATTGTGTTTGGACACGGCAGATATTAAAGACGTCTGAGTTTGGTTTAAAAATGACGAGCGAGCCAATTTACGATTGGAATTGCGTGTCGAAAGATATATTTGAACGTTCCAGTATTAAAATGGCGAGCACTGAATGCGAAAAGCGTTGCGGTGAGCACAAAGATTGTACCAGTTGTTTGCGGGGCAGTGGATCGGAGGGTGGTTGGCATGAATGCAGATGGTCAACGCAATTGAATGAATGTATTTCACCGTCTTATCAACCGTTGTATTGTGCTGGTGGTGTTTGTGGGTTGGTGTTGAAAAATTCGGACATTGAACACTGTCCTGAACCGTGCTCGGTGTTTAAACAGTGCAGTACGTGCCTGAAACATTCTCATTGTGGATGGTGTTCACTCGATTCGGCGGATATTACTGGACAGGGAATTTGTACTGAGGGTTCACTTGAAGCACCGACGGATTATCCGGCTGGTGGGACTTGTCAGATGCTTTATAATCAAATGAATCCACGAACTGAATCATGTAAGTTGGTTATTGTTTTTTTTTTAAGCTTCAGGGAAAAGTTTGGTATTCAACTTACTGAATAATATTAATTCAAACTTTCCAGCAATCATGACAACATTTTCGCCGGAAGAATTCGACTCAATAGACAGCACTCAACCAAACGAGACCTCAACAATTCCCACACCAAGAGAAATTGTGCCAATATTTTCCTGGCACTATGTACGATGTCCGCCTGAAAATGAGTGCATTAATCGTCACCATACATGTTCACCAAAGAGCGAAAAGTGTTTCGATTTACCGGAGGGATTTGAATGTATGTGCGGTGACGGTTATAAAAATGAAACAACATGGCCATCGAATGAATTTTCACGTAAAACATGTGTGCCAATGTGTACTCAGGGTTGTGTACGAGGAACGTGCATTGAACCAAATGTATGTCGATGTGATTTCGGTTACGTTGGGGCCAATTGTTCAATTCAATGTCAATGCAATGGTCACAGCAATTGTGCTGGACCAGATAAATTAAATAAATGCATTAAATGTCACAATAATACAATGGGACCACAATGCGATAAATGTGAACCACTTTATGTTGGTAATCCAGCTGATAATGGCCAATGTGTACCGTGTTTGGAATATTGCAATGGACACACACGAATTTGTATCAATGAAAGCATGACTGTATCCGATCCTTATTCAGTTGATCGAATGTCTATTGAATTATTAACGAAACAATTGGTTGAAGGTCCTGTTGCCAAAGCGAAATGTGTTAATTGTGGGAATAATACTAAAGGCGATAAATGTGGCGAATGTGTCTCGGGATATTTTCGTGGAACTGAAGATTTAAGGGATGTCTGCCGACCGTGAGTAATTTTTCATTTTGATTTGATAATATTTGATTATTTATTCGTTTCAACATAGCAATTAAATTCCAGATGTGAATGTCACGGCCATGGATTTATTTGCGACCCAGTAACTGGTGAAAAATGCAATTGCGGTAACAACACTGAAAGCGAGCCATCATGTACAAGCGGACCAACCAAAGGTAATAACGTGGGTGCCCACATAGGAACTCCCTGTTGGATGGTTCAATGCAGTAAGTGTCGTGAGAATTACGCCGGGACACCAACCGCCGGACATCAATGCTACAAAACTGTAACAGTCGACAACAAAATGTGTTTCGATTCAAAATTAATTGACGAATGTAAAATGAAACCGAAACCATTGAATCCAGGACAGACAGTATTTTACATGGTGCAACCACGATTTATGAACGTTGATATACGTGTGATGGTTGATGTAACTCAGGGTGCACTCGATTTATTTTTAAGCCCACGCGATGATTCATTTGTCGTGACATTAAATTCAACAACTGGTTATCAAGATGTTGAATTGGATGGAAGATTTAAATGGCGTAAGGATCATTATGACAATTGGTTTGACGATCAATTGTTACATCGAATTAGAATTGTTGAATTTCATCCGCAAAATTCGTATTCATATCCAGCTAACATAACAACAACAACAACTGAACCCAATTGGAATACTGGTTCGCAATATTTAGTTATGGAACGTTATGCTGAGGGTTTAGCAACATTCATTACTATTGAACAACGGAATACATTTTTGGTTATTAGAAATTTAACTAATCGTTTGGTATTGACATTGCCGCAAGACAAACACGAATTAGGGCAGACTAAATTCCATATTGCATTGCGCGCTATTGATACACCATATCCCGAAGTAAATGGACGCGCTGCCTATGGAATGATATTCTTCCGTCAAGATCAATTGCATATTGATTTATTTGTATTTTTTTCCGTATTCTTCTCGTGCTTCTTTTTATTTTTGGCTGCTTGTGTTGTCGGTTGGAAGACGAAACAAGCGGCGGATGTGCGTCGTGCACGTCGACGACATGTTGTTGAGATGTTGCATATGGCGAAGAGACCTTTTGCATCTGCGACGATTCTTTATGATCGCGATGGAAATGTTTGTAGTCCAAGTTCGCCGCAGAGAAAGGGACGAAGGAATAAAATTGTTAATTCTCATAGTGATGTTAGACCCGTTGCGGTTGAACCTACTGATGATGGTGTTGCTGCTGTTGCTACGGTGTTCATTAGGTTACCCGGTGGTAGACAAGCGCCAGTTAAATTGGCGCTTGGCAGCTCGTTGATTCTACTTACTCGCGTGTATCCAGTTAATAGTCGAGTATTTCTTCGACGCAGGAATAGTCATGCTGTTAATTGAGTTTTCGTTCTTTTCAGCTGGGAAAATTGCAGTTCTTTTGTAGAAATTCTATTTTTTTATTAGTACTTTAGAGTATGCGGATGGGGAAGAGTATTATGGGGGCGTTTGGAGAGTTACTGATTTTTTTTTCAATGTATAGAGGAAAAGAATTCAACTAAATTTTGCATTTTTGCGCTTTTACGAGACATTGATTGCTCGGAAATTTAATCCACTTCCCACATTTATAGGTATTTGTTTGCATGTGTTACAAATGCACAAATAAATGCAAAGAACAAAACGTAATTTAGTAACTGTAATAATTTATAATAATATTAATATTAATATTTTATATTTCGGTAATGTAAATTATTAAACAATTATCCTTATCAATTTATATAGCTCGAAATAATGATGATTAACAATCGAATTTTACCATGACGAGAAAGCGTGCGCGGGTGAGTGTATATAAATATTTAAATATATATATATATATAAATATATATATAAATATATAATATATTAATATAGAATTTGTAATTGAAGTTATATTTGATACTTTCAATGTGTTTTTAAATAATTATATTGAATATATTATACGTAAATATATATAAAAAATAATATTTACATTGTTGTTAAAGCGAAGGGGACGAAAAAAAAGACGAAATATATGGAAAATAAATTTCATTAACTAATTATGAAAGCGAAAATAACAAATGGTATTTATGAAAATATATAAAATAAATAAAAGTGAACTAAAACATAATAAATCAACAAACAAATATTAATTGCAAAAATTAAAAAGTATGAATATGAGCAGCAGTATTAAAATAAAATTTATCGTACGAATTTATTATGTAATTATATACGATGGATGCTGATAAATGATAACAAATAAAGAAAGAAGAAGCTGTGACAAAAAAAAGAAGAATATACTCAAAAATTTCGATATAATTAATTGAAGATAATGAAAGGATGAACAAAAAATGTTGCACAATTCAAATTAATAAAAATTAAATTATAAAATGTAAAATAAATAAATGGAGAAGCGAGAAAAGAGAAGGAAAGAAATTATGTATGCTAATTATTAGTATAAATTTATTCCTGCGAATTTATTTTTAATTAATCAACAGCCAATTAATATATATAAATATACACACATAATATTGTAAAAATTTTATTATAAATTGTAAATATTTAACAATTGCATGTGAATACGTATACATAAATGTGTTTATTAGTGATTCTATTTACTGTACAAAATTAATTTTCAAATATATATATGTGTTTGAAATTATTCGTCGCCATGGCAACTAATTAGTTGCTATGGTAACTAAAATATGTATACATAGAACTGCGAGCTTGAAAACACGACAACAGAACGCACCTCTTCATTATGAATTTATTTTCGCTTCTTGAACACAAACATTGATAAATAATTATTGGAAATCAACATTATAAGCAGGAGGGAATGAATATATATATAAATAAATAAAGGAAGAATGCGATTTAAAATATCTTTGTGGAATAAGAATGGCCATAAAAAAATGGTCACTTGCATCGCATGGAATTCAGCAGAAGAAATTTATTCTTGCGGGTGAGTTTGTAATTTTATTCAATTAATTGTTCTGTTTCTGCAATTAATTAATTAATATCTATGTGGGAACAAGAATAATGTAGGGAAATATGTTCAATTTTATTTATCATCTATTTTGTTTTAAATTGTTATGAGAAGGGAAGATCATTCATTGTTGAGTTGGCATTTGGACGGTGGTACAGCAAATGCAACTACAATAACACAATTTTCCAAAGAATTTTTTCCAACTGATATGCAATGGCATCCACGTTCAATACAAACGAATGGTACAAGTATCAAGAAGCAATCACTCGACGTTTTATTAATTACAACTGCAGATGGTAAGAATTATTAAAATAACTATAAAAATTTGAAGATTTTGAGGTTAGAATTCAACAAATTGTCATCCCGCCATTTTGTGAAGAAACGAAAATTAAATCAACAGGCTATTTTTATTTTATTTGTAGGTAAATTTCATTTGATAAATAGAAATGGACGTATTGAAAAATCAATTGATGCTCATAAAGGTTCGACTTTGATGGGGAAATGGAGTTTCGATGGCACAGCATTATTCACTGGTGAATTAATACTTCTAAGTTGTTTAATGGCGAAAAAAACATTCATACTATTTCTTCTTTCATTTCTTTGTTAATATTCTCGTTAATAAAATAGCGGGCGAAGATGGTTGCATTAAAATATGGTCGAGAAGTGGAATGTTACGTTCAACATTAGTACATGGAACTTCACCAGTTTTAGCTGCCACTTGGAGTCCTGATAGTTCAACAATTTTATACTCTCAAGGCTCACAATTGTCAGTGCAATCATTGAATTCTAATACTAAATCGCGAAAGGTATTATATTGATACTAAATTAATGTTGGAAATATCAACAGAAAAATAATTTTTCACGATCATTTCAGTGGTTTGCACATGAAGGATTAATCCTCGCATTATCCTGGAACAAAAATAATAATCTCATAGCATCAGGAGGGGAAGATTGTCGATATAAAGTGTGGGACAGTAATGGAAATCAGTTATTCATCAGTGCTATGACTGAGCATCCAATTACAGCAATTAATTGGTGTCCTAATGGCCAATATTTTGCTGTTTGTTCTTATAATACTGTAAAACTTTGTGATAAAACTGGTGTAAGTGTCTCCAGTTCCTTGTCAAGTGCTCGAACTACTTCAATTATTTAAATTAACACGTTATTTATTATTCTTGTTTAAAGTGGTCGCATTCATTAGAAAAAATAAATACTGGAAGTATTTACAGCATTGCGTGGTCAAATGATAGCACACAAGTGGCAATGGGTTGTGGAAATGGAGCGGTTTTAACAGCCCATGTCATAGACCGGTACGGTATTAATAATTATTATCATTAACTTCAAACAATACAAATTCCTTGGTTCATAAATCAATTTGGTACTGCATTTTATCAACAGGAGATTGGAGTGGGATAATTATGAAGCAACTTTGGTACGACGAAAGACAATAACAGTTCGTGAAGTGGGCAATGATTATATTGAAACACTTGATATATCAGACAGAGTTGTTCATTTAGAATTTGCATTTGATCATTTAGTTGTTGTTACACCAAATCAATGTCATATTTATTCAACAACTAATTGGAATACACCAGCAATATTTGATCTGAAGAATAGCACAATAACTGCAGTTATACTTGCAGACAAGTAAGTTAAAGAACAAAATAAATGTTGAATAGATATTATTATCTGTTATTCGTTTTATATTCAGGCATTTTTTATTGGTCGAATGGAACATGGTGACATTGTACAACTATCAGGGTCGTGTAATGGGTGTTCCTAAATGGAAAGGAATGACACAAGAGCCCTTGTATGCCCCTTGCATCGCTCTGTGCTCAGACACGTTAGTAATACGAGATCAAACCAATGAAAAATGTAAAATTCCATAATTCTCACAATTCCAAAATAATTTTTTACCTTATCATGAATAATTATTGATTAATATATTTTTCTTTGGATGATTTAGTGTTGCATATCCTCGAAATATCGAGCAATAAACCAGCTGTGGAGACACAGCCACACTTACATCTGACAAACACCATTGAAATAGCGATTAATTATATTGGCGGAACGAATGATCGACAATTGGCAGTTGTTGATGAAAATCGTGATTTATTTTTGCTTTCTATAAGAACAACTGGCTTTGGACGAGTTTGTAAAATAGGTAACATTGCAATTATCAATAATTCAGCAGCCGTTCAATGAATAAATAAATATTTGTAATTAATTTTACAGCCGCTATGGCATCGAGTGTTGCTTGGGCAATTGACGCAAATGTGTTAGCTGCAATGTTGGACGCGACATTATCAATTTGGTTGTGTCCCAATTGTGTTCATTATAGCGATCGAAAAATAATTCGTAGGACGCGAATTGACAAAGAAAATAGGTGAGAATATTTTTTATACTTCTGATCGACAAATCAATTTAGGATATATCATTTTTTTCTGTAGTGAATTTGGAAAACAACCGAGTATCGTTAGTGTACAGAATGGAATGGTAACTGTTAGACGTGGCGATGGTGCTTTAGTATCTGTATCCATTTATACATTTTTTACAACATTAAATCAACATATAATCAATAATAAATGGCAAGAAGCATTATCGCTCTGTCGTATTGCACAAAATGAAATGCTTTGGACATGTATGGCAGTAATGGCTACTGAAGGTAAACAATTAAATGTTGCTGAAGAGTCATACGCTGCTATCGAACGATATGACAAAGTTGATTACATCAAATCAATACAAGTAAAAATCTCTGGCATAATTAAATCACTATCTTTTCATATTTTCTCATGTTATTTTTAATAATTGGAGAATATTTTTTTGATTTGATGTTGAAGGAAATAGCAAATAAAACAGAAAAAATGGCAGAGATGTCACTGTTAGCTGGCGATTTGTTGGCAGCTGAGGGAATTTTACTGCAAAATGGTTTTATAAATGGAGCAATACGAATAAACATTCAAATGTATAATTGGAATAGGTTGGTTGATTGACATTAGTGATGATTATTAATCAATGAAGACTCACGGTTTTACCACCCTACCCTTATTAATTTAGGGATTTTAATTCAAGTGCCAATATTTATTTTTCACGTTTCTGTTTTTTATTTAATCAAGAGCATTGGAATTAGCAATACGACATAAAAAATTAGTGGATGATGTATTGAATGCACGTCGGTCATATCTCCAATTGTTGGATAAAAATGAAACCAATCCAAGTTACATTGCATTAACAGCAACTAAAACAAATGCTGAGGTAACAAAATTGCACTTAAAAATCAAATTATTAATTAATATTAATTTAATTATCAATTGATTGTAACGTGTGTGATGGATATTAATTTTTCCAGATTCATCTTATCAATGGATCCAATGAATTATCAGAGATGAACGACGATAGAATGGAAGACGTGATTGATAATTGAAATTAAATGCAATTTGACAATGCACAATAATATTTGAACACTATTGACAGAGTTGATTGGAGGTCTTTTAATATTATTGATATCCTCGAATCATTTTCACTCTCCTAATCTCACGTCACTATGGTCCAATAATTCTTCCCCTAAAATCCGGGGCATTTCTTCACATCTATGAAATAATAACAATAACAATAATATGAAAATCCCGCGCTTTTTCATTATATAATTGCGCATGTGCAATGAAGTTATCAAAAATGGCGCACGCATCCATGTTTGAATCGAATTTACTGGCGCCATTTAATCATGTGACCACGCAATCGGTCAATGGCGATCGGCGTCTAAAAACAAGAGGATCAAGCCACCAACGAACAACTTTACAATTTCGTTCAATTAGTACCCATAATTCACTTGATAACTAATGGTTCAATGTCGTGAATAGTGTAATAAACACGTGAGTAAGTAATCCTAACCTCACAATATATAATTCAACAATTGTATTCAAATGTAAAATATTTTTTTCACATTTCACACGACAACAAAAATCATATATATATACACATTATCATATTTCTATATCGCAAATACAATCAAATATACACTGATTTTCATTACACATATACACATGAGAATTTAATCGTTTTTTATTTGTCCAGGTATAACTGTGGTGATAATATTGCTGTGTGTGTACGCGCGCGCGTATTATTGCGATAACAAATCGTGAAAAAGAAGATAAATTTCGATCGCGTGAATCGAATAGAAGTGAAAAGGAAATATTTATTTCAATGATATAAGGATAACTCGATAAATATGGAGGATTTACCGAGAATGAGATCATTATCACCGTCAACAATAGATCAATCAAATACAAAACACATCAAATCATTTGAGGTGAGTCGATTATTAATTTTTTTCATTCTTATTTAATTTATATTTTAATAGAAAACTTATGTTATCACCGTACAGAAATATTTCTTACTGAAATAAATGACGTCATTATAGACGTGCTGACGTAGTATAGAAACATTTTATCAGCTATATATGCGGTTTAATGATTCATGTGCGTTTGTGTGTGTGTGTCATTATGCCCATGTGTAAGAATATATTCGAGGAAGAAAATTAATGAAGACGTAGTTGTTCGTATGAGTGTTTATACACATTAGTAAATGTGTTTTCAAACTGAATGAATAATTTTGTACAGTATGTCCACACATTTATGAATTATTGACACGGTTACTTTTTAATAGATATTGTTCAGAATGGATGTATGCACTTTTCGATGTTGTATAGTTATGTTATGAGCATGTATGAATGTGTGTAATTGATTAAGCAGGTTGATCGATGACCTCCTGCGAGGAATTTTATGAAGAACGTGTTCGAGTCGGCGTTAGTATTGATAATGGTATCACAATGGTCAGTTAATTGCTTCGTATAATTATTTTTTTGGAGTAGTACATTTATTTGGTGTTATTTTTGCTATATCAGTTTTCATTAGGGGGATTTGTTTACGATGAAGGTAATTAATTTCGTGGCGTCTTAGCTATTGGAAGTTAGGAATCGAATTCATGAGAGGGATGTTTTTCATTGAACTTCGGTGCTTCAATAGCTGCAATGAAAAATATTTTTATTGGATAATAGCAAGCTTCTCGTTATTTAAAAATAGATGGATATCTGATGATGAACATTATCAGGAGTTGTTATCATGATTAGGGTTGGTAAACATCCTGTACGTGATGATAATGTTGATGGAATTAGATATGATATTGCGTGATATGATGCAAAAACGAATCAATGCAAGGAATTCATTATTTGATGACATCTGGCATATTTAAAACGTCAATTAGCTGACCCGAAACATGAGTATACCCCCCCGATTGCAACATATTAATACCCAATCTAATTTGCATACATGCAGGAAAGACATTTCTCAATCGCCACACAACAGTTTGGTATTAATATAAATATCAACCAGTATTCACCATTCGGAGTCGATCAATTAAAAATTCCAATTACGTCTCATATTTTTCCTTTATCATAAAAAAAAAAAAAAATAAAAAGAACATTCCCGAAACGATAAACAGGAAATGATAATATAATCATGAACATTATTATTCTATATCCATTTTTTCGTGAATATATGAATATTCTGCTCCAAAATCATTACTCCTGAATAATCCAACTGAATAATCATAACTTAATAACCAAATTGGAAATGAAGATGAAAAACAACAAATTATTAAATTCCAACCGCTCAATTACATACAAATTCATTTCAATAGTGGTAAAAAAATTCTATTTAGACATAACCTCAAAATATTACCAACGCATTGTTAAATAATTCATGTTTATTAATTACAACAAAAGGTGAACCAAAGAAAAAAACCATTTATACATTATTAATAGTGCAATGAACAAAAAAAAATAAATCAAACTTCCCGCTGCTGGCGATACCGGGACAAGGTCCATGACCGACCAATCATAATGCACCGAGTACTATATAGTCATTTCGCATATATATACTCACAGCGTTGCCAAAGCGACACTGCTGAGTCACACATACCGAGTCACACTCTTAACACTCTTTTTGTTTTTTACACGTCAAAACTCTCATAGCCATTCACATCACTGTGTGCAACTTGCTGCGTATCGAAATATTCGAAACATAACCTCAAACAGAAATAACAAATTACAAATTTAATGTTCTTAACAAGTTATATTGATAACAAACAACATTACAAATACGTATTTACTGCCACCATCTTGATAAAATCATATACACAAAAACGGAGTTATTTCAAAATGGCGATTTATTTGTGTGTATGACAACGAAATGAAAACAAAAATTAACAGTTGACAACTTTTTGAATAATTCATTTCGATATTAAAAGCGATATATAAATACAATAAATACAAGTTTTTATTCATAAGTGTGTCGATGACCACTATTAATTTTAATTATTGTTATTAGTGCGAATGTGAGTGTGTGTTTTTACCTTCAAGTGTAATCAATAACAAATTTATCATCGCAAAACAATCTTTTTCGAGTGATTGTGATGTAGTGAACAAAATTACAACTTTACGAATATATATATATATATATATATAATGGCGGATTAACAATGACATATATATGGATAAATAATGGAGCAGATAATTTAAAGTGGCTCCAAAGTGAATTATTTGACTGTTATTATCATTATTATTATTATTATTTTCGCGTGTATGGCTGAATTTTGAGGTTATTTTTATACCCACATACACTTGGTGTGTAACTGACCTACAATTTGGCGTTTAGAAAACTCAACAGCTCAACATTATTCTCAATCAGTCGGTCCAAGTCATCGGAACATCAACATCATCCCACGAATTCTGTATTTTCAACATTTTTCACCGTGTTGAACGTGTGATTTCAATTGTTTACTATTCATTGCATCATACAAGTTTAAATACGAATGACAAACGATATTAGTCATTCAATCAGCTGATTTGAAATCGCTTCAATCAATTGAAGTGCAAAATAATATTTACAATAATAAATAACAAACGAAAGAGACGAGAATTAAATAAATCCAAGATGACGAATAGATGATGATAATTTTACGATTTATTATTATCGTTAATTGGTAATAATTCTGTGATGAAAATGAAGGATCTTTTATTCGTACTTAATATCAAGGCTGATCCCCTGTGACGTGAAACAAGAGAAGAAATAAAATAACAAAGAAATTTGTTGAAGAAAGAGTTCAAGACAATTGGGAACACATTTGTCTGTGATATAAGGATTATATCCTAGCAATAAAGAAAGGAGGAACAATAATATACAGCAAAAATGTTGGGATTAAAGAAATTGTATCGTGAGGAGCTATTGCAACTTGCATTATTGTTATCACTGTTACGCGTTGATCCTGAATCTTATCTTGGTATTGATATACAAAGAATCGGAGTTGGTTCATTGGACATTCATAATGGATCCGGTTGGCATACAGATTCACACACAATTACTGTTCATCGACCATTATATATTCATCCTAAAAATCCCGATTCAATGTTATTGAATTATGAGAGGGATTTGTTTGAAGAATTAAATTCACTTGGACGTTATAATAGAATGAACTCACCTCAGAATAATATTCATGCCTATTTATTGAATATTGATGATAGCGCAGGAAGAGATTCAGCTGTTGCTGGAACAAGTGTTGGCGATTCAAGCGATTTAAGAAGAAATGTTACTTCACCTGATCCACCAACTGATGCACAAACAAATGTACCAGTGCAAATAGCTGAATTGACACAAGAGGTATTGAATTTGATATGCAATTTATTATCAAATATTAATAAGATATTATTTGGAGAGTAATGAAATACTGAGTTGAATGCTCGGAAATTGTTCACCAAGTTCATTTAATGAGTCGAGATAAAATGGATAAATCTTTTTCTGGTAATTCTTCTGCCTGCTGGCAATAAATCAACAATTATTCGAGCTCTATGAAAAATATTAATAACCGCGTGAATGAATTCGATAATTGCGTATGACAACCAACAACAAAAACTAAAAATAGGAATAATTTTATCTCAAAAGCAAAAATTCAATCTAAACGTTTCTATCAGTCTATAATAATTTTTTCGCAGTAACTTTGACCTTGTACTTAATAGTAATGTCCTTCGTTGATTCCTTTCGTTGGTAGAATCAACAAATATCCGAGCAGAATATTGGCTTTCTTACGTGTGATACTTTGTCCTCCGAGTTGAATGTGTGTAGCCAAAGTCCAATATGTCTCGTTCCTACTTTTTTTCTTTTTTTTTTCTTTAAATATGTAATTATGCAAAGACTTTGGACCATTTTTTTTTGCCTCTCGTCAATTTCTTCTTTTTGTCTTTTTTTGTAATAAACACACACTGACCCATGACATTTTCATTCACAATGTGTGTCAATGTGGGTCAATGTATTGGCATAGTTTTATTTATTTATATCTATTTATTTTTCTCTTTTCTTTCTGATTATTTAATTGGACTCTGGGGAAATTTATCAAATTCTCACACGCGAATTTACCCAATATAGCAGAATGTAATGTGATGTAGAGTAAGATCTCTATTTTTGGATTCGTATGTTAAGGATAAGTAAACAGATAAAAAGAAAAAGGAAGAAAAGGGAGAGTAAAAAGAATTAAATGATAAATAAAACAGAAATTAGGACGGGGATTAATTTTATTTATAATTTTTCTTCTCGTGCATTTCTTCACCCACACTTTGTCTTTCGTGTTAAAATTTATTTGCATATTTTGTCTCCTCTTTTTTCTCGTCAGAGCAGAAAAAAAAATTTGCTACCATTGCAATGAGAATTTGTTGTGCGTGCAATGGCCTCGATTATAAAAATAATTTTTTTAACGAGCTGTTGTAGAGAAGAGAGGGGGAAAAAAAAGGAAATGTAAAGAGAGTAAGACTAAATAATGTAGACACGTGTGCTCTCATTTGTGATTGATGGTTCACTTGATTTGTTTTATTCGAGGTCGGTATGTAATTTACACTGCGGTTATATATGGTGTTTTTACAACACGTCAGAGTCTGATTGACAATTATTTGAAGAGTTCAGATAAATTGAATGGCGAGGAAAAAAGTCTTGAAAAAATAATCTATTATCTCTTTTCTTCTCTGGTAATTTTCTTCCTCTTTATTTTTATTCCACCTTGGCATTGGCACTTTGCCTTTGTTTATTCCGTTTGTCAGATTTGAAAGATTTTTATTTCAATCACAAAGACAATGCCACATGGATAACGCAAGAGTATAGAGGACACGTGTTGGGTCGATGCACATTACGACAGAGACAATTTTCTTTATGTTCAAATATTTATCATCATTTATATTACAATTATATTGCGATGGAAATTTTTATCTATCTGCACGTGTCAATCTTGTTCTCTATGCAAACTCTCTATCACTTGATGCATTAATTTATCCAAGAGTTGATAAAGTCAATTGCAAATATTGCTGTCAATAATTATTCAGATAATCGTTGTGAAGAAAAGAAAAAAATAATGAGCGAGGCAAACAGGTGCTTTTAAATATTTTTCATACTGATCTTTTTTTTCTATTCTCTTGTTTTGTTGATAATAATATGTACAGTCCATTTATTATATATTTTATAGCAATTTTTTCTCCGCTATAGTTGTTTGTCTGTTTATTTTTCTTTTATTTCAATTGAATAATAATAATTATTGAATCACCATTGTTGGATAATTTATACACGAGGAAAAAGAAGGTTGATGAAAAATAGACACTACACTTTTTTTTATGGGGCATGGCCTCGTAATGTTTTTATTTCCATTACATTTAGTTGGTGTTATTCTTTTTTATCCTCATGTCATTTCTGTTTATGGTGATATATAAGAGTGTTGTTGCAATGTACTTGAACGTATTTGGTGATAGATATTCTACTCGGTGGTATCAATGAGAGAGAATTTATTTAGTTTTACCTTTTCTTTTACATCGTGATAAAAAGTGAAAAAAAAAAGAAAAAAAAAATGTCTTTTAACCCGAATCGAGCAAACACTCCCTGGAAGAAACACGCACAAACGCAATTTATTTATGATTCAATTGACCTGCCCATGTGACAGCACCATGTCGGAAGGAATATTTATTATTTATCGTGGCCGTTCATAAATTTACATTGATCACCATTTTAGAACAGTATGTTAATTACAACCTCGCTCACATGACCCTTATTGACCATACTTGAAATGAAAATAAAGGAAAAAAAAAAAATTGAAAGAGAGGAAAGAATGAAAAAAAAAAAAAAATGTAAAAACTAAAGTATAATTCTCCATTTGGATTGTTTGAAAATGAAGAGGGTTCGTTAGTGCGTTCAGTATCGATGTGTCAACCGTTGTGTCTTCGTGTGTGTGTTTAATTATTATTACTTCTTTTCTTCGCTTTTTGTGTCTCCTGATAATTATTTTTTATCAATTTTTCTCTATCATTATATTGAAATTATGGCGAGGAAAAAAAAGAAATATCCACGAATGATATCGGTGTTTGTTCCCGACGATGTAATTCTATTTTAACATAAATTTTATTAAATATTTTTCAATTGAAATTTTTTCATTCGTTCATTTGAAAGAAGATGTTCAATTAAATATTTATCTGATATCATTTTTAATTCTTTCTTTTTGTGTGTTCTAGGTACGTATCTAGTATCATTTTTTGTTTATCAAATATTTTTGTTTAATAATCAATTCGCATACAGTAAATAATTTTCGCTTTCATTATAATTAAATTAGGACCGAGTAAAAGAAAGAATATCCATAGTTAATATTAACCATCGAAAATTTAATGGAATAAGAATTTCTTTTGAGTTGGCCAAAAAATGTTTACCATATTTTTTTATTCAACTTTCGACGTCTCTCTTTGTCTCAGTGAAGAGAATAAATAAATTTGGAAGAGAAAAAATTGGAAGACACACTCGAAGGTTGAATGTGTGTATATTTGACGTTGTGGCGTCTTTTGTAAAAATAACTTTTACTCAGAGTACGAACATGAGTGCAATAGACTGATAACCTTGTCGACTCACTTTCTGCCTATGAGTTTCATCACACAAGGACCATTATATCTAATATAACTCGAAATTCGCTATCTCTCTACCTTGGAATATTCACATTACTTGTTCACGTTAATTGTTCGACTCTTCAACTATCTAAGTTTGTGATAGCAATTTTTATTCCCGATCCATCGTGTGACAGATAGGAAAATCTTTTTTTTTTTTCCTCCACATTACGTCGCAGTTAAATGTAGAAAAAGCGGATTCTTATGCTACAGTGTTATCGCCAATTTTTGCATTCCTTTAGTGCGCTGATAATATTCAATAAAAAAACGAAAGCAAAAATATCACCCTGATATTTTTCGTTCTCTTTTATTTGTTTCAAATTGATAAATTTTGTTGGGCTTTTTTTTTTTGAACGAGTTGTTGACACTATTTCTGCAAGGGGATGATAATTTCAATCTTCATTCACCCACCTTCTCACTGTTATCACATTTTGTAGTTAATTTACCTTACCGATAATAGCTAAAAAAAATACCTAGAAAAACATTTTCGATCAATCTCATCATGATAAAATTGTTCATGCTGTTTTCAATCATATCTAAATATGTCCCAGCGAATCATCAGCATGTTTCCATCTCCTGTTTTCCCCTATCACTGAAAATTCTCAGTAATAAAAAAAAAAAAAACTAAGATAATTTATCTTCCCAATTTTTTTGTCTTATCTAAAATTCAATGCTGATAAAATTATTTCGAATATTTCTAAACACTTTCCATCACATTTCTCACACTTGAATCAACCCTTCCTTCTTTATCTCTCCAGAAATCAATAAGAAAAAGGTACGAAATGACAATTTTACATGGAACAAAAAATTTTTCTCATTTTTTCACGTAAATCCATTTTTTTTATTTTTCTATTACTACTTACGGATAATTACTCGAGTGTTTGCGTGATACACGTGTCTAAATGATTATGTAATACAATACTTAATAGCACACAACTCTCATACATGAACATAAATGATAATAACAGATAATTTATTTTTTTTTTGTTATTATCAATTTCTTCATTGCTTCTTTATTATTATTTTTTTTTTTTTCACAATTGTTCATCCATGTACAAATGGCTGACAGATGCCCGTATCCATCGAGTGGGAACAATTCATCGAATTCAAACCGATAGAGAGAATAAAAAATTTAAATTTCACCAAAAATCAATTTTTTTATCGTTCAACAAAGTTAATTCATTTTATTCTGCTCTTTACAATTTTATTTTTCATTCCCAATTTCAATTTTTTTATATTTATATCAAATTATATTCATGATTGTGCTATCTCTCCGCTTATATTAGAACACACATATATATATATATTCTTCTTTTATACAATTGTGATATCGTCGTGGCGCTGATCTTCTTCAACGGTTGCAGTGTGTTATACCGGTGTCTAGTCAGACATAAGTATACAATTCACTGGAGCACGCGCATTAAAAAGTGTATTTATTATTTATTACATTTCACGCCACATCAAATTATTTTTATAATAATCATAATCTATTTTTATGATTATATTACTCGTCTTTTTTTTTCATTTTTTTCCATTATCTTGATGAAATAGAAATAAAAAGAAAAAAGGTAACGCGAGTGTGACAAGGTTATTGTGATTGAATATTATAAACTTTATCTACAAATAGATATGTGAAATTAACAACAAAATATAGGACGAGAGGGTGATTGTTGTTGGTTTGTTTTCGTTTTATTTTTCCATCACGAATTGAAGTTGCAATGCGAGAATGAGTACATGCACAACTTTTACAACTGTAAGTCGATGTAAAGTTGAAAATTAATTTCTTTTATACTCGTGAAATTCTATTTTAATTTTTTTTATTCATTCATTTGTACTGCAAATGTATTGCATCATTTGGAGTAATATGAGCCATAAAGTGGTAATCTCTTCGTCCAAATTGTTAAATGGTTGAGAGGAGGGGAGAAAAAAATTTGTTTTCGTGTAGAAAAAGATTTTTTACGTTTCGTTCTTTTTTCTGTTTTAATATGTTAGTTATATGGAAATGTGATTTGTGATAAGTTGTGCGGTGATATTCCATCGTTACGTTGTGCGCAATTGTATATATATATATATAATGTTCGTAAGTCATTTAATAATATTATAATCGAAGTCGTATGATCTTTATATTAATTTTGTAGAATTATTTATAATTGAATAACGTCATGGCTTTATTCATTTCGGAGGATAATTGTCGAAGTGCAATCGTAGATGAATCAAATATTTAATATAAATACTTGAATGTGTGCGTTTATGTTTTTCAAATAATTAATACGAAAATAATTTAATTTGATATTTAATATTAAATATGACGCGTATTTTTCTATTGTCAGGGAATTTTTATTTCACAATTGAAACAAAATTATGTGTCAATTTTAACGATAGACAATTGATTTACATATATATTTCGATAAATTTTTCAGGGCAACACATTTAGATAACCCCCCGTTAACATAACATAACTTTATTCAGTTGAATCAATAGATTGATATTCATAATTATTATTTACACACTATTTCTTAATTCGCCTCTTCATTCCATTTCTTTCCTACTTTATTCAACAAAGAATTGAGCTATTCATATACAATTTTAGAGACACATGAATATATTTATATTGATTATGAATTTAAATTGATGATAATGTGAGGAATTGATAATGGAATGATAACCGTCAAGTGGTATCGAGTGAAAATGTGTTTTTATCTTTACCGACTGAAGTAAAATCTAGAAAATTGATCGCCCCTTTTTTACAGTCGGTAACGAAGGATCCCGTTTGACTATCACTGAATAAATAATCCTAGTGGAGACAATTATTGTTCTCACTACTATTATTTAGATTAATGGAAAATTGCGAATGAAACAAAAATTGGCAAACATAACTTTCCTCTCAGTCCATTTCTCTCCATTAAATCAATCATCGAAATTAAATCCAAATAATACATTGATTAATTGTTTTATTATTAGATAAATGATTATGAATGATTATGAAAGTAAATTTCGATCGTGTACTGGGGAACAAAAACAAACAAATTGATTTAATTGTGTGTGATCAAAAATTAAATGAAGCTATTCCGGGAATTGTATTTATGTTTGATTAGGGAGTGGAATAATTTTATTAGCGTTATTTATTGAGGATTAAAATCATAGAACAATAATAAATTATGGAATTAGAACAAAAAAAAATTAATTATTGCATAAATATTATTATCAGTTATCCATTCAGAATTTCAATTATTTAATTACAATATAAAAGATAAGAAAATTGTCATTTTTCATTTTGTTATTACGCTTTTGTGAATATTTTTTTTTTTTTTTCATCTATCTATTTTTATTTATGGACCACCATCGATGGTGGTGTGTTAACGATGTTGGATCTTAAAAGATTACCATAAACACCTTGACCACCCCCTTCACGGTTGTTTTCGATAGGTGAAAGAAATGAAAGAAAAGAAAGGAAGAAATTTGTATGTATACACATATAGATATATAGCTTGTCGCCGCGCAATATCTCCTTTTATACAACTGAACGTGTCTTAGAGACGCCGCACAAAGTGACTAATGATGCTTTTGGTTGACGGCATGAGAGGAGATATAAGAGAGTGAGTGTAGTACCCTTCTATTTTATACTCTTTTGGACATGAGAGCGGATGAATAAAGAGAGAAATGGCAGAGAGAAAGGTGTATAAATGTAGTGAAGTAAAGAAAGAGGAATGAGAGAGGGTGTAAAAGAAGGAAGAGAAGGGAGACTCAAGGAGAAAGTCATATAGATATTGTATACACTGGTAGATGTTAGTGAATGGAGAAAAAAAGATTTTTTAAAGAAAATAGAATAAAAACAATTGGATGATATTATTTTTTACGTTTATACTTCAAGGTTGTTACACGATTTATGAGTTAAATTGGAGACATTGCTCGTCACTATATTTTTGTTATGATTCAATGAATTTTTTTTTCTTCGGTCGAATTGTCCTCGACATTTTTCGTTGTTCTGTTTGCATACAAACAGAAATATAAAATGCAATTCATGTTGTAATTCACGAGGGATTTAACATCGATCATACTACGACATTTTCTAATGTCAAAATATTTTTTTTTATTCAACTATACATTATTTTTCTTCTATTTCTTTTTATAAAAATAAATATTCTCCGGAGACTTATCGATCGTTGTGTGCTGTGACATATTTTACACAACGATTTTTACCGTCACAAATGTGTGAGAAAATATATATTTACATGCAGATAAAAAATGTTTTTTGTGGAAAATTTTGTTTTATCAAATTTTCAATAAAAATATTTGCACAATTCACATATACAACATTGCCATATGCTTCTTAACATGAAAATACAGAATGCATGATGCTGAAGTGAGTACGAAGATTGGAAAAAAAAAAATATATATAAATAACAATAATAATAATAGTGATAATAAAAAGATAAAATAATGTGTCGGCATTCGTTTGAGAGCTGTATTATTATTCGCAAACGACGCACACGTCTCACATTCTCAACACAGAAAAATCGTAACGAGTTTGATGGTGAAAAATAAACAAAAAAAAAAAAGTACAATAAAATTATTATATGACGCGGACATCCCATACATATACATATATAATTATTATCGATCTTTAATTACTGGTAGAGAAATTATTTCCGCTGATAATCATTCTACAATGCGGGCCTTAATTACTTCAAAACTTGATATAAAAAATAAAATAATAATAAATAAAAGCAGATATTATTTCAATTTATCTCTTATTGAAGAACCAAAATTTATAGAAAATGTAATTCGACATTTCATTTGAAAATATCCAAATGCCCAACCCCAATATATATTCTTATCGTGTAAAAAAAGAATTGACGTCTCCCCCTAGGATACGCTCTCTCTCTCTTTAGTTCATCCCTCCTTTGGCCAGTCCCTCTTCTTATATCGTCAAATCCCGCTGGTTCATTAATCAAATTCCCCTCCGAAGCACCCTGTATATATATGTACAGCCAGCCATCGCCTCTTTTTCTCTCGCATCGCATGAATCTTTTGGGGAGGGAAAAAAATAAAAAAGTACCATGGCCGCCATTGCTTTTCTCTGCTGTGGTTATATATATATATATTACGTCCGACGGACTAATTAAAACGATGAAAATTAATGTTTTACAATATCAATACAATGTTGAGGAGCATTTCGAGGGTGTGTCACATTTTTTTTTTTCTCCCTTTTTCATTGTTAATTATTAATCATGCAGAGGGAGAGAAAAATAATTTCTCTTACTTTTATTTATTTATTTATTCATACCATAATTATGATGCTATAATGCTGGAATATAATGGATGTGGTTATGTATATTTCTTACCTGAAATACTGAAGAAAATCCTTTTGTGAAAAAGGGCATTTAATTTTCAGGCCTGAAAAATGGGCGTTTAACGTCCCATTAGTGGTCTCGGTTTACCGCAAAAGCCCATTTGCAAAATGCGTAAATACTTACAATATTGAGTGAGTAATTTATCGTCAAATGTTCTGGGGATTAATAAACCCCCCAACGAGAGAGAAAAAAAAAAAAAAGCTTCTACATTAACAAAATTATTTATTCAAAATTTTGCGATTTAGTATTTAAATTGTGGAGAATTTTTTTAACACCGATATGTATCATTATAATTTGTTTAAAAACAATTTATTCCAACGCCCTTGTATCAATATACATCGTGTGTCGTAATAATAAAAAATTGCCTGAAGCAATAAATATAATATTCATATATTTCATTATATAAAAAGCAATGTAGTTTTGCGATGGGTTACATGTTTTGTATTAATAATAATATTTGTGGGCCGGTGCGATGAGAGAACGAGAATGTGGGCGCGGTTGGACACCCTGCTGAGCTATTTCAATATGGCCGATAATATAAAGCGCCCACACATTGAATCTTCATATATATATATATACATATAATATTATTATTAATCATAAGAACATATTCTATTCTCAGTATAAAAATATTTCAACATTCAATATTAATTCATTTCATCAATATAAAATTAAATTGAATTTGTAGTGCATATAAATTTATTATAACGGTCTTCGTTAGTGTCACACTCTTCAAACTCTCTTTTGATGCATACAAGAACTTCCTCTATAAACGGATGATGAGGAGAAATCATGTCGTTATAATCTCAAGAAAATTTGCGACGTTCCTATATATATATATATTTATATGTACCTAATTATTTTCAAGCATTTCAAAGAGAAATTTATGACATCAAGAGTCTTCATAGCTTGATGAAATAGCACAGAATATTTCAGGTTAGGAGGTTTATTGATGCACGTAATATAGAAATATTGTTAGTATAGATAAAAATGTTCATGAATTTGATAACTATACATGTAGGAAGTGAAGGATAAGTAAGCGTAGAAAATTTGTAAAATGGGTTAACAAGCCCGGATACTTGTTAATGATATTATGAAATTGATACAATTACCCTTGACCAATGGTCAGCTGTGGTATCATTAAATATCCCTGTTTGTTTTGTCCCCTAAAATTAAAATCAATGTCCAATATCATTAAACAGACTTTTAAGAACTCATTCTAATAATTAATTTTATATCTATTTTCAGGATATGGATCTCATTGAGGTGCTGTGGAAGCAGGATGTTGATTTAGGATTTACATTAGTTGATCCTGATCCCGCCAAACAATCATCATCATCATCATCATCATCGTCATCAAAGATAGAAAAGGAATCGCCTGACGAGATTGAAAAATTAAAAGCACTGGAGGCAATAAATGCAACGAGAAATGAGGTACATCAAAATATTTTCTACTAATTCTTAACTGATTAAGAATAATAGACATGGAATTAATGATTTGAAGGATTGTATTTCTTCATGATTGATCATTATTATCGCTAAATTACACGATCATTTTGTGAAATAATGATGAAAATTAGATGTGAATGATACTGAGATAAACTTAATATATTTGTCTCATCAGTAAATAAATGACTCGTGTCAATTGCTGATAAAATCGATATATATCTCATAAAGTATGACGTTGCGCCATTGAAAATACGCAAGGAATTTGACCCCACATCAGGGGTGGTATAACAGATCATATCATATATTGGATCATATATCTCGATCGTACATTCCGTGGTTGATGCCGCACGTGGTGTGCTGTCTTAGAACTCAAGATCAGTTGTTCAGTTGCCCTTTTTTTTTTTGTTTTATATATTTCATCCAGGTTCTCATAATGATATTGTCCTACAGATTCTCCACGAGTTGGATTATTTTTGCCTGATTGTAGAGTATCCAGAGTTGTCTTATCAGTAATGCGGCAATCATGAATTACCAAAGAACTGCCACTAAGTCGTTGAAAATCCTTCACTAGACACCACCATCAACTACCAAAAAGAAAGATTAGGCACGTCTATGGCGGCCAACACCCATATATGCTTATAATCTATGTTCAATCTTTACAAATCCTTGTATCTATCACGTTTAATCTTGCGCTTTGAAACAGGTTCCTTTAGCGCCATTCTGCAATAACATTTCAATGCAAAATTATTTGTGGGAAATTTTTTCTTCTTAAATCATATCAAATATTTTTGTTTATGATGAAAAAAATATTGGTTTTAGTAATTTTGTATATAGTGTATTTATTTGAAGATGAAATATATAACCGATCAACCAACACATCAGATACACAGATCGTCCGACAATGACTCTGCAATCGACGAACGATTTGATGAGAGGACCTCATGTTTCTTCTTCTCTCTTTTTCTCACTGGCATGCTCTTCAACATCAACATTATATTCTCTTCATTCTCTTCCAATATATATATATATATATATTTTTTCTTTTTCTATACCGATTATTTTTCTGTTCTTTCTTTCTTTTTTTTTCCTGATGTATATACCAGTTCTCTTTGTTCATGGACCGAACATGCCGACAATATCTTCGTTTTAATAATATATAAAGTGATATGTCCTGGTGGTGATGTCGATCACGATTTATTTGGAATCGATAATGACGAAAAAATAATAATGAATCATTGTAAAGTGGATGAGAAAATGAAATGTTATTCAATGGAGAATAATAGGAAATTTTTTTTGTTGATACAGTTGATATTGTAAAATAAATTCTAAAAAACTTGCAGCACTTCTTATCAATCTTGAAATTGGAATGATAAATGTTGGATGTATAATATTGGGTTGTATGGCAATATTTATGGATGAGTAGAAAAGAGGGTGTGCCCCTTGCAGTAGATGGACCAGTTTTCATCCATAGAGAAAGGCAGGAAGTATATATATATATATATATTCACAGAAAGATAGGAGGAGAATAGAGTAAAGCAATACAGCGTGCAAGAAAGAGATTGGAGCGCGCAGAAATAACTCTGGGGGGATTCCCCAAGTTTGTATGTGTGTGTATATATATATATGTATTAATGGTTCTGGAAATTGAAAACGCTTTGATGGAGACTTGGTAAAGTGGGCGGCACACTTCCCTCGCATTTTTTTTTTTTGCTCATCTCGCTTCAATATACCACTTAAGAGTGAACGTCACTCGCAAAACGTGTCGGGAAACATCATTTTTTTTTTTACTCCAATGTTATTAATATCATATTATTATTATTTCTCATTAATATAAGAGAAACTTTGGAGATAATTAATTGGAAAATGAACATTTATCTTATGAAAAGTCGAATAATTATATTATTTATAATATTATGATGATACTTTTTGGATAACATCTTTTTCTATTACACATTTATTTATCGATTTGTTGATGTGTCTTTTTTTTTTGTTTATTTCCTGCTGATATATTTATTATTCATACGCCATTGCGAATGCAGTAATATTCAGAAGGGGATGATGATGATGATGATGATGATTATGGCGTTGAAAAGGGAAGGAAATATATTTTATGATTAATGGATTTTCACCAAGTACAATAGTGTTTTTATTAAACTTATTTCCAGTGTGTGTGTGTGCGTGCGCGCCATGAGGACGCCATTGGATTGGTTTTCTATAGAAGGTCGAAGGATTTCTATTCTTTGTATATAACAAACCCTCTGCTCTCATCATAATTTTTTATTTCTCTCTGTTGGTTATGACATCTCTATATATATTTTATACCAGAACTGTCACGACCATGCACAGCAGTTGTGTGCTCAAACATTTTACATCATTAAAACTCTCACGTTTATATCAATAATTCATTGATTTATTTATTCATCTGAATAATAATTGTCTATTTTTTGTTTTTTTTTTTTTGTTTTTTTTTTACTGACAAATCAGGATGACAAGAAAGAGTGTGAGGAGAAAGAGGATGATCCTTGGGCAGGACTTTCGTACACAGTGGACTTGGAAACTGGTGAGTAATAATTCCAATTTATAATTAACAACTCACATTTATTTTTATCTTTATTTATTATTTTATTCACAATTTATTATGTCGAGGAGTTGTGTTGTCTTTGATTGTAAAACATTGTTTCGCGATTAATTTGATAAATAGCTACTACATGTAAAAAATTTAAATATGCATTGAGATTGGCTTAACAAGATTACACGAAATTAAAAGAGGAAGAATAAAATATGCCACGATACACTGATACAATAATGCACATTGTATACACACGATTCATTATTATAAGTGTGATGGATAAATATTTTGAATGTAAAGTGAGGAGGATATATGCAGTCATGAGTACGTGCGTTTAAAGCAATTATCGCGTTTGAATATAAAACGCGAGAAAAAATAATAATATAATTATAATAACAATAATGAAAAATGAAAGAGGAAAGGCGATAGAAAAAAAAAAAAAAGGTATACGCACGTACTATGCATGAAACGCACAATTAAACGAGTTGCAAAGCGTTGCAGGTGCTTGAGCATAAATAAGAATATTAAAAATATTCAACGAAGAAAAAAAAAAAAATTATTTTTCGTTTATTTTTTCTCATTTAATTCTAACGCGATAGTACATTGTGGGGAGTGGCTTCAATAACGCACTGTCCACCGTTTTGATACTCACCCAACCCTACACACTTTCTCTCATATACATAAAAGAAAAAAGAAAATAAATTTTTTTATTGTGAAAAAAAAAATTATTTTTTCATGTTTTTTTTTCTGGTCGAGTCGATCATTTAATTTCATTCACGTTTATACTTGTCGAGGTTTTTTTTCAATTCCATTGTTCTATTTTATTATTCATATTATAAATATTATTCTCTGTAATTTTTTTTTTTTTCTTCACTGTATCAAATCATGGATGATTATAGTGTGAGTGTGTGTCGGCATGTTTAAATAAAATATCTATTGCTCAAGACGTAGAATTTTTATTCATGAGATTTGAATCAAAACTCGACGGTGGGTCCTGTCTTCTAGGGCATGTCGTGTGCTGCATTACACTCGTTCGACTACGCGCGTAATAATTATAAAAGCATTGAAGAAAATATAACAACAGTGAAAGAAGGAGGTGGGGAATTAGGGGGTGAAAAGAGAGGGCAATCGCGGCACTCATTACGCTGCAATCTCACCGATCGATCGAACTGGCTCCGTTCTCTTGTATGGCGCTTGATTAATGGATCATCGACCACTCCAATATGTATATATACATATATATATATATATATATATTCTTGAAGTATATAAGAAAATACTGCGGAGCTGATATGTCTTTGGTTTTATTTTTATTCCGTATACGCCCTTCGCTCCAATATAAACCAATAAAAAATTGAAAATAAATGAATGAATAAATGGAAATTAAATAAATGATATTAAGGAGATGATTTTGAACAAAAAAATTTTATTTTATATTACGATATTATTTTTTGGGATAGGTTTTGTTGGTGAAATATTAATTTTCTATCGTGAACAATTATTTATAAAAATGGTAATTGTTTGAATAAAATAATTTGGTGAAGTATAATTTTAATTAGAATTATTTTTTATCATAAATTAAAAAATAATTCACAGATGTGTGTGGATCTGAGTGGCGCATGCTCTCACGGTCGCGGTAAACTGTGATGTTACGATTGGTGGAGTATTTATTCGTGTGTAGCCATAGGCGGGGCTTCCCATATGTATACGCATGCGTCTCATGGAACGAAAGAATATATATATATATATATATGGGATGTGAACATCTGCCCCACGATTGCGCGGGCGTTATATGTACATGAATATCCCGTTTGTGTTGGACGAAAAATCGTGATCTGAATGTTGGTATATGTTGGTGGGGAAAATAAAGCTGTGAGCATGGCCGCATATCCGCCATGTGCACGCAAGCAATTTCCTTATTTTATTTTCTATTCATTTGATAATTATTCAATTTTATTCCTTTATTCTATCATTTTTCACCTGGAAACTATTTTTTTGTTATGGGTTTTGGCGTTTGCCATTATTTTATCTGTAGGATTGACATTCAATCGTATTTTTTCATGGTTTTGTATAATAATTCGTAAATTTTTTGTATACTGTTAGATTAGTCATCGTTTTTCCGTTAGAATTAACTGGTCGACAATTAAAATAGGTCAATTAGAATTGGAAATATTTATGATCAAAGTTGCCAAAGCTAATTCAAGTATTGTAAACATTTAAACTCATCTATTACTCCAATTTACACATTATCCACCAGATATACTGTCCTTGGCCACACCCGTAAAATTTCTACTTGTAATATTCCACCAAGCCATTACCTTTCTACGTGGAAAAAAAAAAAAAAATAATAAAAAAAAATTATAACCCAACCAATAATCAACAGCATCGCTACCAATATCCGCAGACATCAATATATCCCGCCACTATTTCATTTTAATTTCCGTTGAATTAGTTACGCAAGAACCACACAAACTGAAGTGAAAAAGAAATTAAATAATATCCGTTAATCTCGCGGTGGTAACAAGCGCAACGAAACCACACAATCAAATACGAAAAAAAAAGAAAAAAAATAAGAAAAGGAACCATCATCCGATAGAATAAACGTCTCCAAGAAAACATTTCTCCTTCATCCAAATACATTTTTATTAATTAATTTTCCCATACATACACGATCAAAACCATAAGGAATTTTCTACAGTATCTTGAAATATTTCTGTCCAACCATTTTCCCTATGGAATATATCACACACACACAGACATACACATAACAGAATCAATGGAAAAAAATAAAACCCACCGCCTGTGGCGTGCTCTTCGTCCCTAGAGAGAATCAATATTTAGAACCAGCGCATGTTCCGCCATGTTTGAAAGAATCCCACAACAGGGGTTATGTTTCCACCACGTCTTTTACTTTCACATCGTCGTCGTCGTCGTCGTCGTTGTCGTCGTAGCTTTTCTATCCAATATAACGTAATACCAACTAGACATAGGCCAGCTGGAGAGCTCGTGTTTTCGACAAAATGACTTGCTAAATTTGCCCTTCGCATTGCGCATCAGCTTTAGGGGGTTATAACGCGAGCACGTACCATTACTCATATCGTGGCTCGTTGCACGCCACCGAAAACCCAAGGGGACGCTTTAACATATCGTACACAGCAACCCTCCGGAAGCTTTTGAAATACAGAGGAGGGAAGACAAAAAAATATATATATATATATATGAAAGTACATGAAGAAGAAATCCACATGAAAATCCAATGCATTATTTATATTCCACGATGTCTCTTCAATAATTCTGGAGATCATCTTACAACCAACAATCATTGAATTGAATTAACTCAGTCATTAATCGTTGTTGATATCAACATCCAATAGTCATTCGTATTTATTTCATTACCGTTCTTATTTCAAATTGTTCTGATACTACAGAATTATTTAGTTACCGTCGGATTGGAAAATTATTATAGAAATTTTACTGTCGTGGATGTTAATAATAGTGACGACAGGAAAGTATAAATGTTTGATTTAATGTCGAGGTTCTATAAAAATATCCCAAGAAATTGCAGCAGTGATGATTTATTTCAGGTATCTTCTGAATAAATCCGTAAATCATCTTTGCAAACGAACAATTATCAACCAATTGAAATGTATCATTAATCCTTGTTGATATTATAATTCACTAGTTGTTGATATTTCATTTTTGTCATTCATCATTTTATTTAAAATGATTTCTTTGCTATGAAACATTTCAATTGCCGTCGGATTGAAACATTATCATAAAATTCATATTATCAAGAATGTATTTGTAAAGACGTGAATGATAACAATGACAATAGAAAAAAAAAAAAAAAAAAAAGTAGAATCACCAAGTCTTGATTGGCTATGGGATATAACATCTTTCTTCATCTTACTTTCATTCTCAACACGAAAGCAAAAATTAAACCTATGGCTACCTTTTCTTCAGTCATTTTTATTTCATTCCCTTTTCTATACTATATTTTTATTTTTTCTCTTTTTCTCCCGCTGGATTTTCGATTCTTTGACGTAGCACAATAGCCCACCATCTCCACCCTCGATTCGAATCTTTTCCTATTTAGGATTCACTGTTGGAGATAGACGTATGTGTGTGTGTGTGTGTATTTGAACTTTTGCAACTCATGCCTGTCTGACTTCAAAGTCGCCTCTTCTTATTCTTCTTCTTCTTCTTCATCTACAATTTGTTATATTTTTTTATTTCTTCCTTCAATTTTTCATCATCGTCTTTTTTAATACGTGATCACAAGTACACGTTAAAAATATCCTCGTCTTCAATATAATACACAAATTTAGTATGAAAGGATGATGGAAGAAGACACCTAAGTCAAAAAAGAAAAAAGAAAAGCACTTGATATAACAACTAAAAAATTCACAATTTCAATTCTCTTTTTATTTTTTTTCACCTGATATTTCAAAGGTACAAATGGAATTCAATAAACAAAACACGAAAGAATAGATTGAACGTAGGTTTTAGAGGATTTAGAATATATATTTTGAATTGTGGATCGTTGTTAGTTTAGGATAGATATGTATCAAGGGTTGCTTGTAGTCGTGAGCCTTCAATATCTCAAGCACCAATTGAGTCGCCCCATTTCTCCATTCGTCAGACCAACCTGTCATTATTACGTCAAATACTTTTTGGTTATGTCCACTTGAAGTAACGAAATAGAAAAAAAGAAATAATAATAATAATACGAATGAAATCTTTATTTCTTTGAGACCAAACCCTAACTTGGAGAAAATGAATACGATCAACAGAAGCATTGCTGTGTAACTTAATCCATTTACAATCTCAAATCATGATTTAATATCTGGAAGATATTCCCAAAGGCGACACACTTTACAAGCCAATAATGATGATGATGACATGTAAATAAGTGGCGCTAAGGTTCTAGACCCGAAAAACCAACCACCTTAAAAAAAAAATAAAAAATAATATATATACTACCAGATCATAACACGGAAGAGGGGTTTCACACAACCATGACAACACACACTTTGGTCGGTTGAAAAGAGCTTGCGCGAATCATGACAACTTGCAATACTAAAGTGTTTAAATTCTCACCATCATCATCCACCAAAAACTAGTTATATACATATATATATATCTATTACAAAGTGATTCAGTTGACCTACAAAAAGAATATAAACATGACCTGATTTTTTTTTTTTTAACACTGGAAAATTAAAGAGAAAGAGAATAGGAATTTTTTTTTCTCGATATCGACAAACAATGAGAGAACAAAATTTAACTGAAATCTCATCTAGGATTTTTTTTTTTTTTCCCCCCACTCTTCAGGGATATAGTCAAATATTTAAAAAAAAAAAAATAACTAATTCATGTACACACTATTATTTACAAAACATATATTTGACGATGAATTTCCTGCAGGATTACTTACACAGAAGCACATTCGTGTGCTATGACAAACCCCACTATAAATTAAGAAAAATTCTAAACTCCATTATTAAATAATAAAAAAGATAAGAATAAAATTTTTTAAACTTCGTATAAATTAAAATAAAATTCCGGAATATTTATTCCATAAATATTTTCTGAATTAATTTCATCTCAAGCCTCCAATCAAATACTTGGGGCTTGGCAAACGATCAACTATCACACACATATAATACATACGAATATAAACTGGTATACATACATGGTGTACATATATGTTCCCATCACCCAGTGGGGAGTCCCTGGAGAATGGAATTATGGGTAGAAACCTTTATCCCCACTGGTGTACCCAATACTCGTGTCTGGTGCGCATTGTCTGTTAAGCAGCCATGTTGGAATAAGAGGTCGAGCTCTGATCCCATTGGTTCGTACTTAATTTTTTTCTTTTTCCATTCCACTTCTTTTCTTTCTCTTTTTTTTTTTACCATAGTCGCGTCTTTTTTTTATATATATGAATACAGTAATATGTTTAACCCATGGCGCAAAGGCAATATTCGTCAGCAACGATTGCCCTATCAGTCTTCATCCATACGTTGATCATATACATACCCAAAGAGTCATCTTCTTACGTGTCTTCTCATCAATATCAAACGCACACTGTGTCTTCTTCCAATTCAATTTAATTTCTGTTCAATTTAATGCTATGCATTTTATCCAGTGAAAATTTGTTATTGTTTAGTTTTATTTTTGTGATTTTTATTACGTGGTAGAGGGGTTTTTTTTCTCTTTTTTTATTATTTGCCTGTGTCAATGACACTCAGGTGTCCATTTTATCATGATGGACGATGGATTTATGTTGTTTTTGGAGTAATTATTATGAAGTGAAGGTGGGAGGATAACTTTGTGAATTAATAAAAAGAACAGGACTTGATAGTGATTTTTGTGAATTTTCTTGTTGCATTTGGACAATTATTTTGTTAATTTTGTTATTGGATTAAACCAACGTTCGTGGGATTAATTGAAGTGAGGTAAATAGTATTTATGTATTGATATGATTTATATCTAAAATTAATAATTTTTTTCAGTCATTTTATGTCTCAAAGTTCATTTAAATATTGAAATAAAAATTTTTTTATTCTCTCATCTATTAAAGTTTTGAATAAACCAACTCTACCATCATCGAACATTGAATTTAAATCTCGTAGTCCGTCGGATTAACTCATCAAGCAATCAACAATAGAAATAACGACATTGTCAACAAGCCGAATCGAAAATAAAATTAACGATCACAATTGTATTGGGAGTTATATAAAGAGAGAAAAAAAAAAAACAATTGTTAGGGGAGGGTATGTGAAAGGAAAACTGCAACAGTTGAACGTGCTCGTGCACGTTAAATCAGTAGAAATGAGACATCAACCTACCCTTCAAATGTATTTTCAAAAAATCCTGATATATTTGTCACTCGCAAAAGGACAATACCAAAAAATATATTCAGTTGACAAGAACCAAATACACAATTGTGTATGAATAATCTTTTCGAATATCGATAGCTATTTATTATAAATAAAAATTGTGTATGGAAGATGTTGTTCGTGTGCTTTCTTCAATTTATTTTCAAAAAGAAGGGACAAGGTTACATTGAAAGTTGGATAGAGAAAAGTCGAAATTTTGTCAAGTAATGCAGGAATTATTATCAATCGCTGATCGTTAAGGGTCCAAAGAGAAAAATATGAGAAATGATCTGTCAGCAATGGCTACAGCACCGGCGGTGGAAAGAACCGTAAAGAAATGTGTCGGGTGTTCAAAGGGGAATGAATAGAACTAGAAAAAAAAAATTCGGGTGTATTAGTTTGTTCCATAATGATTTTGCAAAAAAAAAAAAAATATGAAATAAGGTGAAAAAAAAAGTAGAAGAGATGAAAAATTATTTTTATTCTGTTGGTTGATTTTTTTTTTCATCGTTTGATGTCCTCCACATTTCGTCCTCTTTTAATGAAGTGCAGGGAACAATTATTGGATTTTTAAATGATTGAATGAAGTAAAATTATTCAGGAGATATAGAATAAAAAAAAAATTGCATCTTCTTGATGGGTTATTATGTGTTATATGACTTCATAAGAAGGCGCTTGAACATTTTTATTCATGTCGGCCATTTTCGTGTGCGGTTGAGCAGACATTTGGGCCAGACAATGGCCGCATCGTGGCTACCACACTCGTTAATGTAATAACCATCACAGAGAAAAGGTGCGACCTTCCTTCAACTTAGCCCCGCACTCAAAGTCAAAAGCCGCATGAAATTCCCATCTCACTCACTATTTTATCTCTCATTCTTTTTCTCCCTCTATCATTCTCGTTCACTATCGTTCTCTATCGCCCTCAACCTCGTCACGCAGGTGAGAGAGCAGTCTTACCTGAAGCTCCCTCAACACCATCGGCAATATGCTTCTTGGAAGTATTATTTTATGCACGATTATTATCTTTAATAACATCCCTCGTCAAAGATGATGTTGAGTTGAAAATAAAATAATTCCTACACCTTTTCGTCCTTTTTTTTTGCCCTTTTTTTAATCAACTATTGTCACAATTGTATCATCAGGGAAATAAACATTTATATCATTGTTATATTGGAATGAGTATGTAAAATAGAAACATCACAAAGTAAATGACAAAACAATTAAATTCTTTGAATTACTTTCGCATCCTTCCAATGAAAGAAATTTAATTTATTCCACCCCTGATCCTTGGAAAAAAAAAAAACATGAAACCCACACACAAAACCAATCTCTTAACGCAATGATAAAAAATACTGCAAGATAAAAAATGTGGAGTGAAACTGTGTGAGGGGTGAAAAGCTAACGAAAAGATACGATTGGTTGGAGGGCGTATACTATTGGGGTTGGTAACTCTGAACTAAAATAGCAGGTGGATCCTCACCACGACCACATCCCCCATTGTCCATCAATTAGTTACGTTTTTTCTTTCCATTTTTTTCTTTTTTCTTCACTCTACCATCTTCTTCTTCGTCTTCCATACTTCCCACTCAATTTTACCTGCTTCTAAAACCATACACCAAAATCAAAATGTTCCCTGCAGTCAGTTTTCAAGTACTGGTCCATGACTATACAACTCTTCACAGAAAAAAAAAAAAAACGTCAAAAAAAGAAATTCCGCCGCGTCACCAGTGAAATGCTTTTAATTTTTTCCAATTAATTTAACATTCCAAAAGCCAATAGTGTATCAAGAAAAATAATCAACCACTCAGTGTAATGAATAGATAGGCAAATCAAAGAATAAATGAAAATGTTTGTGAGATTGTTTGTCAATTGAAAATAAAAATAGTTTAATAATTTAATTTCATTATTAATTTCGTGATTTTTATTATTTCCAGGTGAATACATACTCACTAGTGGAAGTTCAAGTGCGAGTTCAAGTGGATTAGTCGGCAGCAATAACAATTCTCCAGAGAATAATAATAATAATAATAGCAGTAATAATAATATTGATAATAATTTTATTAACAACAACGAACACGATCAGTTATTGTCAACGGAATTAAATCTTAATGCCACAACGCGAATTGATATCGGCGAAGATTCACTTGGATTGGATGATAATTTTGGATTGGAGGATGACTTTCCGTCGGAATTATTGAATGAAAGTTTGCTTGGTGGTACTGGCGTTGATGGTTTGCTGAGTAACGATTCGCTTGGTCTACCCGACGGATTCAATCTTGAGGAAGCGTTACAATTGGTTGGGCTCAATGAAGTTCAACCTGATGAGGTGAATATAAATAAGGATTAAAGAATAATGAGGAATTGGTTCTATTTTTAATTCCCAATTTCAATGTTTTGTGATTTATCAGGAAATAAAAGCAGAGGAGAAGAAGAAAGATTGTGCGAAGTTGTTGGATAGCGCCGGTAATTCTAAAGACGAGGCTTCGTCATCAGGTTGTGACGAAGACGCCGGCGACGAGATGATTCACACGCCACAATTTCACCATCCCCATCATCGATCGTTTCAGGTGAGTACTTAAATTAATTTTTAAAATAATTCTCAACATTGGACTTTTACCTACAATACAAAAATATTCAATCAACCTCGTGACAATTCTATTTTATTAATCGATAGATAAAAAAATTACTTCAGAGTGATTAAAGGAAGTCTTATTCCTTCTAAGACATAGACAATGTTAGAAGACGAAAATCATAGACAATGTGATACTAAATGTCGAATAAAATGATATACGAACTAGGAAATGGCATCTATGGACAGATAAAGATAAGGGAGTTAGAGTATATATATATATATATATAAATAAATAAAGGAAAGAAAAATGAAGATGAGGGGCTCGGAATATACAGTGTGTTGCTAGATCGTCATTTATGGTCCATAAACACGACATTTTGTTATTTACAACCCCGCGTATATAACGCGGATAAGGCGCGTGTGAGGGAGTGAGATAAATATATACATATGCTGTTGTTAAACCCAACAATTATCCATCGTAACTGTTGCTTAATGTGTAACGAGAGCCGAGAGTGCGCGCGCGAGTTTTGCCACCAGCCGAAAGAAAAAGAGACGAGGTGAAAAAGAAAATAATGGTGAGGTAAAAAAAAATTCGTACCGCCTTTATTCATGACTTTGAACTTGAAGTTTATATTTGAAGTCAGTTCATTTTGCTATGCAATCATTATCTTATCTGTTATTTATTTATTTATCCGTGAATTTAATTCATGATTATTGTTGTGAAAAAAAATTATGCAATTGGAGAGCGAAAATTAGAGCATTGAAAACACCATAATTTTTTCTATCTAAAAAAAGTCCTATATAATTGTTGCATAATAATCCCAACTCATCCCCACCAACAACAGAATAACTATCAATAATCAAACAATAGAATAATTCTACAACTAATCCATAATTATCAATTCGCTTTTATTTAATCCTGATGGATAATAAAATAAATCAGAATATAATAGTAAAAAATTAACGAAAAAAATATTACGACTTTATTATTAGTTGGTTTCAAAAGCGGAAGGGAATGCTATATGATGTATCAACCTGCGTCTATGTATCTGTATTTATACATATATATATATATGCGTACGCGATGTACACGTGTATAAATACATCGGTTGGCTTGATCGTGTCAGAAAATATAAAACGTCAAGGCAACAATTTATCGCCTTGGCCTCTTCGGCTTTGAAGTAATGCGTGTCAGGCCCATACACATATAAAAATGCCTTTATAACCGTAAGACTACTACTGATAATCATAGAGGACTGTTACACTCATATCGTCGTTTGTCGTCATATTCCCAACACAGAAAATCCACGCATTATGCAACTAGAAATATTTTTACAATTGCCACAACGTTGATTATAATTATCCTTTAAACAACAATTAATATTACATCGTTGACTGTTTATTTTTTTTTTTTTTTTTCTACCATTTCAAGTTTTTTTTTTTTCTATGTTACTGAAATAATTCTCGGCAACAAAATTTACGACTTTGAACTTGTGGTCGTACACTTACTAATTATTTCCTGAAAGTGAATACAATTATTGTTTATCTTTTTTATTATTTTAATCATTGTAATAATTGCGTAAGAATTTGAATGAATATTTAATATTTTGATTTGTATATTTGGTTTATTGATTTTTCGTTGTAGGGTATTGTTTTGTGTGTGTGTGTGTATTTACCTGTGTATATATATATTTTTGCGAGAGCCAATGGGCTGACGAGAAAAATATTGTCCCTACTACAGGTAACTATCACATAAAGACACTGAGAGTAACGCACGCGTCTCTCTTATACTCGCATTTACTCAGCGACAACACGCGGTCGCTTGTAGTTCGTAAGAAATATTCCGGAGACGCGCAACCGGAAAAAAAACGGGCTGATAAATAAATAAATAAATGAATTACAATTGATACAGTAAAATAAAAAAATTCACGACGAATTCTAACGCGAAAAAATACGTACGAATTTATTCACTTTAAATTATTTATTATTTTGTGCAAGTGATAAAAGTGAATATTAATTATTAGTGAATGTGTGGAAGATAAAATATTTCATGTGTTTAATGTTATAATTGTTAGTGTACTTTGTTGAAAAAAAAAAACAGAAGGAACCAAACAAATTTGGATGAATAATAATTAATTCTGAATGACACAAGTCGAGAAGAATTTTAAATTACACAGCAACGATCATTTGTTGCAGTCATCGAGTACAGAATGTTGGAATTTGATTCTGGACGACGGAGTATTTCAGGTAGAACCCAAAAAAATAGCAAAGAAAAAAAAAAAATAGTAGATACATTATTTTGTTATGGAATTTTATTTTATCAAGTGTTCGTGCGGATAATTGTCACATGGACATTTGTACTTGACCATTTTTTTTTATTCCTTCTTTTTTGTCATCTAGAAATCACAATCTAGTGTATTATTACACTCCAGTATCGTTTCTATAGTTTATAATATAAAATTAATTATTTATACATACATATAATGTCGTACAGTTTGTCACTGACGATTATTGTACGATTTTATTATGCAATGTCGCGGAATAACTGGGTGAGAGACACAAAGTAATATAGAACGTATGATAAATATACTAAACATGTCATCTTTTTTCTTCTTTCATTTTTTCATTTATTTTTTTCTTTCTTCAAAAATAAGATTGAAACCTCCTCTCTCACGCGAGCAATGTATTAACATTGACCTCAGTCACCTGTAATTAGCCACTGTCTGAACTCCAAATGATACACATTCAATTCACTATGTGAAAAAAAAAAGAGGGAATGATAAAAAAAAAATAATAGAGTAAAAAGTGATTTGTAGTTTGTGTTTGGGAAGAGATTCTTATTTTTGCAAACTGATTTAATTGAGTGAGAATGAAGATGATATATATTTGATTAAACGAAACGGAATCGATTTATTATCTAGGCAGATATTTATTAGAGAATTAATTGGGGGAGTGTTAATTAAAAAATACAAAATTGTACTTGTAATTTTAATTCGACAACTGCTCGAATGCTACAAACAATCAGTACTTTATTTTCATTCATAATGAAAGAGAAAAATAACATTGAGGTTCTTTTTCGGCAATTATTTTCTCATTAAGCGTCTTTGAGGAATATGAATTACCAAATCCCAGCGGCTACTTTGATATGAATAAATGTGGCTCCTGTACACACTGAGGCACAGACAAACCCACACGAATAGAATATACATACGCATGAGTGTAAATGAATGCAAACGCGCGCTATCAACTTGATGTTAAATGATTTATGATAGTGGTTACTACATCCAAGAAAATATTTCATTCAAATGCAATATAAAAAGAGTCTTAAACCACAAATAGAGAAACAAAATTTGAGAACAAAATTGTGACCCTCCCATACAACCGAAAATCCAACAAAAAAAAAAGAAACAAAAGAGAATTGATAGCTAATGAAGTAATCTTGTCTTCGAACAAAAATGGAAAAATCATGTAAAGAAAAATTAGTGAAAATGCGGAACGAAAATTCTCATGGGATTGGATGGATAATATGAAAATATGTAAAAGAAAAATTATGAAAGCGAAGGTAAAAGGATTAGAAGAGAAGATGAGAGGGAGAAAAAAAGAAAAAGAAAATAAATACAGGTACTTTGGTGGTTTGTTACTGCACCGCCTTGCAACAATTTCCTTTTTAAATTGAAGACATTTTTGGTACTTTTGGCTTCTTGAGAATCTTAAGTATTTGGTAAAAGCCCTTTTAGAAGATGTGTTCACAGTGTGTCTACATAATTTCAACATGGAGATTTAGGAAATAAAATAGAAAGACTCCCCTCAGTGAGTTGCGGTGTAATTAACCCTTGGACAATCGTTTGTCTGTCTGTGTGTTGATTTTTCTTTACCTGTTAACTCTTCTTTTCTGATATATAAAGGAATTTATTTTTCCTCGGTTAAATACAATATAAGTGCAATGCAAATCCATTTCGTTGCGGTTCTAGATTTATTATACATACGACAGCTGTTATACCACTATCAAAATGACATTTGTGCAACAGTTTTATTTTTTTTATCATTCGTTTATTATTTTTTTTTTCTCTCTTTTTTTTTCGTGGTAATTACGTCTGGGATTCAACGTCAAGGTTACGTACGTGTATTTATAAATAGGTATTGTGTATATGTGTGTGTGTGTGTGTGATTGTGGGGATATTTTAGTCTAGAAGGCCGTTTTTGGATTTTTTATCCATCTTTTACAATAGTATTTATTAATTTTAAAAGCCATAGGGTTCATTGCTTGTCTGATATTTTATATATTGTTGGATGTGTGGCTATCGTTGACATGCAGATTATCGCGTTATTAAAAAAATTTCTTCGGTTTTTGTCGTTAAAAATGAATGGAAATTGTGAAAAATTACACGAAAAAAAAAATATTCCGATTTCTCAATTAATTTTTTTCTATAGGAGAGTACATATATATTTATTTCTAATAATTTTTGTATGGCTTTTTTCTCTACGTAATTTACCATGAATGAATTTACTGACCCGAATATTCTCCTCATAATCATTAATTATCACGCATATATGTATATAAAAATATATACATGATCTTGTCCATTGCGTCTCAACTTTCTCACACATTTTATGATTTATGGAGAACTGCTTATTCTCTTTTTCAAATTCAAACACACACACTAACAAACGGACAAACATTAATATTATATTATTCTACAAGTCCAAGGTAAATTATAAATTGTGGCCTGAAAAAGAAAAATTACGCAAGAAAACATTTCTATAAACGTATATTTATTTATTTCTTCGTTTACATCAATTCGATGCGGAAAATTTTTTTCTGTTTCGTTTTCATATTTATTCAGTGTTTGGTTAGAGTTCAACAAGACGCTTGTAGTGAAATTTTTATTTTATTCAAGTGGACACTCGAAATCTCTACAATATTTACAGACAACACAAAACTACAATTTCATCACGAGAATTGAATTCAACAGAAGAAAAAAAAAATCATATTTAAATAAAGAACAAGAAAGACAGGAGGCAAAATCTATTTTTTACAAATAAATATTCCACACGTGTCTGTCAATTTAATAAATTCGTTTTGGCTCATCAAAATGTTGACTTCCGGATAGTGAAAAAAGATAAGAAAGAAAGAATACAAAGGAAAAGAAATTGAAATAATAATAATAATAATAAGATAGAGAGAAAACGCGACGGGATATCGCGTTAGTTGAACATATTTTGTTCCAACAATTTGTAAATCTTGCGCAGATGTTGTCCGTATAAAATTTATTTATAGAAATATAAATTGTTCTCTGTGTTTATTATTTTTACTAATTTTTTCCACCTGCACAGTATATTTTCACTAATATAAATTTACCTTGGCTATTTTTTCTTTCACCGTTACTATTATCTCACAAATTCACAGCCAGGATAAACATAACAAATGTTTAATGCCAACTAAACACGATCGAGAGATTGTTGATACGCTTTTGACACATTGATCGATGTTGACAAGTGTGTCATTTAGCCCTTTAGCTTCTCTGTTTTTTTTCTCTCGGTCAGAGATTAACGCGATCAATTGGTCACACCTGAACAAATACGAAGGGCGAGAAGTAAAAAAATAAAAGGAATAAATCATGTGAATTCTGATGGAACAATTTATCAATTACGTACACGAAAAATTCAATTTTTTTATGTTTGAAGAGTTTTTTAATTGTAAAATATTTTTCTCACCTACAAGACACATTAATTAACTCGTTTCTCATTGAATATCGTATGCAAACCATCTGCGTTCACAATCTCCAATAAATTTCTAAGCGCAAAAATAATCGCGCTACATTTTGTCCGCAATAAATCATCAATCACAACTTATTACCCTCAATATCTATTAACTATCTAGGTCTCATAATTGTGCCAACGTCTCGAAAAAAATTTCCATAGCATACAGAAACCCAGAGAAATTTTCTAATCATTGTGAAAAATAATTATTTGATAAAATCTGCAAAAGAAAAAAATACAAATTATGTATTTAGATTGCTCGTAAATAACCTCAATTTTATATTTCCTTGCAAGGGAAATATTGTTGGCCTCTATCTCGGCCTACATTTATACATCTACACGTACCTATACTACGTAAATATATTTATATTCCTCGCTGGACATACGGTAGAGTAGCAGATGTGCTGACAAGCGAGAATATGTCCCTCGGATGAGTAAATGTGCGGTCCATTGCGCTCAGCAGCAAATTGCAGCGGTATTATTTATTATTTTTCCTTTTTTTTCTCTCCAGCGCATTATTATTCTTTCTTTATTTATTTGTTTCTTCCTTTCTTTCTTTCCGGTTTTAAAAAGCTGATTGATGCTGCACTCTTGGATCTCCCATAACAATTCGAACCCGGCTGAGAATCGTTGTGTCGTCGTTGTCCTGCACCTATTTATTTTCTTGTGCACATTAGAGTCGCTGTTGTGTGCACTGAGTTCCTTCCGTACTTACGCGACTCTCGACTGTGTTAGAAAAAAAATATTAATAAATAGATAATAGAGGTAAAAAAAAAAATGTGGGAGAAGTGTGAGAGAGAGTTAAGTAGTTAGTAATCCCTACTCCACTAATTTTTTCTCATGAAAGTATATAAGATTGTTCAATGTGAAAATATTGTTACGTGATGGAGTCTTGAAAAAGAATTTCGAAGACTCTTGGGCTCTTAGATTAAAATGATTGACGATTGTTACGACGATCAGTCGGTATAGGAAATAAGAAATGAAAGAAAAAAAGAAGACGAGACAAGGAGAAAGAATTTTTTGACACGTTGTTAGATGAGGAAACTATTAATATTATTGAGGAACCTGTGTGTCCCAATCTTGTTAAATGCGACACCGACCTACAGAACAAACACCGATGGGGGGCTTCACTCCTCTCTGTCTTCTCATGTTCCAACGTTGACACATTGACCCACCGCATTGACAGCACACCATCGATATACTGGAAAGAAAGAACAGATACGAAATTAAATATTAATAAATCAAAGTCAATTATTGATAAACATGAATATTATATATGATTTATATTCCTTGCCCCTTCAGGTGCATTTAATTAATATCAAGGAAAAACTACATAATTACATAATGCTAGATAAAATATAAGACTTACTGTATCTTTATTGATAATAAGTTAATAATATGCCGATTACTAATGAACATTTTTCTTTTTTCTTTCTGTTTTTCTTCATGCTGTCATATGAAAAAAAAAAAAAAACAGGGTCGCATGCCATTCGTGCGTGCATTGAGCATGGAGCAGCCATGGCAGGAATTACAATCGCTATTGGGACCCGACCATTTTTCACATCCACCACATCCAGGTTATTTAAATCATGGCGTGAGCCATCACACTCACCATCATCATCATTACAACAATCAGCGTAATGTTTTGTTGCACAATGCAACTTTGGCGCCACCGATTGGTGATCTCAATTCAACGGGACCTTATCACAATGTCGGTGAGTGTATGAAAATTTGTGGAATCAGTTTTTTTTTTTATCAATCATATTTTATTTTTCATTGTCTAATATTTCATTTTATTGATTTTTCCAAAGGTGGACCATCGAATCTTGGATCAGCCGTTGCAACATCGATGAATTTAACGAATAGTAGTGAGCCAATGGGTCCTGATAATACAACAGCATACAAAAGTGAACCTAATGATATGATGTTTTATAATACACCAACTACAGACACAATCAATCAAACGAGCGATGGATTTTTTTCGTCGTTATTGGACGACGAGTTACATCATTTTGTGGACATGACAATGGATGGGGGTGAGTGAATATTTAATACCTCTTCATCTTATCAAAAGGAAATTATATTCATTTATTTGACCATATATGAAAAAAGTATAAACGAAATGAGAAAACTAAACAATTATTCGTTAATTGAGCGAGTATTAAATAAGAGGAAAGAAACAATTTATTGCGTCCTCCGAGACTGTTTTGTCGTGACAAAACACAGAAGTTATCGTTTCTTGTTTTCAGTGATATTATAATTGTTGAAATTAGAGAGATCAAATACTTGTTTCACGTTATTATTTCGAATTCTTCTACCATTGTTCTTCGGGCTCTCCTGCTCCAGCAGTGTTCTGGAAACAAACACGAAATACGAATGAATTGATTAATTAATTAATAGCTGTAAAAAGAGTGTGTTAATAATTTTACTCACATCACCACGAATATCATAACCGCCAAAGCCGCTCGATTTTCCTCCATCGAACCCGGAAATTCCTTGCAAGAATTCTGGTATTGGTTTGCCAGCCTGCGTCAAGATATTAACAAGACCTGGTGCCAAAGCGCTATCAAAGTCAGGATCATAAAAGCTAGTGGCCTTTCCTTCATTTCCCATTCGTCCAGTGCGCCCAATTCGATGGACATAATCATCAACACACTTGGGCAAATCATAATTGATAACATGAGCAACCTTTGGTATATCCAATCCTCTGGCTGCAACCGAAGTAGCCACTAAAATCGGCATTCTCCCAGATTTAAAATCATTTAACGCAATCTCGCGTTCTCTCTGCTCACGATCTCCATGAATACTCGTTGATGGAAAATTATTATCAGACATATAAGCCGCTATAAAATCTGCAGTCTTTTTCGTTTCAACGAACACGAGTGTCTTCTTCGTCAAAGCAATTCCCCCGTCTAAATTCAACAACTCCTCCAGCTTTCTTCTCTTTGCTTTCTTCTCAACTTCATAGAAATTCTGCTCAACATCCTCGCAAGCACCGCCAACAATTCCTACACGTAAGAATAAATAACTACGCATAAATCGCGCCGCTAAATTCTGAACTTCGGACGGAAATGTCGCCGAGAACATAGCTGTTTGTCGTTCACTCTTTGGCACCATTGATTCATGATCCAATATCGTCTCCATTGATGTTAAAAATCCCTGGTCCAACATCCTATCGGCTTCATCAAGCACCATGAACCGTATTTTGGAAAATTTTATACGTCCACGTTCAACAAAATCGCATAAACGCCCGGGTGTTGCGACAATTATATGCGCGCCACGTTCAATTTGTCGTACTTGATGCATCGTGGCAACTCCACCGTACACCTCAATCGATTTAATAACTGTATCTTTGGAAAATTTGTGCGCTTCCCGACATATTTGTATCACTAATTCGCGTGTTGGTGCCATAACAACAACCTGCGGTTCGCAACCGCGATCAATCAAGTGTAATTCAGCATTATCCTCCAACAATTTATGGATAATTGGAATTAAATATGCGGCAGTTTTTCCCGACCCAGTTTGTGCACACGCCATCACATCATGTCCCTCCCTCAAAATAGGAATTGCGTATTTTTGCACGGGTGTTGGTTTAACGTAGCCGGACTTCTCGATATTGGTTATTAAAGATGACCGCAATGCAGCCATCGCAAATTTTGTCATTGGCGGTGGAATATCGTCACCTCCCGTCACTTCAACTTTAATATTGTCGTAATTGGAGAAGTTAATTCCGGCCGAGACACCATTATCAAATAATTCAGAGTCATCCATTGAACGCTCGGGCGGAATGTAAGTGACTGGTGGTTTTTTTTCTTCACCATCTTCATTGGTTTTTTCATCATCGAGACCTTCACGATCGCGATTGCGTGATCGGCCACGATTTTCATCTCGATTGTCGCCATTTCGGTCACCATTGCGTCTTCCATCGCGTCCACGACCTCCGCCACGTCCACCCCGATCGGCACCGCGACGATTACCGCTGTTATTAGAAACTTCAGCGTCATCGTAAGATTGTCCGCCACCGCCACTGGTCCAATTACTACCGCCAGCGTTTCCGGATTCCCAGTTATCAGTTTGGGCCGCGCCTGATCCCCATTCATCATTTGTGGCCGATCCGTTACCGTTAGTCGTTTGGGCACTGGTACCTGCAGTTCCCCATTCGTCATTATTTTCAGCTGATGGTGAAGCTCCGTTCGTAGTTTGGAGTTTAGCACTGGTATCCCAATCGTCATTGCTACGGCCAACTGGTGCTGCTGTATCTGACAGCTTTGGTGGGCAAAATCCACGTCCTTTACCGTAACTTCGTCCCTCGGCGAACTGAAATCATGACAATGATGATATTATATCCAAGTAATTGATTAATTAATTAATATATATCGTTTATTTACCGAGGAATTCGTCACGGGTGTTGAGAAATCGTCTTGCCAATCGTCAACCATTGTCTGTTGTCAATATAACTGCAAAGACAAAAAAAACATGAAATAGCTGCATACGGATTTTGCTTTCCCTTTTTTTTTTTTCCTTCTATTTATCACCTTACAAAGCGCAAAATTCCGAGGGAATACAACATGTTTACAGTCGTATTGGGCCAACGTTATGTAGCGTCACCGTTAACAAAAGAACACGAGAAAAACAAAGTGTAAATAAAATGTCGCATCTTTGGCAATTGTGATATAAGATATTGATGAAAATAATTGCCAAATAAATTCAGAATCAAACGTAAGAATGAATAAAATTATATGAAAAATAATTCATAACTTCTGTAACCACGTGCACGCAAAAAAAAAATGGCTACACAACGAGAACAAAGGCACATTGCACACACGATCGCCAATTTAAAGTAACACAAAAACCAATAAATAACCCAAAAATACAATAAACTGATCAAAAATTCACCACAAATTTAATTAACCTCAACCACAACACATTAATAATCACTAGGGAACCGAAAAATCAAACAATACCTTAAAGGAAAAAATAATTATTCGAGACAATGAACAATGAAAATTGATGAAAAAAAAAATAAATATTCACCTTATTAATGATAAATTAACAAACGTTCTTCCTTAATTCAATCAATGAATGATTTATCGTCGTCGTTGTTGTCGATTGAACAGGTTAAATTGTTGATAAACTGCAATAATATATTTGGGATGATGGAGAGCATGAGAGCAAACGCCTGAGTGTGCTCTGCTTGAAGACTTTCAAGTGATTGAAGATGCCGGGTAGAAACGAAGGTCTTAGGTATTAGAACAAGAGACGACGGTTCGCGACAAAAAAAAAAAGCGTATTATTGTGGATATACACTTTTGTTTATCTGAATGTGTGTTTATCCGATATTTGTATGTATTATGTGACAAAAGGACTCAAACATATACCTACACGAAACGTGGTAAACTTTCAGATGATACATAGCGACTGGGTATCTAGATAAAAAATGAAATGGAGAAAGAAATGATTCATATGTGGTGGGGACTGCACAAAGCTCTCCTTGTGTGTTGGTAGGGGGGTCCAAATCTCATATAGTTTGAAACTGTATTCCGGAAAATTTCCCTTTTTTTTTAATACCAAAAAAATTTTACATCTTAGGAAAATTTGAGATGGGGAAAATTTTATTGCTGTCGACCCGTTTTTTTTTTTTTATTATTTACAATTTGTATGGCCCTTCTTGAAGATAGATTAGTCTCTCTTGTGAATAATATTTCTAAGAATAAATGAAGAAATATATATATATATATATTACTTTGATTTATTATTTTCAAAATAAACATTCGAGATTCTTCGATTTATTATTTATTATCAAATAAATCTTCGAGAATTTTAAATTATGGGGTGATGTTTGAATCAATGAGTATTACTACTTATCTCTTATTCATTTCTCACAAATTCAGGATGAATACTAAATTAATACACTTGAGAATTTACTTAAAACTTGCATGCACAGATCCATTGAACGACTTCAACATAATTCTCTTATTAGGAAAAGAAAAAAAATAAACGAACATGATAAAAATATAAAAAATACTCTCAAAGTTATATCCAATCGATAAAGTTGTAACAATTGAAAAATGTCAAGTCACTTATATTTTATTATCATTGAATTATTAGCAAATATTAACGTAAGAGAAAAAAAAATTGTATATTCAGATAAAATAAAATTAAAAAGAAATTGCAACTGGATATGGGCATGACTAATTGAAACAAATTAGCATGCATACGCATATACATACATGCATTTATTGCTGTGTTAGTTGTAGAGGTGAAAGAGAGGGAATGTGTCCATACAGAAATGCATACACACACATACATATACATGAAATTATTTATACACCTACGTCATGAGATCGAGAGGACGATAGTTGCGAGCACGGGGACAGGTCTTCGAGGTTGGACATTGTTATTCGAGACATCAGAGAACGCAAATCGTTAATTTACAACTATCATTTCAATATTTCGCATGCACGAGTGCGAATAAATTTATAAACAATAATAATTGATACAAGTACAATGTATTTTAATTATTCCGTTGTGACAATTATACGAAATTAATTCTTAACTTTAAAAAAAAAAAATGGAAAGACTTGGGTTAGTGCAACAGAGAATGGATTAAAAATAAATTTAATTGGTAGGAAAACCGATATTTACATGAATGTGTGGGTGAATCACGTTGTAACATCGATAATTCAGGTGATGGGATTGAATTTATCGATGGGGATAGTGAGAGAGGTGTAAAAATAATTGATAGCATAAGTGAAAGAGATATTGATACTGTGAGTGATATAATTACTAAATAATATAGACAATGTTACAGAGTGTGTGAATGGGTATACTTATGAACGAGTGAATATTTTCTTGAATGAATCAACAATTTCGTTCATTTCTATATTTTTCTACTCGCTCACATTCTGTTCGTGATTATTCAATGATTATTTTATGTGTATTTCGACACACATAATGAACAAATTTATAAGCAAGATATATTTGCCTCTCTGCAACGATCATTGTTAATATTTCATTATTAAATCATGTGAAATAATCATTAATATAGGTTACGTTCATTGACCTTGAATGCTATCTCGATACAAAATAATTTTAGATATTGATTCAGCAGAGAAGTTTAAGTGTCGTCGCCACTATCTGTTTATCTTCGTTTCTCACACATACACATATTAAATAATTTTTTTCTGCTCTTATTGCGCTGCTGCCATTTCAAAAAGTCGCGCGACAATCTTGTGACTCACGTAATACAATTCACATTCTCTAAACCACAGCATCACACACAATTTAATAATAGATAGAATAGATATAAATCCTTCATACACAATACGTCTGACTCATGACTATTACTTGCATTCACAATTATTGATCATTTATATTAAATATTTTTCCATAATCCAATTTTAATATTGAAAGAAAAAATAAAATTCAATTAAATTCCCAATTTTTCGTAATATTATCGTGTTCGTAAACATTTGAATTACTTCTTTGCCTTGAGATAACACACTCATTTTTTTTTTTACTCCACGTGTTCTCTAATCAGTTGAAAAAATAAAGGAGAAAAAATGAAGACAAAATAAAAAATAAAATTCTCGCAGGCGATAATCAACTTTGATGTATTAATGTATTTGTGTATGTTTCCATCGTGTTATTACGTTTTAATTCCGTAACAATGTTTTTCCGGTTGCATCTTTATCGATATTTATTTGAAAAATAGAAGGTGAGAGGAGACAAAAAATGGTACAGATTAAATAAATTGTTTAACGATCCAAAATAATTATTTTCCACTTTAAAATTATTTTTCTACTACGATAAAGAAAAAATAAATCGTTCAAGTTTTATTTTTTTTCCGATCCCCACTCTCACTTTTTTCATTCCGAAAGAACGGACCCACATGTACGTACACACTATCACGCAATAGACTCCATGTGCTGATTGAGTCATGTGACTCATTCCTCCTTTTACACAGAGAATTACTCACTCAAAGAAGTCTACTCATCGTTAAGAGAGTCTGGTATCAGTGGATTGAACGAGTCGATGTTTTATATACGAACAGTGTGGTTTTTATTAGTTCGTGTGTGTCTTTAACAATATTTAGATTATGTTAGGTCGTGTTTAATAGAAATAAAAAAAGAAAGGAACTATTGTATCAGTCAAAAAGTTAATTCGTGATTTTATACAACTCTACTTTCGTTATGTACTTTTTATGTTTGTTCATCCTATTTATTTTCAATTCAAATACATCAGTGTTTGTTACCACGTGTGGGTGTTTATAGCGGTGCTGAAAATTCGAATTTCAAATGGCAAACACCGGCGTCATCGTATATCTACGAAGTAATTAACAAAAAATAAATATTAACCACTAGTTGTTTTGGAATAAATTTATTTCTTTTTTCTTCAATAAATATTTAATACAACTCTCCACATTATGTTACAAAGAACACAAAAGAATTATAATTTACTAACAAATCTAATGTTCAATAGAGAAGAATTTTTATTCTTGGGAATATAAAATTGAGTGTGAAATAATTTTATATTAATTCCCCTTTTTTCATTCTCGATTCTTAATTAATTCATCCAGCTTTTATTCCAACACAAGGTCGCACTATTATTTCTTCGTTCACTATTATAATGAACAGAATTAAGAGATAATAATTTTACAAAGTTTAATTAATTCATTTAATATTTTACATATGAACAGAATGCAAAGAAAAGCCATATGAAGTGATACGCGACGCGTTAAGAGAAAATAAAATATTAAATGTATTACTAACATACGTGGCGTAGATAAAATAATATTCGTGACGACAACATTAGCGATAGTAAATGGATACCTGTAGACAGTCACGTACACACACACACTCATGTACATGTGCACAAATATATGATTGAATCCATATTAATACATATTTATATGAACTCATATCGTGTAAAAGTTTTCTGAGAAAATTTTCAACGTCAGCGGTTTATTTTTCATCTGCATCATCATTTATGTTTCATTATTTATGGGTCATATGAGAATGTTGTTAATCCAATTCGAGTTGAGCAATTGATTTATTACTTATTCAAGTTATTAATAAATCAATGAATTGGTTAATTATTTAATTAAATATTATTATGGGATTTCCTTTGCAGGTATGTACCCAATGCGAATGTTGGACAATAGCAGCAACAATGCATCTGGTCCAACTGGTGCGGCATCATTACCAGGAGTACAAACAGCCGGTGGCACTGCTAATTCAGCAACAATTATTACAAATTTACCAGGAGTAACTGATGAAAGAATGGACGCGTCGAGTGATAGTGCTGTAAGCAGTATGGGCAGCGAACGTGTTCCATCTTTGTCTGATGGCGAATGGATGGAAACTGGATCTAATTCCAGTCATACACAAGCTGATTCACATTATTCTATGGATTACGCGAGGTAATAAATCATTCAAAATTGTTTGGAAATAGTTCTCAGTACTCAACGACTGAAGAAATATTTTATTCGTTGATTTTATATCCAGGAGAATAAAAATTTGAACGCAGGTTAATAAAAAAAAATTTATTACAGCAAATATCGAATGCCTTACGAGTGCAGTTATTCAGTATCAGGAAGAAATGGAAATTCACCACGTTGTCAAAACGAACGTGTGCCACCAGTCGCCCAAAAAAAGCATCAAATGTTTGCCAAAAGATATTTCCAAGAGCAAGGAACTGGTAAGCATCAAATCAAAAAATTAATCATCAGTATTTACAACATTTTAATAATTTTATTAATCTCGTTTTTGTTTTTTAAAAAGGTTCTCCGCCGGGTGCCAGTGCACATCCAACTACTTTAATTAAATACGAATACGATGCACAAACAGTTGGCGCTGGGGCTCCAGGCAATGCTTATTCTGGTCCAATTGAAGGCGCGGCTGGTCCACAAAGTGAATTGAAATACACTTGCAGTGTCGATTTCTCACGTCATCAAACTGTTCCATTGTTGCCTGGTAGAACCCCATTGGAGCATGTTCATCACAATCACACATACCATTTACCACCAGACACATCGGGGACAATGCAAAGACCTCTGTCACGTGACAAGAAAAGTAATTAATTTTGTGGTGATTAATTTAGATGGAAAATGGGATGTAATTTTTTATTAATTATATTGTTTGTTATATCTGTTTCAGTGCGAAAAAATGACATTGATGAACATTTAACACGTGATGAGAAACGTGCACGTGCATTAAATGTACCAATATCAGTGCACGATATAATTAATTTACCAATGGACGAATTCAATGAACGTTTGAGTAAATATGACTTGAGTGAAGCTCAATTATCATTGATACGTGATATTAGACGGCGTGGGAAGAATAAGGTCGCTGCACAAAATTGCCGCAAACGTAAATTGGATCAAATTATCAGTTTGGCGGATCAAGTGAAGGAAATGCGTGATCGTAAAATGCGTCTGATACGTGAACGTGATTTTATGCTGTTAGAGAGACAACGTGTAAAAGATAAATTTAGTCAACTTTATCGACACGTGTTTCAGGTAAATATCACAGAAAAAATTAATGCACTGAGACAATATTTTCTCTACCTGTTGAACACTATGGATAAATAATTGATAATTAATATCTGATCTTCTTCTTTTCAACAGTCTCTACGTGATCCAGATGGAAATCAATACAATCCATATGAATACAGTCTTCAACAATCAGCAGACGGAAATATATTATTAGTACCACGCAATCAAACGAATCCACATCACTCACGACAATGTTCATCAACAATGGAACCAAAAACAAAACCAGAACCGGATAATAATGAATGAACAATGAAAAACTAAATATTTAAAAAAGTAAATAAATAACTGAACGATTTTCACTCACCGTGAAACGTGTGTGGCGTCGGGAGAATATTTAAATGCAAATATATTGAATCACACCATCAACAAAATTATATCGCGGAGCAAATGAAAAAAAAAAAATTCAAGAACATCGACAGCAACGAAAATCAACAATTTAATCAAATTGTGGAAGGTATTATAATTAATTATTAAATTTCGTGCGCGAGAGCAAATGACAAAGCCGTGATTGGAATAATGTGAATTGCAATATCGTGACGATATCTAATAACAAACAAACAAACTTAACCTAAGAAAAAAATATTCATGAATATCGGTGGCAAATAGAGGAGAGAAAATTATAATAACTTCGATATAAGTTCGTGATGATTTATAATAAATATAAAACCGAAGTATTAGAGCGCATTGATACGACTCTGAACTGTCGGTAAAACAAAAGGAAAAATAACAAAAAAAAAACAGATTTAAAAAACGACACAGAAAGGCGAATTCTTTTCAGTAACATATTTGCTTGTGGCTAATTGCTGGAGAATAGTAAAAAAAGAATTAATATTAATGAAAGAATGCTAATCTTTTATCATTAAATGCGATCACTGAGAGATCATGTCACACATACATTTATAATACCGTTAAAAAAAGAACACATTGGTAATTGTTTAGATACTAAAAAAAAAAATTACTTCGTTTTCTTTTTTTATTTATAATAAATGGAAAAAATGTTACAGAGGGTGGGGGATGAATGATGATAGAAAAGATAATTATTATCTTGTTTCTTGGCAAGTTAGAGTGATTTTATTTAACTTTGTAATAATGTATTGCAAGAAAAAAACAAGAACCGGTGCGTAATAATTTTTTTTTTCCTGTCGAAAAAAAAAATAATTTATTTAATTATATATTAATATTAATATTTGTGTATATGTCGCTGATATACATGGATATAGATATATAATGTGAGGAGTAGAGGGGATAAAGGGAGAACAAGAGAATAATTAAAATGATACGGCGAGAAAAATAAAAAATGGAAAAGAAAAAAAAATATATAAAACATGTCTGATGCTAAAAATAAAAAAACTATTTGTGCATTTAATTGTTAGGCAAAAAAACAATAGATAACAATACAAGAATGTTTGTGGTTCTTTCCAATTTGATAAAAGGCAAATGTTTGAGATATTTACTGTTCAACTTTATAAACAAACGAAAAACAGAAAATACTTTATGAATGGATAAATAAATAAATACAATGACGCATGTATATGTATGTGTGTGCATAAACAAAATGACTGCTAAACCAATATTTATAATTAATAAATAAATTAGCTTGCGACAAAACGAGAATAATGAATGAACAAATAAATAAATAAATACATGAATGAATAAAACAGAATGAAAAATATTTTTATAATGCAACATAAAATACAAGAAATGAAGATGAATGAAAATAATAATAATAATAATAATGATAATAATAATGATAATGATAATAATAATCTGGTATATTTCACATTTGCCTTTTTCTGTTTCTTTTAATTTTTTTTTCTTTTTTCTATGTAAATATCGATGAAGCTAGATTAATTTTTTCTATAAATACTTATTGACGTATAAGAAAGAAAGATAAAACAACAAAAAAAAAAGATAATTGAAGAGAGATACATACGTATAGGTATAAATATATTAATTATATTGTACTCCAAACAAAAAACTGAAAAGATGAAGAAAAACCAGTAAACCAATTGTGGTATTTTTTGTTGCTAATCTAATAATTACCACTCTTTTTATTTTTTTTTTTTTTCAATTATTATTTGTTCGTTTTTATTATATTAAGCATTTTGTTAAATTGAACGAAAAAATATTACACTGGGTGTAGGAGAGTAATTTTTCTTTTTTTCTTTCGTATTAAATACAGTGCTTGGCACGATTTACGAACGATCTGTAGAGTGATTACTTTTTTTTTTTTTTACTTCTCGCCATTTGAAATAAACAATCAACTGATGAATATTATTTATTATGTAAAATAATACTCCTTTGTTACTAATAATTGAGAGTTATCCATATATTTTAATGCTATGTTCATAACTGATCGTTAGTTAGTCGAATCCAATTAACATTTATATCAATATTTATATTTATGTTCATTAATTTCGGTATTAATATTTCCAGTTAAATGTCCCGTTAAAATACAATTCAAATTTTCGCGGGAGTCGTCGGCCAATAATAAGTCTAATCAAAATGGCGGATGGTTGCTATGGATACGTGACGTCTGTTTATTATATATAGCACCATTCAACGACCCAAAATGGCGGCAGACCTGTGGCTGAAAATTTTGCAGGACGCTAAGAAAACTGCAATTATCCAAGATGGTAAGAATTTGATGCATAAATTTTATTCACAATCCAGAAAAATCATAACGATATTTAAAGGCGTTGGATATATTGTTTCAATCCCATATTTTTACGGATTTTTCATGCATTTTCGTGTTTGCCGGTGCGCTCCAATTTTCATCGACCAAACAATGTATGATTTTAGGTAAAAGAAAAGTACATTTTCTATTGAATGATGGACGAGAACTCGTAGAAGAGTACAGTATTGATACAAATGTCGTTACACGACGTGCATGGCGTGAAAAAGGGAAATTGGGCACAGACATTGGATGGAGTGTCGAAATTGGAGATCCTGAGCCACGAAAAAATGAAAGCATCGATGTAATTGGCATCAGAGAAAATTCTACTACAGTAAGCATCGATTAAAGAATATTGAGATAATTTTATCACATATTTAATTGATTTTATAAGTTAAAAAATTATTTTTTTCAGCCTTTTATATCCAGAAGGATATTGAGAACTGCTTTGGAGTGGAGAATAAGAAATCTACCATATCCAAAGGATGTTTACTCAGTAAATGTTAATAAAGAAGGAACGAATATAATTGTCAGTACGACAAATAAAAAATATTACAAGACATTGAATGTTCCGGATTTAGAGAGGTGTGGAGCAAAAATTGAAAAGGACAGGATCAGTTTTGATCACAAGCACAATACATTAATAATAACGGTAAATAAATTTATTTATATATAATTGACCCACATATTGAATTGATAATTGTATAAGAATTGATTTTTTATATTTCCTTTTTTTTTGTTTCAGTATAAAAAACCACCGGCGTTGATTGATCTTGAAAATAAAATTTTCCAAGAGGCATCAAAGCTGAAAGTAGCTAAAGAAGGCGAAGTCCAATGTCCAGTTAGTTGAAAAGCGACAGGAGAACAACGAAAGAAATAAAAATAATTTGTTTAATAAACATATCGACGTGAGAGAAATTAATTATCTATGTGAGTAGTGGTTCCTCTTTTTTTTAAATATTTTTCATGCACACATTGTTGGAAGGAATAGGGGAAAAAAAAATAATGGAGTAAAGGAAGAAAAAATATTATTCTTTTCTCGATTGAGCATGAGTCAATGAACGATATTTTGATCCAGAAATAAATTTCCCAACTCTACAGATAATAATTATTATAATTTATAAGTAATTAGTAATTTTAATATATATCTTTTAAATATCCCGGTTTTATTTGGCCACTGTCGGTAAGTGGGAGAGCGCGTAAGGTGCACCCTAGTGGCGATTTATAGTACCAAATACTTTTCCTGCTAGTTGGTAAGACAGTTTTCGTAGACGCTCCACCATTTTCATCACTCAGTGATATAAGAATAGTCGTTCGTATCTGTAGTCGCGTCTGCTGTGTGTGATTGTTATTTCTGTAAAAAGAAATAATAAAAAAAAAATATTGTGCACCAGTGCATTCACAGAAATGGGGAAAAATGTGCCTGATAGGTAATAGTTCATAATAATTATTCCATTATTCACGTTTGTGGTGTTAAATAACCTCAATTGTGTTCACGACATAATTATTTGAGGTTAGATTTGCATGCTTGTACCATTGTCGCATTTATTTTCGTAATTAGTTGACAAATAGTGGCAACAATTCCATCCAATGTATTCTTAATAACAATCTATATCATTATTAATGAATAAATTGGTGAAAAAAAGTCCAGTTATTACATATATTTATCATTTATTGTTTGATAAAAGTGTTGTTCAGTAATGTTATGTGTTCTTACCGACTGTAAACTGGACTATTTACTCCAATACATAGGGATATATATATATATATATATTCATCTCGTTGGATATAAAAATATATTGGTTCTCTACATTGTTCACTGTAAAATGTGATTTTCATTGTGTTCAACGTTAGATGTCGTACAAATGAGCTTTTAAAAAAAAATTCAAATCACTTTTGCAATGAAAAACAGAACAAAATAAACAATGAGTAAATAAAATAGGAAAAAAAGAGGAAAAAAAAACACTTTGCTATTATGTGTTGGAGAATTTTAAATGAAAAACTGGTTAGCATAATGAAAAACTTTATGAAATTAATTATTCATTCATATAACTGATGGGTTGCATTTGATTTATGATTTACGACTTGTCGAGTCAATAATATTTAATAGCCCACAACGACTATATAGCAGAAGAGTTAATTAAAAAATGAGAAAAATAATATACAACCATATATATTTATAAATCCATCTTATGGAAATAAAGAATACAACAATATTTTTATTCATCCTATTTTTTTCTTTTATTGTCCATCAAAACTAACATGATTTTTTTCTTTTTTTCAGATGGTTGAATTACAAGTGCCATGGGAAGGTGATCAAGGGTACGAAAATATTGGCGTTCAAAGTTCCACTGAAATATGTGAGTACTTAAACAATCTGCCACCAAATTTGATTTTCAACTAAATATTATTCTCGAATTTAAACATGCACACTGATTGGCATCTGCCATTTTGCAGTAATACCTGCCGCATTTTACAACTTTACTCATACGCAAATTGGCAATATCTTCATTTTTTTTTTTTTTCTTCTCTTCTCTCCACTCATTTTATTCTCTCTATCCCATTGAGTCGCGCGTGTGCACGTCACTCGTTCGCACATATATACCTCATTTACCGCGCTGAATATGTTGATTACGTGGCGAGAGGTATGGACAACAAATATACATATACATATATACATATGTGTTGTATATTTACGGTACGTTCTAATTGATGGGACCGCCGTGGCGAACGTCTTCTCGCAGAGCATAAAATACACACATATATGTATATGTATTTAATATTTCTCAATTTTTTTCTTCTTTGTGCCATCGGCGATCCGTCGATACATCATAAATTAAAAAGAAGAAAAATATATGATTGTAAAAAGGAACAGGAGAAAAAAAAGAAAGGAGAATTGGGAGAAACTTTGAATATTAATTTGCAAAATGTTTCAGTTGGATATTATATTTTTGGAGTTATTATTACTCCTCTTCTTTTTTTTTTTTTTTTCCCTTTGCAATTAATGAGGCTGTTTTTTATGGAGTTAAATATTAAATTGAGTGATGATTTCTGTTTTGAATATCGAAGATTGATTCACGAGGGTAATTTTTATGTGGATTTTAGAGATGTAACAGTTGAGTGAGTCCCATTTTATTTTGTGTAGTATTCTGATGGTGGAATAGCATATATATATATATTGATAGGAAGATTTATTTTAGATATTTGGCTGAATCAATCAGGTGTTGGTTTCAATTGATTTAAGCAGTAAAAATTGTCAGGGAGCAACGAAATTACTTCTATTTTTCTCTTTTTTATTATTACATTTTTTTCAACAATTTAAATGCTCCGTTTTGTTGGAATATTTTTCGTTTGTTGATTGGGCATGTGCCGTCAACCACCAGGGGGCCAAGTCTCGTTAATAGGGCCCACGAAAAGGTATCCAATGTGTCTACACACACGTATATGTGCAGAGATAGAAACAAGATGGGGGAGGAGAAAAAATAAAATAAAATAATAATATTGGGAGAGGGTGAGAGAAGAAAAAACTCTGCAGGAGATGTTTCTTTTACTTTCCCTTTTTTTTTATATATATCTCTTTTTATTATTATCATTATTATTGAATCCAATGATGTGAAAGAGAATATTACAAATTCTTTTGGATTGATAATCAAATCTCTTTTATGACACACACACACAAATTGAAAAATTTTGTACGGTTGCAACTTGTTTCCCTTGGTGTACGAGGTCAATTTTATGATATGGAGAGGTAGATTAAAAATATTAAATGAAATAAAATGGAATATAAAATGTGAAAGAAAAAAATAAATAACAGTGGTGGAAGATTGAGAGGTGAGGAAGAAACACCGACTGAACATCTTTTAATCCAACGATTTGTCAAGGGGATAACGAGGATTACGGTTATAATAATCAATTGGTTACGGTGATCATGACACGAATATATTTATTTATATATATATATATTTATCGGTTTTTATCATCTTGAAATTATTGTATTTAATTCGTTTCTTCTTCCGTTTTTTTATTCTCATGTCGTTTTTTTAAGTGTCAAAGATATCTTTATTCGGGACATTATGCTAGTGATGACGGTTTTTGATTGACGGGAATTTTCGGTTTATTTCTTATATGAAATATTTGAGAAAGAATTTTTGTTTCATCTTTTTTTTTTTATTTTTTTTTTTTTTTTCCCAAGACACCATGGGGTTTTTTGAGGGTGAGAATGTCGATAAATCATTGGTTGAACTCACGTGCCGTACACGTAATTATTTTACTCAGTTAATTAAATCGAGAAGGAATTTTAATATTGAAGAGAAACAACGATTTGAAAACGTAAAATTAAACAAATTAACATTCATATTTTAAATTCGATTGAATATATAAAATATTTTCTTACTGTTTATAAATTGATATAACCAAGATAAGTGAATATAAAAAATGACATGTGGACACATAATTTACACACAACGTCAAACGAAAAGAAAAGAAAGCGGGAAAAAAAAATTTTTCAAGAAATATTTCTAAATAACCGACGAGTCACGCGCATTTTTCAGATCTCACCTTTTATTTTTCTCTTCTCTTCGCCCCTTCTCTTTCACTTCAAAAAAAAAAAAAAAAAGAATAATAAATGTAAGAAAGAAGAGAACAAAAAAAAAACCACATTCTCTCTACCTCCCACGATTTTTTTCCCATACATCGAAACAACGAAAGACAAAATGAAACAGCGAAAGGTGGAATGAAAGAGTGAGAGAAATGTGTCCTACCATTTCTGCACCAAGTGAATATTAATGCGACGATGTTTTGGGTAGCATAACTGTAGGGGAGGTATAAGAGTGAAGAAAGGGGGGAAGAAAGAGAATATGAATTGTCGTCTTCACAAACATCGTGGGTGATATCTATCGAATTTTCCACCGACCAACATTTCACTACCCAACATTCAGATGACTATCAAAAGACACCACCAAAGTCAAACATCTCAGTTACACTCTGTCAATGAACCTAAGAGAGACATATAAACAAATATGTATATACTAAGTTTGTTTTGTGGTTGTATGTCGTCAATTCAAGTTCTCCTTGTCTTCATTGTTTGATATTAACAATTGAATTTTTTTTTCAAACAGTAGAACTCAATTTCGAATACTTGATAACGAAGTTTAAACAAAATTTTCCTGCTTCGTGTCTTCCCTTTATTCATTTATTAATCACGTATTCAAAGTGTGTGAAAAAATAGCCCCATGATTTTTTTCAACATCCTCAAACACCATTATCAATCATTATTATAGGAAAAAAAAAAAAAAAAATTTTTCACTCAATTTTCAATGAGAAGAAAAAAAAATGAAACAAAGAAAATCAAATTAATTCAACATATTCCAACGTGTTAATAGCAATGTTAAGTATTTATTCAACAACCCCCGCAGTGTTTTGAGTTGGTATTAGAAAAAAAAAAAAAAAATAATAAATAAAATATGTGAGGGGGAGAAAAAATGTTAAATAAATTCTCAACACGTCATCATCCACAGATATTTGATATAACCCACTACAAAACATTCCAATACTAATGCATATATAAATCCAAACAAAAGTGCAACGGTTTGAATTTGTTGGGCGATATTTTTCGAGTCAATAATTTATGCCCAAATTGTGCGAAGCAACTTCGATGACTTTGTAAAATATTACTTTGATCCTCGGTGGTGTTCCGAAAGATGTTATCGCTATTTTCAAACATGATGGTTTGTGTGCGCATCACCAACACCAACATCATTCCAACACCGTCACACCACTATCTTTTCCCATACATATCAACTTATTATTCTTATTCGTGGCGCCAATGGTCGCCTGGAATCCGTTCACCAAAACACAATTCTCCCTACACCTGAAAATAAATGAAAAAATTGAAAATTTAATTCAATTATTTATATATTTGTAGGTAAAAAATTGAATTCGATGATGGAGTTGAAGTTATTATAATAAGAGAAATAATGCGAATGACAGTGATAAAAAAAAATTAGGGAGGGAATAGCAGTAAAAATTCGAGAGCAAGAGAAAATAAAGAAATAAAAATAGTAATAATGAAAATGAATAACTAGAACAGGGCGTCAGCTAGGACATTTGTGTATTTGGCGGTTTGATGCTTTTATTCTGCTTCTGTTACACACATAAATTTCATCTAAATGGCAAGCGTATGAGTTTGTGTGTCTACATAACCCACACCTGCCCCTCACTTTTCCTCTTTGCACTCACACCCATACACTCAATCGTGAATTTTTGACATAACCTTCACTGTATTATTATTCTTTCTTTTTTTCTTTTTTCTTCATGATTCTTTCTTCACCCAGTTATCCATCACACAGCCCTCTTTATACGTTTCCTTATACACTTTCACTTACACTTCCATCTGTTCCTTTTTTTTTTTTCATCACAACGCGCGGTCTCTTTCTTCGTTGTCATTTCTCTCCTGATTCATTTCTTTATATTATATTATATTCTTTTATTCTTTCGACTGTTTACAAAAATGTGGTGGCTATTTCTTTTTTTCTTGGTGGCCCTCGACTTTGCCGACAAATTTGTCGAATTTATTGCACGTCTTTATATCCACGAATGGATGTGCATTTATATATTTGTATTTATTGGTTTGAGGAAAAGGAAGATGAGGAAGAAATGCAGAAAGGCGTGGATTGAAGAATATTTGTGTGTGTGTGTGTGTGGAGCCTTTTGCGGCGTTGGATAGCATTTGGCATGGGTCACTTTTCGTGCCGGAAGTTGGTTGGGATTTTACTGGCCACAATTGAAAGGAAAAGTATTCTAAAAGAAGCTTTTTCCTGGACTTCATTGACTTGGAATAAAATTGTCTCATTTTTTTTTTTTCATTTTTGCTTCCCTTTTTTTTTTTCATTCTTTTCTTTCACTTTTTCTCTTTCGTCGGTTTAGTCTGTAATAATGTAACGTTTGTGGACATCAATCTGGATCAAATGGTGGTGATTATGGGGACTTAGACATTTGCAAGACATTTTGTGGCAAGGGGAGAATTTTTATTTCTCCCGTTCTCTGTTTTACTCTACAAGTATTCCGTCAATTGTTTTTTGACGTGTGCTTATGTGTCCCTGAGAGAAGCACTGAAAGAAGTATAAGAAAAAAAAATTTTCAACTAAAATAAAAAAAATAGAAATTTTCCTAACGAAAAAAAAAAAATTATTTTTTTCTCCCCTTCACTAATCGATTTCATGAAAAATTAGCTGAGTTGGATGAAAGTGCCGGGTGTTGGCCGGTGAAAAGGCGTGCAGGGCGGTTTGTGACCGTAAAAGAACAGGGGTTAGAAGACAAAAAAAAAAATGAAACAGGAGAAAATAAACATTTGTTTAAAACACACTCGCGCTGATTCTGACATTTTTTTCCAATCGTTAATCTTGTATAGGATATTCATATACATAAGGATCGTTAATAAATATAAATGTATTCTCTCACCCTTGTAGCTAAAACAATCAAGTGGCTGGGTCTCACCCCAAAAATATTTTCCACGAACTAAATACATATATATATATATATATATATATAAGTTCAAAATTGAAAATACCTAAGCTCACCAAAATGGTCAATATATTATTAAATATCGACAGGTTAGGGTTTTTATATACTGTATGTATTCATGGTTTGTTTGTTCATTCAAATACTTAGTATTTATGTTTCAAACGGTGAAAAGAAAACGAAACAGGTAGTGAAATTATTTTCAATATTATTATTATTTGTTTCGGTTCTCTTTGAATTTTACATAGCTCTACATATTCACACAGTGGTATAAATAAATTTTTTCATTTTTAATTTCAAAGAATAACAATATGTTTATTGAAAAATAAAATACTTTGAGACGATAAATAGAACAGAATACCGGAAGGAGTTATCGTGGTAGGCATTAGTATCAGATACATATATACGAAAAAAATCCGAAAGGATATATAATAATTTTTTTTTTTTCCATATGCTTCATGGTACTATAATTCTTTTAATCCTTCTCATCTCTGATGTTGCTTGGGTTAAAACTACTTTTTCATATAAGCCGGATTTACTTCTTCTGGTTCGCAGTTGGCAAAAATATATATTATTATTTTTTTTGTTTTTTAATTCCACGTCGACACAGTGCAAAAATTGGAAAAAAAAAAAAGCAAAAATAAAAAGAAATTATTGAAATATTATTGCAAATACGAAGCACCGTTGTGCAAGACCCCCCGAAGTGCTTGAGATTCGCGTCCCCTTCCGAAAATAATAATAATAATAATAATAATAAAAAGATAGAAATAATAAAATTAAAAAATTGATAAAAATAAAAGAGAATTTTTAATTTTATTACCGTCTATGTAATATGGAAATTGTGTATACGAGTTTGTATATTGGGGTTATTAGGTGTGAATTGAATTATAGCGATGGGGGCCACCGTGGACCCACACATAGACATACATATATTCAAAATTATTATTTATCTTTTGAATATTTTTTTTCACTGTGAGATATCCTCCTAACTAATTGGAGGATATCCTTGGTCTCTCTGGTCTGCATCCCAAATATTTAATTTTCAAACACCGCATCAATTAATTCCCAACGTCTGAATAATATTTTTTTATTCATTCAAATTAACACAAATTAACAATTAGCAAAATATAATTAAAAATGAATATTTGTCAGCATTCATTTTATTTATATTTATTTTATTTGTTATTCATCTCTGTGTCAAGTGTTGTTTGAAGAAAAATTTTTAATTGTCATTGGACAGTAGAGCAAAAATTTAAAACAAAGTTTAGAAATTTTTAATTGTCAGTTGTACTTATCGTCGGATCTCTTTGGCATCATTGGAGACACACACACACACACACTCAAGGTGGACACATAAATAAACCAAACAAAAAGATGAAAAAAAAAAGGAAAGATGATAAAGGGGGGGAAAAAAAAGAAAACGAAGAGAAAAAGGAAAAAGGAAGAAAATAGAGAAGCGAATGGTGGATCCCCTGCGGCTACCGCTACCATTACCTTACCTACACAGGACCGCCCCGATGTTCTTCTTCTTCTTCTTCCTCCTCTTCATCATCTTCTGCATCATTCTCATCTTCTTCATTCTGCTTACGCATATAGCCCACAGGAGCACGCCATCAACGAGAGTATAAGTATAAGGACAAGCTGTGTCAACTCTGTATGTTGGGTGATGAGGGGGGGAGGAGAAGAACTTTCTAGAATGCCAAGAGGCAAACGAGCAATAATAAAACAAAAAAAAAGGAAAAAATTGAAGAAGAGGAAGATGAAGAAAATGAAGAAGAGTAACAAGAGGTGGAAAAAGGACCTGTGCTTTGTGTATCCTTCTTATTTTCTCTTCTCTTTCACGGTTGATGTCTGTCTGGATCTTTTACTCTTCGTCTACTACCATTCGCCACAAGAGATGATATCTTCCAACGCTAATGGCCAATTCGTCGGACACAATAGCCTTAGGGTGCTTCACATCCAACGTATAGCGGAATCCGAGACTAATCGAATCGGCCTCGTTGATTGATTTAGAATTATGAAATATTTTCCATTTAATTTTGCAGATTATTTTGGAATTTTTATTTTTTTTTTGTTTCTCATTTCAACAATATTTTAAAAACAATTGATGAAACGATTTTTAATATTGGAATAAATATTATTAATGTTGAATGTGGCATTTCTACATATATATGGACAAGTATTTATTAGAGAGGATAGTGCAGTTCATTTGTGCCCTTGAAAGGATTAAATTACCCAAGCGAAAGGAGAGTTAAAAAGTGCTTTGACCTATTTTAAATCGTTTTTAAGTCGGCTTTTGACTAAAATACCGTATCCAAGTGTACAAATGGTTGCACAGATAATGTCACAATCTGTAATGTATATCACAATCCAATGCTGTGCACAATTTTTATTGTATTTGTTCTTCTGCATTGGGTTTTTCTTTTTTTTTTTTTTTTTTTATACATGTATATTACAGTGGACAAAACAGCAGTATATAGAGCACATGATAAACTCATTCCAGTTTAATCTAACATTTCTACCAAATATAATAAATCTTTACAATAACACTGATTTTACCATTTCAATTTTCACGATTCTCAGTTCGATATACGGTCGCAACTAAATCAGGATTATTTTGTGGAGTTATTGGGATGAAAATACGACACGCATTGTGCGTATCATATACACATATATATATATTGAAATACACATTTAATCAGGCTATTGAGTATGACAGGCCACTTTACTGATACAGAGAATAGAAGGTCGAACAATATTCCAAAGATGGGCTTTCAAGTCCAGAAATACAAACTTGTCCCCTATAGTCTCCACTTCAATGTCCTCAATTCTTCTCCTGGTCAATAACCATCCTTTACACCAATGTCATACGAGTTTAAAGTGTTTATTGGTAAATACGGAATTGAGAAATGCTATTTTAAGTCATTGCCAATTTTAAAGTTCAATAACTTTATTCTAAGAAGCAGATGAATATTTTTTTTTCTTTACCAACACAAATAAATAAAAGTATAATTTATGTGGAAGGGAACATTATCAGTTTAATTTTTCAATTGATTTTTATTCAAATTATAGATCTCTGATATTAATAGTTATAAATCCCTTTCTCTTCTTTCTTTTTTTTTTTTTTTTTTCATTTCAATTCTGACAATGGAAATTATTAGTTTATATTTATATACACGTGTTTGATTGCAAGTCTCTCACGCTCGTTGCGAATTATTGTAATATTATAGGCCGGTTATTAAAGAACCATAGAAAAATAAAACTTCCAATATTCATTTTCGTTTATGTTGCCATCAAGAATATAAAGAAGAATAAAAAAGAAAAAAAACGAAATATGGAGAAGTGAGTGAGGGCTATAGATAGTATCTTTAACCCGCCCAGCCAATCCGATAGCATTCTGCCTAAACCCCTTATTACCATTAGCCCACCCATAGTTGTGAGAGAGGGGGTTGGTGTTCGATCGATTAGAAACATGAATTTCAATTTACAAATCTTCTACACTACATATCTATCCTTAAAAACCCACCCACAATACTCCCTTAATATTATCGATAGGGTTTAGGGATTTATTTATCAATTAAACGATAAGAAATGAATTAAATTAATTGTTCAATAGAAATGAAAGAGGATGAATAATTTATTTTACATTTTTCTTTTGTTGGGAATTGTTTTTATATTTTTTATTGTTATGGGTGGATTTTTGAGAGGGAGTGAAGAACAAATGAGGAAGTATTTTTAGAATATTAATTTACATAGTATACATACAAATAAATAAATACATTATATTTATTTTATATATTTAATATAACATGGTTGTCGTTCGCCTTCGTCACGTCTTGTTATCGAGCTATATCAGGGATTTAAACCTAATCGATCACTCGACGAATGGACAGACTGTGGCCACATGCCTACACATGCCTGTTATGCGCGCACGCACTATTAATTATTATCACGGGCGAATGAGTGAACGCAACAGAGATAAAAACATGAGTGTATATGTGAAGACGACTCGATGACTTTGCTCGTTCCCGCCCATCTCTCTTCACTTCTTTACTATCTTCTTCTTTCTTTTTTCCTCTCATTTTTTCTCCATTTGTTTATTTCACTTTTTCTTCCACTGCGTGTTTAGTTTGTATTCTGGTTCACTCTACTTTTTGTCGGGTTGTAGAAACGTCGCGCGATGCATTGCTGATAATAATATGCATCAGTGAACGTGAGAATTCATTTGCTCCTCTTTAATATTTAAATGTACGAATACACACAGTGAAACATGAGAATAAAATCGTTGGACATATTTTTTTCTTCTACGTTGTATTTATTTAATTAGAATTGTTTAACTAATTAATTGTGTCTTTTTTTTTTTTTTTTGGTTTCAGGAAACATGCAGGACACTTTTACCAAGTCACCAGTGAGTATATGCATTTATTTAATTTTTTTTTAGTGATGGATTATTGATATAAATGGTATAATTTGTATTAATGATTTTGTTATTTTTGTTTTATTTACAGATTTACACCGGAAATGTTGATGAAATCATTTCCCAATCTCAAATACATCATTGACTTGACAGCCACGACTCGTTATTACAAAAGAACGGTGAGAATAATTTTAATTTTACTCTTGTCAAGTGAGCAAAAAATATATAAGCACCTCCACACGTCTGAAGTACTTTTCAAAAAATTTTCCATCCCCTTCAGAACCATTGTCGTTCAGTTAAATTGCACCCTTCCAATTTCATTCTCATAAGAAAACCATACTACTCACCGCAATAATCGAAACTCATTTCACGAAACAAAAGGCCAAAAGATTTTTATCAATGAGGAAAAAAAAATGAGGGGGTTGGGGGATAGGTCGGTAGAGGGATTGGGAGGGGATGATGTGAGAAAAGTGTAGTATGCGCGCGCGCTGCCATGGTATGCCAAGTCGTGGACGTGCCTGTGACTGTATCTCGATCCTAATAAAGCCTTCTCTCAATCTCTTCACTCTTTATTTTTTTTTTTTTTCTCTTCCTTTGATTTTTTTTTTCTCATCGCATCATGATAGATATATCTCAAAAGCCCTTCTGGGTGTATATATATCTCAATCGATGGCTTTAATAAGGTGAAAGCGACTCCGGGGCCCTGGTGAGAACTGATTAACTCGAGGGAAATCAATCATCTTATAATTCATTTCTTTTTTATTTTGTTTCATTTTGTATTTTTTTTTTTTCTTTTTTTTCACGTCTCACATTTCTCTCTTGTCTATTCTTGTTTCTGTTGTATGGAGTCATTGGTCATTAAGTTAGGTGTGTATAACGTTTTGTAGACTGATCGCAGACTATTAAAATAAATATGTTTTTTTTTTTTTTCTGGGTGTTAGATTTAATCGATAGGTTTTTATTTTAATATTTTCCTTTCAATGGAAGAAATTTTCTGGGTCTGCCTATTCCTGTTGGAATATTTGCAAAATTATCGTGGTTATTATTTATCATTTATTTTTCCTCACCTCTCAAACCAATTCTAATAATTTTATTTATCATTTCCAGGACTTCACATCGTCAGGTGTTGCGCACGTCAAAGTGGAGGTGCCAGGTCAGCAAGTTCCCAGGCGAATACATTCGTTGAAGTGAGTGCAAACAAATATTACCAATGAACAATTTGAATTGTCTAAAAAATAAAAATTTGATACTGAAAAAAAAATATAAGTTATCAAACTGAAAAATTCCGAGAGGAACGCGAAAAAAAAAAAAAAATACGACAGTAGTGTGTCATATAATCGAGATAAACGAGGCGACGTGAAGTCGAGAGTCGTCGACTTTTCTTCCTCATCCTCTTCTTCATTCTCATCTTCATCATCTTTCTCTCTTTCTTTATTTCTCCTTCCACTTGCGGCGAATTCGTGCGTGCAAGATACGTATCAGCAATGCGCGGTAGAAGGAGACGGTGGCGACATAGTAGCCAGACGAGACCTGACGAGGTAGCACACACACTTTGGACATATACCTTTTTATTTGGACTCATACTGACTCATTCATTCAATGCTTTCTCAATTCATTCTCGTTGCTCGTTCTTCTTTTATTTTTTTATTCTTCCATTTCTTTCTTTTCCTTCTTACACACTCTCGTGTTAAAGAATCGCGTGGCGAGATGATGCAGCGAATTCAATTCTTTCTTTTAAGTTGGGATAACGCGCGTGGGTGTCAGCCATAGATTGTTCAAATGTGATCGTTTAACTTTCAATTTCAATCATCATTTTCTAAAGTAACTGCAATATTTCGTAGCAATTAAAAAACTGTGTTAAATAATCCTACAATAAAACAAATAACGGCAATAATCTCATGTATTTACCTGTGTGATAGAAAAAAAATTGACGCTGAAAAAAAAATATCCTCTCTTAATCATCTAAAATTAATTGGTGACTCGAGGGGTTAAGCTTTTTCATGGCGCCACTCGACCGTCAAAAATTCTCACGCAATCATTTCCTCTTCATTCTTTTTCTCTACCTTCTTATTTCCACGCTGTTGTTGTTGGCGTTGGGACTCATCGCATGCAAAACAGTCCCAGGGATTCACTTGGTCTCACCAAGCCCAGCTAATTAACTGCAATAAACGTCCGATGATTTACCGAATACTATGGCGCTATAATATCTCTCTTCAGTTACGTCTTGAAAAAAATTGGGAAAGAAATACGTAAAGAAAATACACAAGAAACATTTTTATCTTCTCTAAGTAAATTAATAATAAAACATTTAAATATTTTTTTACATGACAGTTGCATTTGTTTGTGGTGTTCAGGAAGTTTGTAGGAATTCCTTTTTTTGTTTCTTTTTTCTTTACTGTCGATGATAAAATTGTGAGAGGCCATGTATATACAAATAACACATATAAGGCAAGATACTTTTACAACGTCGTGACTGTCATCTTGACTTTACATTTCGAGTCGTAAGCTTCTCAATGCCACACGCGTATTCTTTCATTGCGCAGAATTCATTTTAGTTTCTCGCTCCTCCTACTCTTTTTCTTTTTTTTTTTTCATCCACAAAATTCTTCTTCAGACTCTCTTGTTACGAATGTAATCGTATTTAGAAAATATTCACACTGGAGTTGATCAGGTTTCATTTATTTTTTTAAATTTATTTATTCACCATTGTGGTTCACACTCTATTCGTGAATTATTCTAAATAACATCTATGTCCATATGCAAGCAATTGTGGTTGAATGTATATATAGTGAGTGGACGCGTGGGTGTTTGGCGCCTCACTACTCTCGCATACACAACAGTGCGACAACTTTATTTACCACAAGTTCTACGTGCACTTGTGAGAAGAAAAAAAAATAAAAAAATACGAAGACAGTTCTCGTATTGCAAGACAATGGTTATACATCGCTCGAGTAAAAGATTGTAAGAAGATATCTTGCTTTAGTTGGAATAGTGAAAGAGAAGAAAATAAAAGAAAAATTTTCTCAGGACTACCCAGAACTATCTGAATATCACTTCATTCAAAACTTCAACTTCTCTGTTATCTACAACATCATCAAGTAGTTCATCCATGCATTAAACATGCTCCAACAAAATTGTGATAACTATAACACAAGTGTTGAACACTGGATTTCATCGTTAATGTATTATCAGCATTCAACATTGAACACAAATGTATATGTACGCTTGGTTGGAAACCCATGTCAAATATTTTGACATGGATCACCAACTCCAGGATTACATAGCGAGCTATCTCTTCGTATAGAGTAGAGATATGATGGAGAGAAGAGAAGAGTTGAAAGAGGACGTGACACCAGAAACGAATGGATAATAATAAAATGGAGAAAAATAAGTGAAATAAAATGTGCACGTGAAAACGATGAGGAATAAGAGTGTAGAGAGACAGGCGGAGAAACAATACTTGACAAGTTTGTGGGTGGTAACGGCGTCACTGCTTTAAATGTTGCTTCATACTTTCGGCGCCATTAATTCATGCCTTTGGCTATAGACGCTCATCATAATCATCATCATCATCATCATCTTCCTCTTCGTTTGCTACTTTTTTCTTTTTCCACTTATATTATTTTTGTATATTATTACAAACTCTTTCTAAAATAATCAACTGATATCGATAGATGTGTTTGCGAAGAGGAAGGAGGATTATAAACTCAACGCTTGGTATATTTAAATATGTGTGGATGTGTGTATGTATGTTTGGACGTCAAGTGGCGATTGAGAAACAGTCGTATTGAGTGTTTACGTAGTACTTGGTCGATCTCTTCGGCGTCACAGTTGAGTTTACGTGCAGCCAAGTACAACTCATGCAAACATCGAGAGAAAACCATACTCCTTCTTTCTAAATATCCATTCTTGCGTTATATGGTGTATGATGTGGACATGCATTAAACATTTTCAAATACAAAACTGTATGTGTTGGATATATACAGTGAGAAATTTGAAGTTTAAAAAATTTCTGCGTAAGGGAATAATTTTTTTTTTTATCGTTACTTTCTTACGATGGGAATATTTTTTTATTCGCCCATCGATGTTGTCATGGGGGAGAGGATGGTGTTAAAAAAATTTATGCAACAACACACAAATAAGAAATCGATAAATAAAAATAATAAAAATGATTTGACGACGAAAATTTTAGCGGACGAGAACGATGTGAAAGAGATGAGGGCGTGTGAATTTCTTTCCATTCATTTATTCTTTTTTTTTTCTCTCATACACAACTATACAGCAATACAATGTATATGTTGTGTAGTGGTGTAGGTGCCATTTGACGTTTATAAGACATCATTTACATGCATTGTAACATTGTGTTATGCAAATTGTCAGCAATAAAGAAAGCAAGGGGGCGATGAATTGTGAAAAAAAATATGAACAAACAGGAGAAATAAAAATAAATATCGTGGTGTTAACGTACGAAAGAAAGGGGTTGTTACTTCTCATACAATGCATTAAAAATAATAAATAAATATATAAATAAGCATGGAAAATTTTAAACCAAACACTTTTATCGTTAAACCAAAATTCCAGTGGGTGAAAAAAAAAAAAATCCTAACAAAGTATATCGCACATAAATAATTCCCTCTTACATAAAATAAGATAAAATAAAATTCCATAAATAAATAAATGACTAAATAAAAAGTAATAACAGGGTGTGTGAAACATTCAAACGCTCACACCTCACTCACATTGAATAATAAATTCACTCAACACACTAATTAAATAAAATAAAATGAATTACAAATTCAATCGCTAATTTCATAGCACAAATCATTAATTATTATCTATGGTGAATAAACGTTTTGTACTTGTTTGCTTCATAAATAAATTACCAATAGTAAAATTTCTATCACATTAATTCAGCGTGAATAAAAATTCATGTTAATGACAGAGGGAACATTGAAGCACGAAGAAAATTAAGAAAACAAAGGCGGAAAGAAGACAAAAAAAATATATATATATAAAAGAAAAGAAATAATGAAAAATAAAATAAAATTACCGAACGAACTCCGCCCATTAAATTCCATAGAACGATGCACGATCGATCATCAAGATCCATCGTAGATAACATTGTTGCGGCGTCTTTAAAACGTTGCTTTACAAAATGTTAATATCCTATACATACATATAAACCGTCTTATGTATACCATGTTATAGGAATAAAGTGAAGATTGAACGTAACCAGTTCAGTGAATCACACAGTTGACGCCAGTACATATCCTGCCGGGCAATATTGAATGGCACAAGCTCCCGTCGATCTTTCCTCCTTTTCTCAGCCGTTTACCATTGAATTTATTGCGTCCTGCGTATATAATAATAACGGTCGCATGCGTAAATGGTCCATTTCAATTGAATTATTGCCAACTTGGTTGGTGCTCTCGCAATTCATTGAAAATCGTTTTCAACCACATATTTATTATTTAGATAGATGAAAAGAGAAAACAAAAATGAAAAGAAAAGCGTATTGCAAACCTAAAAGAATATAGAAATAAAAATGAATGATTAAATGTAGATGAGAAAATTAAACGAGAGATGGAAACAAATTTTATTTCACCAGACATCTTGTGTTTGTATTATATTATACATTATATTATATTGCGCGTTAAATTGCCGCCTGGGGATTCCCCTGTTTTTGTCGTATGTATGTGTAATGGGCAATTGAACCGCGTGGAGGCGCTGACGCTTTTATCGACCACACAACACGCGCCCGCCATATTCAAATTACAATGCGTAAAGTGTGTGTTTATATTTCTTCGTTGCTTCTACACTTCCTTAATTTTTTACTTCTTTTTTTTTTCACTCTCTTATTATTATTATTATTATTATTAATATTATTTTATTTTGCTGTGAAAGTTTTGAAGAATTTTATTGTCGAGTACAAGGCGTATATATGTAGGTGTTTAATTTTTATTTCGATGAATATATTTGGATATTGAGAGAAGAGTTTATGCAATATTGAGGAAATTTATTGATTGAATTGATTTGGAAATTAATTTTGAAGTGGTTGTATATATTATATATTAAAATTCTTGCTTTGATTTCTTTATTTCTTTCCCGATGCATCTTACGGTTTGATAGATGATGGGTTATATGAATATTGATGTGTGAATGCACGTATATTGATTTTGAATTTTTTTCCAATGGATTAAATTTATATATGGATGTGTGTCTGCGTTTGTATAATGATGAGTGAGTGTCAAGAATTCCTACTGGGTTCTTGACGTATTATTCAACCGACACCTATCGAAGGATTTGAATTTGATATTCATGTATGAATTTAAAATTAATTTAACACGATCGTATATTTTTCATTCTATGCTGTGAGTGTGCATTCAGCCACCCTTCATTCTTTTGTATGCATGAATTTATTTTTCTGTCAAGAGTTTTGCCCAAATAATTTACACAATACATAACATGAACATATTATATACACATTTGCTCCTGCCTTTTATAAATAAATAAATAAATAAATAAATAAATAACTAAATGAAAGGGGGAAATAAAATCGAAAGAAGAATTAAAAAGTTAATTGGAGCATGGAATGTTTGGTGGTGCGTTACAGATATAAATGCATTTATATTTTCGGTATATTTATATCATGGTTATATATATGTGAAATAATTTAAGTATATATATATATATATATATATTTATGTGTTTGTGTGCGTGTTGCAACCGTGAAACGAAGCGCGCGCGGTATTTGTCGGCACGCATATCCACTCTCAAAGGGTCATTATATTAAAGTTCTAAAAGAGCACACGTGGAATATTAGGGGCTTGAACGACGTTCCATTCAGTGAAAAAGAAATGAATATCAGTATAGGATTGGATTTTATATACTTGGTGGTTAGTTAGTTGGTTGGTTGGTTGGTGGTTAGTGATGGTGGTAGTGGTGGTGTCTGAAATAAAAATTGAGCGAGTGAGTTAGTGTTTATAATCACGTTAAACTAATCGCTTCTGTAGGGGGTTGTACATTTTTATATATATGTAATATATAAATGATGATCGAATTGTATTTATATCTATGTATATATATATATTTTTTTTTATATATCATTATGAATTAAATTCCGTGCGTGATTTGAGAACTGATAAAATATTATAGAATATTATAAATTAACAGTGATGTGTTTGTTAAATAAAAAATGCAATTCTTCAATTTTTTTCATCATAGATAAATAAAAATAATATATTTACATTATTATTCTGTGGGTTTTCACCAATCATTCATCGAGTTTTATGTCATTTATTTCATTGTTATGGTGTGGGAGAGGGTTCAGAATATTAGAGAATAAATTGTTCTTGGGGTTGAAGGGGTAAAAAAAAAAATGAATGAACGACAAAAATTATTTTAAATTCATACTAATGATTGGACTACTCTTTTTAATATTTCAAACACGTCCGGAATTTTAGTGGAGTTTTTTTCGGTACATGGATATGGAAAAAAATAAAAGAAATAAATGAAAGAGAATAAAAAAAAAAAAATATTCACACATGTTCATGTTTAAATCAGTGTGTGAGTGTCTGTACGTGTGTTGCGATAATTTATCGAGTGGTTTCAGAGTTAATCCGTTAATAAGCTCTTCTCCTGCACACTCCCACGTTACATATACACATACATTATTTATTTTTTTCTTTTTTCGCTGTCTGTATATGTGTATACGTTAGTATTACGAACAAAAAAAAATTAAGAACAAGGGGGGGGATGATGATGCACGGTCCCTCCCTGTGAATTATTACGAGCGGTTTTGACTCCTCCAAGAGTATATTTCCTATCTTCGAATCTGCACGAGCGCACGAGTCGAACAAGTTGAGAAGAGATCTCTCTTCTCTTTACTCTCCAACCGCATTTCGCTTCTCATCTACACCTTTACCACACTGTCTCTCTGTGTTTTTTTCTTTTTTTTTATGTGGGTGAGAGTGGGAACATAAGTTTGAAATAGACCGCGTACAATTGGGTGTATTATTGGAGTGAGAAGTAATTTTTTAGTTTGAAAGAAAATTCGTTGTAAAATATTTATTATTACTACTTTTTTTTTTTTTTTTTTTTGACACGACAGTGGTTATTATTTAATTATTTTGTGTATATTTTTTAAAATGCAAATTGGATGTGTTTTAATGGTATATTCAATACTTTTAAGGTGCAGTAACCGAGTTGTAAGTCCTCATTTTTTTTTTCTTTTTTTTTTTTTTCTCTTCGTTTTTATGACGTGTAAATGCAGGGTGTGCATGACTTGCGTCAATAGCAATTTCTCAGTTCACACATCATGGGGGCGGCGTTTGAGCTCGCGTAACGCGGCAGGGTGTGTTTGAGAAGAGAAAAAAAAATTATATATAGTAATAATAATGAGGTGGAAAAAAATTTATGAATTATTTGGGAAAAAAATTTTTTTGACTCACAATTTAAATTGTCATTAAACGATTTTTTTTTTTTCTCACCTGTTTCAGATTTTTTGATGCAATGGACACCTTCATGCAGGCAGCACAAGGCGGTGAGTCAAAATACAATTACAATAATGCCGTAGGAAATATTTTATTTCTGTTGAATTAGTAATTTAATTAGGTTTCTCGTGATTAGCGAGAAAAAATAGGGAAATTCTTGAAGTGTCTATTAATTTAATTATCTCCAAAACTACTTGCGGTATTTAAAAAATTGAAATACCCATTTTTTCCACAAAGAAAACTCCACTATTTTCTCCCCTATAACAATTTTCGTATCGTCCACCCTTCACCTGCAATTTCAATTGACAAAAGCCTCTTATCTGCAAAAAAAAAACGACCATCAAATTCTCAATGTTTCTACCCAATAAAATTCATACAACCAGAACCCCTATAAATACAAATTCACAAACAAGAAAAAGATCATAAACGTTAACGAAATACAAAACGAAACAACAACGAAAAAAAAAAAAATAATAAAATCTGCAGAGTGACAGTAGTGATTGGGACAAGAGGGGAACCAGTGAGAAACAGAGGGTAGAGCAAAAGAAGGCACAGGGCTCTCTCAGCCTCTTCCAATTTACTCGCTCGATTATTGCCCGAGCGTTGGCCGTAACGTTTGCTAGCGAGTGCAAGAGTGCCACAGAGAATAACGTAAGGAAAGAGACAGGAGAAGAAAAAATTATGAACCAAAAAAAAAAAAAAAAGAGAGCCAGGAAAAAAATAAATAAAGAAACGAGAACACAAGAGAACGAATGTGGGAGAGAAGTAGCTAACCCGACGCGGTCATTTCACTCTTGGTCCGACGTGACTGTGGCTTCTGTATATATATATATATATACAGTGAAAGCACCTGTATATATACATATTATATATGTGTAAGGTTGCAGAAGGAATGAGCGCAAGAGTTGCTTCGAATATGATTCTTCAAGAGTGTATATAGAGTTTTTGAAGGGAGCGGTGAAATATATATATATATATATATATATCGCCCACGCGCGCTTCCAACTGCTATGGTTGTTAATTATCTGCCGCCGTTTATCATCAAGCGCAGCCGCCACCGCTGACGCCGCGACGCGTATATATATATATATATATATATATACGTAAAAGAAAGTTTTGTGCTATGTCGATTTTCTATCATTATTTATCTAATATTCATATTTGTATGTTGTTGGTTGGATTTTTATATTTTTCTTCGAGTTTTCATGGTAAATAGGGAGGGGTAGGCGAGATTAAATTAATAATAATATTAATAATAATAATAAAAATAATAATAATAACGTAGTAGGTCTAAAGATATTTTTATTAATGCAAATAAAAAGGAAACTTTTTTTCCTCTTTGATTCATTTAAAATTTATTTACTCGGCGTACATCTTGAGGAATGTCAAGACGCATTCCATACCAAACGGAAACACATAACATATACACATATATGACTGTAACATATATAAATAAATATGTATATGTATATATGTTTGTCGCAATGGGGACCTACCACTTAGCATTTATCAATGACCGACGCTGATGCTCAATAATCGAGTGTGTATCGGTGACTCTTCCTTTCTCTCTTTCTGTCATTGCCTTTGAAGAAGAGAAGAAAAAAAAAAGAAAAAAAAGAAGCATCGCTGTATAATACGCACACGTGGGACTTCATGTGATGGAGAAGAAAAATATATATAAAAAATAAATGAAGTAGAATAAAATAACTTGAAATAAAACTTTCCACTCTCTGCACATTTGTATTCAAATATTTGAAATATTTCGGATAGATTTTCATTCTGTTCCTCTGCTTCTTATGCTCGTTTTTTTTTTTTTTTTATTATTATTATTATCAATTCACCGCCCTTTAATTTTCATCCCCGGGAATTATCCCTGATGAACAATTGTACATTAAAAAAAAGAAATAATCCTTCAATGAGAATAGATAAAAATATATCAGCATTGTCAATAATTTTATTCAAATTTTGTTTGTTGAATTTTTATTCTCATATTTATATGTATATGCATTCGATTGATTTAACCGATTTAAAAAATACTCATCGTTGTCGTCGTTGTGAAAATGTGCTCGATCTCATATGATGTTGAGAGCGATATTTTTCATGTTTATATCCGTATGGAGAACTTGTGTATGGACGTTTTAACGTTCTCTACTTCGTTTCACCGAGTCGCTTCAATATATATTTTATTTTTTTTTTTCACATGCATGTATTGCCTTCTTTTTATTGTTATTATTATTATTATTGTTGCTTCGTTTTCCGATGCACCCGCGCTACTCTTGCACGCGCGCAAGAGTCCTGGAATAATTTTTTTTCTTTTTTTTTTTTATTTAAACCGCGCCTTCTCATTTCCTCCCTGGATATATATCATGTTGCCACATTAACCACGTCGAGTTCGAAACACTCCTCCTTCAAAAGGTGATGCGATATGTTGTGTTATGTACGTAAGGATCAGTAGCGTTGTTGCGAATGTTGGGAATTAATGTGTGTGGTGGGGAAAAAAAGAAAAAAAAAAAAAAGAGTGGAGAAATAAATAAAACAATAAATAAATAAATAAATAAAATGAAGTAATAGGGAATTTAAATGTGTGGTGGATTATGTGTTTCCATATTTGGATATGTGAGAGGAGGATTTTTTTAATATATATAATATTTGGATAATGTTGGTATTATATTTTTGTAATTTGGGTGAAGAAAAAGAAATTTTAATTGCACATAAAGTGTATGAAGAAATAATAATTGCATAGATTTTTGTTTTTTGTTTTTTTTTAATTGTGGATTATTGTTGATAGAATTGGATGAGGATGGAATTGGACGTAGATGAAATTATTTTATTAATTAGGTAGATATATATTGCGATATCGATATTTATTTGAGACATTTGTCACACTCGATTTGAAATTAATCGCAGGCACCCGCCGGCTAATTGATGGCGCCGCCTCTCTTATATCAGAAATAACCGATTCTCAATATAAAAAAAAAAAAAAAACATTTTCGTGCTCGGCTCCCGTTGAGCGATTTTACGATACATACAATCATACACACATATACAAATACATTGATATAAATATACATATCTGTATATTGAAAAACGATACGAACATTTCATATACATTGACTCCGCGGGAGATTAAAAATGTTTTTATTTTTATTTCACATTATTATTTTTCACTGTTTTTATTTTATTTTTTATTTTTTTTTCCCAACATATGTCTTACAAATAATTACACGAAATATTCTCTAGTGTACACATGACATTCTAGAATACTCATTGGGTGGCCGAGTTGCTGAAAAAATAATGATAATGATTGGAATATTTGAAATTTGAAAAGTATTCGATTTAATAATGAAGATAAAAAGGTCATTTTTATGTTTTTATTTTTTTTGGATAATAGTTATTTAAAAAAATTATTTATCATCACCTTAATTATTTATTTTTCATGTATGTACATAAATGTATGGATTAATTTATCCACCACATTTATAACGGTTTATTATTTTTCGTGACTTGATTTTGTGCTCTAGATTTGCATTAGGCAAATATTATTATTCAACCACATTCTCAGAATATTATTTTCGTGGAGGTTGAGTATTATATGCAAAATGAGATGACCTCGCGTTGAAGATACGAGTTATGTAGAATGAGCTGACTCTGTCGTCTAACCATGTAGTAGAGTGAGGGTGAGCTACACACAAACTACGTGAGCTACTGCTCAATCTCAGATTACAAACATTTTTATTATTTTATTTAGTATTATTATTTCATTTTTTTTTTTTTTCTCTCAACATTCCACCCTCTACAAAACAGACAAACACACATACACACGTATTCAGAAATATTTCCTTCTTGGATTACAACAAGCAGCTTTTCGAATTAATGTATTAGTTTTGTTTTATTTTATCATTTAATTCCAAAGTTGTTGTAAGACATATAATTAAATTGTATTTTTTATTTTTGTGTTTTTTTTTTCAGATGAATTAATTGGAGTTCATTGCACACACGGATTAAATCGCACGGGTTTTATGGTTTGTCAGTATTTAATACGACAATTAGGATGGGATGTGTCTGATGCAATTAAAGGTAATTTGAGAAAATTAATGAATGGATAAATTAAATGAATAAAAAAAATATTTATAGCGGAAAACAATCTCATGGACCGTGATAAATAAATTGGCTTTGATATTTGAATCTCCCACATCAACATATCACAATCGAATGCAATGAATTTCAATTAACAATGTATTTCTATTTTTTTCTTTAAAGAATTCGAAGAGGCACGAGGTCATCCAATTGAACGAGAGCCATATCTACGTGAGCTAAAATTAATCTCAAAGGGTGATAAATTAATTACGAGAATAGACAAAAATTTAACTGATTGTAAATACGATGGACGAAAAGACGAAAAATCCACAAAAAGCAGCAGTCATCCGAGAGCTCGAAAGGAACCAACAAATTGGCGTGATCATCCAACACCACTACGAATATCACCACCAACATCATTTGATTCTTGTTCTGGACGTTCACGTACTCGTGGAAATTCAAGAACATCACGTACATCACCCTATCATGATAGAACGAAAAACGTTAATAATTCGCGGGACTTAATAAAACCATCTTTGTCAACAGGAGAAACACAACAAAATACATACAAATATTCAAAAACACAAGAATGTTCGTGGGGAGTAGATAAACGTCGTACAGAAATTACGCCGGATCAAGTGGCTACGAATATCGCGGAGAGATTTCGTAAGTTAGAAAATACATTTCCAATTATTCACAATAAATATTTATCACGTCGTAGTGCAAATGATTTTACTGCTGATTCGTATGTCAGTAATTCAAATACAGCACACACTGTTCCAATATCACAAAAAGGTAAACGGAAATATCACAGTCGTTTTGATTAATTTTTTTTTTTATCAATTTTTATGTTGATGATTTTTCTCTCGTTATTTTGCTTCGGGAAAAAGTATAGTTCGATCGGGAAAAATCATTTTGTCTCAGTTAACCGATTTTTGGTTGATTGATTTATTATTTCTATTTCTAAGCACGATAAATTTTAAATATTAGCTATCAGATCAATTGTATCAACATTGAATAATGCCCGTTCGATTTTTTCCTTCATTTTTTCTGGTACTTGCGAAGGAAACTGCCATAAAATTCATACCGTAATGAAACCTTGTATATAAATAGATATTAAATCATGATATACATGTAGAAAAAAGAATTGTCCTCTTTTTTCTGCTGAATTAAAAATTATTTAAACGTCCTTAGAGAATTTATAATAGAAGACGCTTTAGGATTTATCTGTCCTCAGGGTTTTCAATATAAATCACAGAATAATTGACAGAGTAATACGATATTTAGATTATTTATTTATTACTCATTTTTATTTTCTTATTTTAAATATTTTTTTTTCATCACGAGAAAGATCGAAAATTTATCGTAAGCGAACTAGTTTCACTAAACTCATTCTGATCTATCTCTTCGTCATCTCATCTCGTTAAATATATTACACCTAATTATCCGCGTTCAAGATTGCCCATTTTCCATCTTGTACACTAAAATCGATTATCAAAATTCAATTAAAAAAAAAAAAAAAGAAGATGCATAATAAAAAAAGAAATATAAGAAAATAATTTAACTTAAATATTTCATATCAAAATTCACGTTATTATTTAATAAGTAAAATAATAAATACACCTACGTAAAAAATAAATTGATATACGTAATGAATAAAAATGATAGAATGCAACATAATCAAATTAAACATTTTATTTTACCATTTTTATATTTCCAAACTCGAACATTAGCAATCGCGTCGAACAAAATAAATTTATTTCATCTTATTTCATTATCAATTCCCATTTTTTTTTTTTTCTCATTTATTTTTCATTTATTTTTTAACGTGATTCAATATTCGGTGTCGGGTCAGAGTGCAAATGTGTAGGTGTAAGACACGTCTCGTGCGTCGTTGGCTCATATATTACCCGTCTGCCTTACCAACAAAAACGTGTATGGAATAATTTTCTATACAACAAAATTAAAATGAGGAGAAGAAAAAAAAATAAAACAAAGTCGCAACAGAAATTAAATGAAACAAATATAATTTCTTTCTCTTGCTCATATCATTTAATTTACGAACGATAAATTTTATTTAAAATATATAAGTGACAACGCGTGAGATAATTATTACTCGTAATGTAAAATGGTTTATTAATGAATGAAAGATAAAATAAGAAAATAAAATATAATAAAAGGAGGAAGAAAAAAAATATTACGATTATTAAAAGACATTAATAAATATGTGTGCATATGTTTATGTGTTTTATATATGCCTTACGGCTTTTGCTTGATGTCTAAACTAACAGATAATATTATATATTGACCAGTTGGTATCACGATCGCACATCTGGTAAGCGGAATTAATATGTAATGCTAATATACAGTGAGAGAGTGAGAGAGGGGAACGAGATCGTTCGAGTAATAAATACCACTGTATGGGCGTGTGCTTGGGATATCATGCTCGAGCTTTCAAGTCAAGTGATATATTGCAATGTGCCTGAGAGTATTCGAAGTATTTTCGTACGATTCTTCCTTTTTTTTTTTTTTTTTTTTCCGCAATTTTTTTCTTACAATGCAAAGAAAAATTAGTTTGTGTGAGAAAAATTGATGAGAAAATGGTTCGTACAGGAAAAAATAGCTCGTTCTAAATAAGTATACCAATTTTTTTCCTCCTTTATCTCAATTGATCCTTAAAAATAAAATACCATTTCCATATATATATATATATTAAATTTCCGGAAATAGGAAAATTGTGTGAGTTTGAACTTTTCATCGAGCAGTATTTTTTTTTCTTCTTATTTGCAAAATCTTTTCTTTTCTTAACTTCATTTTATTTTAGTCCACCAATTTTAGTTTTTTTTTCTTTTTTTTTTAAGTTTCTGGGGGACAAACAAGTCTATAAAGAGAGTGAGAAATATTATATGAATATTGTCAACGAATTTTTGTGGATTTACTGAATAGTAATATGACACCTTTTAATCAGTCGCGACTTCATCAGACGTGAAAAAAGATATAAAATAAATTCAAATACATATAAATAAATAACGAAACTGAAAATAAATTCATGTTATACTAAAATTATCATATCCAACAGACAAGTGTCACAAAAATATCACTATCATGACAACTCAATAAAACAAAAACACCATAATCAACAATAGAATTATTCTCAGAATTTATTTATCACATTTAAGCAATGAAAAAAAAAAATTATAAAACAATTTTTTCCACAACCAAGAAATTCTATACGAAAAATAAACATGCAAAAATATCCCTTCTTAATCAAATATTCAGTTTTTTACACAGAATTCTATTTTCTCTACCTAAACAATTAAAAAAAAATGATACAACAGAAACTGGGAGACATAATTGTCTATATATATATATATATTTATTTAATTTTCAACTCTTGGGCTTTTTATAGGTAAGAATTTAATATACATTGGCGGATTGGTTTTTTAAGGCCCCGAAAAAATACGATAGAGGTGGTGCAGCGCACTTTAATGCCACAGTGCGTCCTACTTAGCGGGGCCCTGTTCGCTTGATTAACATGCGAGTGATTAATAGTCCGCGTTCTTTCTCTCTCACTCTGTCTTGTAATATTCGTTCTCTGTTAAACCAACCTATATGTACGTATACGCAGAACTTTGGAGATCTAATCGTACGATATTTATTGCCTTTGCGTCGTCCATCTTGGTGGGCCCCTCAAGCGCGCCGGTTTTGCGCTCGCGCGCCCGCGTGCGCGTATCATTTCTTTCTTTCCTTTTTTTCTCTTTCATTTGGAGTTTGTAATTTTATTTATTTATTTTAGTTTCACTCTTTCTTTTTTCTTTTTTTTTCAGAGACGCTTTTTTTTTTTTTCGCTTGTTTTTTTTATTCTACCGTGTGATCAAGAGCCGGTTCAACGAATACATATACGTAAATACATTTATATTTTTCGTCTTACAACATTGCCTGGTTTATTATTATTGCATGGGACATTATTATTATTTTTTTTTTTGGTTTATGTGAATGATTTTTCGAGTATTGGAGATAATTGATTTATTTATTCTTGTTGATTTTAATAATATTCTGTAGAATTTTCACTGAACTCTCTATCTCTTTAATTTCCATCCACATCAGACAATCATATTCGACGCCACCACACAAACACACGTGCCATTGACTCCAAAATGGAGCACATCCACCCTTTACACCATCCACCCACTATCTAAAAGAAAGGAATATAAAAGCTCGATCGATTGGAAAATTGATGCTTGCAGACGATTTCAAATTGTTTTGCAATTCACATATACATTTGAATCATTTTTCTATTTCACTCATCGCATTTTCCTTAACCATTCTCATTCATCCCCCTCCTCATATCAATCCTCCCTCTTATCTATATACAGAATATTTATGAAAAAGAATTTTATCCTTTTGCAACACGGGTGAAAAAAAAAAAAAAAAAAGAAAAATAAATTCTGAGTACGAGTTTGGAATTGTTGGAAATGATTTTATATTGCAAAAGATGAGTTTTGTTTGTTCAGTAAATTATCGATGATGCTTCATGTTAGTTTGTCTATGTAATAAATATATATATATATATATTCGTTTTGTGAAAAGACGTATCGTGGTGGCCACCAACAATTTTTCTATCTCTTTTCGTTTGTTGTACGTGTTGCGTCAGCGTTACTCTGGCGCCACATTCGTCTGCACATATATAGAGTCGGTGAACGCGGAGTTTTGTCCGTTTTTCGGGTGGTGGTAACGTGAACGGTGGGGGGGGGGGGGGGGGGGGGGGGTGCAGGAGAAGGGAGAATAGAACAAGAATGAGTGGTGGTAGTGAGTGGAAGAGAATGAGTATGGGGGAGAACAAGGGGGATGATACTCGCGCTTGTTTCGCGGTGATTTTATTTATTCCATTATTTTTTCATGGCTCGACGAACTGTTCGGAACTATCGAGCGACAGGAAGACAGATAGAAATAGAATGAAATTGATGGGAGATATTTCACATTTTATTATTTCTATTTTTTATTTTTGTTTATGCGATATTGGAGATATTAATTATTGCAGTGGTATTCTTATTAAAAATTATTTAAATACTGGGGTTGTTTATTTTAGATGAAAGAAATTTGGAAACAAAAAAAAACTAGATAAAAAAAATGAAGCAACATAGAATTAAAATTGAAATAAAATTAGCCGAAATAAAAAATTGAAATTAGAAAAAAATAATGATTTGACAGTAAAAAAAAAAATAAACAAGTAGTAGTATTTTTTGATGCCCGAGGGACTGCATAATATTCCACCGCTCGTGCCCTCATCGTATCAGTGATCTGCCAAAACGTTGTGGCCAAGGGGGCGCATTAATTGAAATCAATTCCTTGGCGCCGTGGTATAGAAGCTGCCGCTTTTGCTTCTCCCTCACTCCGCTTTCTCCTTCCATTTTTACCTTCATCCAATTCTCATTCCTCCTCTTCTAACCCAAAGACAGAAATAAAAATAAACGGAGAATAAAGACAAAAAGTAATTCTCAATATAATACTAAAGACCATGCACGATTTTCTCTCAAGATTTAACGATCTTTTTACCATACACCGAAGAAAAGAAGAATAAAAAAAAACAAACGAACATGTTAATTAGCCAACACGTATACGTTTAAAGTCCATGTTGAAAAATTTATGTATTTATACACTGATATATGTCCATAAATAATATAAATATCTCAGTGAAGAGTGCATGAATTTTTATAATTTATTTATCTCTTTATTTTGTATTTATTGGTATTATTATTTTTTTTTTATATTTATCGACGATTGTTCTGACAATAAAAAATTATTTAAAATATATATCTTTAGAGACATTGCTTGGCTATTTGTATATGTATTTGTATATGTGTTGCATGTGAATATTTTTTTTGAAAGACGATGCATGAATAAATGTGGTTGGAATATTGTGTGTGGGAAAGGAATTCATAAAAGATCCGAATGTTAATTGTTGTTTAAATTTATGACAGCCCTGTTCTCCACCCTCTCAACGCGCCGCCCGCCACAGCCCTTCTCTTCTTTATTCGTATGAGTTTGTCTGTGTGTATTCATGTGAACACTGCGCTGACATCCGACTAAATAACCGCGGCTATTCATTTAAGTTTCAAGCAACCCGCGAAACGAGCTCGACGATTAGCCGGCTTGCGTCGGCGCCGAAAGGCAAAAGATTTGCACCGTTATGTGTGAGTATATTGTGGGTGTTTGTCTGTGTGTATGAATTGTATATATTAAGGGGTATTCATATTTTTTGTATTCGAATGAAAACAAAAAAAAAAAAAAGAATAGTTCTGCTATTTTTTTCTTCTATTTCAATTTCATAATTTTTTATTCACACTTTTCTATTTAATTGGGGATTTTTTATTTTTCTCTTACAATTATTTTTCAATGTTTATATAAAATATTTATATCAATTATAAAATTAGATATGAAAAAACGAATGTATAAATAGAATTTGTGCGTGTGTATAATTATCGTATACCTGTGTCATCGAATGTCATGTGATATAAACCTTGATGAATATTTTTGTATGTTTTATGTTGTGCTGTCGACACGCTTCTTCGTTGCGTGATACACCTATAGCGCGCCCTCACCTACGCATCGTGTGCGCCACGCGACCCGATCTCCATCGTTCCTGCTATATATGCCCACGCGACTCTCACGTGTGCACCTCATACATAACTATATATATATATATATATACACATGTGTGATCCTATCTGGCGGAACGAGCAGAATGCCTTCGCGCAATTATTTTATCGCGAATAATATAATGTATGAAGGTAAGTGAAATTTGTTGTAATAAATTGTAATTATCATTTTTATATTTTTTTTTCCAACCAAAATTGGAAATATTTCTATTGTGGTGCAGGAATTTGTTAATGGTAAAATTAATGTCACTTTGTAAATATATATTTACATGGAGAGACGTTTGTATTACACAATTTTAGAAAGTGCGATGCGATTCGTTATGTTGATTCATCAATGAGAAAAAAATCTCCATCATATTTAATATATATAGTCATTCAAAGAAGTTCATCTCATGAAATGCATATGATTTAAAAATTGTGTGTTTACTTGAGATAAATTTACATACCACCCAGAAAATAAAATAGTTATAGTCACACGTTAAATATTTTTTTTTTCACTGTGGAAATTTATATTAATTCAGTGATACGAGACACTCCGTTAGAAACACGTTTTAACTCTTCACAAATGGATTGTCAATGAAATGTTCTAATGGTTAGTAAGAGGTTTTTCAGTCAGGTTCATTAAAGTCTTATCTAGTGATTTGTGTTGACCCTTTGGAGTATGCATTTGAACGCAATATGTGTCGCGTCAGAAAGGGAAAATACTACTGATAACACTCTTCATCATATGAATATAAATAAATTGACCATTGGGATAGATTAGTTAAGTGGATAAGTGAAATCAAGCATTATTATTGTTTTGAAATAGGATCAGCAGTTTGGAGAAATTCCCTATAAAAGTTTTATAAATGTCAGAAGTCTCAAGAAAAAAATACCATTATTGTATTTATAATTCTGTAAAAATTCGTAGCAGAATTTTGAATTTTTTGAAACAAAAATTGAGAAAAATATTTACAATTTGTTGAATACTCTGGAAAAAATTATTTAAAAAAATTCTTTCTATTATGGAAATTGATTTATATCTCGCCCACTCTATTATCGTATTTTCTTTTACTCATTCAATTTTTTCCGATAACTTTAATATACACACACAACAAAACTACTCACATATAAACTCTTTTCCCCAATTTCTTCCTTTTTCTTTTTTTTTTTCATTCTCTCTTTCACTCACAACACCCAAACCACGTCTCGTTATATAGATTCAACGCCCACGACGTCGCCGTCTAGGGGTGGATGGGCAAAAATGTCACTCTATGTATTTCATATATCTATTCACACACAAATAACTACAAATACATTTAATACAACCCACGCGTTGCGACGCTGGCCACCCAAAGTAGGGCAAAGTCAATTCATTCATATACACTACTCTGATTCATAGGACGCAGTGTAGTAGTGGGTGGTAAGCATATCAAGGGGATGATTTTACGCGCATAGTGAATTGTCAGAATGATCAAAAACTTTTCTCCATTCATTCATCATCATTAACTTCTTTTTTTTTTTTCCCACTCTTATTATTGTCAATATTATAAATATATATTTTTCCTTCTCATTTATCTGCATCCCTCTCGCCTTCAATATTAGAGGGTTGAAGGCTTTCAGACAATAATAGTGGCGCCGAAAAAAAAAATCATTGACCAAACAATTAAATTTTATTTTTTATTTCAGTTGAGATGACGAAATGCGATAATTTTGCAATATTATTTTTTTTTTTTCTCTCTGGGTGGATGAAAATAAATTAGCATACAGTCGCCGTTAGTATATCAATTGGATGTACTATATAAGAAGGTTTTTGCTGAAAAATATAAGGAGTTGAGGGTGAATGGTTCAGTGGTGGATACTGGGGAGAAAAGAGAGAAGAGAAAGAGGAGGAATGTCGTCAAGGAAAACGATCCGCCCACGTCTTGGAATTATACATACATATGTAGGTATGTACGGTATATATTTATGTGTGTATGTACGGGTAATGTATAGAATGGTCGATGAAAATAACATCTATGTAGAAAATAATCGAACGAATTTTCAAAGTTGTATTTTTATTTGAATTATCAAAAATAATTATTTATATATTTTTCTCCCGAAAAAAATTTAATTCTTGTATATTTCGATTTACAGGGGTTGTTTCTTCAGGACCCCATTACCCACATACATCTCACCCGATTGGAAACCACCTCTACACTCAGAAATCAAAAATAAAAAAATTTATTTTCTCCATTTTTATTTTACATCAAACAAAAAAATGAATTCTATTTTTGTTTGTTACTTTTGACGGGGATGGTTTGGTGCGGAAGTGGTGGAGGGTGTCGAGTCGCCGGCGTCCGCTTGACTCCCCTTTCATAGTGGGGATGATTTGGAATAAGGGTAGTTTTGTAGGGGGATTCGTCAGTTTCCGGGTTGTTCCGTAGTGTGTGAGTAGAGCGACGGGGGTTGGTTTGGTGGTGAACGGGGGTGGCGCGCGCGCGACGCCGGCACCACCAGCACCACCAACAGCACCACCACCACCACCATCAGCAACCAGCAGCAGCAGCAGCAGCAGCAGCAAACAAGCGAGCAGAAGAACCCGCGGGACACGACACGACGAGGCGTCGCGACGTCAGTAGAGCGCCGCGCTATCGACCACCGGCCACGAGACGTCGTTTCATCCCTTAATACATATTAATTCTTCGTATAAAAGTCAAACGGTGAGATCAAACATCAAATAAAAAATAATTCTCATTAAAAAATTAAATAATCAAACAAATTTAAGAAATACAAAAAAATAATAAAATTATATTCACTCATAATTTTCTACATCCTGTGATCTAAAAGCGGTGATTTATTTATCGATTAAATTATCTATTTCGCGGTTTAGTGAAGAATTTAATTGACGAGAATAAAAAAAAAAATTTTTTCCAGTTTTTTCGGTTTTAAACAAAAAAAAAAGTTTGAGTGATTTGTTCAATATAAGACGCGACGGAGGACAACCCTCTGAGACCCAATGACTGTCCATCGAGGGACCACGGGACACACATGTTCATTATAAGGTCTGTGAGAACAATTACGAAAAATAAATAGATGTAAGGGAAATTATTTTTTTTCCTTGGAAAATAAATTTTTTCACTCTATTTTAACATTTTTTTTTCGGCCAATCCAGACATTAGTCTGGCGCCAATGGATTTTTTTGTCTAGTGAATGAGTCATCAACGTTATGTGGAAACACAAACAAATGTATAATATAATAATTATACTATTTGTATTTTTTTTTTGTTTCCACAACTTTTACATTATCAATTCAATGAGAATAATTATTTCACGTTATTGTGAAATATTACATTTGATATTATAATTTCATTGAGGATGGATTTAAGTTGATTTTAATTCTGCACTGCGGTGTGTGAACTTTATATAACTCGATGTTATTTTAAATGAAGTACATAATAGCTTCAAATTTTATGACAATAAAGTTGGGCGATGTTATAGGTGTGAATTAATTTAAATTCAGTGTCGCCTGCGCGCCACATACAATTCAAAGATAGTCAAGGCTAGATTAAAACGATAGTATCATTTTATTGGTTGTGTTTGTGTTGAAAAAAAAAAAAAGAAAAAAAATATTACTGTCAAATCCATCCATTACAAATACATTTTGAAAAATAAATGTACAGAGGAATAAATACATGAAAAGAAAAAAAATGTAAATAGTGAATTAAATAAGAAACGCGGAAATGTTGAATCAGTATGTTAATATATTTTTTGTTTCTCGGATTTAAAACATGTGGAAAAAATTGTAATATCATTCATTAGGAATACGGGTTAGATAATAAAAATAAAAAACGAAATAAATGTTAATCTGTTAATGTTCGTTTAGCATAAAATCACATTTTTATATTTCATTACTTCTAAACATTGGCGAAACATTAAATGTCCTATTTGCATTTTTTTTTTTTTTTTCTCTTCTAAATGTAGAGAAAAACTTCTTTGATTATTTATTACTGGATGAATATTTAGAGAAATTGGGAGGGGAATAACATGTTTAAAAGTGGAAACGTACATCCAATTAGTGACAAAAACATTTTTCACCAAACACTAAACAACAAAAAAAAAAAAAATAAAAAGAACACCAAGAATTTCCTATAACACGAATAATTTTTTCTTCAACAACTATGACCACCCAAAAATTAATCCAACGAAAATAAAAAATAACCAGAAAAGAATTTATACGTTAAAAATTCATGAGCAACATACCATTGAAAATTGATATGTATATTCCACGATTAAAATTATTTATTCAGCACATATCCAACAAATCTTCATAAAGTATAATAAAACGTGAATAGGGACAAGCAAGTTACTTTATGGACTCGTGCACAAATATTATCATTTCGATCTGTCGTACAGTTCAACTTGTAGTTGTAGATATTCATAATCCAACCACACACACACACACACACACAAACGAAAAGAAAAAAGCGAAAAGAAAAATATACATTTTTATATACATACAGATATATAAATATATATTTAGCAGTTGACGTTAGGGGATTTGGGAAATAGATTTAGAACCCTTCGAGGCTGTGCGTGGAGGGAGCACTCGTGCGAAAACAACTGGAAGCTCTTACACAACATGTAAAAATTATATATTTATATATATATATATTTACATCCCTCTTTATATTATACAATTTCTTTTGCTGAAGTATTATTATTTTTTTTCGTCATTTTTTACTTTTAATGTTGCACAAGAAAGGCGACATTGGCTTTGAAAAATTTATCACAGTGTGAGGGGGTGGTTTAAGAGGGATAGTGTAGGAAAAGCCGCAAAATCCCTTGTGCACTCTTTTCAACCGTCAACACTTGGTATTTTTTTTTTTTTCTTTTTATATAAGGCAGAAAGGAAAGTGGAAGGAAAGGAGAAAAAAAAATATTATGTATATGTGTGTATGTTGTACTTGAATTCTCAGTGGTAATAGCTCATGCTCTTCACATCAACGCTTTGAAGCATACGTTACTCCATATCGTGGAATTGCTCGGGATTTAGTGGATAAAGGAGTTATGAAAGTGGAGTGAAGGAAGAAAAAATTTCTTGATGATTTTCATCTTTTTTTTTTTCACAGATAATTAAATTCTTTTTTTTCCTCTATACAATTTTTATCCAGTTCTCCTAGAGATAGGGGTTCTCCTGGGGGGTGGTGAGTGAGGTAAAGGACGGTATTATAAGGGAAAAATATAAAATTAAGGGAGTATGAATAATTAAAAAATTAAAAATAAAAAAAGATCCAGTCTAAAAATTGATTTTTTCGAGGATGAGAGATAAAAAAAATTCGCTTTCTACAGCAAACAACTTGAGAGGTTGAGGAAAAAAAAATTCTTTCATTCAATAAATTGAATATTCCCTCAGCAAAAATAAAACGCAAAACGTGAGCAAAGAATAAAAAAATAAAGAAGATATTGAAAAGAAAATAATAAATCGGAAATGGAAATATAAATTGAATACTGGCGTCATTCCAATCGTGATAATTCCACTCTCTGCACCTGTATAATATAGTCTTCGAAGAATTCGCTCTCACACAGATGTATACAGACAAACGAACAACCAACCCTCCTCGATGCATTTCAACATTATCATTCGCCCCGATCTGAGTGAGAGACGAAAGTGGGTCGTCGAGTGTAATATCGCCTGGCAACCAAAATACGAAAAAAAAAAAAAATAAATAAAATAGAAAATAAAATAAAATGAAATAGAATAAAGTAATAAAAACGTCAGCAACATCCTTTGAATCTCAAATAGTAAAGAATTCATATTTTAAAACCACAAAGTGTTGAATGAATCAGGTTCTTCACTAATTCAACCCTCAAGTGCATCCCTTAGAAATGAAAAAAAAAATTAGCCAAGAATACTAAAAATAAAATAAAAGAATTGATAAAAAGACGAGAAAAATACATACATCAATAATGTGAAAGAGGGGATGGAAAAAATCAGGCCTTGACTTGGTCAACCCTTGAAGCACCTCTTCGACAACGCTCCACTCTTTTTCCTCCCCCACGTAGTTCGTGACGTCGCATGCGTTTACTACATAGCGTGCTACTCTGCATAATTACAATCCACCAAAGTCACTCTGGCAAGTTCTTCACTTTTTTTTTTTTTTATACCCTTTCGCTATTTCTGACATTCCCCACTATTATTCTGCCCACTCTAGTCCATCCACCAACTAAAATACAACCACTCACATGACTCCATTTCAGTCCTGTATATAAAATAAAAACATATATATATATATATTATTCAATTTTTTATTTATTATTCAACTTCTATGTGAGCACGTAAAAGGTTTTTCTTTACTCCCTTCTCTTGATGTTGGTTGCTGTATTCTGGACGCTGGCGTCGTGCGACGAGTCAGGTTGCATTATAATACCACTCCATTGTCGCAAATATATATATATATATATGTATAGCGAGGGTCGTTAAATGTACCCGACAATGAACACGACGTCGAGCAATTTGTCCAACAATTCTGTATGTATTTTTCTTTTCTTCACCTTTCGTTTCGTTTCGGTTTTTTTTTTTTTACCATGTTATACCCTCTCACGACCAAGTATTTTACCTGGAAATTATGACTGCAGTTGCGCAAAAAAATAGAGAATTGTTGGGGGGGGGGGGGGGGGGATTTGTCACGGTAATCGATAGATACATAAGTAGAATTAGTGACGGGACAAATTCAGTTGATGTGATTGAAGGATTTTTTTTTTTCTACTTGGACTGTTGAGGTGGCATTTTTTTTTTCTTTTCTTTTATTTTATGGAGGGTATGTTTATTTACTGACACATCTCAACTGGATTTTTCGTCTTTGGGATAATGTTTGTCTGTGTGCGCGTTTGAATGGTGAGAAGAGAAAAAAATGAGGGTGGGAAAAAAAAATAATAGCACCTGTGGAGTCAGTTTGTTTCTGCTTTAACGCCAGTGCTTGGGTTTTTTTTTTTTCTTTTTTTTTTTTTACACTTCTGCTTTCGCTTCGCTTTTAATCTTTTATTTCTTCTGTTCGACACTTTGAAGGGATTAGTGGCGTTATTTCTATTCTGTTAGGATTTAGGTATATAGTATTAGTATATGAGTTGGAGGAAAAAGAGTCTGTTGAAAGTTGTACAGTTTTATGTATGTGAACAAGTACACTTTTGCACTCACTGGCAGTTCACAGTTCTTATGCAAAATAATTAGAAGGTAAAGTGGAATTTTCTCCCTCTTGTGAGAAGAAACGTTTTTACTGTATTAATGTAAGGAGAAGAAATGTACAAAGAGATAAAAAAAATAGGAAATATTGAGTGGTGAGATATCACTGAGGTGTTAAATTGTGTGGGAATGGGGAAAATGTAAAGGAAGAATTCACTCATTTAATTCTGAAATCACTGCTAAATATTAAAACAATTTTCAATTAAATAAATGCTTCTTCATTATTGAAATAGTAACGTTTCTATTCTCAATTTGTATTTAAAAATAGTGATAAATGAATAAATATTCTACAATTAATCAAAATAAAAGTCACACCACATGACGTACATTAAATTACCGCTAAAATAATAGAAAAATATTCTCGTCACAATTTATTTATATCAGAAAAGTGGCGTCGTGATGTTGTGCAAGTGGTAAATGCTAAAAAAAAAAAAATACCTCTAACTGTATTCAAGTAAAATAAAGTGGGGAGGAATGAAACGAGAGAGTGAGTTCTAGGCGTTATAAATTTGTCCCTTTGGGAAAACAACGTGGGTCCAGTCGCTTCTTCTTCTTCTTTCCTTTCCACAGTGGATAAAATTCACCAAGGGGTAAAAGGAAAAAAAAAAATAGAATGCGAAGTGAAACTTGGGTAAATGCATCCATGCACGCGTATTTTATGGCTTCAGCCAACCTACAGATATTTTTGCGGGATGGATTCTTTTGGAAAATACTTGAAACTTGGACGATTTGTCGACGAGAACACGCTCGAAAAGTCGAACTCGATAAAGGCAACAGAGTAAAATTGGTGAGTGAGTGAGGAGGTGGAGGAAAGAGAAGAAATAGAGAAGTGGATGAGAATAAGGTAGAGAAGAAGTAGAAAAATATATATATATGTATGATAGTAGGGAGGTTCTTTGTATGGGAAAAGATTTTGCAGTTTGAAAGATAAGAAGTGAGCTAAACTTAATCACATAAAATTCACCGAAAAACTTTTCTTATGTATATAAATTTTCGTTTTACTCGTCCTCGTTTTTCTTTTTTCTCTATTTATCTGTGGGTGTATATATGTGGCCAATGCACTTGCTGATCATTGAGTTTGGTTATGGGAAATTGATATTTGTTGTTTAAAAATTTTTGAGACAGAGAAATAATTTTAAGGGGGAGATAGGAACTTGAAACTTGATGAATGAAATTTTTTTCTACTCTACTCTTGATATAGACCAAGAGGTTGAATGACCTAGCATGATGTATATTTAATTGGGTTATGGATGAAATGTCCCGTTCAATAATGTACATTCCATTGGATAATATGCTGACAATTATTGGGATTATCTCTGTTAAATTCCTGATGAGATACCGATTCAATTGATTATTGGCTCGAATATTGTACATAACAATATATCGAAGCCTGCTAAATATTGTCTGACCAAACTAAACATCTTCGTAAAATATTATTCGCAAAATTAATCACGAAAGAGAAAAAAGTTCATTATTAATTTTTTCACCAGAAGAAAAAAAAATAAGTTTATAATCCCACTTCTTTTATTATTCATCAACTCTTACTATCTATCTTTCATCCATTGTTTCCTTCTTTATTATTATCCTTTCTTCGTTCAACTTTCCTCTACTTTTTATGTCGACAATTAAACATGACAGTTAACGAGAAAAAGAAATCTCAAAGCGAGTTAACATGCAAACTTTTTTAAATATATATTTTATATATACATATATTTGAGGTGGACCACTGGAGTCTAACGTGAAAGAGTTGAGAAAGGAAAAAGATTCAGTAAGAACAATAAAGAAAGATAAAAAAAAAAAAAAATAGAAAGAGTGAATGAACATGAGAGAAAGAAAGAAAGAGCAATGGAACAATGAAAACAGCTCAGTAAATCAGATGAGCAAGAGAGCAGTAAGGAGATTAGCAGATCTTGTACAAGGTATTACTGGTACATAGCAAGTAAGATAGCAAATAATAAAAAATAGTGAAGAAGATGGGAAAGAGGTAGAGAGTGGATATATCCATAAGAATATAAGCAGCAGAAATTGTCTGTGTGCAAGCTCGAATTTTCTTGTACCTCCTTCTTTTCATTTACCAATGTTCATTCCTTGTGCATTCATATAATACTTTCTCTTTCTCATGCACATTTATTTTTTTACTATTATTCTTTTCTCATGTTCTTTTGTAACATATCTTACAATTCTACATTCACTATAGCATGTTTAACCACCCGTGAAGCAATAATTCGTTTTGATAATTCGTTTGTTGGAATTATTATACAATTTTATTGAGAAAAAAAAATTTTTTTTCTTGTCTGTTTCGTCCATCCAAACGCCATGTTTGTTAATTAATCACTTCATTATATCCATTGAGAGACACTGGTTGGATAATAACCTGAAGACATTAAAACTAAATTATTTATTTTTATTTTCCATCCATTTCATTTTATTTTTATTCATTCTCTTGTTTTTTTTTTTTTTTGTATTATTTTTTGAAAGGGGGATGAATCTTTTGGGTTTTGTGATGTGCCTAATGAGCGACAACCCAACATTCCATTCTCACCTCTCTTACCCCTCTCTGTCATTGCCACCCTAATTTTCAACAAACACATATACATTTATACATTTAAGTATATGTGTATTTATGATGTTCCATCATTCATTGGGCCACGTTTATATGCTATTATGTTTGAGTTTCGAAAGTTTTTTTTACGACGAACCTTCACACACCTTTAACACACACACTCACACATATTTATACATAAATAAAAATCCGCTCTGTACGATTGAGATATAAAAGATTCGAGGAATCCATAAATTTCATTCGACTACACTTTTATTTCAATGGTTACGTTGAAATAAAATGAAAGATTTGAGGGGGAGGGAAAAAAAAAAAAAGAATAGTAATAGTGATAAAAATACAAAAAAATATTAAAATGCGTTGTGTTTTATTTTTTTTTTATGTTGAGGGCAAGCTCCTCATGATTTTTTCCTGTTCTGATAAGGAAATATATTTGGTGGTACTGAATTGAGACAGTTTGAATAAATGGATGGTGAATTGGTGAGAAAAAAAAGGGATATTTTATTTTTATTCACTTTCACAAATCCAAATAAAAAACAAAATGTCCATTAATACAGTCCAGCAGAAGAATAAAACATGAATAAAACCTTGTCGACACATATCACAAGAATTCAATAACCATTTGATATAAATAAATGACACGAAAAAAAAAAAAAGAAAAAATTGTTAAAAAATTATATTGAAAGAATAAAAAAAGTTTCTCAGAAATATTCGAATGTCTCGCTGCCAGTGTCTTTCCCAATATGGGGTCTCTGTCTTATAATTCCAGTCTCGTTATTCAAGACCCACATGGATGGCATCTCACTGTGTCGTTCCAGGAAGTATATTCAGTCCCCTTAAAAAAAGAACAAAAAAAAATACAAAAAAATCCTCCCTTCTCTTACTTCAAATTAAAAAAAGAAATAGTAACAAAAGACAAGCGTTTATAATTCACAAATATTAAGGAGCGAATTAAATCGAAACTTAACGAGACACATGACCAATATTTTTATTTTAATCCTTCTTTCACTGACCATACAACGAAGGACACAATTAAACTTGTCATCAAAGATTATAACTGCAAAAGCTGCAATAATCTTGAATATATTTATTAATTGATAAAATCTTTTATATATATATATATATATATAATGAAACGTTGCTTGATCGATTTATTTTTATATATAAATATTTTTCCACATGATTTTGATGATGATGATCATCATCATCATATCATTATCCTGACACTCAATATAACTTTAAAGATAAACATCAGAAGCTTCATGTAATACGCATCAGCAATCGGTAGCTCTAGTTACACGCTCTCCATTCTCACCTCCAGCATTAAAAAAAAAAAAAGATAATATTCAAGCGAAGAAATAAAAATAAAATTGAAATGACGAGAGGTAAAAAAAATCGTGTAAATAAAAGAAAATATTGCAGCGTGTGGCGCCACGGTAAAGCCACGAGTCGAACACGAGCGGCATCTGGTTTACAATCGCCAGTGAAACGTAGAGAGAAGAAGAAGGAGGGAGAAAAAACGAATGTATGAAAAAAAAAGAAGAAGAACTTTTTGTGAGTGGGGAGTAAGGGAAGTTGTGTATAAGCCGAGTGCGATAAGATCGGCAAGGTGCAGCGGCAGCCCTGGACGAACCGGTATACCATGTTGCATCTTTCATATATAAGAAAGAGAGAAAGGAAAATAAATATATATGAGAGAAGAAATAAAAATAATAAATGAATTTATATGGAGAATGACAAAAAATACAATTATGATAAAAAAAAATTTTGAATTAATAATAAAAATCAAAATGGAAAAATACTTATTGGAGATATAAATTGGTGAGAGAATTTTGTCAACGATTCATGGATATTATCAAATAGTGTGTGGGAAGTAGGGGAAGAGGGTGGATTTTTTTTTAATATTGGAAAGGAGAATTGTCTCCTTGAAAATATCTCAAGAATTAATTTTTCCATATACATTAAAATTCAACTAAATTGTTGAATTAATTCTGATTAATCATTTCTCTTACCCAATACGATATTCTTCTTCCCATCTTTATCATCTCCAATCGAAAATGAAACCGAGATGAAAAAAAAATAAAAATTCACCAGAAAAAAGAACAAGAAGAATAAATAAAAAATTTATGGACAAATATCGCAATAATCAATAAACCTTCAACATGAACAAATAAATAAATAAATAAAGAGACCCACACTGCAATTCATTCCCCTTCTTTATACACAGGAAGAGAAAAAAAAAACGAAACAAACAAAAAGAAAATAAAATTTTGTGAAAGTAAAATAAATAAATAAATAAATAAATAAAACCAGAAGAAGAATGAGATATAAAAAATCTGGTTGTATCGGTCTTATGGTTGGGTTGATAAGATCGGTAATATAACGTCCATAAGAAATTCGCTACACCATACATGTACACATAAACCCAAACATATATAAATAAATACATACACCTCTCTATCTTTCTCTTTTACTTGTGTATACATGTAACGATTTGCCCCATTCAAAGCCAATGATAATAACAGTAACGTATCTTTATTACCCACCCTGGTCACCAGTAATGGAATTAGGTTTCGCGCTCGTCTCTCACACACTTTTTTTTATATTTATTTATTTCAAATTTTCATTTCACCTTTCTTTTTTTTTTTTTGGTTCTCCATAGGTCACTGACACGGATTGTATTTTTGTTAATGTGTTGGACAATTAGTTAGATGTCCTACTGCTTCTCAAAAAAAAAATCATTTGTATTGTTGAAGCGAGTGATAACACTGAGTAGCTTGTAGAAAATCCATAGGTATATAAAAATTAATTTTCTCCAACACCATGAGAAATAAAAAATTGAACTTGATTCAATAAATTATAAATATATATTTCCATACTTAATCCACCCCCCCTCCTCTTTTTTTTTTCCTCGTTTTTTTTATTTTTGGTTGATTCGAGTGGGATAAATTTTTAACTATGCAATAATAAAATAAAAAGAGAAAAAAAAATACTTTCCAAGTCTTATATGCGTTCATGGATTGGGACACGCACAATGTACAAGTCTGTAATTACAGGATATTACATTCTCGAACGGTTTCAGTGACGTGGGTCTCGTTCACGTACCTCTCACCCTCTTCTTCCTCTCACACACACACACACAAATATATATATATATATATATATACATGAATATACAATTTTTTTTCTCCCTCACTCGCTCTCATATTTTTTTTTCCCAACCCTCACATGTTTTAAAATCCCTTTGAGAGAGTGCGCAAGGCGCGACGTGAATGCATGCGTCGTATTCGCCACCATATACACTAACACAGACATGCACATATAAATATGAATATATATATATATATATATATTTATATATAATGGAGCCTGAAATGCGAAACGTATTCTGAAATAATACATAGTCCCTTTATCCTTCACCTTTTGCCCTCTCATATTCATCGGTATTATCCTCAACCACGTATATATGTATATATTATATACATATATATATAAAGAACACATTTTAATATGCAGGAAAAAAATTATTTAAATAATTTTTGATGAAAATTTAACGAAGAAAATTGTTTTGCTAATTTTTATTTTCATTGTCAGGTTTATTTCGATTATTTTTCCGAGTAGTTTTATTTATGGTTGTTTGTTTGATTGTTTATTAATTGCGACAATATTATTTATTGGTCTTCACTGCTTGAGTAAAAAAAGTGATGGTGAAAAATTAATTGTCAGAATATTTTTCCGAAGAAAAAAAATGTTTGGAATACTTTTAATTGTAGTTGGATAAATTTTTTTGTTTTTTTGTTTTCGTCTTCAATATTTTTTTTTTTTTTCGACGTGATAAACTTTTTTATCCGTCATCTTTTGGCCTACCACGTGTCTTCGATTATAAGCGTGAATGCGAGGTCGTTAATCGGCGCCCATTATAGAAATTCTTGGGATATGCGTGAGCGCGCGCGCTCTCAGATACGTTTCACTTTTTAATCAACCAAATTTACCGCCAGCGCGTATATATATATATATATACTTGAACGTGACGCCGGCGGGCGGCGTTAGCCACTTTTCTCTTGTCTACCTACCTCCTTTCTACCACCACCACAACATCCACCCCCGACACTCTCCACTTTTATTTATATTATTAATATTATAATATGTGGAGAAAAATATCACCTGAATTTTTTGTCACATCTCATTTGCAATATTTTTATCTAAATTATTTTTATGAAATTTAATTCCATGAAGAAGCCAAACACACACACACGCGCACAGTTGGTACAGTCTATATTTGAGTCAGCGTGTGAATATAATCAATAGAAGTGTGGTGGAAAAAAAAATTAACCCTTACGAAAAAAAAAAAAAAAATAATTCAGCAAAAAATAACAAGAAAAATTAATAATCCATTATTTTTTTTCTTTTCCAATTTTTTTCGTTACCATTTTGCAATATGTGCCGGCATTAGCCAAAGACTTTTTCTACATACAGTAGAATACTACCGCCAGTCTTCACACACAACAGCCCTTTACACTACAGACAGATATCTTGTCCACCCCCTTAAACATTTTGTTCTTTGTCTTACTCTTTCGTTTCTCAACGTAACAAACACACACACACACACACACACACAGTTGGTTATATTCGTACAAATTTATAGCCTACCGTTATTATTGCCGAGGATATTCGGACTACAAATTGCCTATGGGCTTTTATATGGTTTTCGTAGATCGTATAACTACCATATATCACGTATTATCACCCAAAGTAAGAGGCTTCGCGGTTTATTTCACTATTTTTTCTTTATTCTTATTTTTCTTTTCTTTTTTTTTCAACATTTTGTTCTTTATTCTCTCAGTATTATTATTATTCGAAATAAATATAATGTCATTGTTCGACTATCATATAAACGGCCAATTATTTTTACAACTGCCGCTTTAATATATTTATTGTTGTAAATATATTAGTGACGTGTGTGTGTGTGTGTGTGTTTTGTAATTTATTTTATTTTCATTTAGTGGAGTTGAATAGAAAAAATTTTAAGTCTATTTAAAATTTCACAAAATAATTTACGAAAATAATATTGATATATTCATTTTTTAATAAAATAAAAAATAACTACCCTCTATCTACCTCATACACAAACCCACCATCGTCTTCATCTTCATATAAAGAACTCAAATATATAATTATTTCTCAATATTTCAAAATTAATTGTACAACTAATTTTTCATCATCACAAAACTCCACTAAATTAAATTTGAAAAAAAATTTGTCTGTATATATTTTTCAATTATAAATCTTTATTATTATTATTATTTTTATTTTTTTTTACATATGTCAACACCCAAAAGCGGGGCCTTATTATAAATGAAAACGATCTATGCCCTCTTCCATCGTCATTTCACGACCTTTTATTGCTTATATTTCATGTGTGGCCACAACACGTGCATTCATATGCAAAAATCTTCAATTTTCTTTTTTTTTTTCACCCTCTCTCACTCACTCCCACTCCCTATACATATTTGTATATGTATACAAGTCATAAAATTTTCGGCAGTCGCGATTGAACATCACTGATGGCATGTGAACGAAAAGAGAGGAAGAAAAAAGGAAAAAAAGAGAGAAATACAAAATAAAAAAAAAAAAATGGAAAAACGTAGAATATAAATATTCATACACTATAAAAATTGAATTCTTATATAGTCTTTAAAATTCTTGGTTGCATTTAATAGGCTTCCAATTGAACGTAACGTTGTTGATTTTACCGATATTTATTGAGACTTTTACTACTTGACAAAAAAAAATAATATTATTTTTTATGTTTATTTTATAAATAAAAATATTCACATGCAAGACAAAATTTTCATTGAATGAAGTAAACAGGGCATTGACATGTGGCCAAGCAATTTTTATATTCTCTCATGAAAATAATTCAATAATAATCCTCTACCGCAAAAAAAGAAACCCTTTCTTTATTGAAAAACAAAAAATTATTCTTCACTTTTATCTAACATTGACAGCACAGAAAAAAAAAAATCAAAAAATGAAGACAAAAAATTCCTTGTTCCACCAAAATAACCCCTTAACAATCAATAAACAACATTACCATACAATGCATAGCTAAAATCAATTTTTATTCCCATGAAAGATAAAAAAACATTTTCTCCATGTAAAATAAAAAAAATTGTCTTTATTTATTCTTTTTTTTTTCTTTTCTGCATCTACTTAAATATTATTGTTCTTTTTGCATCGTGCCAAAATGTTTACAGCCTTCACAACCATTTACGTATATATATTTATTTATATACACACACATAAATGCATATATATATATATATATATATATGCATTGAAGGGAAAAAAAAAAATAAGTGAGTGAGAAAGACTCGTCTCTCGTCTGGGTTAGTTATGGCTGTGCTAAGAAGAGGCCGCCTTCCTCGAAGAGAGTCGAACGCAAAGCGTTCCCATACATCATCTTTTCTCTCGTTCTCATCTTCCATCGCTATCGCTGTCTATCGATCTCCAAACACACTGCTCTCACTCAACCTAGCTTCATATATATATATATATAAATAATAAATAAACAAAAAATGAAATAATGCAGAAACATTATCAAATATTAAATAGAAAATTAACCAAGAAATAATTCAACAATTTTATTTCTTACATTTTTTTTGTTTTTCTTCCATTCTCATTTTGCTTTTGTTCATTATTTTGACTTTGACGCAATGAACGTGAAAAATATTTAAGTGCAAACCTCGTGTCCGTTCAAATGCGTGTGAAGTATTTTTTATTTTAATTGAATGGTGAATTTTTTTTTTTCATATTTGGTATATTTTATTATATGTATGGAGTGATTAGGGATGGGATTTTTGTTGTGCTGGCATATATTGCAACGTCTCTATTACATTGTGAATTAAAGTTGTGGGGTAATCACAATGTTCAAGAGCAAGAGGAAGCCGCAATTTTAATTTTTTGTTCGGGTGCGTTTTTTTTTTTTTTTCTTTCCCCCATTTACTTTAGTTCTTTTTATAATATTTTTGCACGATGTAATGATGATATTGCCTGTGTAAAGCATCTGAGTTTTTACAACGTCTTTATGTTGTAATTTTTTTTTTAATCTATTTTTGTATTATTTTATTATGTTATTTATTTTATGGTTTTTTTCTTTTTTTTTTTTGTCAATAGACTTTACCAACTTCCGGTGGAGTAGTTGATATGTGTACGTGTGTTTGTGTATATATATCTGGAGTCTTCATCGGTGAATTGTACTTCTACGTAAGTGATAATTTTTTTTAATTATTAAATTTTAATGGTGTTTTTCAAAAATCTGTATTTTTTGGGAGGGAATTAATTATTACTCGAAAATAAATCATCCGATTGATATGATTCTTTCATGAGAATTATCGCAATCGCTGTCACTATCGTTGACAGTGATCATTTTTTTTACATGCAAAAAATTTGATTTTTCACAGACATTTTTATTTATGAAATGCAAACTAATCAAATATATCATGACAATTTAAATTCATTTACACCCTCAACAATTTTTTTCTCTTCACGACAACCAACTGAATTTACCATACAATATAAAAAAATAACAATAAAAAAGATAAATCTGTCACAAACAAAAGACAAAGGTGCCGAAATACACCGCTCGAGAATTGCAGACCGCATAGAAAATTGCCAGACCATAAACAATTAAAAACCCTTTTATACAAAAAAACTTAACAGTGCTATCTCTCGTCACCAAACACACTCCACTCCAATTCGTCCCATACCCAAACAAAAAAAAAAAACAACTAAACAAATTTAAAAACCAACCCCCCCGCCCCTCCGAAAAAAAAAATTTAAAAATAATTTCAATACATAAAACATAAAACAAAAATTCGTTCTCTATCCATAAATCGATTTAAAAAAAAAAAAAAAAAAATTCCAAAGTGACTTGCGCTAAAGTGGCGCGTGGCAGCCATCCCCCTTCTCTCATCCCCCCCTTGTTGTATACACCGCGAGCAAAAGGTATCGCGTGCCAGAAATTGCCGCTCGTGGATCGGGTACAGAGACCGAGAAGCCATTCGCACACTACTTATTTACTCGAGCTACTTCTCCATCTTCCCCTTCTTCATTTCTTTCCACCACTACCATTGCCATCACCATCACTACCTCCCCCCGCCCCTACCATCTTTCTCACTGGGCGAGAAGCCGCGCACTCTGTTCTCTTTCATGAGCGCCGCCTTTGCGCGCCAGTAAGTTTCATCGTTGAATTTATCGTTCAGTAGCTTTGCAATCCAAACTCAATATTTTTTTCCATTGTAAAATGAATGAATAAATGAATAAAGGATGGTATGGGGATGAAAAAAATGATGAATGGGATTATAATGATTTTAGGGAATGTGTTCTCTTCAAATGTAATCAGCTTTTAATAATTCAAAAATCACACAGTCGTGAGATTATTTTTCACTCTTTTATTGTGATATTAAACAAAAAATAAAAGGAAATGGACAAGCGAATAAATTCCATCGCGTGGCTCGAGCCATTTTGCGTTCATCTATTTAACTAAATACATATACAAAATATAAATAATGTATATACAACGAGGGTGACTGGGATGGATTTACGAACGACATGACAATAGACATTTTGCACAGTGAGAGTAAAAGGCCAGTGTCCAAAAATATAAGAGAGACGTTAATCCTCATGGCAGCATTGTCCTTCTCACTTCTACCAATATACTTATATATATATATGTACTGTACTATTTTTATTTTATTTCACGTTTACTTTATATTTTCTTTTTTTATTCTCTCACTGAAGATGTATAGTCGTTCGGGGTCACTATATACACACAAGACAAACGGCACGTTGCCACGGCATATACATCTCATTTGAATAGTCATTTGGACAGCCGTCTATTCAATATCTTCTCTCTTCATGGGAACTAAAAAAAAAAATACCATCATGGACAATACTTAAAATCCTCATTCAAACAAAAATTAAAACGTAGAAAAAAAAAAAAAATAAATAGTTAACCAACCCTCGTGAATAAAAAATAAGAGGAATATTGATGGGAAATATTTCAGATCTTTTTACACCCACGCGAAAATTTGTTAGTTATTTTTTTTTGTCTATATGGTATAGTAGGGTAATTTGGGAGGGATGATAAATTGCATTACCTTGTCACATAACATACTGATACACTAATATATATATATATATATATAGAATGAAAGAGAGAAAAAAAAAGAGAACGATGGAGGCGCACGCGCTGATGCTCTGATTTGGGTTACTAAACTGTAAACAAATTCCCGACTTTTTGTTCCATCGATTATCGATCGGGCCAACTCGACTCTAGTCTCGGGTGCATGGACCTCTATTATATACATATATATATGGAGAAAGGCAACCCCAAGCGTCTAGTGAACGTGAATAATACGTTGAATACCCTGTCTGTAGAACGCTAACGGGTGTCCGGAGACATTTATATATGTGTATTCGTGTATGTGTACACTTTACTACCTTTTCTCAAGTTGTTACGGAAACTGCTCTATTCCCCACCTACCTTTTTCTCTTTAACCATCAGAGAAACTCAGAATGTATGTGAATGTATGTGAATGTATGTAGTTTAAAGACGAGTCATCGACTTCTTGAAAATTGAGGGAGAAAAAGTTTTGTAACTGCGGATTGGTCGTAAATTTTTTTATTCAATCCTTTAAGCTTTTTTTTTTTTTTTAAAGGGATGCAACATTAAATTCATCTCTTACTGGGTCCTTTATCAAAATTCAATTCACTTTCATGTGTCGAAGATAGATTATTATTATCCAACAATTATTAAATCATTAATTTAATATTTTTTTTTTTTTCATCTTCAAAAATTGGTCTCCAACATTTTCTCACAATTGCTCTTTACACTCTCAAAAAATTCAATCCAATATTTTTCCCACGTTCGTACCACCCACTAACCAACGAGTTTGTCGAACTACTTCGTTTTCTGTCCACCATTTTTCATTTTTATTTATTATTTATTCTTTTTTTTTATTTTTTCCTTTTCATGGTTGTGCGAATGCATTTGTCAAAGGTTTTGGAAACAAATTGGCAGACACGACACACAAATATCCAACAATATACGTGTACATGTATTCTGTTATATAAACGTATATATATATTTATGAATGCATTCTTCTTCTCGCTCTTTCTCCTTTTGCACGTTGAGTGTATATAGTTTTTATCTTTGACTAATGTGTTGTTCATCTCACCGACATGGCTCATGTACTCGACCGGATTTTTATAACTCGACTATTCGTGTGCACTATCTCTCTGTTGTCTTCCTGTTTATCATTATTTTTTTTCTTTTTTATTATTATTTATTTCGTTGTTATGTTATTATTATTATTATTTTTCTATCATATTTTCATTTTTGTTTCTATTTTATTTGTGGGAATATTTGTGGCAGGTTATGTACGGTTGACCGAGTTTTATTTTCGTTGTGGATTTAAATTGTGAATTAGGAATTGATGTCTATAACATTTAATTTTTCTGGCTGTTATTAATAATTATATTATTATTTTTATTATTATTATTATTGAGTTAATGTGTATATGCTCTCACGTAACACACTGCTATATATTTCACCATACGACAAAGACACTTGTTGCATCAGTGATTCTGGAAAGAACATGTTGGAAGCGTTGGTGTAAAATTTTTCAGTCAAAGAAAAACATTTCTCAAAAACTATGATGAGTTTGCTATTTTTATCTCTGCTTCTCACATTTTATTCCAATCATTTCATCATCATTATTCTCTTTTTTTTTCTTGAAAGGTTCAAGTGGAGTTAGAAAAAATGTGTCAATGAAAAAAAAAAAAAATTGTTAAATGTTTTTATACGAATTTTTTTTTTTAAATTAACTCCAATTACCATAAAAAAAAATTTTCTACAGGTGTGGTCTTGGAGAAAATATAGACAGAACTTATTTGAAGATATTCATTGATATAAATCCATATCACATTCACGTCGCTATTTATTTATATATAAATAAATACATAACGTCAATAATTAAATTTTTTTTCTAACATTTTTTTGTCTAAACACTTTTTTTTTTTATTCTTATCATAAACGAGCGGATTAAATTCCATCGATATATATGTTTACGCAACGATATTGCGTATCTCAAAAAGAATGGAATGTCTTCCTCACCAAACAAAAAAATAAGAAACAGTTAATTGATTGATCAAGAAATTAATTTATGAATTGATGAAAAAGTTGACGAATAAAATTCTAAATTATTTCTTGACTACCCACCCGCATCAACCCCAATACCTGCTATAGAGAAATTATCCCCGCTCGACAATATCCCCCCACAATATCACCCCCTAACCCCAAAAAAAAAACCCCCTTCAAAAAATTTAATTAAACTAAAATTCATCCTCAAAAATAAAATCAGAATTAAAATTAAAAATATTATTCCACCATAACACTGTACCACAAGATATCTCAGTATAAATAAAACCTGGACAATATTAACCATGAGAGAAGAATAAAAAACAAACAAAAGCACAAATATAAAATTGCAATATACAAGGTGGCGCAGTGGTGGATTGTCTGGTGAACTTCCGGCTCTCTCAGCATTAAGTGCTTCATTGCTCTCTTACTCTCCTCTGAAAAAAAAATATATATATATATATATATATATATCGTTGCAGCTGAAAGGAATACATGCACATACATAAATACACATTTATATATTATATGAAGATTGTAATATACACAAGAGTTGAGGGAACTTGTAATATCGCGAACGAAGAAGCGACAGGGACACACTTGGATCCCCTTGTGCAAACACTTTTAATGCACAAGCGTCGTGGGACTATACATCGTCATCTACGCCATCACCGTTGCTATGCTCGTTGTCGTTCATACCGACAACACAACGCATTAACACACAAGTATATTAAAGGAGAAAAAAAAAAAATTATAAAGACTGTGTGGAAGGAAAAAATAAATAAATAAATAAAAATATGACACACCGTGTAGAGAAGTGAATCTCTGCCATATTGCGAATAACCTCGAATGCGCTTCTCTTTATTCTGACATTCTTGTTGCGTATGTGCGTTTGTGTATTAGGTCTCTCTCTCTCGAATCCGTGTGCATATATGTAGTGAAGAAGTATGGGTGTTTGTACGTGCTCGTGTTTGCCCAGAGCATTCCATCGTGCACAACGCAATCCTCAGTTTTTATTTTATTCTGCAGGTAATGAAAAAAAAAAAAAAAAATTCATAGGCAAAAAAAAAATTATTGAATGAATTTTTTTTTTATATTATATTAATTATTGGGAGTTTGGAAGAGGTGGAGTGGGGTGTGGGACATCACTGTGAAATATATTGGGTTGATGAGGCTCTAGAATTTTGTGAGAATAGAAAAAAAAATTATAATGATTTTATTCATTCCATCAATTTATTTTCTTGCGACAAATAGCAAAAATATTTTGCGGCAATTTATATTCGTGTTAATCATTTTTTTTTTTTTTTATGCTCTCACCTATTCACACATATTTGCAAACATGTCAATTCTCTGTTCGAACAATTCAATCAATGTGTAAGCCAACAGCGAAAAAAAAAAAAAATGGCAAAAGCAAATATATGAATCGGATTTGATATTAAATTCCCCGGCAGGTTCAATTCTTTTTTTGTTCCCATTGTGTATGACAAATCCCTTTATCGAACATTCCACATTGATATCGATTTATATTATATAGATATATATATATATATATATTTCGTCACAGTTATATGCAGTATATATTTTTATACATATATTGCAGTGGATTCTTCTTGATCGTATTGATAAAAAAAATTTTTTCCTCAGTGGCGCCAATAATAGTAAAAGAAATTTTTTATTTACATTGCAAATATTTTTATAATTACATTTTTATTTCCATTATTATTTTGTTTTCGAACTAAATTAATATTTATTTATTTATTTTTTTTTCATTGTTTCATTTAAGTTTATTTTATTTTATATGAGCAATAAAGATAAAGTTATAAAAGCGGAAGTCGACACTTCCGTGCTTTGTTTTACGTGGAATTTAGACGCACACGCTGAAGAGATATGATTATTGATAAATAAATACTTTATACTATTGTCGGCAATTTATAGATCGCGATCTAATCTTGAAACGTCATCTTTTTGCGACGATTTATATTACTTATGTGTATATAAATATAAATGTATAAATTGTGGATGAATTATTTCTTTCAGTATATATTTTGTTTATTTCTTTTTACCCTCTGACAGAAAAACTGTTGAAAATTTTTTTTTTTCTTTTATACATACTGTGCACAAAATGGCGACAGTATAAATTATATTGTCATGAATGATAAGAGGTATATACAGTGAAAATTTTGATATATGTATACACTGACATAATCTTATCAACTTAGCTGCATCCTACCATCCACGAAATAATTTTTTCTTTACGTAATCTCAATTGCAAGAAAAGTTTTTTCAATTTATCGAATGAAATGGCAGTTTTAAATGTAGTGAATAGTAGATATATTATTAGATAAAAAAAAAATAAATTGTTAGTCAATGGAAAATCTTTGTCAGTGGAACTCTCCGCACTTACAACGAACAGCTAAATCCATTCACACTTGCATCAACTCAGTAAATTCACGCTTTTCTATACACAATACAAATATGTATTATTATTGTAAATATATATATATATATATGTGTTTATGTATGTAGTGTATTGACGTCTGCGCCACTTATCGTAGCGTTGAGTTCTCTAACGCTATTACATGTGTTTGCAAATATTTCCATTGTGTGTTAGAATATTTTTTTTTTTTGTAAAAGTGCGAAAAAAAAAAGACAAACATGGAATTGGAAATTTTTTTCATGCGTTACTGTATTCGAGTGGGGCATTGGGAGTGATATTTAACTCCAAAATCACATTGAATTCACGAAAATATTCACTATATACCAGAGCAAAAAAATAAAATGATAGTAAAAAAAAATTCCCCCATCGACAAATTAATAAATATTCGAGATAAATAATTTTTATATATGTCAAAAGAATGAGCATCACTGCACGGGCCACACATGCAGTGTTATTATTGCCGAGTGCAGATCACACTCGAAAGCCCACTGATGTTATTGCAAGAGCCTGAATACGTTTTGATAGTGTCACACAAGCAAAAAAAAATAAATAAATAAATAAAAAATACATTAAAAAAAAAATAAAACCAAGGGAAAAAAAAAATTCGTGCACAATTCTACAGCATTTAATTCAACTACCAATAGTATAAATCGTCAGGCTATTAAGAGATCTCGTCTCTCTACCGAAACTTGCAAAGCAATTTTATTTATTACAATTTTATTTATTTTTTCTCTTCTTTTCCCCACCACTTTTATTTCATTTTATTTTTTATTTTTGAGGTAGAAGTGCTAACCGGTGTCACGGCGGACACTTTGTTAAGATTCCACACGTCGATCACTATCTCAAGAATTTTTTACACCCCAGAGTCAAGTTGAAATTTTTGGCTCGTGTGTGATGTCTCAGAATTTTTTTATTTTTTATCCTAAAAAATTTTTTTTTTTATGAGAAATGAAATCCGATCGTTGGTTCGCGAAATTAAATGGTCGCACTATAATGTGTTTTTTTTTTTCTCTTGAAGATTTTATATATATATATGAGTGTATATATTTATATATACGTATAAATAAATTTGAATTGCGGTGGAAATACCATCGACGAATTATGGAGACAGCTATGTTACGACGTGTGTGTCTCTCTAAAATAAAACAGGTCTCTCTAATCGGTTCCCGGTAATCGGAACGCCAATTAGATTCGACCCAAATTCATGGGCGATCATTTTTCGAGATATTTCGATATATAATATGGTGGTTTTGTTGAACCATCATCATCATTATCATCAAAGAATTTCCCAATCGTTGAGAAAAATCAACGTTGAAGGTATAATAACCGAATGAATTATTTGAATTAATTAATTATCGTGCATTATTAAATATTTGACTTATGTAAATGGTGAGGAAAGAAAAAAATGAACAAATACAAAATTAAATGAAGATTTATTCTTCTATTTTTATTATTTATATAGAATGTAGGAAGAGGAATAAAAAAAAAAAAAAAAAAATTAAAGAATGATTGGAAAATATTTTTACGATTCTTTATGAACGTTTCAATATAGAAAATTATTTATTTTGCCAGTAACAATTTTGTATGGGAAATAAATTCAATTTTATTTAATTTTGTATCAGGTCATTTTATTTCTGTAAATTTAATCGCCATTTATCGTCGTCACGCTCAATTAACGTTTGATATGACGAGGGAATGACGAGCATCACTAATTTATGTAAAATTAACTGTGAGGGATTTTGAACCCAGTGAATATAACACTGGATGTGTTAAAAAAAATTTCATGCAGAAGTTTTACATAATAGGATATTAATAATTTAATTTCAAATGCTTCTGCGTTGTGCGGTTATTATGTAGTAAAAATAGGATATACCTGACACCATCTTCTCAAAAACCGCAACAACCCTCCTAATACAAAAATGAATAATAAACAGAAATGAAAGAGAGAGTATTTTTTTTTTTTTTTTTCTCCATCAGTTATGACTTTGATATAAGATTTTTTATTTTTATGATCGTGAAATTAAAAATCCATCTACAAATAAATAAATAAAATATATCTAGAACTTTCCATTGACCAAATATTTCTTATAACAAATAAATAAATGATAACAACACATTTATTATTAGAATAGACAAAAAATAATCCATCACAGTTGTACAAATGATGAATGATACCATGTATCAATTCATGATACAATTTATCACAACTCACAAATATTGAAATAAATTATCGACACAGTTGGATACATATTTCCCAACAATAAGAAATAAAATCCCAATAAAACCCACAATTAAAAATAAATAAAAATGAATGAGCAAAAAAAAAAAGAAAAAAAGGGGGGGAATTTTAGATGGGAGCATAAATACAAAGTTGGTCCATTTGGCAAATAACGAGCTGGTGCACATTGCGTGCACGAACAAACTTGAATTATGAGCAAAAGAGATAGTGAGTCCATGCATATATACCATCAGACTTCTTAAAAGGGCGTATAAGAGTTGCATTTTACCGAACCGCAAACTGATTAAATGCGGTCGCAATACAACGACGTGTGCGAAACCAGAAGGTATAAAAATATTAACTCTTCTCATCCAAGTGAAACCCATTCGCATACAAAATATACTTGGCAAAGGGTCACAAGTATTTTCACGCACTGGTTGTACAGTAAATAAAAATTTTACATATAAAATATTGTAATAAGTGTTGGATTCTCTTGAGCAATATTCCACCAATCTTATTTCATTTTTATCATCATTATCAATTCATTCATTCTTTATGATACTAAAATAATAAAAATTATGTGAATATAATTTTTAATTTCATGACATTAGTCTTCAATAAATGTCCAAACTTATTTCAATTTATATCAATCATAATAACATAATATACTTTCGTTTTATCATTATAAAATAACACTAAACGACTGCTCTATCATATACCTTATGAGAATTAAATTGTATCAATGATGAATTAATGATTTGTCAGTGTATAAACATGTTTAATATTTGAGAGATAGCACCTGCTGAGTCAAAAGCGAATAATGTATAGAGAGAAAGAAAGAGAAGAAGCAGTGGTAAAAAAAAAATAATGAAATAAAATTGGAGGAGTGAAGAGAGAAAAAAATAATATTCGGGGTCTAAGGTCGTCTAAGATAAAGCCAATGGAATTCGATTCTACACACGATACATAACTGATAGCCTTGAGATACTCATTCTCTCTCTCACAATCTTCCCACTCTCGTTCACTCTCCCACTTTTAGAAATGCTCAAACATTTATATACACATATTAAAAAAAAAAAAAATAAAAGACGTGAATGATTTATACATGTGGACATGTATAAACATTTCAATTTCATTGTCATGAAATTTTGAAATTGAAATAAATATATATGTATAAATAAATTAATGTGGGCCACATACACACACACACACATATATTTATTCATTATAATAATGATAAATATTAAATAATTTGACATGTGAAAAAATTGAGACATCATGAAATAAACGAAAAAAACAAAAAAGAATCTCGTGTGTGTTATCGTTTAAAGTGAAAAAATTTTCCGCACTGTTCTCTCAGTCAAGTGATTCCATATACCCAACATGATAAATATCAATAGATGAAGATTTCTGGTTATCTCCACGCTCTAAAAGAGAGATAATACCCATACATACATAAATAAATACACTATAACGCACCTGTAAAATTTATATACAATATCCATCCATCCATCTATCTATCTATCATACAACAGGTCGAAGATCGGTGACCGCGATCAGTTTATTTATTTCTAAAGTGAGTTGAGACTTTAAGGCGCTTGATGGTGCCCAGTAAAAAAAATAACAACGACGTTTTCTCTCTACACACAGTATTATATATAATAGTGTTGAACATAAAGGAACCGTGCTATTGTTCTATGATTTACTTCAGCAGAAAGAACGACGAAAAAAGAAATAAAAATAGATACGGTCATTGGGAATTCTTGTAGAAATTTTTCACTCACTTTGTCGCTTTGTGAATATTGATAATTAAAACGTTCTACAATGTCTCACTTATTCAGTTCTCATTTTATTTTTACTACTACTACTAACTACTACTAGGTCTCTCAATGTGAAACTTTTGGGGACCCATTAAAGGCGGCACATTTGCCCTTGAACACTTTGCCACTAGCCATCTACGTAGATTAAAATCAATAGGGCGCGTGTTTTTCTTAACGATCAAATGACCGACGATCTTATCCTGTCATTACCCCAAGTGTTTTGTTGTCTTTGCCTTTTTTTTTTTTTATTCTCTTCATTTATTTATTTTTTTTTTTTTCTGGTAGTGTTCTCTGCGCTTTCAACTTCCGTATACGACATTCGTGGAACAATTTTTGGATGGCTTCTATTTTATTTGTAGAAGGGAAAATGCCGACATAAAATGTGTGGGGTTTTTTTTTTTTTTTTTCTGGTGTCATATAATTGACGCAAACGTTTTAATTAATTTAGAGAGGATTTTTTTTTGTTTCCGGGGGTGTTCTGGGTTATAACAATTATAAAAAATACATATATATTCAATCGTCCAGGCGTTGATAATTATTTTATTATCACGGGGGTTTTTTTTTTTTCATATTTTTGTGGGAATTTCCCCTCTTCGAATCGTGCGTATAACGCGTGGGCATTTGTCGCGTAAATTTACGAGTATCGATTCGTTCTTATATTAAATACTAATGTGAACAGACACATTCTTTGAATATATATATAAGAATCTAAACACACGTATACAATTGAATATGAAAGTGTTTATGTATTGTATATAAATGTCTCTCTATCCCTTGAATTGTACGTCACTTGTCTCCCCACTCGACTACTGCGTACGATTCACAATAATCATCTGTATATATCCGAGCGCGACCACACACAACTCAGTAGTACGGCGATTGCTTCCGTCGCGTGCTCTTTGCTCTCAGCAATTTTCTATTGAATATATATTTATCTATTTATTTATTTATGGATGAATATGTTATATGGATATTAATTTGTTACATTGTGGTGTGTATAAATGGCATTGCATAATTATTGAAACATGGTGAATATGAGATACAAAAAAGAATATTATTAATTAATTAAAAACATTAATAATTAATTTATTAATTCATCGAGGATATTTGGGGGGTTGATAAAAATTTGAAAGTGTTGTTGGGCATTAAAAAATGATGGGGGGGAAGAATAATAAATAGTTTGTTAATTAATTAATTAAATATGGATGTAAATAGTGTTGTGAATAATTTTTTATTGTTATGTTGGTGAAATAGTGTAAAGTGAAAGTGAGTTGATAAATTGGGTTGAATTAAATTAAATTAAATTTTTACAATAAAATAAATAGATGAAATAAAATAAAAAAGACACATGTGCCATTGGATTATTAATTCTCATCACAATAACGACAGTGCAACGTGTTCTATAAAATCCTGCATTTGTTTATAACATACTGACATCAACGTTGGGTAAAAGCATGTTTACAATAATTAAGTAAAGAGATTTTTGTGTTAGTAATTTACGCCAGAAAAAAAAAAATGAGAAAAAAAAAGTAGAAGAGAGAAATAAAAATAATCAGGTAGGCAGCAGTGACGACGGCGCCGCTTTGGAGTAGGGGCAGCACACGAGGTGGTAGTGGTGGTGGTGGTGGTGGTGGTGATGACGATAGTGGGGAACAGCACCAGCACTACAAGACACTCTTGTGTTATATTCTTTTATATATATATATATATATATAAATATAATACACCACCACCACTGTGGAGGGATGGCGAGAGTGGGAATTTTAGTGGGGATATATTCTCTCTAGGTGAGGTGCGGCAAGCGAGCCGCCAGGTAAGCAAGGCGAGAGAACACTAGCGGGGCTTACTCGCGCGCCACCGTGCTGCGACCAAACACTCACTTCATTTAGAGAACATACTTTATTTATAATAATATACGGGGGAAAAAAAAAAAAAAATTTGTTCAATATATAATTTTTCTTTCTCCACTTCTCTAATAATTACAACAAAGAAAAATATTATGAACTATTCTCAACAGTTGCATTAATTTGGTGTAATTTTTTTTTTTCTGTTGAATTTAATTCCAGAAATATTTGTGGAGAAATTTTTTTTTTTCCGGATTTTCTTTTTTCTTTCTACCTTTTTTTTTTTTTTTACGTGATTGTGACGTGGTTATATTTCATTTATTTATTTTTTTTATTGTTTGAACAGTGGATTAGGATATAGTGTGATTATTTTTCTTTTATATATTGAAAGCTCCGAATTTTAGTGAAGAAGTTTGTGGAATTTTTTTATCAGTGATTGTGGTGAAGAAAAAAATTATATTTTTCGTGATTGTGTTTGACAATTAATTATCATCCCCTATAATGTGTGAATAAGGATGAACAATTTTTATTCTTCACCTGTTTACAATCAGCCGCAATTGTTGCCAATTGATCCAGTGTATTGTAAAAAAAATCATCGAGTGAACAAGTTCTTCAGTGATTTTTTTTGTGCTTCGCTATTTTTTAATATTTATTGATGAATAGAAAAAAAAAAAAATAGATAAAAGTGCGGTGGAAATTTTTTTTTGAGGGGTTTATTTGTAGGGACAGATCAACCCCCCAGTGATCTACCCCTTTCCCCAAATATTGGAAATGATGTTGCTGGCAATATTCCAATTATTGTCGAAAAATAAACGAAGAAACGAGAGGAGGAAAACGCTCACGTGCAACGATTGAACTAGAAAGAGAGTTTACTTGGGGATTTAGTTGGGTGGAAGACACGACGCTTTTGGGGTCGATAGGGGATCGACCTCAACTCTCTGCCTCGACATATATATATATATATATATATACACGTGTATATATTAAGAGGGTTGTAATTGTTTATTTATCAACTCAAATCGATTTATATAACAAGAGAAAAAAAAAAGTTTAAAAATATTATTATTATTTTCAAGCACTAGTGAATGTGTCAATGTGTTTGTATATATTTATTTATACACAATACATATACGATTGGAATATTGAATTGATTATAATTATATAATCATCAATATCAATGACTACACGAAATAGAAAAAAATTTTCTCCGGTGAATTTAATTCAGAAAATTTTAATATTTAATTTATATATATATTTCAAATAGTTTTATAGTTGGAGAAATTTTGTGTTGGTGTTGACCAAGTGTGTGTTCAAAATAGTGATATAAATATTTATAAATATTTAAAATCAGTGGGAAAAAACCTCGTTGAAAAATTGAAATTTCAGTTCAATCATTTTTCTCTTTTTTTTTCTTTTTCTCTTTACCATTATTGTGTGATTGTGTTGGGGAGTTAAAGTGACAAATCACAGATCGTATTAGTGGTGTAGTGAGGATTTTTAAAAAGCAGCTACGAAGGCCAGCCCGACGCAATGCGTCGACGCTGCTGACGCAACGCGCCTGGATGCGTCTCACTCTAAGCACGTGAGTGTAATATGATTTTATTATTTTTTTTCATTTTTTTTTTCCTACCTTTTTCACGATATGTTTAGTCTGAAAAATTATCCAAGGAATTTTTCCGCACGCAAACAACATTGTTTCATAACACAATACATTGAAAAAAAAAGATGAAAAATAGTAAATAATTAAATATTGCGTCGCGAATTTTTTACGCGAGATTATTTTATTTTTCTTACTCAATTGAAGAGATCCTCTTTGTTCTATACAAAACCACAAACGTGCGTGTAATATTCTTCTCTATTATTATTATTATTATTATTATTATTATTATTATTATTCAACCCCTGGATATTCTTCCCTCTCAAATTACACCCTTCACACACGAAAAAGAAATAAAAAGAAATAACCGCCGTAAACTTATGGTAAAAATAATCCACCCTTCATGGGAGATTATGAGTACGAAAAAATTTTTGTTATAAACAAAAATATCATTTTACCTGGCATCGAATTTTTTTTTTTTTTCGCCTGTTATTCGTCACTATAACGGTAATATATATATATATATATATATGGGTGCTGTGTAATAAATCCCCACGGGTGAGAAACACACCCTGTAACGACTTTTCTAATAGAAAAGAGAAAATAAGAGAGAAAAAGAAATGAAAAAAAAAAAAAATTTGATGCTCTAACGGCGGTTTGTGTATTAGGGGAGGTTTTTTTTTTTTCTTTTTTCTTATGCATGATTCCACACATTTTATAATCCCCATGGTGCGATACATCATACATCCAACCCTTATATAAATGCATAACAATGAATTAATGATAAAAATATATATAAATATTCGTGTGAGAAAAAAAAAGAAAGTAAAATCTCTCCAAAATTAATCAGAGTAATTCTTTATTTATAAATAGAAAATTAATCTGTACATTTGAATCGTGATAATTGTTGATAACATTATCAAATTGTTGGGAATTAATTAGCAATCAATCAGACGTATTTGAATTTTTTTTTTATTATGTGGGACAAATAAAAAAATTATGAGAAAGAAATGATAGTTAATTTATTTTAATTCATTGTATGAGCTTGATACAGATGTGTGATTTATCGGCGTTTGTGTATTAGCCGCGTTATCTATTCTGGTTATACTACGAGATACTTTATTCACACACAGTATGATGTGATGATGAGTCGTTATTTTATTACCTAGAAAAAAAATACAGTAGGACATTGATCTCAGCTAACAAAACGTTTTTTTTTTTTTTTTTCATCCAACATTCTTACTCTATATTAATTGACACGTGCAATAATTTTAAATATAATACGGTGAAGTTCATAAATTAATTATTATAAAAACAGTAGAGAAATACCCTGCGGAAATAATTCAATTACCAAATAACTAAACAATTAAATAATTCAGTTGTTTAATAATTCAATTATTAATTTAATGTTCAAATGCGTGGACCAAATAACTGAATGATTGGATAACTAACTTACTAAAGTAACTAAATAACTAAATAAAAATAAAAACAACAACAATAAAAAATTGGATAATCAAGAAAGCTAATCGCTACGAAGCATTAATCTTAATCGACCTCGTATATACGAGTAAACACTTGATTATGGAATTCCATTGGCGAAGGAGCAAAATAATCGAATACATATACTTGTTCGGGTTGTCAGCCGGAAAATCAAATGTTAACATATATACAAATATCTTCATGAACATATAAATAAATATATAAACATTAAATATATAAATATGGTCATGATAACAGGAGCACATATTTAAGATAAGAAAAACGCGCAATTAAAGTGCCTTGTGGATGGACCCCACTCAATTAAAATCAATTACTCTATTTAACAAAAGAGAAAAAAAAAATAAATATATAAAAATGATCGGTGAATAAATAATAAAATAATAATTAATTATTAATAAAAATAATATGTGGATAAATAATTTACATTGAGTGTTTTTAAATTGAAACGATGGAATAAATAAATAACAAAATTGCGCAATAGAAAAAGTGTTTTGATAATAAAATAAATAACTTAATTTTATATTTGAAATAAATAAAGTGGAAATAAAAAAGCGAAAAAAAAAAAATAACATGTAATGAAAGAAAAAGAGTGAATATATGGTAATGACCGCGGCAAAAGGCGAATGGAATATATATTTATATACAGTTACGAGACTATGTTGCGTCGGTCGTTAATCGAAAATCCATTACCACTATCTATCGATGTCTTCGACTTATTCAGGTGACCACTAATACAAATATATTTATATTCACGTGCATATAAATATTATTGTATATGAAATCATCTGGATTTCTCATCTAATACCATTGAGTATATTTTTCATTTTAATTCATCAACTACAAACAGCAAACAAAAAATATTAACACCATTGAAAATCCATTGACTATATATCTCCTAAAAAAACAAAAAAAAAAAATCTACCCTATCAAAATTCTCATAACCCACATCAACCCCACAAATGTCTTTAACCAAAAAAAAAAAAAACCAAATATCCCAAAAGAATCAACAACAAAAAATTAACCAACGACTTCAACCGTCGAACAAGAACGAAAAAAAAATAAAAAATATAAAATAACGTCGTCGTCCCCCTTCTTTTTCCCCCCATACTTCACCTACCGAGTACGTGAGGGTTCGCGACCACATACAGCAAACATGCATGAAGGTAATCCAACGCCGTTGGGTATATTGCATATGTACCAATATACACATACTCTCCCTCTCATAACCATTGAACATGAGAGTACTTATTCTTTTCTCTCCCTCCCCCCCCCTCATACATTCATCTACACACAAACATATTGGCACAAGAGAGTAAAAAAAGTTGAAGCATTTGAAGTGTGTGGGGGTGGGGTAGGTATAGAGTGCAGGTACAGTCTTGCAATAAAGTAAAAGCTTTTTATTCAAGCAACAAATGTAAAAAGTCAATAGGATTTTATTGGTGAAGTGAAATTGAGCCAAAAAGGTTTACTCCATTGAAACGTTAAATATTCTTTCCTACTTTTCCTCCTATTTTTTTTTCTTTCATGTTATAGTACTCTTTAAATTGTATATATATATGTGTGTGTGTGTGTGGGTGTTGGAAAAATAAGTAACGTGAAAGAAGTAGCTATTGGGCTATTGCACTTTTAATGTCGCCAACTGCTGGGTAATGTCCAAGAATATTGTTGAACATATGTATAGGGATGGGTGATGGAAGGGTTGTGGTGTAAGTGTAGGATTGGGCGGAGTTTGTGGAAAATATTCCCAAGATGTTTTATAAAAAAGGGGAAAAATATTTATTGCAATACAATGGTTGGGACAATTGATCGTTTATAAGAGAGTTGTGTCACGTTAAGATAATAAATTGTTTGGAATATCTTGAGTGGAAATAAAAAAAATTGTGTGTGTCCGTGTGTGTGTGTGTGAGAGAATTGAAAGAAAAAATTGTGGAGGGAATATTTATTTTTTGTCGTTGGTAGCTGATGAAAGGTGGAAAAAAAAAAAAAAAGAATTATTATACTGGTTTAATTAAAAAGTCAATCAGCCTTTCTGAGCCGACGCTTCGACGTGTCATATACTCGTGCGCTCTTATTATATATTCTTTTTTTTTTTTTTCCAAGTGTATACTTTACTTATTTTGACGAGGTTGTGTGTGGTTACTTTTTTTTTTTTTTTTTCGAGTGAGCGCGTGTTTGTCGTGAGAAATTTTCACATCGATCGATCAATCTGGGATAACGAGTATCATCGGTCGTGGTAGTCGTTGTCGTCGTGGTAGTACGTTCGTTCGTTGTCATCTTTTTCACTTGACATTATACCTTGTTTGGCTGTACTCCAATATACACTGTAAAAATTAATTTATTCGTACATTTCATTTATCAATGTTGAATTTTTTTAAATTTATTTCGTAATAGATTTTCACATTTTTCAATATTTTTTTTAAATATTTACTCTGGATGAATGACATTTATTTATTGTGATGATTTTTAATACGATGGAATTATTTATTACAAATAACTATATAATATAATGTTAAATATTGGTATGATAAATTTTTTTTAAAATTTTTTTCTTCAACATTTTATTGAAAAATCTGTTTACAAAATTGTACGAAATATATACTACTTCAAGTAACATTTATGTGTATGTATTATGTACGTTTAGAAAGGGTGCAAGGAGGCAGAAGTTGGTTGGGGATGATATTTTCAGTTTGAAACCAACTTTTCAGGGAAAAATAGGAAGGAAAAGGATGGAGAGAGAGAAATAGTGAGAGACTTGTCGCTTCCTTTCTTACCATCCATATCCATCTATTCACCCTCAATGGCGCGACCGGGAAAAACTTTATTCCGCTGACTTGTCGCCCACACGAAAGCAAAAGAGAGCAAGGGGGTGATAGTGAAAAAAGAGTGGGAGTGAGAGAAGAGAGTGTTGTTTTGTCGGTAGACCCGGTCTGCTGTGTCGGGCGTCGAACCCACTTTGCTCTTACTGCTGTCACGTAACTCTAGTGTGTTTGGTACCAGTTTTCCAAACACAAAAATTTTCTCATCATACTAACACGAAAAAAGATTGATATGATTTCATGAAGCAGAAAAAAAAAGAAAAAATAGTGAGGGGGTTGAAGTAAAATTGAAAACTACTTTTTGAAATACATTCAATTATTAATATCAATATTATTGTTACTATTGTTATCATTGGAATAATATTTTAAATCTCGGCTGTTTAAACTTTCAAACAACATACAAGAACAAGTAAACAATTTTTTTTCTCAACAATAGAATTGAAATAACGTAATGAAAATTCATTTATGCAATTATCAATTTTTTTTTCTATTTGTGTTTTTTTTTTTTTTTCCTCTACATTTACTGCGAGAGATGAAAAATAAATTCCAATGATTAAATATCGCAATGTCTCGCCTGGTAACTCAAGCTTGTGACTGATAACAACACAACTCACTGAACAAAACACACATACAGATAGATAAATAAATATACACGTGGTGGCAATGCAACATTGATGCAGTGTTAATTCTCTTGGAGTTTAATATTGAATTAAATTTTATTTTACAATTTTTAAAGGTGGTAGGGTTGTGTTGTTGTGTCGGGTCAGTGTCAATGTATATAATATACTCTGCACACAGTCTAAATATTTAGACTAAATTCACAGTTTATTTATTTTGTTTTTTTTTTTAGTACTGTTCTTTTTATTTTATTTATTTTTTTTTATTTTAGCTTATCATTTTTGTCGTCCAATGACCGCAATATTGATGACAGTATATGGGTATTATTTGAGACTTGGCAATTCAATCTTTTTATATATATCCATTCAAGTTTCATGTCATTCAACTTCTTATATATATATTATATAATTGTCCCAGATTTTTTATTGTATCGTTTTCTATTGGCAGAGTTCAGAAATTTTTATTTATGATATTATTTTCCATTCTTTCATCCCCTCATAAAAATTTTTATTTACAATCACAATATTTATTTATCCCTTTATACTTTATGGAAACATTTCAATGCAAACATAATCAAATATTTTTCATAAATAATCCAAAGATGTATCCATCAAAAGAGATCAAAGGTACAATACAAAATTTCATTCATTTATTATTATTGTATTTATTTTTTCGTTTTTTTTTCACTCGTGTTGAAGGAAATGTTACAATGTTGAAGCAAAGCCTTCCAATGCATCCATGGAAAAAAAAAAAAATAATGAAAGGAAGAAAAAAAAAAAGAGACAGAACAGCGGAACGTGTTCTTATACCAAAGAACCTCAAAGGCATTGAAGTCTTGAGATGTTTGTTTGGTTTTCCCACGAAGAATGTACTTGAAGCACCTCTCGAAAAAAAAAAACCTCTGGTCCAATGTTCAAGTCTTATATCGAGTGGACAAAAGCATTATATACACATATATAAATATATCCAGGACTTCAGATACAGTAATGTGTCTAAATGTCCTACATGAAGTCCCGTCAATGTGTCATTGACGCAAGTGGTGACATAATTTTTTTAATAGAAATAATAATACAAAAAATTTATTCTACAAAATTGGGACAATAATTATTTGGCAATTGCAATAGTTCCTCTTTCATTTTTTCCTGTCAAAGAGTTGGAGATGAATTGAACAATGCAAAACTTTTGCCATTTTGGTAAAAAAAAAAAAATAAGACAACAATAATGATAATAAAAAAATAAACAATGAAGAGATTGAATTATACATATATATGTGTGTGTATGTTAAAGATAGAGAGAAAACCATGCAGTCTGTCAAGTAACGTTTGTAATATTATATACTAAAGTATCAAGTCATCATGAAAGATAACAATTAAATTTCTGTTAATAATTATCTAGATATTTTCATCATCATAAATATATTATCAAATTTGATTTATTATCAATACTGGAATGAAAGCAAATCAAAAATTAAATTCAATTGTATTTAATTTCACTGAATGAAGTGCTTTGGCAAAGGTTAGAATTATTTTTTTTTCTTTTGGATATATAAAAGTGGTTTTTTTTTTTGATTTTACTATTTATTCATTTATCCAATTTTTTTCCATGGGGTGAATTTAATTTTGATGTCAATAGTCCGATGAACTCACAGAGACATAAGGTCATGAATTGTTGAGCACATTCAGTGAGTTATAGTATCGTCCGTCGCATAAAATAGTCGATATCAAAAGAGTGAACTCATACTTGGTTATATGTCAGAGTAAAAATAAAATGAGAACAAAATATTTGATATGTATTTTTATATTTTACAGAGGATTTCAATCAACTTATTGGATCTTGTTTATTTTTTTTTTTTTTGTTTCCTATTTGATTTAATAGCGATCGATTAAATTGAAACAAAGTAGAATTAGTTACATATATTTCTATGAAGGCTTGTAAAAATTATTGAAGCTTAATACACTGTTATTTTCGTGTTAAATTCATTGCAATTATATATTCAATTAGAGTATACAGTGAATAATAAATTTCACAAGAGCTTCAAGTAAACGGCGGCGGTATCGTCAATACATCAAATCTTTAACTGGTAATAATCACCAGGTGTGAATTAATAGTATACACGTAAGCATAGGGGAGAGGAATCTAAATTGTAGGATATTTACTGCACACTATCAATTATTTATTCAATAATTTAACTTCCGACTTTCTTTTGTGATTTAATATTTTTTTTTTGCTTGCTTGATATCAATTATTTTTTATTACAAATTTATGAGTATGAGAATGTTTTGAAAAAAAAAAAAAAAAATTAAATGAACACACAAATGACTACGTAAATTAAATAATATTAATGTATATAAAAATTTATTTTGTATGCGTGAGAAAAACGTGTTGTGAGTTGCATTGTGTTCTGGTAGCGCTTAGTGTCGTCGACTTGAAACTCATTTTATTTATTTTTTTTATTCTCATTGGTCATTTTCTCTCACTCTCTGTATGCGTTTACACACCTCCTGTCCACAGGATTGTGATTGCAATATTGCAGTGTGGGAGGTTTTACAAACCAATATGTGTATGGCTGGTTGGATGGATGGATGGATGGATGGATGTACGTATGTTAGTATGTATGAGTTTTGTTTGTTTGTTAGTGTAGTGTGTTATGGCTTGGGGATTTTATTGCTTCAATCTAGGTCAGATACCGGCACCTTTGGTGTGTGTTATACCTGTGTCGAGTCCAAGTATCCACAAGCAAAAAACCATTACAGTACAATTGCTTTTATAAATCCGCCTCCACTTTATTTAGTGTATGAAAAAAAAAAAAAAAATTTTTTTATGAACAATTTGAATTGGTTGAATACTTGAGATAAATTGTGGTAAAAATAATTTCACATTTCGCTGTTGGAGATCAATCAGTTGAAAAATTCATCTGAACCTTTAGGTCACGTCAAATCCTATCATCATTTTTCACCTACACCTCCCCCACCCATGAAGCAAAATAAAATAAAACAAACTTCACAAAAAATTAATTTCCATTCTCCAAAATTATTCACTCAAGTGTATGAAAAATTAAATACAATCCACATTTTTTTTTTTTTTTTTTATCTTCAATTAATCAATCAAACTCTTCAATATTATTTCACACTTTATTTATTTTTTTTTTCACTATACTCCAAATTCCCATAATAAAATAATACCGATAGACGTAAATTCCATTCTCTCACCATTTATCCAAATATATATATATAAGTGTATGGCATCACAAATGTGTCTGTGTAACTCGTGTATATTATCGCAAGATTAGATTATCGGCGTACATATTGAGCGCAACGGCGCCAACACGTCGGTCGGTACATAACTAACCAAGTAAAATAGACCACGACCTAATGACTATTGTCTACATGTACCAAAAAGAAAAAAATAATAATAATGAATACATGATGGAAACGAAGTGAAATTCGAACAAAAAAGAATAACCTCACTGTAATGCCATATTTTTTTTTTATTCTCATTATTTATTTTTATCATTAACTCTACTAACCGCAATTGTAAAATTAAATATTTGAATTTTGCTCTGACGAATGACTCAATAATGCCGCATTGGAATTTCCTCAATGACTGTGTATAGTAAATAATTCTTTCTTTTTATTTATTCATTCATTTTGTTATTTATTTATTTATTTATTTTTTTTTTGAGGCGCCGCAATATGTATATAAATTTTTTTTTTGCCAATTGTATTAGCACTGGACAATTTAATTTATACATATATGAATGTATATATTTAAATGTTGGAATGTTGTGTAAAAAAATTATCACTGAAGAAATTTCACGGGAATTTTGTATTTTATTTTATTTTGCTGTTTATTTTATATGTTTTTTTCTTTTTTTGAGAGATGTCATTACAGTGACAGTAACTCGACTACCAATTAGACAAATGAAGACGTTTTGTTGAAGTAACTAAAGTTTTGTATTTAGTGAGAGAGTGTTGTACTCGTACGATGACGTGAATATTGTTAAAGACAGGAGAATGAAAGGAAAAAAAAAAAAAGTGAAAGAAGGATAAAATAAATTGTGAGTGAGAAATATTTGTATGTACACTTGGAACATATTTTATCTCGTGTTATATACAAGTCGCGAGCGCATCTCGTTAATTTTGTGAGCGTGAAAACACGTATTGTCACCTTTTTCAATGGTCAACCAATCTTCTCACTTCAAAACATTAGTGTCATAGAAATAACGTTTTCTATGTATACTTTATTTATTTTTTTTCACAATTTTACTATTATTTCTATTAGTTTTTTTTCTTCATTACCACTCAACATATGACGTAGAGTATGTAAAAATTCTGTAACATATGAAACAATGAATTCAAAAAATTAAATTTTCAATCAAAAAATAAATGTGTCAATGTGGCAGATGGTTTCACTTCAATATTCAATTGAAGATCGTGATAAAAAATCATCACCAGCCAAACTCATCCATCCAAGATATATTTTTTATTATTTTTTATTACACCCACTGATTAATTTATCATTCGGATAAAATGAAATAGAATGAATCAAAGACACTGAGTCACCCAATGAATTGTTTTATACGTCTCTCTATATATATATATACATACATAAATACACATACACACATTTATATATTGCATTTGAAAATAATCATTAAATGAACGTGATCGTTAATCAAAAATGACATTTCAATGAATAAATGTGTCAGTGCGGATTTGAACTGGGTTATGAGGTATAATTTCTTGGAAAAAAAAAATCTATTGTATCGTATTACAAATACATAATATATGTATTCAATGTACAATCAATAATCACTGTGTGCAGTCTCACAAAAACTATATTATAGTGTGAGAGTATAAAAAAGAAAATTGTAGAATTATTTAGATAAAAAGAAAAATATGAAATTATGTCAAAGATAATTAATGAAAAATTAATGTCTCGAAAAATGTATAACACTTTTTTTACCACTATTCAAACATACAGAATGAAGAATAATAAGGAATAATAAAATAAGCAAGTAAAGAAAGTCGACGAAACGAACAGGAGGGCGGAGCACAAGAGTCAAAACAAATAACCCAAGACGTTTCAATCCCAACATAACAGAGAGAGAAAAATCCATATAAAGTATTAGTTGTTTGTTGCGAGTCGGCATTTTACCCCGTTGTCAGACAGTATCCCGCTTTAAATGTTCACCGCCCTCATCATCAAGGTAACATATATATATATATATATATAGAAAGAGAATAAAAAAAAGTATTGTTTTTTTTACCATTTATTCATCTTTTTTTCTTTCGCTTTTTCATGAAATCGACTGACGTTGGGTAAAATCGTTATAAATTACGCCACGGGGCATGTGGCATTTAGGGCTTGTAATTGATTGCGTCTTCGTTTGTGTTATAACACATATACGATGGGAATGAATATATGAAGACTTGGAGGGTATAAATTATAATTGAATTAGCTCTTGAGCTCTTAATTAACCCTACAACTCTGCAGAAGATTTTTATTGCACTTTTGCCCGTGCTCAATATTTAAAATATCTTTTTATTTTTTATATATCTTTCTTGCTTTTTTTTTTTTTTCATCATCATCTCATCATCATTATCACTATACATTTCCTCATCTCCATTTAATTCCTCGTTTCCCATCAACATTTATTATTTAATTTTTTTTTTTTTTACCTTCTCGAGTTGTGTTTCAGTTCTGATTTTTCATTTTTCTTCTTTTATTTTGTTGTTCATTATTATTTATGCAATATTTTTCTGTTTCTCTTGTTGTATTATTTCTCTATATGTGCCTTTGTCACATTTACCCTCGAGATAATTTACTGCTCGGGCGTCAGCCATTGAATCTCAAATGCGACCGTGAGTGCACTTTTGTTACTTTTGTTACTTACTGTTTTTTTATTTCTCCATGTTTGTATTTGCTCATTTTTTTTTTTTTTTTTCGCAGTCTTATATGAACATTTAACTTTGTCCAAGTGGAAGAAATTAAATAGTGAAAATAATTGTGGTGATTGAAAGAGAATTTCTCTATAAATATAAAAAGAAAAAGAAAAAAAAAATCCCTCGTCCATTTCAATGAATGATAAAATAAAAATTTTAATTAATTTTACATAAATTTTTACAGATGTGTCATCGACCTTTTTAATCGTGGCATATTTCTACCCATGTCTGGAACGATTTTGCTCCAGATATAAAACAAAATACATACATATATCCATACAAACACGTGAATGTGTGTGCTATAGTTGGGTAATTATGCAGTGACGGAGAAGCAATTAATTTTTGAGATATCGATCGATCCCTTCGATGGTGCTCATGTTTATAATACATATAAAAGGAGCAGTAGTACCAGTGGCAGTAGTACCCACCTCTCATTCTCTTCACCAGCAATTTCCTTGACACTCGACGCTGTTCAATAATAATCTGTCGATGTATTTGTGCATGTATTTTTAATGTATGTTCATATAACATATATATATATATATATGTGTGTGTAAGTGCAGCAGCTCACGATCATAACTCCCGTTTTATCGGCACGTTTTCGTTTCCGCCGGCGAGTTGCAAAACACACGAGTCTCTCTTTCTTCAGTTCTTTCTTACTTCACTGCGAAGTCACCCAATATATTTTGTATCCGACACCACAATCCCTTCCCTACCTCCCTCATCCTCTTCCTCACTGTATCCAATCGTTTATTATTTTTTACATGTGTATACAGTTGTTGAACGAGTACATTAACATTGTGGGAAAAAAGAAGAAAGAAAAATTAAATGAATTAATTAATTGAAGGGGGAATTAAAATTAATTTGTGATTAGTTGGTGGGTGAATTGTTGTTCCAATGGAGAATTGGAAATTAAAGTAGAGAATATTCCAAGAATTTATAACCCTTTGAAACCTGTAAAAAAAAAAAAATCCTGACACACAGAGTAAAATTTAGAAATAAAATTGAGAAAAAAAAAAAAAACAGGTGTCATTCAACAAAAAACCACTGAATTGGTTTCAACACTTTCACGTGTTGAAAAATAAACAATTTAATATTGGGGTGGTACAGGGGGTGGTGTTGAATTCATTATCTTGATATGAGCACGTGCCCAGTAGCCACTTTCACGATGCAAATTCATTTGCCAAAAAATTTTGTAATGTATAATTCATTGTTGCCTGGAGCGACAGCTCGCCCAAGTGTTTTGTCTTCGCCTACGCGCGCGCCAACCACTACTGTACGAATATATATATATATGAATATATATTCACATATTTATATACACATATTTCCCACCTATATATTCACCTTTCCCTCTTGCACACGTCTCTGTATAATCCACGTGTATATGTGACCGTGACACAATGTTTGCGGTCGCGAATAATTTGTTCACTACACACTAGGACTAACAACGAAAAAAAAATAAAAATAAATAAATACCTTAGTAATTGTATTATTAAATAAATAATTGTGTGTGTGTGTGTTTTGAGGATTGTTTATTACTCTAGAATGTTTTTTATATTTTGTTTATGGAGATGATGATGAAAAAAAAATGTTTCATGGTTTTTATTTATTATTCTCGAAGATTTGTTCATGGTAATTATTTATCCAAACATTTCCCATTCAACCCCATGAAATATCCACCAAAAAAAAAAAAATAATAACCAAACAAAATACTACAAGGAATGCAAAATAAAAAAGAAACGTTTTTGTTTTTTTCCCCCAACCTTGAAACATTATTTTTCTCATAGAAATAACATGTATACTCTTGTGTGAATAGACAAGCGGTAATTATAAGTACCAAGTAGTAAATTCCAATATGTTGTCGATAGCACATATACCGGAGGACAAACCGCAAAAAAATCCTTGAGCTTATTTTCTCATATATAACTATATAAATATAAAAAAGAAAAAAGAAAAAGAACTTTGGAGCAACGGAGGTGCGAATGTCAATTCCAAAGTGTTGCGTGATCGTAGGTGAAAAAAAAAAAGTCTTGTATGATCAAAGTAGATATAACCTATTTAACAAAGAAAAAAAAAAAAAGGATGGTAAAAAAAATTCCATACCATTTTTTAGATAATTACTTTTGCTCATATTGTTCTTCTTTACTTTTAATTTTTCTACCATGATATGTGTTATGTATTTATTTGTGTAGAGCGAATTGCGTCTGACCATTTCGGGGTTTATCTACTGAAACCATCGGACATCAGCGCTCACGTTCACTTTAGTTTTGAAAAACTTTTTATTTTTACATTTGTGTTGACGTTACATAGAAAGTTTAAAGACATAAAGTGTAATATTTTACTGCTGGGTTATGTGTTATGAGTAGAGAATTCTGTAGCACAACGAACTCGATTCTCTCTACCTATTTTTTTTTTTTTTTTTTTCTTTTACTTCAATTGTTCGACGCTGTAAATAATACTGAGAATATTAACTGGTGATAAAATTTTGTTCCATCGATTACAGCAAGAGAATTGACAGAATGAAAATGATGAGAGTGAATAAAAAATGTAATGTAAAAATACTAATGGACAAAAATTGTTAACGAAAAAAATTAATTTAATATAAATTAATTGAAGAATAAATGTACACGAATGAATACACGCAGACCACCTCGATGAATACCGTTTTGTTGTCCATTGAAACGTATCAAAAGCAGCGTAGCTAATTAGCCGCAATATTATTTTCCCACAACGCGACACGATTGGATTATAAAAGCGCAATAAATTTTGTAATGTTCACTCGGCGTTCTGTCAACCATAACCAAGTCCCTCCTGCATTCTGAAATAAAGAAAAAAAAAAATTAAACTGGAATACATAAATAAATAAATGGAGGAATGATGAAAAAGGAGGAATTAAAACGACTCGCCAACCTCCTATATTACACTCAATACTCTGTCATTGGCGGATAAGTGGCTCGCGCTCGTCTATTATATCGTGGTGGCGCGCAAATCACTCGCTAATTGCATCTAAAAGGAAGGCAAGATGTTAAAAGAGTGAACGGTGATGTTGGAGAGGGAGTTTCGAGAGAAATAGAGAGGTGGTGGAGGAGGAGGGACACACACACACAACAGTTAATGGCGTCCAGTTGATTATATTATTCACATACCGCGATGAAGAAATTCATTTTGCAACTGTATTAATTTAATTCTATTTATTTTTGTCAGTGATGGTAAAAAAAATTCGAATTTGTATATTTTATTTATTCATTATTACGCTATTTTTATTTGTATGGTATTAATGAAATTAATTTCATTGGCCAATATTTTGAGAGATGTTTAAATTTATTCATGCTTCAATAAGATGTTTTTTTTTTTTTTTTATTGAATAATTTTGCTTCGGACGTTTGTGCAATTGGACACGTTTTTGAAGCTTTTGAGGAAAAAAATGCAAGAGATGTTATTTAAAGTGAACTTTATGACGAAAAAAATGCATCTATGGAGAATTGTCTACGACAAATAGAACTGGAGATATAAAATCGTAAAGTGGAACTTCCACATCGTTACTTTTACAGATATCAATTTTTTAGCTTACGCATCGCTATTTACTCATGAGAAAATATTTCCTTCTTAAAAATGAGAATCCAATTCGTTTTATGTAACACAAAACTTTTACATTTACCAATCAACTGATTTGCCAATGTATTTCGCTTGAACGTAAATCCCAGCAAACTTTGTACTACACTGGCCTATTATGTACGTATAGAAAGTAAATAATTTTATGTGAAACGATAAAAAAAATTTACAATCTTCGATATTTTATTATCAATAATAAATAACGAATTATTTATACTTGGATTGGCGCATCCTTTGGCGGAATTTATACTCAACGAAAAAAAAAAAAAGAAAAAAGAATAATACATGAATGTTTGTGACAATATAAAAACGAAATAATAATCTTTCATAATCTTTGATAGTATAAATCCATCTTTGATAAAATGCCCTTTTCTGGGTTAAATAAATATTGCGTTATTCCAATATATATCTATATATATTAAATACATTTACATCTATATATTTCTTCTTATTATATTATTTAATACTTTTTAAATTATTATATTATCATTGAGTCATCCTGTGACATATTAATACGTGGAAATAATAAAAAAAAAATGATAGGATTAATAATAATATTTATTATCAGATGGAGGAAAAAAAAAAATGGAATTGATTTCCATTATATTCTAGTTTTATTTGTATTTATTATTTTATTATGTATTTCGTATTTTTTTGTGACATGGGAGAAGGCTATGTATACCCTAAATAAAGATTTTTTTTTTCTGTCCTGTTCTGTCTATACATATATTGTATGTATATGGCTTCAATCGATGTGACCACATCTCGTTTGCTCATATATGACTAATCCATGTGCGGTTTAGATGGCACTGATGATTCATAGGTGGTTACAGAAATATATTAATGGATAAAAAACAAAAATGAGAGTAGTTGATGTAGTGTTGAGGATTATTGAATTTTTATTTAATATTTTTGTTTATTGATTTTCGAATCAAGAGAATTTATTTAATTCTTGTCTTCATGGATAACTACATCAGTACTCAACATTACATTAATTATTTATCTCATTTTTATAACTAAAATTGATAGAAATAATATTTTTTATTTTTTGCTTGACACAGTTCAAAAAAATCTGGACAAGTTGCGTGATCTTTTCTCTGTACAAGTGAGTAGTAGAATTGCGCGCAGGTCCCTCTCGAGAATGTCGAGACGTAAGTGGGTAGTAGTAGTTGGCGCCTCGAAATCGTCACGACGACGTCGTCGTCAACAATTCTCGTTGTCATTATCAGAAGTTTGTCGTCGCCAATAAGAAGTTTCAGTTCCAATATGCCCTGAAGAAAAAAAAAAAAATGGGTAATAAATATAATAAATATCAATTTTTTGTCTTTACAATCATCTCTGAATCATCCTGTCATTTTTTTTTTCTCATCTAATTAATAACCACAAAAATTCCCTAGAATTTGTATTCGTCATTCAATTCCCAATTTACACAGCATCACTTAATTACCTCATATTTAAATGTGTCATTAAACTATTTATATACACAAATGTTTGTAGTATCACGATGACGAGTCACTTTATACCATGACACTTAACTGAAATGTGTTTAATTAAATAATCCAACTAATTATATTAATTCATCTGTCATCAATTTGTTATTTCATACAATAAAAAAAATAATATGTAGTAGAAGAATGTAAAAAAAAATTAAAAACGAGGAGACCAAAAATTTTCTCTCAAATAATAAGCTGTAATGAATGGTCCCGCAGGTTCTTTGAGTGGCCCACAACCTTTTAAGTAGCCCAATCTCCACACGTGTTAGCAAAAGGGGGTGGATGATTCATCGGCTTCCTTTTAATCTCGTCTTTCACGTAATACAGAAGAGACAAAAAAAAAAAGAAGTAGTATATAGAAGATATTATATGGAGAGTAAAGATACTCATGAGGTGTAGGATGTCACAGTGTAGATGAATAGAATGTGAGTGAAAATATCCTTCAGCTTTTATACGTGATTGATCGGAATTTATAGACATGATAGAGACAGTTTGGTTTATCTATGATGTACTTTTGAACGATAAAATAATTTTTTAATAGTCGAGTGTTATAAAAATTTCTTTGGTGTGATGTAATAAAAATAGTGGAGTAGTGTTTGAATGAAAAGTTTGTCAATTTTATTCACAGTGAATTGAATAGAATGTAAAGAATGTTATATTATCAATTTTTTTCCACGGTCTTCGATAGAATTGTTGCAATTCACAAATAAATTTTTATTGCATTTACATTTGTGTGATAAAGTAATTTTATTTTTATATTTTTTTTTTTCTTTACATAGAATCAAAAGGGGAAATTGAATTTTCTACACAACACTGTGGGTTACATTGACCAGTAACAGCAGTAGAATAGTCTCGTGGAACGATCCGATTGTGCAAGTTTTATCGCAAGAGGAACGTGACGATGACTTGTACCGATTAGATTCATCCAACACGAAGAATAAATAAAATAAAGTGGGAGAGAAAGGAAGTGGAAAAAAAATAAAGAATAAGAAGAAGAAAAAGTGTAATATATATTTAGAATTGCACACGAGTCACTGGCATTTATATTTACATTTATATTACCTGCTAAAGATATACTTTTCTATTCGTTTTATTTTTTTTTTAACAACGTTGGCTGATTGATGAAGGTCAGGGTTGATAAAATTCAACAAATCGTATGAATTGTTGGATAATTGTATTTTGTTGAACAGCAGTATTCTGCAGAATTGTATGTGTAAATATTTTGTTGATGAGTGTGTGTATGACACAGAGAATGAGAGAATGAGAGAGTGAGAGTTAGAGTAGTGAGGTGTCTGGTGTCGGCGCGAGAGAATATGTAGCCAACTTTTTCATATGTCGGGGCGGCTTATATTATTCAAGTGCCGATGGCAAACTTTTTTTATTCACTGTAAGCCTGCGACAATATGAATATATATTCTCCCACTCGATAAATGTTGTGCGTTTAGATGACTCAAATAAATCCACGTGCCATCGTTCAGCACGCACGAGGCTACTGTCACTCGTTCGTTTACCATCAAATCAAACACAGTGTCTACAAAGTAATTATCAAATTAATCTTCCTTATTTATTGAATATAAGTGAAGAAAAAAATTTTTTCTGACATGATTGCATCAATTTCAAGATGTTGTAAATTAATTGTTCATTGAAAAGTCATTTGTACATATATTTCTGTAAATTTTTCTACGATTAAAGTGCACCTGTTTGTCAACGACCTCCCCAAAAACTTTCCCAAAAACATTTGGTTACAGTGTGATAATTAGAAAGCTTTTTCATGAAAATTAATGTCACCAGTGGAACAATTTTTAATTCTCACTCCACTCTTTTTTCAAACTTTGTTTTGTTGAGTTGAACATTCATTAATTAATCAACAAACTGTTGACACGATGGTGCAGTCATGAATGGAATTTTTCGGTGAGTTTAAATAATAAAAGACATCCACACAAATAAATAAATAACAAAAGAAAAATGAAGGAGAAAAAAGTAATAAAAATTCATTTCATTTGGGCTGAGATGATTCTTTTTTTTTGTTTTGTTTTTATTTAAATACAAATCTGCTTACATGTGTGTATACAAAATCAACTCCATTATTACTTCATATATATACACAGATATATATATATGTACATGTGCTACATCGCCAATGACGTTGGTTGCGGCGACTTTCACGTCTGGAGCTCGCGATTCGTGGTCATGTGTGTATGCACCACCAGAGAAAGGCGTGGCTTTCTCACCGATTATTATTAAAAGCCCCGTGTGAAATTGCACGACCCTACATACGCGTATATATACCCAGGTAAAAAAATAAAAGAATGAGTGAAGGAGAAAAAATGAAATATAATAATAATAATAATGGAGAAAGAAAAAGAAACACAATTCAATCAACCTTCACTTTGTGTTTGAAACTAAAAATTATTTTTCTCACTGCCAGTTGAGTTTAAAAAAAAAAAAAATTAATTACACCCTGCAATTATTCTCGACAATTTTTCTTCATCATTTTCGTTCTAATATTTATAGTAATTTAATATTTATCATATTCTCCCGCAAAATTTTCCATCAAAAATAATTTCTCAATTATTACAATGAAATTCTCTCCATCCAGTGTATAAAATTCTTATCACAAATTTAACTATCACGTTCATTTCCTCAACTCAAAGATTTGTACACTGAAAAAAAAAAAGGAAACAATATATTTATGTATGTTATTTTTTATTTTATTTTTCCGGTATATGGCAGTGCAATTAAACCTCGAAACCCGAGCTCTTGGTGTTGCTGTTGTTGTTTGTAGTAGTGTGGCTGGTAAAGTTGATGTCAGTGTGGTAGTACTGTACGACGGTGCGTTGCTTGCAAAAGCGTGCATTACGATTTGATGCGTGTCGCGCGTGCACAAGCTGGCGCAAAAGCCACGCGTGATGAATGTGCGGCAAAAAAGGAAAATGCGCGCAGTAGTGTATGTGGCGCGTCTCCTCCACCATTCGCCCACTCAATTTCGCGCCATTAATTCCGTTGCCACACGTATGTACTGTGTATCTAGAAAAAAAAAAACAAACTAACAAACAAAAAAAAAAGAACAAACAGAATTAACAAAAGTATAAAATAATATCCATGAATTAATAATATTGAATAGACATTAGAAGAATTGAATTAATTATTTTTATTTTCATTTTACTATTTATTATTTGTTCTCTTTTTTTTCCCTTATATCATTTATTCATTTTATTTTCTTCAATGTTTCATTGAGTGAATCAAGTCGGCGAGTTTGATTTACCTTCTGCGTTATATGTGTAGTAATACGAGATGCACTTTGGTTACGCAAGTCGATACACTGGGCACAACCGCAATTGCAGTCGCGCAACTGGGTTATTATGACTTTTAATTCTCTCACTGTCTATGATATACTCTATTGATCATATAGAGATATATATATATATATAAATATATATTTGTATTTATTTATTTATGTATATATATAATATTTATTATACAGCTGTGGCGATTTATATGAGCAGTCATGTTGTAAATTTAATCCATGATATATCCGACAAAGCAAAATCATAGCAAGCGTGAAATAGTTTTCTCATTAATTGATTAATAATTTTTATTGTACATTTATATATATATATATATATATTCTATCAGTAATTTTTTTACTTTATTTAATTGGTTGTATTTCATTTGTGATTTCAGGTTACCACAGCTTGCCGTCTTAGCGAAGATTTTGTGCCTCCTGATGGTGAGTATAAATTATATGAAATGATTAAGTTTTGTTTCTTTTTTTTTTCTTTTTTTTTTCTTACTTTAGTTTTCACCACGTATATGTAGAATGATAAGATAGAATCTTCAACGCTTGTATTTATTTCATCTTTATTTATTCTCGTTTTGATTTTACACGGAAGTGATAATAGTGGAGATTAATTTATATCACAGATGGGAGGATAGTTGGTGGAATGTATTTTAGATTTGATGAAATTTTGACATTTTTACTTATACGATTATTCTTTTTTTTGTTTAAGGTGGTGATGTGCGGGGCGGTGCCGGCAATGGTGCGCTCCGTGAGTCTCTACTCGACTTGCAGCAGCGGCAATATTACCGTGATTGGTCGTACGGTCAAGGCCATGGCCCGTGACGATCTTATCGCACCTTTCCGTAAGTTAATATTTTAATTTATTATAAAAATAAAAATTCATTTTAATATTTTCTTTTCATTCAAAATTTTTTTCACATTTATATATCATTATTGCTTGATGTTATTCTTTTATCATTCTTTTATTTTATTAATAAGTATATTTAATTTCTCATGGAAACAGGAATTTAATTATTCTAGTGTATCGTACATTACACCATATGATTATCGCGTCAGTGAAGTAAACCAGACTTCACCTGTCCAATATACCTTTTAATACAAAACTCGAAGCGAGAGAGAGAGTGATCGTCCGTCTTCTCAACATACTCATACGTGTCTAGATGAAAGAACTTGACGAAATAAAAATAAGAGTTGTAATAAAATAAAACGAAATAACAACTCCGAGTTGAGAAAATAAAGAGGAGAGGAGAATGGAGATGGTGGAGAAGTAGAAGAAAGAGAAAAAGGTGCAACAACCAATCGTCCGTTTAGGTGTTAATGATAGGGTCACTCCGCATATACGCGTGCATAAAAATCGTTATTAGGACTTGATAAAAAACACGATATCGCCCTTGGAACTTATAAAAAAATTAAATTTTCGTTGAGCAACATTCTATCTTATCAATGCTGTCATTCACGTGTAATATTTCAATCATATACATATATGTGTATGTATTTGACATGTATCGTGCTATAATAATCAATAAACGAAGTTTCTTTATTTCTTATATTTGTTTATTTATCTTTTACGACCTAACACTGCATGCCACCTCTTTGCATACTCTATAATCTTGATACAAATGCCATTTTACGATAGAAAGTCTTAAAAAATTACCAAGAGTATCGGGAACATAGAATAGTCAAAGCACATGGTTCTCTCGTGCCACCTCTTCACTCATTCTATACTCCTGATACAAATCCAGATTTTCGAGAAAAATTTTCAAAATTTCACCGTCTCGTATATACCCACCAAAATTTTCGAGAATTTTTTTTAAAAATCCAGCGTGCCACCTCTTTGGCTATCCTATGTCCCGGATACAAATTCAGATTTTTCGAGAAAATTTTCTAAAATTTCACCGTGCCGTATATACCCACCAAAATTTTCGAGAAAATTTTTTAAAAATTCGGCGTGCCACCTCTTTGACTATCCTATGTCCCGGATACAAATTCAGATTTTTCGAGAAAATTTTCTAAAATTTCACCGTGCCGTATATACCCACCAAAATTTTCGAGAAAATTTTTTAAAAATTCGGCGTGCCACCTCTTTGACTATCCTATGTCCCGGATACAAATTCAGATTTTTCGAGAAAATTTTCTAAAATTTCATCGTGACGTAGTTACCGACCAAAATTTTTGCGGAAATTTTTGAAAAATTCAGCGTGCCACCTCTTTGACTATCCTATGTCCCGGATACAAATCCAGATTTTCGAGAAAATTTTCTAAAATTTCATCGTGACGTAGTTACCATCCAAAATTTTCGAGAAAAATTCCGAAAAATTAGAGAAAGTATCAGGAACATAGAATGTGTGAGGAGGTGGCACGCTAAAATTTTTAAAAATTTTCCCGAAAATTTTGCCTGGTATCTACGTCACAGTGAAACTTTGAAAAATTTTTCTCGAAAATGTGGATTTGTATCAGGAGTATAGAATAAGTGAAGAAGTGGCACGTAGAAGAACGCCACGCGACTTTGTTTAGGACTGGGTAATAAGAAATAAAAAACAAGTATAATAAATAAAAGAATTTAATTTATTGATTATTTTGGCACAATACATGTTAGATACATGAACATATATGTATATGATTGAAATAATACACATGAATGACAGTCTTGATGAGATAGAACGTCCTGTGACGCAAATTTCATTTGTTTATCAATTATATGGGCGAAATGTTGTTTTTAACAAGCCCTACGGTCGCTTTTTATGCTGGCGTTCATGCGAAATGATCCTATTGTTCCTACTTAGACAGGGGCGATTGGCTGATGCACCTTTTCCTCTTTCGTTGTATTTTTTATTACATTTTACTCCCCCTCTTATCTCTATTGCGTCCAGTTCTTTCAACTAGACGCGGATGAGAAGATGATCTTACGAAAATGACGAAAATTTCGTAGCCTGTGGCCTTTTTTATTGAATCCTTTGATAGTTATGCTTTTTGGCTTGACAATGTAGCAAGCTGCGATATTAGACGAAATCCTGATAGATAATTGCACGAGTTTTCCAAAGAGTCCGATGTACCGCAGTAAAAACCATTTTTCCATCACGAAAACTGCAAAAATAAACTGATGTATTATTTACAAGTAAATCCCACAGTTTTGTGACTCTATTATTCATCAGTTTACTTACACCACCCCATTCTTCTTTCATTTTGTTCAACGTGACCTCTGTTGCGCTCCTTGAGAGAAAAAAAACTCTGAAAAATAACTCCTCCCATTTGCAGTTATTATCCTTCGGTAATCGTGTGTCTAAAAGCCGGTGCCCCGCTTTTTGATTAAAATTGGCTTTCAATTCATTTGGCACCCTCTAATCTTGTGGCGGCTTCGATCAGCTCCAAACCTGTATTAGGCCTCCCATAAAAAAAAAAAAAAAAACAAAATACAAAAACAGTAACCAAAAATGAATAAAAAATACATATTCCAATCTCAATCTTATCCAACAATTGCCACGATTATTCATCCTCGACATTTATCAAAAATAAAGTAAAAGAAACGTCTAAAAGATGAATAATAATAAATACTAACTCTTATTCTTTTAATTATTTGTAATTAATCTCAAGCTGCAAGGCATATTCTTGATTGCATTAGTTGCAAAATACTCCAGATCAATTTTCTATTTATATACAATTTTTTATTCATTTCTTCATTCATTTTTTAATTTTTTTAATCATCTATTTCTTTTCGGAATGCTTGGATGAATATTACATTGAGCAGTAGCGCCATGGACATTAAAATAATATGTATAAATAAATACCAGGAGCAAATGTGCCTGGAGGGCGCACGAGAACAAATTGCATATGGCGTTGGTGAAGGCACCCGACGCGCGTGCAATCGGCGTCCCGCATCGCATGCACGGATATATATTCAATTAATTAATGAAAGCGGCTACGAATTAATTGGCGTGATGGTTGTTGAAGAATATTTTTGTTTCATTCATTTAAATATTTGTTCTTTGTTTTTTTGTCGTCGATGAAAATAAAAATAAAGAAATTAAAAGTCATTTGATGCGAAGCAGTTTGAAGATTGAGACTTTCCTCTCTTGGATTTTTCTTGGCAGTAGAATCTTGTGTTGGAGGAGAAAAAAAATAAATATGTGAGAATGCACATTTACGAGGCAGTTCGGGGACATTCTTGATATTCCAATGTCGAGAAAGAAGCACTTGGATTTAACGAGGCAACAGAATGAGTCAAATGGGCCACCCTGGCCTTTTTCCCTTCTCATTTAAAACACATCTCACCTTTTAAACGGACGTGTGTTAGTTTGTGTGTGGTCATTGGATAAATATGTGTATTTTTATTTTATACTTATGTTTGAATTTAGAAAATGATGAAATAAATTATTTTAATTACTTTTTCTTGTCCCTTCTTTTCCCCCATGATTTTTTATTTTTTATTTCGAAAAAAATCATGGTAACAGTCGACATTGTGCCTCACCATGTGATGAAACAACCATTCACCAGCCCTTGAAAAATAATTCCACACTTATCAGTGTGGATATATTTATATATGAAATAAAAATATTTCAAATGGGAAAAATTGCCAGATGAATTTTTCTTGTTCTCAAGATGACATTGACTCTGTATTATTCGAGACACATATACACACTCATACACATATGGTTGAATTGTTGGGTACCTACTGGGTGGCTGTTAAGTGGTAAAGTACACACACCCGCCATATTCGTACTCTCTCTTGTCTGTCCTCCTTCATTAGCACTAGCAGTATACCTAGGAGCTTCATCTTCATCTTTCTCTTCAATATTTTATTTTTTTCTCTTTCCATTCCATCATTTTTTTTTTTTTTTCGACACTTTTTTTTAGTTTCTCTCCGTTGCCTGTGGCAAAGTGCGTGAGTCTCAGGATGAGTCCCATATACGTATGTATATATGTATAGATAGAAGGTAAAAAACCCAACGACCATAAACCCAAGTTCTTTTCTGAGAAATTCCTTTTGCTTATATGTAAGGCGCGAACACCCTATTTCCCCATATGAACCATTCGCACATGCACATTATTTATATGTGTATGTGTTTGCCAAAGGATATTTCCGGGTCGGTTGAATGTCGAAATTTAATGGTGAATTTAGTTAATTTATTGTGGAGAGAGATTAAATGAATGTGGGATGATATTAAAAATTGTGTTGATTTGTCAGAAAGTGAATTCATCTATCAAAATTATTTTTGTTTGTTGCAGAAAAATTGACGACGCAGTCGGACGATTTCAGTAGGAAATTGTATATCTTCGCTGAGAAATCTCAGCGATATATTTGCTTCAATAAACGCTGGAAACCCGTCGCTCTGGTAAATAAAATTAAAATCAAATTGAAATGTCAAGAAAAAAAAAAAAACTTGAAGAAGTATTACATTCACCTTTGTCGAAAAGTACAATTTCCAATTTTCGTTTTCTTTTTTCCTCATTACAGCCAAAAAAACAGAGAGACGCCATGTGTCAATTCTATGAGACTTATAATGGACCGTATTTGAGGTATCGTAGCGCAGTAGACAGCACTAAATATCTTGGCTTCAATAAGTACGGCAAGCCAATAAAAGGACAACGCGGTCGTCAAGAGTGTTTCAATTTTATGAAATACAATCCGAGTTTCAGTATCAATGATCACAATGATTGGATGACTGGTAATGCACCTGGTGATCATCGACGAGATGTTATTCACAGAAAACATCATCATCAACAATCCCAAAATCCACAACATCAACAGCAGCGTCCAATTCATCAACAGTCATTGGCGCACAGGACTAAAAAAAATTTATTACAATCGGATGATAATTCAAGAGATTTAATAACGACACATCGTCATCGACACTCGAATCGTTTGAAGCAACCACATGACGAGCTCGCTGTCATACCACGAAGACGACAACACAACAGTCGTCTTGTTGACATGAGCAAATATTAAGCCATTATTTTATTTATTTTATTCTTTTTTATTTTCCATTATTAATTTAATTTTTTTTGCCCTTTTGTCAACTTCATTCTATTCTCATTTGAATTAAATTAAAAGGATAAAAAAAAAAAGCAAATGTAATAATGGCTTACCGATCCAAGACTGCCTCTCCTGTGACACACGTGGGAGCCACCCCAATTTTATTCAGGGTGAAATTAATGTGTGTGTGTGAGAATGGAGAAGAAAAAAAATCACACACTCATTGGAATACCTGGATAAAATCATAAATATAAAATATTAATTAATATTGAAATGGATGATGATAAAAGAGATGGAAAAAAAATAATAATTGAAATATGCCACACGCGCAATTGTAGTTTTTTGTGGATTTAATAATATTTGCATGATAAATATTTATATAAATATGTGTAAACTTGTATGACCATCTTGGAGGGTGGAAAAACATCGCGAGATAATGAGGGAAGAAGAGAAAATAATTAATTAGTTAGAGGAGAAATTTTAGTTGAAAAAAAATTGATGAATATTTTGGGTTTTTTCGTGTGTATTTATTTTTTGAATTATTCTTCTTTCTCGTCTCGATTCTCTTTCTTTTTTTCAATTATTAATCAATTGTGTTGATTAATTAATTGTCGCGACGTTAAATCACCCTCTCATTATGGTGCCCAAAGTATTTTTTAATTTTTCTATTGAAAAATTTATCGAATGAACAAAATAATAAAGAATAAAACAAGAAACAAAATAATAAAAAATGAAACAAATAAGAATTAATGAAACAGAAGGGGAAATAAATTTTCTCTTTTGATTTGAAGGAAGAGAGAAAGAAAGACGAGGTGAGGAGGGTGAGTGGTTTAATGTGTGTGCGAGAGAGTATTTGTATGTGTGTGACTGTCAATTTTGCGTTTTTTTTTTTCTTGAACGAGTGTGTGTAATATAAAAAAGAAAAAAAAAAAGAAGTAATGAAAGGAAAAAAGGAACGAGAGGGGTTTGAGAGGAAAGAAACGAAACAAAAAACAAAACTATACCGTTAAATTGAATTTAATCCTTAGGACGCTACTGCAGACTGTATTACTAGGTTATAGGAGAAAAAAAGAAAAAAATATGAAAATAATGCAAAAAAAAGAATAAATAAATAAATAAACAATATGACGCGGTGGCAATTGTGCCCATCCACCCCCTTTTCATGAGAGAGAGAAATGAAAAAATGGAAATATGAAGAGGATACAGCAAGATGCGCTGCTTAGGTAGCTGTTATTTATTTAAAACAAAAATTAGAGATTAAATTTTTAGATACTAAAAAAAAAATGAATAAATGAAACAGTGAAAAGAAAAAAAAAACTATTCCAAAACCGGACGAAGAACACATACATGATTTTCCGTATTTTCTTTTCTCAATATATTATTTATGATTATTTTTTTTTTACTTTTCAATTGAACGAATGAAATAATTTTTGCTCTCTTTTCTGCAATTTTCGTTTTTGTTTTTTTCAATTCACACAATTTTTGTTATCCTTTTTTTTTTTTTCTCATCATTCTGTCATCTGAAAATACTCAATGATTTTTCATTTTCATTAACATGTCCGGAATGAATAAGAGAATGTTGTAGACAAAAGCAATATGCAAAGAAAAAACTCTGTGAGCTTCATTTAAATTTTGTTTTCGTATTCTCTCTACATTATTCGATTCATTCGTTCAAAACAGCCAATTGTATTATTATAAAACGCAGCTGATCGATGAATGAAAAGGGAAAGAAATAAATGATGAAGTGGGAGAGAAGAGAAAAAAAAAGAAATAGAATAAAGAGAAAACATACTTAAAATTAAATACAAAAAAAAAATACAAATAATACAAAACGTAAATCCGACGCTTATAATTTAATAACGGACAACTAATATAACGTGTAATGTATTGTAATGTAATAATGGTATTGTAACGCCACGGCTAAATGGAAAATGAAAAAAAATGATAAAAAAAAGCAAAAAAAAGTACTAAAAAAAATTCATAAAATCTACTCGTTTTTGTATGTCTATTAAGCATAATCTCACGCAAAAAAAAAAAAAACAAAAGTATACTGCGTTTTTCCCCCTTCACCTACCCCCATGGTCAATGTTCGTATTTTTCACAAGACAACCAGCGGATTGCAGACGAAGAAAAAAATAAATACATAACAATATTGAACGAAAAATGATGAGGTAGGAAAGAAAAGAAAGTAAGATAATTAATTGAATCAATCTCGACAGAGAGGCTTGACAACTATCAACTACATTAATAAATAAATAAATGAATGAATAAATTAATATCACATACAACGCTCTTGGAAATAAAAAAATGTTCACAACACCTGTCGTTTAAAAAAAAAAATGAAGTATACATTGAAAAAATAGAAGGAAGAAAGTCAAAGTCGCCAGACAAATTAATTTTTCTAATTAACTTATTTAAAGAATATACCCCCATCAACCCATTTATCTTTTAAATAATTATTACTAGTTCTTCTTTTCTTTTGTATTAATTAATTTCTACTCACTAATTTACAACTTGAATTCAGCGACAGGATGGAAAGAATGTGAACGCCCGATACCAGAAATGAATCTGAAAATAAAATTGATTAAAAAAAATGGAAAAATGAAAAACTATAGCTAGATAGTTATATGAATATATATATATATATACGATAATTCTGAACAGGAGAAACAAAAATGATATTAAATGACAAAAATGAACACACACAAACACACAAACATTTACAATAAAGACATTATATATATGAATATAAAACAATATATACAGAGAAAAACAAAAATGAAAAGTAATTGAATAAAAGACGTCGATGTATTGTAAGATATTTAATACTGAAAAAAAATTGTTAGGCACACTCGATTAGTAATAAACAATAATTAATAAATAAATGAACGATAATGAAAAAAGAGAAATGACAATTAATTGAATTGTGAAAGAAAGAATTGAAATAATATTAATTATGAAAAAAAAAAAAAAGATGGAATAATAATAACATTATTGATAATGAAACTTGCCTGAAAATTTGTTTTTATATTTTGCTTTTTTATTTTTCATTTGCACGTTGTAACATAGAGGCTTTCCCTTTCTTTTTCTGTCTCTCTCTCTCTCTCTCTCTCTCGTGCTCTCCCACCCTCTCGCACTTTCTCGTCTGCGCTCTGAAATTATATTCGCAATAATAAACGAAGAGAAATAAAAAAATTGGTGTTTGATGTGAGGAAAAAAAAAAAAAACGGGGTATTAACGTCGTTGGATTTATTTCACGTGTCATCTATTAGGGTGTTAATTAATTTTCATATGGGGGATTGGAATATGTAATGAAGCATATAAGATGCACTACAGAATGTCCGCATTTGTACGTACACGAAAAGGAAATGAACTGTATTGAGAGCGAGGAATAATACAACAGGCCACACGGAATCTTTCGAGTGTAGAATGCCACTAATATATTTTCTTCCCCCACCATTCCTATCTCCCTCCCTTACATCGTATCCGTTTGACAGAAGTCTCGTGTGTTTGTGTTTCCGTATTTACACATGTATGTATCAGTGTCTGTGTCGCTCGTTAAATGCCATCGCAGTGACTTAATTAACTCTGACCAAAAATAATAAAAAAAAATTATTCAAGATGTTTTTGTCGATAAGAAAAAAAAATAAATAAAAAATACATAAAACTAAACTTGGATTGAAATATCAAGCTAGAATGAACCACGTTGACATTTCAGGTGCTTCTGAAATGTAAATTTAATCAGAGACAATATTATTAATGAGAGAAAAACAATTTTTTCCCACTTTTCCATTTTTTTCTATCAATAATCTTTTTTCTTTTTTTTTTTCTAAGACTATTTGCAACGATTGTATCAACCCCCGTAAAATACCAACTAGCAATAAACAAAACTACAAAATAACATTCCATCAATAAATAAATGGAAGAAATAAATAATAACTAATTAATTTAAAATAAAGAACAGAATAAATAAATTCACATTCATACTGCTGAATTTTATTTAAGTGTGTCTGTGTGTGTATGTGTTGTGTGCCGCCTATCTACCGAGATAGAGCGAGAAGATATTGAAAAACAGAAGAGAATAAATAAATAAATAAATAAATAAATTATTGAATAAAAAAAAAAAAGAAAAGAAACACTGTCAAATACACGCTCATACACTGCTAAAAAAACAACTCCAATTGCATTCAATTCTTTCTCCCAACCCCAATTTTATAAATAAAATCCTAAATCCCCGATTAATTTTTTTTCCTTCTTATTTTTCCATTCTTTCGTCTCCTTTTCAGACACTCCGACGCATCCACCGGACACAGACTAAAAATCAAACAATTCTCAACAATGGAAACTTCCCCTCGCAAGTTATTTACCCTGTGTGAAAGTATGAAAAAAAAAAAAAAAAAAAGATGGTGAAAAAAAAGGGGGACACGTCTTACCACTCCAATTCTGAAACCATTGATTTCTCCAGTACTGGGTTCAAGGGCTCACCAAATAATGTCAAAAAATCAGTGCCGCCGACGTTGCCCCCTCCCTACAACAGTTTTCCATTCTTGAGAATTTTTTTAACGTTGAAAAAAAAAAATTGTGGAGAGAAAAAAATGTGTCGGCACCCTTTCACCCATTGCATACACACTCGAGTGTTTGATCTTAAAAATCAAGCGGTCACGTCTTTGAATTTTTTTCTTTCATTCTGAAATATGTGTGTGTATTTTGTGTGTGTGAATGAGTGAGTGCTATGGACAGAGAGGAGTCGAGTGAGGCAATGGAAATTTTCTTATCTTGAAAATGTGATCGCGAGCGATTTAAAGATGAGTATTAGTGGAATTGGATTTTGTTGATGGAACACACCGGAAATATTGGATTATATAAATGATTGGAGGGTAGAAAAAAAAGAGGCTACTGAATGATTTTAGATGACTTGATGGCTTTCACTCGGTAGATTTAGTGAAATAATGATAAATGTGTAGCAACGATAACTGGAAAAAAAATTTTTCCCATTGAAAAAAATATTTCAAACAAAATTAAAAGCAAAACCAATTCAATTATTCTTCTCGCGCTCTCTCACCATTTTTTTCCACCATCTTGCTCGCCTCTATCTTATCATTTCCGTAATTTAAAAAATTCTCATCTCCCCATACAACTCTTCTCATTCTCCATAATTATTTTCCATTCAAATAAAAATATACACATTCAATTCAACAGCTTCCTCGCACGCGGTTAATATTCACGATAACGAAAATTATACAAATCGTCGATTTAATCGTTCGCTAATGAGCAAGGATAATTAAAAGAACGATAAGTAAAAAAAAAAAATTTTTTTAAAGTGGAATTACAAAAGTAAAAATAATATAATAAAAAAATATCACATTATCGCCAATTAATTTCGATAAAAAGGTGTAAAATCTTATCATGCAAAAACGAAATAATATCCAAAAATAAAAAGAAATGAATAGCCAATACATTAAGCAGTGATTTTACATTTCTCATGGAATTATCCATGGCTTAGTGACGGTTATTCAACGGTAATTTCACGCATCAATAACAATAATTCACCCATATAACAAAAATCTATTCATACTAATACAAATAAAATGAAGAAGAGCGAAAGAAAGCAGGAGTTGGGTTCATTTTAAATGTATTTTTCGCGATGGGATTCACACACATATATAAACACTCACACACATATCTATAGACTTTGCAGGACTTTCTCACAAATATATAAAATATACCGGAAAAGAGGATTCCAAACACCGGTGGCTCATACCTTAACCAATGACAATGAACATCACCAACGTTAGCTCGTAAATAATTCAAACAAAATGCTCCGGGCCAATTGTGTGTGTCTTTATCTGTCTCTTTTCCCTTCATTCTCATTTTCCGTATAATTGTCAGTTATATCCTTGACTAAAGATATTTATGTCCACATCCGGGTGGTCAATGTTGCAATAAATCTGCTAATTTTCTTTTTATATCTTTGAATATATTTTAGTTCTATTCTATTTTCTTTTATTATTATTTTGGGGATAGATTTGTAGTGGGGTTGGAAATTTTGTAGAGATATACAATATGATATTATAAAAATATTCAGTGCTGATGAGACTTAAATTATAATAATTATTTTTTCATTGCGAATGATGTAGAACGGAACTTTTTCAGACTCACCGAGGTAATTCGATAGAATCCAAATGCGTCATTTCCCATTTAATTATCCCGTCGCTGTCGTTGGAAATATGGTGACTCAATTCTCGCCAAGTGAAAACCCATAAAAAATAATTAAAGACATATATAAAATAACAAAAAATAAAAATGGATGAATAAATAAATAAATGAATAAATGTGGATCAATATGTGAAAGAGAGATAAGGAGATGTTGGATTTGACCAAATTAATCTCAATCAATCTGCTAAATTCAACTAGAACGTTTCATCTTTTTATCCTCTCCACTTTAAACACACATTCACGTATACATATTGCATACATACATGCACGTATTCGTTAGGTTAATTCAAATTTGGCATCATGCCAAGTTGACACTCGTGATGAACAGGAGAATCGTTTTCAATTTCTTTTTTCTTTCCTATTTTTTACTGAAATAACGAACGACTGTGAGAACCAAAAATTGGTAACGAGATTACATGCATCACGAGATTATGGGCTTCCAATTTATAATTACATCTCTGTCTTGATTATTATTAAATAATTTCGATCACGTACCTTTCACTTCATGATATCTATGAAAATACTTTATCTGAATGCATCAGCAGCCATTTGCATTATCAAACATGAAATCCATGTACAACTAAACATTCTTTCCACTAAAGTATCTCGTTTACATACGTGATACACCTAAAGCATAATTTTTTTTTAGTTCAACAGTTCAACAGCAATATAAAAGCGCGGGTGTACAAAGATGCAACAAGATTATTTGAATTCGCAACAGGGCAACCACGAAGATTTACCCAATTCTCTTTTTCTTTTGCTTTCTTCCACTGCAGATGGCCTTATCATTACAATCCATATGGCGCCTGAAGAAAAAAAAAAAAAGAATAGGAAGAAAACCCTTCGCATAAAATACAACGTGGAATTTTAATAAGCTCACTTTTATATGCAACATGTTTGTGTTTATTCCCACAGATTTTCGACAGAGACAACACACTTTAGTTTCTTCTTTTATTCCTCCTTTTGTATCACTCTCTGGTCCACACAAAACCTGCAAGATATAAATTTAAACAATAAATATATAAATGTATATATATAAATGAACTAAAAAAAAATATAAATGATAGAAATAAATTTTAATCTTTATATTTTTAATCGGTATTTGTGCTACCAGTCATCTTCATGGTATGTACGACACGCGCCTGAAGTGTTCAGACATACTCGTGACACGTCTGTCATTATATGAGGGAGAGTGAGTGAGGCAGCGAGAGACCCTTGACCTCGACGACCCGTCAGGGTGTCGTAAACGCGGCGCTAGGTGCTTATACAGATTCGAGAGATTATTAACGGCACTATCCCATTATCGGAGTCGTAAGCATTTCCCTCGTGTAATCACGGAGGCTATTCAGCGGCACATACCATTCTTGTATGACCAAAATTACATTTCACAATATGTATACGTGTGTGAATGTCGGAGAAGATATTTATAAATATATATTTATGTTTGTATAGGTATCAAGGGTCGGTCGCTCTCCCTCGCGATCTCATGTCGGTTTATCATCAAAGAGAAATAATATTACAACTGGTATACGTAAGAGTAGCTGATAAATCGATCTAATGGTAACTGATCGTGTCATTATTCGTGTGCTTGTTCTGTGTATCTATGAAAGGGAGAAAAAAATGGAGCATTAACATAAATGTGTATGATTACTTTTTATTGAGGAAATAAAAAACCATTCCTTTAAATAATTAATCAAATATAAATACCTCACATTGATAAATTCACGTGTTAAAAAATAAAGTCCTGGTAGCCACCTTTTCTTTTTCTCAATTTCTTTTCACCAGTTCCTTCTTCATCGTTCGACGAACCGCAAATATAACATGAACACAAGTTTACATACACACAAGCACGGTGTGTGGGGTCTGCCTTCTATAAGGACACGAATCCAAACACGAACAGGCTTTGTTTCAGATTAAGGAAGATTTGTTCCTCTTCTTTTTTTGTCCTTCTCTTATTCAAATCCATATAACGTTTCGGCGTCGTTGACTCCCGAGCCACAATCACACTGAAATGTAAAACCGTATTAGTGTCTGGTCATCTTATATAAAATCCATACACGCTTTTATACCCACATAAATACATGCAAACAATTCATATAGACGTAATATTTATTGCTCGCATTTATGGCAATCATATAACGATTAATATTAATTATTAATATATTATTGCAACAGTATAATAAATGTTTTGAAATAACTTTACATGGTTGTGCGAAGATAAAATAAATTCTCGGTGGTAAATATCTTTGTCGACATACACGCGTGTATATGTATATGTATTATGATAATTATGGAATGCAAGTTGCCTAGTTGACGAACACAACAGGCATTATATCATTCTCAAACAATTATTAATTTTACAAATGCCAATTTTATTTATTTATTTTCTTACTATTTATTATCATTATTTCAATTTTTTTTTTTTAATTTACGCACAAAAGTGCGAGAGAGATGATGTAGCCATCGGGTTATATATCACATCCAATATGCTGACCGTGACGTGTGCCTGGATGGTTTGCCTTGGACCACATATTCCTATGTGTGATGAATACAATCTATTATATGTATAAATATGTCCCATAAGTGCGTGGATAATTACAAGGCGGCTGTGCTTGTCAGTATCACTCAACTTCACGCAAGAATTATATGTGACGTTTTAAAAATTGATTTACGTATGACAATAAGCAATAGATAATGCAAATAAAATAATATATGTCAAGTTAATGGACAGTTATTTGAATAATTCGTATGAAAAATATTTCAAATCCTGTTCTTAATGCAATATCCCCTGTCAACACATACAATTTCTGTTTTACTGACAATTGCATTCACTTTCGATGGTAAGAAAGTTTCCGGTAGTGATGCAGTTCTTATCATAGGTCGATACATATTCATATTGGTTTCTGTTTGATCTGCGGTGGTAAATTACCAGCGATCTGTTGGTAAGAGAAAAATTACATTTGGAATGTGTGTGAAGTGGATGATTTAAAAATAAATGATTGATACAATAAATTATTTAAATAATTACGCCGAAACTTCCATTTCAATAACATAAAAAATATAATATCTATAAAAGAGAACTGATGAGTGGAATAATTATACAAAAATTTCACTTTCCACTTCATCATTTTTGTTCCAGTTTTTCTTTTTTTTTTGGTGTAAATATATGATGCTCATGGCTAAAATGTGAAATATAATACTGCGGGTGTGTAAGAAGAGATTACCGCGGTAATCAGCAGATGTTAATGCGCCTCAAAGAGCATGTGGATGAAAATACAATAGGGCTACTAGTATTAAATTGAAGGGGACGAGATAGGAAGAGTGGCGTTATTATTCATAAACTAAAATTCGAATAAAGCAAAATGTGTGATGGTGTTCTCAAAGCTGTGAGATGTTATCTCTAAGAGCTGTCAGTGGAATTACTCCCCTGGATTGCTCATATCAAGCCCCCGAATGAAAAAAAAAAAATATCCTCAACGCGTGCGATGTGTTCATCCCCCTCATCACTATTATATACATTTGACGCACACATAAATATATAATACATCTATGTATTTGGGTTAACAAAATTTTAGTTTGAAGCCATCAAAGACGCGGAAAAAAAAATGAATAGAATCCCTCACACTAATTTTAAAAGCCCTCACCAAAAAAGTGAGAAATAAATTTCTCTATTTGTCTTTTACGTTACGAAAAAAAAAAAAACGTCCACTCATATTTTGTTTCCCCAAATTGGTTTCATATTATAAAGCTTAACATATCACATAAACTATTGAATAGCCACGAGACGAGTGGTCTCCCGAGGCTAAACATCAAAAATTTACATTGTAATACACGCGCGTGTGTGTACGTAGATATATTTATCATCACAATAATAATAATGATCATCATACATACATGTATACACTCGCGATTATTATTTTGTATCGTTTCCCGCGCGCGTTATTTTGCGTTTGGCCGAATAGAATGTCACGTGCGCGAGCTCTGAGTGCCACGTGGCACGCAATCTAAATCTAATAACGCAAACAGCCACACAATAACGTACATCATGGTAAAATATATATATCGTTTGGCTCTATGGGGCAACATACATGAATGTGTATATACAATAGTGGTAATAGGACACCATGTGAACTAATCGTTTCGAAGTAGTTCCTTACATTGCATATCCTGTTTCGCTATTCGTAAATATTATTTTCTATGGGGTCGTTGCTTATCAAAATATTATTCTTACTTTAATATAGAAACAATTATTATTTCCACTTACCCTCATCGCAGACGTAAATGAATGAAATGAAAAATTCACATTTTTGTTTGGTTTTCTGTAATAACAAAATAAAAATGTGAATATTTATATGGAATAAATGACTATTTTGATTCTCAAAAATTGTTAAGTTTAATTTTATATTAATACATACGTCGAATGGGTGTTTGTGTGTGTGTGTGTGATATTTTTTCTTCCTTTTCTTATTATTTTTTTTGTTTCGTTTCGTTTCGTTATACAGAAGAGCAGTGAAATTCTGCGAAAATAAAAGGGAAACAAATAATATGAAAATAATTATAGTCACGATAATAATTATTATAATGATTATAATGAAAGTAATAATAATGGCACAGATTAATTAGAATACTTTTATATATATATATATGTGAAAGAAGAAATTATTTATCATCTTTTTTTATGATAGAAATTAACATCACAATGAGATATTGAATTTATCTCAACGATATGCAGGAATTAATTCATATATATATATATATTTATTTTTTTCATTGACAGGATTAATGTACTTTTTTTTTTCATGTTTTTATTTTCCTTCATTATTTTTTTTTTATCGTATACTTTCGTGGTGGAGAATTCGGTTTTTGGACACTGTGTTGTTTGTTTTCTCTCGTATTTAAACAATTTTCATTCATAACACTTCATCTCAATTATTATTTATTTCGATCCATTCTTTTTTTTTTCCTAATACCCATTTATTTTTTCGTATGTTCTGTTCAATATTTTTTTTATTTTTTTCAGTACTTCGACAAAAGTTATGGGCATTGTTATTTAACCTATTTAAATATTTACATTATTATTTTGTTGTGTTTACTTATTTAATAATCGTATAATCTACAAATCGCGGCTAATTTTATAATTATTACTTTAATTCACTGCTTTTGTTTTACTTCTTGTTTTTTATTTAGAGTTTCATTTCGTTGGAGTTTGAAAAATTCCTGACAATTTTCAATTAATCCATAATTAATATTGTTCTTTTTTTTCTCTTATCATTTATTAATTAATTAATTGATATCATTTTTTTTTCTCAATTTTTTAACTGTTTTTCCTCTTATTTCGCATTTTTCATTATTTATCCTCGTTCGTTCGTCACTCACATAATCTTTTACTTTTTTTTTCTTTTGTACATCGCAACAATATTTACATATAATTTACAAATTACCATAGTTCACATGTCCTCACCCCTCTCTCTTTCATTCATTTATTTATATATATTTATAATTAAATTACAATCAATTTGATACGTCAATGCTTTCACTTTCTTCTCTATCATTTATTAATTTTTCTTTTCTTCTTACGCCATATATTAAATTTTTAATGAAGAGAATTGTATGTGTCTGTCCGTTATCATTTTATACACTTCAATTTTTTTTCCTCCTCTCTATATTTATTTATTTTCTTTTTCCATTCATTGATATGCGATATGTCCGTTTCTAGTATGTGAATTTTTCTTTTATTTTCTACCTCTCAATTCCCTCTCGCTCTTTCTCTCAGTGCGCTCGCGCAAAAAAGGAAAAAGGGAAAAAGGAAAATATTCTCTCTCAACCTTCGATCCACCTTGCCTGTATAAAATATTGAAGGTCCGCCTCAAGGTCTTTCTCCGCGTGTTCTCTATACGGACAAGAGACAAACAAGAGGTCCATATATATATAGAAAAAAGGGAGAGGGGGGGATACACCATAACGCTTTTAAGAAAATGTCTGGCATTTTCAGAAAGTCCAAGTGGACGAAAGACGATGGCAATGAATGGATGAAGAAGGAGTGTAGTGAAGAGGGAGAGGAAAAAAAGTCACCGAATAAAATTGATTTGGTCAATATTTTTCCTTCTTCCATTTTTCCTTTTTGCGATATGTTTAATTCTCCTCTCATTAAATCATCACTACTGTGTAAGTTGACAGTCAATGGAATTCGTGAAAATACGAATATAAATTGCTAAATGTTCATATGTAAAAAGAGTGATAATTTTTAAACCAAAAAAAAAAAAAAAAAAAAAATGAAGAAATAAATGTGTAGTTGAAAAAACGTTTTCAAGTTCATCCTGTAGGTACACATGTGCGTTTCTACTTGCTTTTTTTCCCCTCGTTATCGTTTCAACGATTAGTTATCTTCTTCTTGAACGAAGAGATAGAAAAAAAAAATGAGAAAAAAAATTTATACGGGAAATGACCGCTCACAATTTATATTTATAATCATTGATCGCAGACAAATCAACATTCATCTTTGGTTCTCATGGCCAGATTTCAGTCACACGCATTATACTGATGTAGTCTGCAGTACAGTAAAAATTACAATATCGCCTATGGGAATTATAAAATCGATATTATAACCGCCCAGTAATAATCAGACCTCGTCGTCTTGTCAATGACACCATACAAATATAAAATTAAATAAAAAATCCAACACCTCAAATTCAAACTAAAAACAAATTAAAAAAAATCCAGAATAAAAAATCAATGACTGTTTTCTAATTTACGTTCATCAATATCAAAGAACATCTGAGCATTCCGTCACATCCGATGACTCGTCGTACTATTTGCTCGTTGAAGATTGCAATGGACTCGGTACAGTTGTATATCCCTGATTGCTGCACGTTGTTGGTAACATAAACGGGTTCATGTTGAATGGTGATCCAACCATGTCTCCTAGCCCTGTAACATGGCCACTGTCGATTATACGGTTAGTCTCTTTTGTCCTTACGTGAAACGCTTTGGCATTTTCCAATATATATAATTCCAACTTTACTTGTTGAGTCAAACACGAAAGAAAGAGATAAATAAATAAATATATATAAAGTGTATATTTATATATATAAATAAAATGGTATTACAAGCGGAGATAATAAGGTGCCCATGTGGTCTTACACCACGAGGCAAACCATAACTGGCACGTTACGAGGCATCGTCAATCGTTCAGCCGGACACGTGCCGGCGTAACTACTAACTGCCCTGACGACAGAAAACAAGATTTACGGCTTTAACAATCGGGGCGCAAGTATAGAACTCTATAACCGATCCGACAACTACGGAACCTTAACGAGCTCTCGCAAATATATTCGAAATGTGTGTATACACGTATAGATATTTATTTCTTATTTTTCTTTTTATTTTTTCAAGTTGTTTCATTTCATTTTTTTTAACGGTTTATGTAATTCGAATTGGGGCATCGTTATTGAAAGAATTTTTGGTTGTTTAATGTGTTCATGGTGCTTTTGTTTTTGATTTGAGAGCGAGACTGGGTCTGCAAACTGTCAAGTGGACATTTTTTATAGTGAATGGAAGCTAATTATATTTATATTCAACTAAACAGGCGACGGATTGAATTGACCGAATTAATCGATTACGTTCACACGCTCCATTTTTTTCTCTCCAATATTATCATTATCACTCCATCCAAAAACGTATGTAAATATTTAATTTCTCTTTCTTTCGGGTTTCTCCAATTAGTTATCAAATAATTAATTTAAACAGGCACTGAGATCGAGAGAAATTTCGTATGGTTTTGTACCGTGGAAATATCGAGTGATGGAAACGATTGGGCGATTTGTTCAATGGATTTTGTTTGTTTGTTATTTTTTTGCTTTTGTTCAGATTTTTTTATTATTTTATTGAGCGGCTGTTGCGAGATGGTGCTGTGTGGACCAGTGCGGTGGGACTGAGGTTGTTGGTGGCCGGACAACGGGGGCGAATGCACTCCCGTCCCCGGACGAATAGAAAATGCCATATTGTTCGTGCGCTAAAACGATAAAATTACAAAAGAATAAACAAAAAATAATAAATTGTATGTGATAAATACATGCGGGATGATAAATTCGACTCAATCGAAAAATCTATTGGGATAGCTGTTGTTTATTTTTTTTTCTCACCTCTGTATTTGATTTTTTATTGATACAAAGCACGATGAAACAAGCAAACAGCAAAATGGAAAAGAAAATACGAAAATACTTACGAGATGTATAAAATGTCGGACTGCCAGTGTAAGGATTGGCGACGGAGTAACTTCCGCTTGTGCTATGACTGTGCGGTGTACTTGCGGAACTACCGCAATAACCACCGCTGCTAACCACCCCCCTTGGGCTTACACTACTGCTTTGTCTGTAACTGTCAGCGCTGCCACCTCCATCTCCTCCACCACCGCCGCCTCCTGTGCTCACTGAGCCACCGTCTAAAAATAGAAACCTGCCCGGTCAGAGAGACAAAACCCAAGTGAGTATCCCATCGCTCTTCAAAAATTGTTGCCTATATTTTCTTCATCTACTTTTCTACAAATTTTTTTTATTGACAATAATTTTTAATGATTTTTTCGAATTAAAGTGAAACAAATATATAGTATTCTTGAGTGGAGTTTGATATTCTTAATTATAAATAAAAATTCATACCATCTGTCCACTTGGCCGCGCTGCCATTCTCCTGCACCGTAACTGCCAATTGACCTGTATAAGAATTGAATGCGGTATTGGTGGTAGACGTAGGCGGTGCTGGTGGATGACTTGACCCCGGACTTCTCGGTGCGCCTGGTATTGATGAATTGCCAGTACGTGGCATATTGTAAAGTACTTCCGCCAAATCCGCAGCGCGTTTTAATATTATTTCTTTCGGTAATTTTTCCGGATCACCTGAATGTCGTGGTACTAATCTTTGTAACCTGTCGAAGCCGTAGGCGATCGTTGGTTCATTTAACGCTGTAAAAAAATGAATAATTAATCAGTTAACTCATGAACTATTCAATCAATAATAATGTCGATACTTACAAACATAAACGAAACGACCAGGTGAACCTTTGCAAAATTGTTTGCTTTTATATGACAGCGTTACTTCAACAACTCCCGGCGCTTGTCGAGGTGGCGTTTGAACTTTAATTGCATGATCCGTAATTAACTACAACCGATAAAGAACAAAACAATTAATTGATACATTATTATTTTTATAAGAAAATAAAATTGATGATATGATTGATATGAAAAATTATTTTACCTCGCTCCAAACCAACATCGATCCAAAAACAACTTGAAGACCATCAAAGAAATGTTCTCCAATAATAATAACTGTCGATCCACCTGACGTCCAACCTTCGCTTGGCGATATTGCTTTTATACATGGCGTTTGCAATGGCAACGCAGGATACAAACCTGAAATGAAATAAAACAAGAAATATTACATCATTCCGTATATATATATCCTCATGATTTACTGCATTTTTCTCCAACAATTAAAACGAAGAAATAAATAAATAAATTGAATGAATGAAATCATTCATACATTTTTCGTCATGTGATTCATTACCACCGCTAGTTTTAGCGATGAGAACATTGGATGAAATAAAAAAGAACGTGAAAACGAATAAAATGGAAAAGTGGAAAAAAAAAAAAATAAATAACGAAAGAGAAAGGTAAAAAAAAAAAGAGAGTGGATAAAGTCAGAGAGATATACCGAGAGTCAGACGAGAAGGGTTATATAACACAAGCGATCGGGAGGCCAGGCCAATGTCTCTGCTTGGAATTTATAACCCAATGATATCATTTTGTACCCCAACGAAGCCAAACCACCACCAACTACTGCTGCGAGTGGATGCCTTATACAATTTTCCATCTCACTCGTGCTTGGATGGTGAAATGCGCGCGACCACCCCCTTTACACAATGTATATATGTATATATGAATGTATATAGTATGAAACCACCCCCGTACACCAACGGAGTGGCTGACATCATGTTATATTGCCTTCAGTGATGCTCAAACACTTTCTACCGGTGCTAGTTGTATATGTCATGGATATGAACGCTGGAAAATAAATCACAAGCGCTTAACAAAAGTGTTGTGTGAAGAGGGTGTGAGTGTATGAGTGGAATATACACATAAATGCCACTTGTCTATTTGTCACTTTTAAGACAGTATCTTTCCTCTTATTTTCCTATCGTATTTTTTCTTTTTTGTGATGATGTTTTGTTTATAATTGTTGTTGACTTGAAGTGGAAGTCACATTGGTGAAAATGTAGAACGAGCCCAATGGGAATATTGCGTATAATGAGCTTCCCTACATTTCGGTTAACCTACTAATTTGGATTCTCCACTGGGACCATTGGTATTTATTGCGTGTATACCTGAACCACCAAGGAAGAAAGTCACTAAATACGCAGTGCACGATTACAACCGCACGTTTTACCAACCTTATTCAATACGTAAATGTGTGTATACTCAACCATTGAATGAAAAAAAGAATAAATAAATAGTGAATAAAAAATGAAAAATATAATGAAATTGCGAATCTCTTGTATGAAACAAATAAATACTATTGGTGTGTTAATTTCCATGACTCCCTACGTTAACAACCCTAACAGCATTCCCAAATAAAACCCCCCCTTCAACAAGAATAGAGAAAAAAAAAATATTTCTCAATACTCCAAACAAAAGAAACAAAAAGCAGAAAAAAACCACCTCGTCTCATTGGTATGCCGCGTTTGAATGTTAACCATTCTACAGCGTTGGCAAGAAGTGTGTAGCAACCGTGATGGTGGATGTAGAGAGATACTTTCTCTCCTTCTCTTCTTACCATCACCACCACCAACGTTCCCTCTTGTCATGGGGGTAAGCATGCTACGAGGGGTAGGAAAGCTATGGAAAGTAGGATTGGGTAGAGTTGAGGCAGAGTGTGACTCCAAGATAGCTTAAACTTAGCATTCACAAACCAACGCCAACGGAAAACCCAAGAAACGCGCTTCCCCGTACTACAAGACTAGAGAGAGAATAAGAGATCGCACCACCACCACACTATTTCCCGAAAAAGGCATCGTGGCAATTTTGCGCCCTGTGTCTTTTGCACCAGACAAAGGGATGAGGTTCCAACTCAAGCGGGAGGTAGAATACTATGTAGGAGAATGGTTAGGTATTGGATACGTGGAAGTGTAGAGCAGGAGGAATATAAGAAAGAATCAGCCGACTCGAAAACACGAAAACCTTGCTTTGGGAGAATGCAGAGGAAGAAAGACAAAATGTCTTCTACCCCCTACCATACTTTCACCCCCATTGATTTACATCTTGTCTTGGGCGGTTGGGGGTTGGGCTGGTAGAAAAGGGGAGTTGAGAGAACGATATTCAGCCGTTTGTATGCGCGGCCGACGCCAAACTTTGCTGAATTGCCCTATGACTCCTTATATTCCCTCTCGTATCAAGTTTCTTCTTTTTGGGTCCTTTTTTTTCGGCTTCTTCTTTATCTTTTATTCTCTCTCGCACATACATACATACAGACATTCCCAGCATTTGGTGGATTTTAAGGAATGGAGATGAGGAAGGAGACACTGGTTGGTTTTTATTGGTGTTGGTGTGACATATAGAGACAGAGGAAATCTAGTTGGAATAATTTCACTGCTTCTAGAGAATTATATATGGATGTAAAGGATGGGTTGGATTGGAGGGATGGAGTGAAAGGGGAGAATGAAGATCACGCCCCTGTTGTCGTCGGACGATTTTACCCTCATCGCCCAATTTCGAAAAGTTTGACGGTGAACAATTTGTCAAGGGTGAAAGTGGGATAGGAAATGAGGAATGGTGGGTTGGGTGGAGTCAGGGAGGTCTCGTCGATTTAAGGAATACACAAACGGTGAATTTTCATGAGGATATTTTGATAGAGGTGGAGGAGGTCTGTGATCTCTTCTCTCGGTGGGCTTTAGTTTTTTTTTTTTTTTTGGGAGACTAAAATAATGGACTTGAAATATTTTTACTACAATGTCGTTTTTAATGGAAATTAATTGCTTAAACTTGATCATCGAATTAAATAATCACCTCTGTAATGCATCATTCCGTCTGCGGTGCAGTAAATCAATTCTGCGAACACACCGAAATTTATTTATTTTTCTCATATAAATTCTTCGCAATTGTTTTTCATTAATTCATCAATATCTTTTTTCCTTCTCATTCTATGTTGTCGTTCCAACTGAACACACTCGTACACACAAAAATATGAATATTGTATGGTGACTTAATGCGTGGTGGATAAGCAAGTTTAAGCGAATTAATTAATCATTTCATGGCAACAACTATTCACTAATTTTTTTCTTTATCATTTAATTTTTTTTTCGTAAAAAAAAATTAAATGAAGAAATAAAAAAGATGCGAATCAATTTAATCTACTCACTATTATATTCACCGTGATCGCTGGGGTCAAGTCGTTTCGCTCTGCGTCCATGTTTGCTGTTATTATGAACAAACATATTGTCTGATACAGCCAGAAGTGGTCCATCAACTCCAACTTGCGTCGAAATTATGACCTGATTGAAACAAAAAAAAATTACATCAATAAATAATTTCCTGTATAATACAGGATAAGAAAAATTTTTTTGCCCATTCTAAATTATAAATAGGAGTTTGTTCAAAGTTTATATTGGTTTATTCAGTGATTTCATGAATTGACCAGACGCTGTGACTCGCTAAAAAATGAATGAATTGCTAGCAAACTTTTTTTCCCTATTTCTCCCTCGATTTTATTTTTTTTTATTATTTCGTTCCTCTTTTTTTTTTTTTTCTCTCTTCTCGTTCACGTGAGTTTACAACTTTCCCCTCCCTCAAATCGAGAGGACGACGACGACGACAACGATAGGGGGGTGATGGCGAGGGTGAGAGGACGGTAAAACCCATGGCGAGTCGAATAACGTTCTACCAAGTTGGCACTGGGCGAAGCGTGGCAAGTGAAATTTTAATTCGCAACTTTCGGCAATAAGCAATTCCGGAAGAGATTCGGAAGTGCGATAAATATTTTAATTTTCGCCGCAGCCTTTTTTTTTTACTGAACAAATTTTAGGTAAATTAATATAGATATGAGGGATGTTTATACATACAGGACTTTCCTGATTTATGGATTTTAGATTATGCTAAAAATTACAGTGAGTTGTGGTCGGGGTGAATGATTTTTTTTCCCGAGTGTTTTCGTACAAATTTTTTTTCCCTCACACGATTTTTTATTATTTCTCCACCGGGTAATTTATTTTTTAATTTTGTCTTTTGTTTCGCGAGGGAGAACATTGGAGATACCGGTACAACAGTGTGTAGGGGTGTCGTTATGTAGTATAAGGGGTGAAAGTCAGCGCGGATGGAGTGGGAAGGAGAGCAAAAGAGAAAGTGTGAGAGTGAGTAAGTGAGAGGGATGATTTAACGGGAGAAGGAAGCGGTGATGCTGTGCTGAGCTAATTGCCAGCCCCTGGATTACAAGTCTCTTGCGCATGGGGCTCTCAACTGCCGACAATGTTGTTTTCGTGGTTGGCCACGGTAAAAATAAAATTAAAGAAATGAAAAAATAAATTTTCATTCAAGGGTTTGTGGGGGGGTTGAGAATTGTAACATGTCGAAGAAAAACACAATTTTTAATTCGCTTCTTCAATCTTTCTACTCTCAAATGTTGTGGAAGGAAATTAATGAAAAAATATTAATCAAAAATAAATATAATGCGATATTTCAGTGGGAATAATAGAATTATCAATTGCACTTACTTGAAATCGTCTCATGTCCCTTGGATTCCCAGCATTCTTCAAACAATTTTGATTGCACTTGAGGAAGAATTTGAGGAAGAACCTGAAAGCAATAATAAAAAATATTTTAGCATTGATACAGCAATTAATTGATTAATGTTTAGCGTGTTGTTGGGCACAGGTTAAACGGTTGACAATGTGCTTAACGCTCTTCAGCACGGAGCGGAACTTAATTAGACGAGCGAAACCGGCAACTGGGAAAAGCTCGTCTTGAATACTGCATAAGCCAATCGGAGGCCGCTCTCACCCCTACAACAACTGCCGGATGGGTTCCCCGCGTTGTTGGTTCCATGCCCATGTACTGTGTATATTATTCAGTATTTCTCTAGATTAAAGCCCGGCCGCGCTTACTTCGACCTTTAGGACTGGTAACATGAGGGTTGTAGTGGAAAGGGTTGCATGTTAGTGCAAATATCGTTGCAACTCGCTTTCATTGCCACCAATTCTCTACTATAATAAACAATCGATTGTGAATACAATTTATTTTTATGTATTTTATGAATATTCTGTTGAAATCCAACGATGGAATATCTTTTTTTTTTTTTTTTCAACTCAACTTAAATCTCTTGTCTCATCACAATTTTTTTTATTTCACCCCCATTCAAAGTATACACACACTTCTTACATATACGACATTTCGTCTGTCACATTTACCAGTGAAGATAGACAGTTGGAAAATGTGACGACAGAGTAGACTGAATCTAAAGGTAAAAGAAAAGAGAAAATAGAAAAAGGAATAGAAATAAAAACAGAAAGAGTACACTTTACAGACAAGTAAAGCCGACGGCGCAATTTTCATGAATTATGTAGGAATATCGGTGGAGGTATATTGAATTCGGGTGAATTTTACGGAGGGTGTGTTTGCCGGATGCGCACATTCGTGAGGCGGTGGGCTTTTTTTGTTTGGGGGTTTGTGGAATCCGCGAGACATGTGTGTGGAAGAAAAAAGTGGTAGCACGAAACAATCAGTATGGCGGAGAAAACTAGAATGAGAAAGAGGAGAAGAGTATAAGCTATGTCGACGCGTACTGGAATATATACATACTATAGGGGTGGATTTTTTTTTGCAGGGTAGGCCTTTCCTCCCTCGGGACGCCATTGTCGTGTCCCTCCATACGCACTCAGTACACAACCATCCACAGCTTCAACATTGGAAAAATCAAACGCATGCCAACGAATAATGTGTATCCTCATTTTTTTTTCTCTTGTTCCCTTTTCGCTTTTCTTTCTCATCTTCACCCTGGGCAATTTTGTCATGATGGGGATGATGAAGAAAAATTCTAGTTTATACCCTTACAACTTTACGCACGTTTTGCATGACAATCCAATGATCAGGTAATTTATTTCATCTGGGGTAGAAATTTATTTTTTTTTTCACCTTGATTCAATTTTTATTCCTTTTGCCTTAGATATGGGGCTTGTGTGTATTTATTTATTTACTTTCTCCAAAAATAACATAGAATAGAAGGACAAAATGTATAAATAAATGAATAAATGAATGAAAAATAAATGATAGAAGAAAAAAGAGAGTTTAAGATTGTATTCAAGAGCGTTAGATGGGTATTCAAAGGGCCATTGTATATACAGGCTTATCGAAGTGGATGATCGTATTCCATGTTAGCTATCTTACAATGCCTGGTGTATAGCGTCTTTCTCTTGTGTTCAAAGGCATTACATACGACGTCTCTTTCAAACATATATGTATACATGTATATATAAGTCAACTGGAGTAGATAGAAAAGGTAGAGACATGTAGGTAGAAACAGTGGAAGGTACTCGTTTAAACACGTTGAATCTTATTTTCACGATCCAAATGCAATAGACAACAAAATACGATTTGCATTGTCTCATTTATCTTCAAATGCAACAGCTGAGTGTAATTTTTTTTTCTCCTCATCGAATGCAAGATAATAAATAAATAAATAAATAAATAAATGAATGTATACTTTGTAGAAATAGAATTCTATTGAATTTATTTTTGTTACTTGTCTGCAAATTTTTTTGTTGATACTGAAATGATTTAAATTTATTCTATCGTTCATTGTAGTTGGTCTGATTATTTTTGTATTGATGAATGATTGAAAAATCATTTGAGAAAAGTTTGCAGATTTGATTAATTGTATTTCCTTTTTTATATTTATTATTTTTTCCTATCACTTTTATTTTGTAATTGACACGAAAGACTAATGATCAATGACATTCACCTCTCTCCAAGTCGTTTCGTTACCATCGACACCCCTCATAAAATATTGGCTGTTAAAGGGGGATATAGTTAATGGATTGCGTTACTGGCTGATTCAAATGCGAAACTGGATTTTGTTCCTTGCATTGAATGAATATACATGTATAGTTGGATGGATATATAGAATGGGGTATCGTCTATCGATAGTCCTGGATCGTTTCACTCGCGAGAGCGCGTTAGTTTCTTAGAGGGTGGTTCTATTCCCCCCCCCCCCCCCTCAACCTCTCTTTGCCTTTCCCTGCCCTTTTAAAACTCAATTTTACTCGTAGTCTATTAGATTTTTCTTCTCTCGGAGCTCAAACTCGCTTTGCTTGTTGTATATGGGTCGTCTAACTCTCTGAAAAATGCCATTTCGTATTTTGTCGCTTTTAGTTATTTTCAATGGGCCAACAACACCATTCTTCATCACACCCATTCACTCAATTTAATATTGTTTTGTTTGCATCGGACAGATGTTCAATAAAGATTTCGGCAATGGCAATTTATTTATGTTGTTTCGTTTCATTTCTCGCAAATATTTTTTTCTCATTGTAAATAAAATTCATAGATACATGAATTGAAATAATAAAAAAAAAAAAATATGTGAGTGTAGATGAAAATAAATAAATATATAAATAAATAATAGTTGGTTTCATACATAGGCAATTGTGAATTGGTACATGGGCACAAACAAAACTCGTGTGCACTAGGGCAGATGATTTATAGCCAGGTTTGATTGAATTGCATCCACATCTCTCACTCCCACAATTTTTACCCCTCTCTCGCTCTGTTTCAGCCCAATATTGCAGAACTCTCGTAGATATTTAACGCTACTACCACAACATCACTGTCCAATCCACAGTTGGATATTTTTTTTTTTTTTTTTCATTTGTTCCTGTTTATTTTTGTTTTGTATTTTTAACTGTACTTATTTTTTCGCCCCTGTCTGTTAATCATATTTTTTTTGTTTATATCCGTACTGATAAAATTATATAATTGGGCAACAAATAAATTCATCTCGTTGTTTATTTCGTAGATAAATATTTTGTTACAGTTGATATAAATAATTTTTCGTGGGTCGTTTAGTAATTATAATTTATTGTTGGCATTAATCATCATTGGATTTTCATGGATATTTATTGTTGAAAATAGTTTGAAATAATTTATTATTATTTAATGTCTCTATTTATTAAGTAGAAATTATTAATCTGATGGTATCATTGATATCAATAAATCTGTTTTCTTATTTAATATAAATTTATATGTGGCTCTTAATGAATAATTCTCTATTTTTATTTCCCTTTATTATTTTCCTGTTTATACCCACATATAAACTAAATTAAATAACCGGGAGCTTGGGATATTGTGTAGTCTGAAGGCTTCCCTTTCAATAGTATCAACCGAGTGAATGTGAAGCCAATCAGTAGTCTGTATCAGCAGATAAAAAGGAAGTCAGACAGCAATGGCAATTTTATGTAAACATTTTTGTTTGTTTGCATCCTGAAAGAAACAGATCAATATCTCTCCACTTATATTATCTCTCCTCCTCTTCATTATCATCATCATCATTTTTTTTTCTCCTCTATCAAGAATTAGAGTTTGCTGGTGAGCGTTTTTTGTGTTCATACTCAGCAGAATGGAAGGCGTGTCTGATGGAGTGTACTAATCACCTATTAATCCCAACGTTTCCCCTCGAACCATTAACTACATATATTATCAGCTATATCTTCTCGTAGAATAATCGTAGCCTATTAAAATATATATGTTTTTTGTGCGTCATGTTCCGATCTACAATTACATCATTACATTCTCCTCAATCCTCGTTTCTCCTTTAATCTACTCTCAATAGAGGTCCACAAACTCCTTCAAACTATCTTCTACCATAACGATAAGTAAACATTATCCCACAAATATATACAGGAAAGCAGTACTATATCGATTGCAGAGTATCGAATATTCTCAACATTTTGTTCAACATCGATGCAGTCAACTGATTATCAAACTCCTGAAGCCAGTGGTTTCAACATCGTACGAAAACACACATGGGAGTATAAGCCACTGGGCCCAATTCATAATTAATTACAGACCAAGACGTCAATTAATAAGAATGTGTACGGAGGTCCACGTACACATATATACATATATCCCTTCATATATAAGGCATGTACACCTTGGTTCAAGTTGGCTGCTAAGGGGTTTTCAGAGGAAAAGGTGTATCTAGCTTCGGGTATGTGTTAATGTTTAACCAGTCTCCATTACCACAGAGAACGCAGCATGTGCCTTGATAACATACACACACTCACACATAAAACCACAACCGTCCACAGCATATTCTTGTTATCACTATACTCCAGTCAATTCCCATCAACAATATTCCTCTAAACATTTAACAGCTGGTACTAATGCATATTCGTATTTTTTTAATTATCATTCATAGTTATTTATTGTTAATATTTCAATTTTTGTCTTTTTAATTTAAATCACTTTGTAATGGGGAATTAAAATTTTTCCAAAACATGGCACATGAAAATAAAAATTCAGCTCCCCTCCCAATTGCATCCCATCAGAATCCACTTTCGAAATATCACAAAACTCTTTCGCCAAGTCACCAGGAAGCGACACAAAAGATAAAGTAAAAGCGGAGGCTATTGAGAATCTCCAAGAAGGCACTACCAAAACCACTAAATAATTCATACCGTTGAGTAATACGTCTTATGGACGAGAGCACTGTGCCTCCAACCATGATAAACACAAGCAGAATATACAGCATCCATATTGTATACATAAATATAGATACACACACAAACTCACTAATATACACACTCACACATGAGTTGAAGCTTATTCTCGATATACGACGGTGGATAGATCCCCTAATGGCAGTCTATCACATTAGCTGGTAAGATGGTTCGTGTGCTTGGATGTCTAGTGAATAACTAGATTTGCCAAACATGTAGGCCAACTTCAAGACAGCCTAGCTCTAGGTAATAAACTTGATCACATCAACAACTATATCACTCAATTAACGTGCAATTAATTATGGAAAATGTCTTTTGATTTAATTAGATTAATTGTTTGTAATTAAATTATTGTACAATTATTTATTGTAAATATTTTTTCTATTGATTCAATTGAATTGAAGGATAAATTTTCATGGAGTAAAAGTCAATCCATCATCCAGTGGGTATTAAGGTGGAAGAAGAGGGTTAATAAGTTATATATAAGTTCGTTGACGCAAGCTCGCTTAATCCCTGGCTAACCTTGTTGGGCAAACGTTGCGCGCGCTTTGCTGAGTTTATTTTGGGGACACGAAGAGAGGGTGGTGTGGAAAGTGAGGAAAGCGCAAATGTGATTTTAATATTCGTGGTGACTTTGCCTTTGAGGGTTGAACTTGTGGGTGGTGGAGTCACTAACTGGCTTATATGAAAGCAGAGTTGCTTTGAAGGATTGCGTATACACCTGTAGATACGTGGATGGAGTGAGAGTTTAGTTGGGGTATGATAATTATTTGAATTTTATTTCTCTGTGAGATGTTTGGGTGATGAAAATGTTTTAAAATTGGATAAATTACTTTGATGTGATTGATATTGAAAGGGGGGAGCGGACTGAGCCAAAGAATTTTTTTTCCATGAATGTGAAGAGTGTGGGATCAATTCTTTCATCATTTTTATTTTCCCTATTCACCACCTTGTAAACCATCATTATGAAATAAATTTTAATTTGTAAGTCGAAGGGGTAGACAATACCTGGGTATAATTTTTAATTTCTCCCATGCGAATTCTCTTGCGCCATTCTTCGAAAATTAATCCGGATTAATTTTTAATTTTTTTTTCCCGCCACGTGGATGATTTATAAACGTTTGATAAAAAGAAAAAAAATCCTATGCTATGTTGAGTGTGCGAGGATTATCATCGGTAGCCCCGGAGGAGTTTTCGGGAGGTTAGCAGTCGCCATGCTATAGACCAGGACACACGAGACGCCGTGGCGGACTCTCCCGCGTGTAGGGGTTGCCATGGTGATTTCATAGGGAGGATATATTTTCGTCCTCCCCCTCTTTACACATATATAGTTCGCTTCTTCTCTCTCCCTGTCTCACTCAACAAGGGATGATAATGCTCGCCTGCGTTGCTACCAATGTTGTGCTACCACCACGGAGATATCAGAAAGCCCGGCAATAAAGCAAGCGTGCAAGCATACCGTCGACAATCATATATAAAAGAATAAATATTGTGCGAATGTGTATTATGTGTGTTTGCACATTTTGTCATCCGATTATACCATCAACAAAACATGGAAAATTAAGTCCACCTTGTTTCATTTATTTTTAGTAGACGAAAAAAAAAAATTTCGCGATAATTTAACTCGTACATATTCGATGATCAATAATTTTACCATCATATATATATATATGAAATTGTAGATAAGAGTCTCGCGCATAAAATACATATCTTGTTTGATAGTCTATAATTTTTCCACATCAAGTTGTGATCATTTGAATGTAGATGGAAATTTCCTCAACTTGACCAAAACCTCTCCGATGCTTCTAATTCGCCTCACCTGGTTCTGTACATATATATTCACACTTGTGAATGTATATACACATAGCAGGACGCATATATACATGAGTGTCTCGTCGAGCAAGTACGGGGGTCGTAACGGCTCGACGGAGTCCGTCAGTGTATCTGTATACATGTACCAGTCCCAAAGGTGTCGTTACAATTAGACATCGTTGCCAACTGCCGCGGCCTCAACCGCTAAATAACTTACCGGTGCTGACAACTCAACCGCACGCCCGTTACCTCCCATTTCATCCCCCTCTACCTCATCCCTGTGCTACATATCCAAAGCACAAACAATTTCTTGTAGTTCATTGGCCCATTTTTTATTTTATCTACTTCATTCGATATTTTATTCATTCATTTTTTTCCTCAGTCTATTTTTCCTAGATTCTTCAAGCCTTTACCACTCACCACATGTATCTATAACCGCCACCACGTGGCGCGTGCGCGTCAAGTGTTTAGAAGTTGAATGCCAGAGAATGGATAGAGAAAGGTGACAAGCACCAACAACGATAGAGCGATGCTTCTCATTGAGTAAAAGACGAAGGAAGTCGCGTGAAAGAGAAGGAATAAAGAGTCTTTGGTGGCGACGACGACGACGCTTGCGACTGGGGGAGGAAGCGCGAGGTAAAGGGGGGATAGATACAGTTGTCCCTGGAGTATCGACTCGCCCCACGGGACCTGCCAGTCGATAGTCCCGTGAGAATTTCACCTCTCACTTCAACTCGTATGTCCTGTTTCAAATTTCTCCGCGTTACCATTCTCTCCCATTGCCGCCATTCCTTTGTCCTTCACCATCACGCTCTGTTTGATTTTATTATTTTTTGTTTTTATTCCTTGCGTTTCATTGTCTTGATGTTTTAAATTCGGTGAAGTAAGATTGCATGAAATTATATACACATTTTGTTTTTGCAAGGGTTGAGTATTATTTCACGCAACTTATACTAACCCCTACATTTTTTTTTTCATATTCTATTTGTTATGCTGGCACCATTTTTCTCAACAACGCAAGCATTTCTACGTTTATATATGTTATATCCCTGCCTTCTTTCGCCTCTCAACCACTCACTCTGAGGGAAAAAAAAAAAGAAAGAAATTTATAAGAGCAAGGAGACGAAGAAAATGAAAGTGAATCTTGAAAAACGTTATTCGGTACACGCGCGCGGTTGGGACTTCTACCAACCATCGTGGCGCGACGTTTTAAATAATTGAGAAGCTGCGTCTTTATACACTGGTATAAAAAAAAAAAAAAAAAAAGTAGGGAGAAGAAGAAAAATATATAGAGAGCTGAGCAATTTTTATGTAGTCCACATGCTGTCTTGGGCCTTTTTTTTTTTTACACAATTTCATATATACTGAATTTAAATTCGTTGATAACCTTTAAAAAAAAATTGTTTCAGCTATTTTTCATGTACCATTTAATTCTGCTGATTGGAATAAATTGTTCAAGGGTTGAAGATATCGTTACAGTTCTCAGACAATCTCAAATTTGATGGAGAAAAAAAAAAAACCATGCACAACATTTTTGCCCAATTTTTATTTCATTTTTTTTCAATTTTTTTTTTTTCTTCATCCCTCCACACATTTTTTTTTTTTCTGACAATAGATAAAGTATCGTCCACCTTGGGTCCGACCACTCTCTCACCCTCTGGCACCGCTCTCTCAAGAGACTTCCATTTTGACTCTTGGGATTAGGCGTGACTCCGCCCATCCACAGCTAAAGTTTTGTCATAGCCCAGAAGACTCAAAATATATATACATGTATATCTATATTTATATAAAAAAAAAATACATATACATATATATATATATATATAAGCTGTGGGCTATGACCCCTTCAGTTTCCCGCCAACGTCTCATGCTTCGCACACGATGGCCAGAAGCGAAAGCCACGAGATATTGATGACTTCTTTCTCCTCTTAGCGAGAGGGGTTGTGTGCACCCTTGCAAGAGAGAAGAAATTGTCAGCCACTAACACATACATGCATATAACCATGGAGATTCAATAGGTGTACATTTGTTAGTGCAGGGGTTGAAAAAAAAAAAAAAAATTCTTATTCGCTGAAAAATAAATTTTTCCCAAAGAACCAAAGGGTTTGAGAAAAAAATGAAAGAAAAATAAAAAAAAAAAAAGACGAAGGGACGTTTTGGTCGGACAACGACATCATAAGTTAAGAGAGTGGTTTACGTGAAGATATTGGTGGAAGTGAGTAGGAATGGAGAGAAAGATGAAGGAGGAGGGAGTACGACGGTTGAGGGTGGTAAAAGGGGGGTTTCTAGAAACGATGGGTTTGGGGTGGCAAAACTCCCTAGAGGCAGCGCAGGCTAAATATATCCACCCACCCCGACAACCCTCGAGGGGGAATGTCAAGACAACATGGCCGACGCCCGTCATCCCCGACATATATATATTTATGTGCGTGTGTATGTAGTAGTTGGAAGTATGTTCAACCCTGTTGTGAAGAAGTGGAGAAAAAAAATTTTTTTAATTTTGTTTTTTGAGTAATCGATATATATTGTTTCAGTTAATTTTAGGATTTTTTGTACTCTCATTTTTGAAATTTATTTCCAGTTGAAAATTAACTAATCCCCTTCCACAAATTTTTTAGATAAAAACTCCAATAATCTCCAATTATGTATCGCCAATAACAATAATATAAAACCAATTACAGAGCAAAATATTCTACTGCCAAATAAAAAAAAAAAACGAAATACTAACAACACTATCGCCCATTGCACGAAATTGAAATAAAGAAATAAATTTCATTTTGAATAAAAATGAATAAAGAAGAAGCTGCAGGAAAAGAAAAAAAAAAAAAAATAGAATAGAATAAATAAAAAAGAAGAGAAAAGGGTGCGCGCGTTAGTACTCAATAGGTTTTTCCCTCTTTTCATTCGAAAAATTCGCAGGAATGGATATCGTTTCTATGTTCGATAGCTGTATAGATATAACCCCCCCCCCCCCCCCCCCCCCCCCCCCCACTTCTCTCGTCGTATCTCCACCTTTCTATTTCCACGTGACTATTCGAGAGGGATAAAAAACCGGTATAGCGTATAAGGGTGTCTATCGGTAGAAGCGCCCGTTTGCCGTACATTTATTGCCACCATACTATATACCCTCTCACCGCGCGCTTTTTCCCCTGGTTACGACGTTATATTTGATATTGGATAGACTCGACCGTATATAGGTATCATTGATGTCGTAAAACCTTCCATAAATAATATTAAATAAATGTAATACGTTTATATAAAATATCGCTTAGCAAAGAAAAATAATATAAAAAAAATAACAATAGATAAGTAAAATAAATATTTAAGTGGTCTGTATGTTTATTTGTTTATATTAAAATGGAATTGAAATATTGTTAGAATAATTGTTCATGCACCTCTTCCATTTATTTTATTAATCAATTTTTTTTTTATATTACAAATGTACTTGGAGTACATTTGTAATTGGTGAGTTTCGGTTTACACAAGAGCGACGATATGAACACGTGATAGATGTAATGTGTGTGTGTGTGTGTGAGTGTGAACAGAACACTTGAACACCGTACGAATTTATACTATATGTGAGTGGACACTTGGAACATACCCCAACGACACCCTGACTTATTTACAAGCGACCGTAAAAATCGGACGGTTAATTGAATGTTCGAATGTGAACGAACGAACCGTCCGACATCGATCACTGAAAGAGAGAAAAAAAAAATAAAAATAAAAATTCCTGAAGTAAATAAATAAATAAATAAAGAATAAACAAAACGAGAAGACGTGGATGGGTTTAAAAATGTCGTCGAGTAAGTTAATGTGTGAAAAAAAAAATTACTCGCCACTCAATAATAAATCTATAATGAAATAAATGATCCCAAATATATTTCGCAATTTACACATTTCAATTCCCATCAATAATAAACGAAAAAAAAAAATCCTGTACTGTTCCAAGAATTTTAAAGAAGCACATGGTATATCAATTTCGAAAGAGGAAGTGTCGCGTGTCATTTTTCTGGCGCATGGCGCTGAGAGGAAGTGTATTACAACACACACACTTCCACCTTTTTCAAAAGATCAACGCGCCGAAAAGCATCCCTTCACCCCTCACCATCAAACATAAAATGAAAAAGAAAAGAAGTGAGAAAAATCAAAATATTAAACATTTAAAATATAATCTCCTGCAACCAACAAACACTTGTGTACAATTCCTCAGGACAGAAAACAGAAGCGCAATCATCAGTCGGTATATATTTGTCAGAGTGGGCGTCAAAATAAATGTCTCACCACTGATTTTTTTTTTTTTTTTTCGTTCCTTTCCTTTTCCTACATCATCATCTCTCACTTCCAATTCACAGTTCACACCGCAGCACTTCAGAACAAATTATCGAGTGTCAAGTGACACTTTGACAGCCGGCCGGAAAAACATTTATTTCTATCTTCTTCTTTATCTTTAGTTTTTTTTTCCTCTTTCAAGTTCTTTTGCTCATCATCACCAAATCATTCAAAAACATCCTCCTCATTTCCCATTAGAAAAAACCCCCAAGACTTTTTTTTTTTCCCTTCTCCCTCCTCGTTTTGGTTCATTGTAACTAAATATCATGGATGAATTATATGTGTATATTTAGTTCTGGCTATTTCATCTTTGACATTCACCATTCACAACTTTGCCAGATGCCTTTGGCTCGTCGAATCGCCCACTGCGATAACGCGAAATCATTGACTACATGGATATTAAATGGACAATGATACTTGAGGGAGGTGAGAGAAAAGTTGTATATAAAATAAAATATACGAGATTGTTGATTTAATAAGAAGAGGAATGAATGAATGGAGAAATAAACTCTCTCTCTCTTTCGCTATTTTTTTCCCGTACTTTGCCCCTCTACCAAAACCTCCACAAGATTTAAATACTATCCCATATCCAACTAACTTCAATACCTCATGTTACCTCCCTAATTAAATATCTAACTATCTATCTATCGTTTAATTAACAATGATTTACCGTCGTCATGGATAAATAGTCCAAACGTCTAAACGTCTTTAGATACAATTACATACATTTAAACAACCGCAAACTCACACACACACACACACACACTTATAAATAAAATACATGAGCTCACAGTGAGCTTGTACAGCTCGATGTTCGTGCAATCAATGCAGGAATTATCCTCATTAGGTCGATCTTGCAAACTCTTCTGTATATGTCTCTCCCTCACCCTTCCTCCTCTCTACACATATAAAATCCTGCTGCCTTTTCAGCATCAACATTTGCACTGATGGAAGAATGAGAGAGAATGAACGACGAATTGTTGCTCGGTGAAACGAGGATGAAAAAAATACATATAAAGAAAAAAAAAAAAAAAGAAAAAAAAGGAAGAAGATGAAGAGAAGAAAAAAATAAAAAGGGAATAAAAGAAATAAATTAAAAAGTAAAAGAAATAAAAATGAATTGAAGAATGAAAGGAGAAAAGAGGAGAACGAAGCGAGCTATTAGATCGAGTGCTGGTTGCTTTGCTGGTGCGGTTGGTAAGAAAAACTTGAAATCTGCGCGCGGTTGACGAGTCAACGGGTTGGTAAAAGTGAAAAGAGAGAAGAGGTAGTTGGTAGTAGTAGTAGTTGGTTGTTGTTGTTGTAGTAATACAGTATGATATACTGTGCAATTGTGTTTGGATTTTGTTCGTTTGTGTTTAAGTGTATGTGTGCATTGGACATTTATATGCACACATATATAGAGAGACATGATGTTCATTGGGTCTGTTTGTATGGGGATAAAAAGAAGTCGTGGAGTTCGAGTGACAACTTAGCGAGCCGCAGCTCACCTTGCCTGTCCATTCTCCATCAGGCCACACACAGACTGTCCCGCGCGCTCGAGTTACTCGCCAATGATAATTAATAAAATGAAATTTAATTTTATAGTAGATACAGAATGATTAATTAATAATTTTCAACCAATTTTGTTCGATTTTTTTTTCCACCAATTAAAGTGCGATATTTTGATGTTTGAGGGGCTTCGAGATGGTGGATTTTCAGGGGGTTATTTTGGATGATGGGGTTGTGCGAGGCTATTCATATATGTAGGTGTTTTGTGCGCCCAATTCTGCTCTAAAATTTCATATATCTATATCACTATCTAAAACCAACTCCTCGATCGTTATGGAATTTCAAAGACCAAAAAATCAGAGAGTATTATAATTTGTGTTAATTTATAAAAACGAAATAAATGGTCATATGGTACTGTTGAAATAAGAGTGAATAAAATCTGGTTTCTATCCCATATGTCGAGGAATATTCACATAAATATATATATATACATAAAAGAGATAGATAAAGGGAGGGAAGCAAAAGGGAAACATTTTGGCCCTGAGGCGACAAGGGAGAGTGTATGGTGACCGAATACGCTTTATCCGCCCCTGAATTTCCGTCTCTCCCATTTTCTCCTTGCTCTCTTTTTTTTTTCTTTTCCATTTTTTTTTTCCTCCGTTCTTTTCTCTCTGATGCCAGTCTTCTTCTCTTTTATTTTATTTTATTTTTTTTTTTGCTTCACCGCCGCTACTACTGCCGCCGACGCCGCCGCCGCCGCGAGAGAGAGCTATACGGATAATGTCATTTCGATTTACATAGGTATGCGTGAGAACGATTCTTCTCTCGATTTTTACCTCACGAATTTTGACGAGATATTTTTTTTTTTTCCCCCCTTTATTTTTTTATTTTTTATTGCACTACTACTCTTATATGCGAGGCGTGGGGTGTGTGCTTTATTTTCAAGTGAAGTCACTTCTTTACGTGGGTGTTTTGATAAAATAAAAATTTAGTGCTTGATTTATTTGTATTAATTCTTTTGTTATTTATTAATTAATGATGGAGCTAATTTATTTATTTTTTTTTTCACTCAAATAATACCACACACAGGATAATTGATGCGTGGATAATAATTCTGACATTAGTTTTCTATTGCAACCACAGATGGGATTTTGGTTTTGCATTTATCCTTGCGGGATAGAATGTTAGTAAGAGGGGTTGTTGATGGAGAAGAAAAATAGTGAGTGCAAAAGAGAGGCTATAACAAAATGTCTGGTAATTGATAGTGGCACAGTAGGTTCGATGAGCCGTAGAAAAATAATAAGCCATGTCTAGTGTGTATGTGTATATTATGGTAGCATGGTATTATTGGCTCTGTGAAGGGTGTTACTGGTAGGCGGCATAGCCAAAAGACAGACTGGAAGCTGAGTAGAACATTTTACGTGGGGGTTGGTTGGGTTAGGTAGAGAGCCCAATGTATGCACCCTTCAGTTATATACAGCTGATAGAACGATGCATGTGGGATATATCTTGGTTCTTGTGTATCATGGGAGGGGTGTGTGTCAACTCCGATGTCTACATTCACGTAATCGTACTCAATGCAAGGAGACAACCCTACTTTAAAATAATACTTGATGGTAGTTTATTTCAAAATTTTAAGTTCATCAATTTGTCAATTGAGATCGAGTTCCATTGACTATTACTCGTAATAAAATTATTATGGGGTTGTAATACATATATACGTTTTTTTTTTTATGTGGTAGACTCTGCTTTATAATTCCACTTTAATATATCACTATCCCAAATTAATTCTTTAATAAATATAGAGCATAAATTAACAAACAAATTTTACAATGAATCAAAATGACTTTTCAATTTATTGAATAATATATTTGACTTTTCGTTGTTGAAATGAACTCTTGGCCTTTAGTGCAAGTGTGTATATCGTGTTCTACGGAAATCAGGAGTAAATTGCCCTTGCACGAGCATGATTTAATGATGCGGCAATATTGCCGGACAGTAGTAACACAAGGGGGGCCTTCCTCTTGTGCTCTCTGCAAGATTCACGCCCGAGTGTCTGGCCCCTTGACCATCCACATACACATATAATATATATGTACAAGTGTATATTCACTATCTCACCACCCTCTTGTGGCTACACGCGACGTTCCACCAATGTCTCGAATGTGCTCCAGGCATCTATACCCATAAGCGAGAAGAGAATCAAGTACAACCTATCTCTTGTATCCTCATTTATATAAACTTCGAAACAGGACACAGTTTCCATCGATGGAAAACGAACATGTGTCCGATTGAATACAACTGGACCGCAGTAATTGATAAATACGTGACTAGACACACTAAAATTGATGAATAAAAAATTAAATGCAGTGAATAGAGAAGGGAAATTATATATTAATAACATTATTTCCACTGTATAGAATATTTTTCCTCTTTCACTGTTGCTTTTTATATTCTCTTTCTCATGGGAACAGAATGTTCGATTAGATTATTGTGGATTAGCCAATCAAAAACTACAATACTTTCAGTCACTGCTCTTTCGGTTGCAGTGACATTTGATGCTGCAGGCGGTACAGAGAAGCTCTATTGGATTTGCGCCGCTCGAAATCGAATGATCCGCGGCCGACGAAACGATCCACTTCTTTTTTTTTTTTTGCTTCCACTTTCGCTTTTTTTTTCCTCCGTTCGGTTTTTTTTTTTTTTTTTTTGTGTTCTCTATATCACTACTCTCGTTTATTCGACTACGCGACGAGTGAGATCGGGATTTTTTTTTCGATTCGCACCGTATAGTTATGTATTATTTAAATAGAATTAAAAAAAATATTTATAAATTTCTTTTTGAGAAATATTGTCAGTTGAATTATGGGGGTTGAAAAAAAAAAAAAAAAAACATATATGACATATTTGTGAATTTTTTTGGGCTCACTATTGATTGACTGAATCATAAAGATTGAAATCAGTCGCATCTGTCTGTGTAATGATGTTCATCGCTCTTTTCCATCATGACATGTGTATAGAAAATCTCAGATTTCTCCACACACACACACTCAAACATTTTTTTTCCTCGTTCACCCCCCTTTTCGCTTTATAAATGAGCAATGGACAAAAGAGCATTCTGATATCATTCAATAGTTGATGAACAATTAAGTAAATTTGCATTATATCTATCTATCAAATTACTTGATTTGTATTATCGATAAAATTCGTTTTGATGGAGAAATTACATTGGTTGTATAGAAGAGAGGAACGAATTTAGGGGTTGAACAGGGTTGTGTGTGACAGGACGATTGTATAGTGTCAGCAAAGCGCTTGCAATTTGACACCAACAACTACATATATATATATATTATGAGTGTAGAATTTACGCCCCTTTGCACACGCTTGTGCCATTTGACGAATTAGTCATGGTGATGATGATAAAATAAATAAATATATATAAAAAATATCAATTCACATCATTAAATTTAGAGAGCAGAGCGCCTAAACGTACAAATAACCTACATATTCCAATAATATATCCCAAAATATATAACACGAAAAAGTGAACACAAAAATTAATTGCATCCAACATTTCTTCTACTTGATATAATTGAAAATAAAAATGTAGTATAAATATGCATTGAAACATTCGTATAAGTCATTATGATTTTGTATATAACGAGGTGGTTATATATATATATATATAGTGTAAGCGTACCAGTTGAAAATTATCATCGTTATCGCATTGATGGCATCTCGAAAAAGTATTTCTTCGCGTGGTGGAACACTAACTCTGATCAATATCATTCGAGGCGAGGCCGATTAATTAGTCGCGAGTGCGCGCTTGACTCCTCACTGTCGGACTTGGTGTACCAGTGTGCAATATATATATATATATAAAATGTATTTATGTATATATGTGTCCATAGTGATCATCAGTTGACGATAAAAATGGCACAGCCAGAGAATAAAAAAATATTTCCATTATGCGTTCGATGCTATAAATGGAAAATATTTAATTAACTGAATGAGATGGGAATGGAAAATAAATTCTGAAAATGTTGAAATTTCCCATTTACTTCTTCCTTCGTTCCCTTTTTTTTTTTTTTTCTTTTTGTTAATTATCCGAGGAATGCCGATAAAAAATTGTGAATAAATATTTTATTTGCAGTAGACTGTTGTGTTTAACTATTAATTAATTATTGCCAATAATCTTTTTTTAAGATCCAATTGGCTTTGAAAAATTGTTATAATAAATCGAATTGAATCTATCAAAAATTTCCGTTTTCTTTCCCTTCTTCACTAATATAAGGGACATTTTTTTTTTATCATAATTATATTTTTTTTTTATGAATATTATTGGTAATGTATTCGGAATGATGGTGTAAGGGATATAACAAATGCCGTGTAAACGATATAATGCAATCCACGTGGCTGCATATAAAGCGCATATAAGGGCACAGATGGTCGCCCGAGGGCACTTAACAGTTACCACCCTGGCGTCTATGTTTCCTCTCGGTCAAAGGGATATCTACAAAAGCTACATATATATATATATATATATATAAATATATTTGTTGGTTAGCTGGTTGTACTAACTATATTTATTCACGGACTATCCAAATTGAAGGCGGATATGTAGGGAGACGATAAGATGACTGGAGAAACCCTAAGGCGTTTATAATAGCGAGGGATGATGTAAATATTGTAAATACTTCATCGGTAGTGAACAAAATTTTATATAAAAAAATAAAATGAAATAATTTTTTATAGATTAATTTGGAGCTAAAAAAATATTTCTAATCGTTCAATTTTTAATCTTGATTTTTGTTCAATGAACTATATTTATTTATTTATTTATTTTTGACATGGTAAATCATACTATTATTTAATGTACACATATATAGAAGTGTGTGATATCAACACGCGGAGTAGCAGCCCACCGACAACAGATAAGTATGATTTATTTTAATTTCACACCGAAGAGAAACACACACCCAAACACAAAAGAACAAAAGTGAAAACGCTATACGGTGAATTACTGGCGAGTTATTTTCGAGTTTAATATGATTTACTGTATACCCGTGAACTAATAAATCATTGTTGAACGTTTGATAAAAAATTTTACCAACAATGAAACAAATAAAATAATATATTTCATTTATTTATATCTTCTCTTTATCCCAGTCAATTATTTTGTGAAGCAGATAATAGATGATTAATTCTGTATATATAATATCAGAGAAAAGATATCAATCAATAATTGATTATTGTGCAGATTTAATAGAAGAGAGTGAAGAAAAATATAACCCACGAAAATGAATTTACTTTCTGAATTAAATCAGAAGTTAATTATATATAAATTATTGACTTGTTGCCTGGTGAATTCACAACTAAAACACATACAAACGCACACACACACTATCTACTCGTTTCGGCATTGCGTCGCGTAATAAGATTTCCTTTAATGGCATTACACGCCTCATTGGTACTTTGCCAAGTCCAACAAAGTTTCACGAGCGACTTTACACACAGTGAGTGTTTGACTTAACTACCAAGTTATGATCCGAAATTTCACTGTGGTTGTTGGGTGGTTGCCGTTAGTGGTTAGCAATTCAAATAAAATTCTGATGTCTGATGCTTAACGTCATAAGAATTAATAATAAAAAAATAAGTATCGTCAAATTAGTCAGGCGGAAAAGAAAAAAAAAAAAGAAAGAAATTATGACAAATAATTATTGTGAAATAAAATTTTATATAGAGAGTTGAGAATCGCTGAATTATTCTTGACTTCTTCGTCTTTTTCTTTGTCTCCATACTTATATATACTTGGGCTTTTTCTCTCTTTCTGGAAAGCTGAAGTTGGAGTATATATATAGAGTGTATATATATGAGACCAACGAAGAGTGAGATCGAGTCGTGTGCGACGCGCACTGAATCACTCATCGTTTGTCCTCTCTTCTCTCATTCTTTTTCGTATTTTTAAGTTTGTTTTTTATTTTTTTTTTTATTTTTTTTCCTTCTCCATTTATTTTCTTTTATTCATTCATTTATTTATTTGTTTTATTTTTCTAGTCCTTTTTTGCTGTTCTTGTTCGCGTCTTCCCAAACGTTTCACAAGAGTCCACTGTTACATACAGCATCATTCAACTCAACGAGTGCTATTAACTCTCAACGCGTTCAGTTTTACAAGGTTAAATTATTTACTAGCAGTCATTCAATTGTCGATATGTATGAATAGCTGAGTATTGACATAAGAGAATAACTTTGTGCTCCTTGGTAGAATAATTAAGGATAATATAGAATAAAAATCGTAGGAATGAAAAACTGGAAGAAAGAATTCCAGGCAAATCTTTTGCGTAGTGTATTTTCGTGGAGATGATATTTGCTCGGATCAATCCATATGGTCGTCATGGCAACCCGGTCAACCCTGCGCCCACCACGATAGTCCCTCACTTGTCCACCCTCTCTGATGTTAGTAGTATATATAGTTTGCGTGCGTGTATAGAGACCCTTTAACAACGTCTACTACGTGAAAGGCCGACGCGTTAGTCCTACGAACCAATGGACGGTGGAGAAAACCAGTAAGAATATCTTCAAGAGGGTGTGTAGGCGTTGTTATGCCAATGGTGTTAAGGGTGCGGAGGGTGATGTGTAATCATAGAGGGTAAAGAAGTCCTCCATCAATTTTACAATCATTGATAAAAAAGAAAATACAAGAAGATACATCAAAATATATATTGATGTTTGAAAGTTTATTTATTCATTTATTTATCACTTTCTTTGGGTTATGGTGGTCCGAACTATCAGCCCTAGATACCAACAACCATAAATAAAAAAATAGATAGTCGAAAATTCTACAAAAATTTCCCAATGATTTATAACAAATGCAAAACCGAGTTCTAATTTTCCACACAATTATTCCATCAATTCATTTTTCAATTGTAGATTAATTTTTAATGAAGTTGAACAATTCAAATAGAGTTATTCCACAAGACTTTTTTTTTTCTACAGTTAAAGTGAGATGGGTAATAGGACTAACGCCATAAATTATGGCCCTTCGCACGTGCACTAAAGAACAGAGCAAACGAGAATGAGAACGAGAAACACACACACAGGGCCAGACCTTTTGGTGTCTCAGTGGTGTTTTATATAGATGTAACTCTCTGGTAGAAGAGATCGAACAGTGAAGAAATTGCCCGGGACTTCCGTTGAAATTGCCTGAGAGTTTATATATATGATACATATATATCTATGGTGTTTGTGTTCACAGTTTGGATTTTCATTGGTCTGGTCAGTTTACAAAAAATAAAAGTAAGATCAATGTCGAAGATACATTAATATTAATTTTCATTTCATCTTATTTATTTATTATTCTTGTTTTCCTGAATAAAAGTTTTGTTCTTGTCCAACATGAGTCTATTCTGCATGCAAATTTATTGAGATCCTTTGGACATAGTGGCGAGAGAGAATGGGCGCACGCGCATGAGGGGATTTTTCCCCCTTAAGGGATCTCTCACATCCCAACAGGACTAAAAGCGCTTCCTTGTACTGTCAACTTGCTACTGGTAGAATCAATCGCATAAATTTTCAGTCGTTTCGAGACATACATTTGTGTATGGGTGTGGTATAGATGGAGAAAAATATGTGTAAGCAAATTTATCTCAAGGACGAAACGAGGACACATTGATGATATAGATAGCGAGATATACTCTTTGAATTTCTATCAAAATAAATTCATAATTTTGTCTTCAATACCTTCAGCAGTATCTCATTGCTCCATATAACCTACTTCAATACCACTACGACAACACGCAGATAGAGCAGTGGATCATCATTAACTGGATGGCGACAAAACCGTGGACAGGTGATTGACAGGTGCGCGTGGACTTCCCGTTTTTCCTAAACTTGCGCTCAAAGTTCCCGGTATAAATAAAGTCTCTTGTGAAAAAGAAATACGAAAGAGGACGCAGATATATAGATATAAATATGGGCGCGTACACACACACACACGCACACTATTACTTATTGGGTTGACTCAGTTGGCTGATGGACAGCCTGGAGGCGCCAAGCTATTCCAACTATTCTGACTGCCCATTTTATCTGTACACACACGAGCATCAACCAACGAGCAATTTTTCTTCAGCATTGCGCGTGTGGCATCTCTCTCTTACTCCCTTAACCCGATACCTTCTGCCACATACCACACATAATCCACATGGTGAATTCCAAGATGTCAATCTGTCGACAATTGTCCACTTCTCACATATCTCATCACCAACTATACTCGATTTTCTTTTTATTTCATTTTGTTTTTTCTTTTAACATTGACGATCTTCACCACCATAAATGATATTATTTTCTCATGGTCAACATTAGAGTCTAGACTTTCCATAAATGAAAATCAGGCACACAAAAAAAACCCTACCATCAATCCACACCAACAATTCACCGGATGAATTATCTCCCAGAGTAAATGTCTATCAATGGATTTTTAAATATTCTAATATAAAACGACACGAATTTTTCTTTTTTTTTTGGCTCTCTTCTTCAACAATAGGACGATTTAATACCATAAGTGGGTCCTTGGACATACACACGCTTGGACATTAGTGTATATACGAGCCCTAGAAAGTAATTGAGTTGGCCACGCGACTCTTCAAGTGGCCCCCTGGCGAATGTCGAGTGTATGTATTTTATACATTCACATTCACATATATATTAAATGTGTGTGGTGTTGGCCCGCTCTTGGCACTCTCCCATCCAACTTTCTCTTCATCATGGTAACCACCTGTTTCAACTGCGGGTGTTGCATAAAAACGCATCTCACTCTTTAGATTGACATACGGTCGATGGTTGATACTGAAAGAGCCTTTCAATCCAACCCTGGATGTTCTGTTTATTTTATTCCAATTTTTTTTTTGTTTCCCTATTCTTCCTCGTTGAAAATAAAACCTCATTAAATTTGTCTGATTCATCCTTTCACCATTGAACAAAGCGACATTGAATTAAAAGAAAGAGGATTTTTTTTTCCCCTGTTCACTTTTTTTTATTGATGAGAGATCACTTTCTGTGGATGTGTTTTGAGAGTGAACATATACACGAGGACCATTTAGAGTCATCCCACCGTGTCTCAATCTGGACGGTGACACCCCACAAGCAACATCGTCGAGCCGTGACGCTTTGGCATCTGTCTCATATCGGTGTTGGTTTATGTATTTGATTGTGTGTATGTGGGTTTGTGTTTTGTTGAGGTTAACGAGCAATATCGAGAGTGATATATACATTTTATGTACTTCAAGTACATTGGAGAATGAAATCTACTAACGATTTGATTGTTTAATCGAGTGGTAATAAAGTTATGGATGATATAAGTGAAGTGAATTTGATTTTAATTATTTTAGATTTAAAATATCTAAATGAAACATTTCAGAAAAACCTCCAACTCCTGCTCTCGATTTCCCTACTCTACGGAAATGTGAATAGCACTATACTTGATAAAAAGAAAAACTGAACAAAAAAAAAGAAAAAAAAAAAAAAACGTAAAACATAGAACAGAAAGCAGAGAGAGAGTTGGAGGCAGATCGATGGCGATTTTTCACTCACTTAGCTTGGCGCACATCAATATGCATTAAGCTGATCGGTTCTCCCTATTGGATTTTTCTTTACATGAGATAGCAACATTCAAGTATATATGTTTTAAAGAGAAAGGAGTGGCAAAAGAGATTGGCAAAATGGTTTTGCATATAGCAAGTGAGTTTATATATGTAAGTTTGGTCGAGTCTCTTTTGGTTGTTAAGATATTCTTCGGAAAATAATGATGGTGGTATCGAGGGTAATTCTTGGCAGGCGAATAACCGTAAGAGAATCGTTTTGGTTGCGCATTACTCGAGTACCGCTAAGATTCTACCGTTCTCTATTGTACTCGAGGGTGTCATTCGGAATCTGGTAGCATATCCGCCCACGCAATGTTTCGAGGATAGGGGGGGGGGGGGGGGGGGGGATTGCGCTATCACACATTATACACAGTGAGAAAGTAGTCCACATGGTTTTGTGAATTGCGGAAAAAAAAAATAAGAATAGTCAGACTTTTGTTTCAATATTTTGTGGGATTATTATCAATTATGGATTTTTATTCTATTCATTTTGTTGAGTACTATGTGATATTATTTGTGCTATTGAATTTAGTAGAACGATTGAAAAAATGGAGGAGAACAAAACTGAGAGAAAGAAATTAATCAACTGATAAATAATGTATCATGATAATTTAGCATAAATTTTTCATTAGTGAACCTGAAATAAATTCGATATATATTCGAATAATATCCAATATACATTCATCCTATGAAGTATGTTTTATATTTATGTATCGATTTATTTATTTTTTTTACTTATTCCCATCATTATTATTATTAATTTTCTTTTTTATCTATATATATATATAATTGTTTTTTGAGAGATCATTGGGTGTTTTAAGGACAGAAACATGTGATGAGTTGAAACGTGGAGATAATTTTTTGGTCATTTAGACTAATTGGAAGAATTTACGATGGGTAGTGTGTCCATATGAGTGAATACAACAAGTTTATTGCTATTAAATGGCTGGTGAAACGTTATATGTTCAGAATTTTAAAATTTTGCTTGAGAATGAGAAGAAATGACGTAAAAGAAATATAAATAAAAGTAGTTTTGAACTCACACACAAACACACAATACAATATATACTATTGATGGGAAAAAACTGTTTGAGGGAGAAACGTCATAACAGAATAAATAAATATGTGGTAAGAGAAAAATGATGATGATGAAATTCAAGAAGACGACGAGAGACATTTATGAGATAAATAAAAGTAAAAATAAAAATTCCCTATGGCGAATAAATTTATTTATTCATTCATCAGTATTTCTTACTTCATTTTATTCAATCCTATTTTATTTATTTCTTCTTCTTCAAAGGATTATTAATTCAATGATTTGTCAAGAGATATTGTAAAGAAAGGAAATTAAATGAATAATAAGTGTAGTTAAATAATTATTATAGCAATTCGTTTCGAGTCATTTTATCTTATTTGTTTGCTCTAAGGGGATTATTAATTCAATGATTCGTCGAGAGAGAGAGAGAGAGAGATTTGCAAAAAAGAATGAAAGGAGAATAAATAATTAGTAAAGCTATGGTAAATATTCGTTGTGTGGTTATTTATCCGACGATTTTTCGCTCCACCAGTCGCACTCACAAAACTCACTTGATCCATTCTCCCCAAATATAAATATACACACACGTACCAGTAGCAATAGCAGCAGGGGGGCGCGCACGTACATTTATTTTTGAGGGTACAAGGGCGAAGGGTGTGACACACACCCTAGAGAAAAAAAAAAAAAAATTTGAGGGTGTCCCATATGCTACGTACAAGAGCATATCTCACTGTTATATTTCCTCTTACGTATATAAATGAATATGGTGTGTTTTGATTGGGCTAATAGCGTTAAAATAATAGTGGAATATTTCGTCGAGAATTTTTTTTGGAATCATATTTTTCTTGACAAGAGCATGGAAATAAAAAAATTTCCATGCCCTTATTTTTTCGGTCACCAAAAAAAAAAAAAAAATCCCTTGCCAAATCAATTAATTGCCAATATGCAAAGAGCTCGTACATTCACTCATTTAATTTTTTTTCCATCATCCCCTCACTCCCCATCGATTTATGTCATCCGACAATTGGGCGGGCTCTCGACTATCATTATATCGTTGCTTATCACTCACTCGATCGCACCATCGAACCGATTTTTATCAAAACCACCGACCACATATACACTATTTATATAAAAGAAAAAAAAAAATAATAACGTCAATGCGTGTCATAAAACAGCGACATTTTAGTCTGATTACACTGCGTGACCGCGACATGTTTTTTTCCTCATCTTTTTTTTTATATTCATACATACATTATCACCTCTTATTTATTCTTGATTATGATGAACACACGAGTGCATAGAATAATTGTAATCATACAGCTATAACATTTTTATTTGAAAAAAAAAAAAAATAGGGAAGAAATTAATTGAAGAGAAAAAATTCCATACGTCAAGTAATGAAGAAAAAAAAAGTGTCCTTTGCTTTTTCTTGTTTCATTGTTTTTCTGTTAATTAATTTTTTTTATAGATTGTTCAATGAGGGACAAGGTCACGTGTATTATTGCAGTGTGGGTGGTTGGGTGGTGGGGGACACGAGCAATGTCAACAATTCATTGTTTTGTGTATGTCTATGGATATTTGTGCAGGCAAATTTGCATTTATTAACACCACAAGCGACGACTGATTGACAATCCGTATGTCATTTGTGTGTGACGTCAAGTCATGTAGAGTGTCTGTGTATGTGTTGCCCCGTAAGCACGCAATCAATTCAGGTTGACGGTTGATTGTTGCGTTACGTATTTTTTTGAATTCGAAACTTAATTTTTTTATATACTAAACAAATAGAAATCATCAAAAGTTCATCAACTCCCCACCCAAAATTTAAATTATTGTTTCGCGTTAATGAGATAAAATAAAATAATTAAAAAGCAAAAAGATGAATACACAAATTAAAAATACTGGGATAAATTTATTTATATAATTAAACCGCATTCAATTATCATTTTGATGTTTACCATTTATGTAAAATCGTTTAATGATGAGAGTGGAGTTTAGCGATCAATCATTGGAGATTTCACGGGATGTTGAGCGAATTAAACGCTCGAGGTGACTTCAATAAAATTTGTGAAATTGTTGGCAGAGTTGGTAAAGCACCAAAAAGTCTCTCTCACTCCCATTCTCTTCACCATCCACATTCACATATAAAGTTGGTTTCATCAATGTGCGAGTGTGTGTAGTGAGGGCTATGATCGATGCTGAAAATTAAGGGGTTGCTGGACGAAACAAAGTTAACCAATCACGGATGGGGTGGATCCAACCCCGTTACTGGCTGCGCACACCGTTATTGGCCGTCATTCCATGGACTATACACGTTCGTCACGTTGCTGTGAATTTTTTTTTTTTATTTTTCTATTTTATTTTATTTTATTATTTTTATCATTTTTATTATTATCCACTCTCTCCTTTTTTTTATTTCGACATTTTTGTATTTTTACGAATCACTGGTGGACATGGGGATGGAAAAAAAAAAAGTGGGAAAGAGATAGGCTCTCTCGTGACAGACGAAATAGAGACAGAATTTTCGTAATTATGGAGCACTGGTATACTCATGGGATTTCATGGCCGAGCCCGTGTGTCGCCGCTGTATGTATATATATATATATATATAGGGGTGGGTTGAGGGGTGCATATATCTGGTACGTAGATGAGAGTACACGGAGAAAATGTCATTTTATAATTATGCATGTTAATTGTTTCCGGTGGATATCGCTTTCGCGAAAAAAAAAGAAGAATGATAACAATAAATAAAAATAGGAGAAAGAAATGATTATTTTTCTCTGCAATTTTTTGGGGTTTTGGTGATGATAAGGGAGATTTTAAATCATAATTAGTTGCGAACCCGGGGGAGTGAATAGAAAATATAGAGAAAATTTAGCAAAGACCAATAATAATCAACCAAATATTTTTTCATTTATTATTTCAAATTTCGCAATAGGTGATAATAAAGAAAAATAAATAGAAAGCGATGTGTTTTAGAGCGCATTGATGCATGAATCCTACACAGTCCTAGACGATTAGCACAAATATTCTAGCCAATAAATAGAAGAAAACGAAAATGGCCCGAGGGGATTTTTTTTATTGTTTTTATACGCGTATATATTATTTAGTTTTTTTTTTTTTTTTTACAATTTACAGTCGAGTGAGCATGTCACAATTGATGAGGGCGGCTTCAATCAAAATGTGGCATTGATACCCTTCGCCCACTCTCAGTCAACTTCAACCCACCCCCTCGCTCCCTTTCGTTCATATATATATATATATATATACTGATATAAATATATCGTCACTATCTAAAACCACAAGTCGTCCATTGTGTGGTTTTGTACCACTACCAAAAATCTATTAGCCTTCCACAACGATATTTCTCTCTCGACCACAAGGTAGAAAGTGGGTGAGAGGGGTGGAGACAATTGTTTAATAGTGACACGCGACCAATTGCAAGTTGCGTCATGCGACCGCACGCGCTGCATTTTCATGATTAATATTTTTTCTTGCAAAATTTATATCGCAAAAATTGTTACTCGGTATTATATTGATATATATTAAAAATATATCTGAAAGTATTGTAATATATTGTTGAGAACCTCTGGTTGGAAGATGTCCTCCTGAAGACTATCTCAGTTGAGGTCCCATGGGGAAAGACATCTCCTACCATTTCTCCTATCTCCAGGACACTCTATATAGCCTATTCAGATATCAGGCTCAACCCTACTGCATACATATATACATACATATATATATATATTTATGTATGTATGTATGTATGTATTTATATAATACAACAAAAGGGAGGAAGAAACACCGACAGGGATGAACGAAGAAATATACACACCGTATTTCACCTATCCTAGTGTCTTTAACCATCAATATGTATTTTTCTTTTTTTACATTTCGCAATTTAGCTCTTTGAAGTAGGACGGTGATTTTTATGTTATTTATTATTATAATCAATTTTTAATATCGCTATAAATTTGTCTAACGACGCTTTTTTATCAGCGGATATGTTGCAGTATTCATTTTGGAATGGAGAAATATTTTTCCTCCGAATTAATAAAATTAAAATTTGATAAAAACTCACCGGTCGATGATGACAGGATCGCTGGGTGTTTCGTTCCGATTACCGCAGCTTTTTTTATCACAGCAACGACTGGAATAATAAAAATAACAAATATAAATATATATATGAGAATAATTATTGAATAAAATTTGAAAGAACGGTGGAAAGTTTAGTTATTTTGCAATGAGGAGAAAATACAAAAAGAATAGAGAAGAGTAGAAAGAAGGGAGCCAAAAATCATTCCTATCACTCCCTTGGACAATTACCCATGGGATTTCAAGTTTGTATATATATGGATGCATGTATGTATGTACGTATAGTGAAGAGAGTAAAGAGAGCGAAGAGAAGAGAAAAAAAAAGAAAATGAGAGAAGAGAGTCGATGGAATAAAGTCCCATGGGCAAAAAGTGACTCAGCTTCCATCCATTACCTATACAAAGTCGACGCATGCACCCTGAACTTATACATGAACAAAAATAAATGAATGCATTGAAACTCATAGAAATAAACAGGAAAAAAAAAATATTTTTCATTTACCTGCACATAACTTCATGGGTGAGAAGAACTCTGCACATTTCCGGATTTTTGTCCTGTCCCTCGTACATGATAGCCTGAAAAATAAATAAACCACTGTTAAATATCAATTTTCTCGAGTAGACAATGGTCAATGTGGTATATAATCATACATTCTATACACCCAAATACCCTATCAATGTTGCACACACCCTTGCATTGATGTGCCAAAGCTGTGGGCGTTGCAAGGCAAATCCGTTAAGCCTCCTTCACAACCTTTCTGATTGATTTTTATTTAATGACACAACACACATCGTTGGAGTCGAGAGAGGATTTTGTGTTACACATGTATTTATAAATACGTAAAGCAGAAAAAATATGTATAATACGTATGGTCCAGGGGGTGAGAGAGTGGGAGTGAGTGAACAGGGATTATCTTTACAAAAAGAAGATAAGAGAATAAATAAAACTCAAGGGAAAGATTGTATTATTATTTCTCCCTTTTTTTTTCCTCGTATCTTTTGATCTTCCAAATGTTAAAATGATATAAAGTCGAAACATTTATTCGCTTTTCTCTACTCTTTATTCCGTTATTTTTCGTGGGTTATGATGAGGATGTTGAAGCGAATGGATACACAATTTTCAGGGTCGACAGACACGAAAAGAAATCATGAAATATTTATGGTTCAGCATTTATATAAAAGTGAATCTCTTTTCATATCTTTCTTCCTTTTTTTTTGGGTTTTAGAACGAAGTGGGTGAAAGTAAATCAGAGAATGAGGCAATACGATAGAAATTAATGGGAAATTCGAGAGAAAATTAAGGACATGGAAATATATATCAGTTGAAGGAAGAAAAAGAGAGAAAAAAAAGTAATAATCAACCTTCCGTGTAGCGCACTCATTTCCGGGCTTGATGATAACAAGTCAGGCAAAGCTCATTTATACCTCGAATAATTAACATAAGTGTACGGGTATTAACTTCGGTGCTGCACCGTTAATAAATTCCTTCCTTTTTTTTTTTTCACCTTTTATTTCACAAACGGATGTAACGATTAGTAAAAAAATCGGGTGCTCATTTTTTTGCTCTCTGTTCATTTTTGGAGTAATTTTAATTATTCAATGCAACTGAACAGAGGGCAAAATATCCCATTTTATTTCACGTCGGGGGTTCGAGAGGGTGGAACAAAAAAAAAATAATTAGTTGAGAGAATATTGGAATTAAATGTTTTGTGGATATTGAGAGCACGCGGTGGTAGTAATTACTAGATAAATATGTTGGGTCGTGGCCTGGAGGCGACGACCCAATGCACACACGTAAACATATAATGTATATATGTATATTTGTTATGTTTAGTGAGACAGAGAGGTAGATAGTGTAGTAGACATGCGATTCTATTTGTCCTAGTGTCCATTATCACAAACTGCAATTTTCTGTTTTGTTTATCTGCCATTTCGTCCTTTCTGCTATTACACAATGTACTAAGTAACAATTTTCAAAGTAGTTACCTCCCTTTTTTTTTTCCTATCATGATTCTGCGAAGAGTGTATACTATTTATCTTTGTTGGAACTACACACGGACAAAAAGCACTATCAACCAATAAAATGTTGGCAATTAAAACTGTGCAACGATGAAAAACTCATGCTAATTTATTAACCAAAAAATTTTTATCTAATTTCTCTTTCACTCAATTCTGTCTACATACATTTTCCCCACCCCACTTTTCTCGATGGATATCGTGCTCTTATGTCAGTTATGTCGTTGTGAGTCTCCGAGGAGATGAGTGAGTCGTTGCGTCAGGGGGTTGAAAACAGTCTCCAAAGGATATGGCAAGCTGTGGCAAAGCCCCGAGGTCAGAAGCTTTGCTTCTATACCAAGACGACGACGACGATGACGACGACGACGTAGACGATGCGTCCTGAGGGTGTGACCAGTCAGCATTGAGCCCCCACGGGTGTCTTACTTCCGAGTGTGTGTTATACTTCTCTATCTTATCAAGTCCCAGATGGAGAACTTGGGACCCTTACTGCCCACCCAATTCCCACGGGAATTACTTACTGTGGATTAATAAAGTCTGGAGACTCATAGCCTTACTCTAAATGGCCATTGAGTCTCATTATCGACGACATTATCTTTGTCGTCGATTTATTTTTTAAATTGAAAGTCATGTTCCTTGGAGAATAGCTTAGGGGTGTGTTGATATAATTTTCTGGTTGAATTTTAATTTTTTTCCACTATTTTTGTGATGGTTTAAACATTCTTCTTGATGTTGAGAATTATTCCGAGGGGGTGAGGGTTAATTTTAGTTGCGGGTGTAATGAAAAATTGGTAGTGAATCGCATGAAGAGAAAGCAAAGATCAATTTTGAGATAATAATTCAAATATGGATTAATGATTTCCATGGCGAATCGATTGCTTTTTCTTCATATATAATACTCCCATGGGAATCTTCTGTTTTGGTTTTGAAGGGGGGGACGCACACACAGCTACCCCCAACGTGGTCCCCTCTTAATTTTTGCCCGCCACTCCAATACACCCCCATGTCAACGATTGAGCCATTATACAGGGAATTCTCCATACATGTATTCTTATCGCGAAGGATTAACTTATCTCAAAATTATTTTTTCCTGATCCCATGGTTAAATACTCATATATTTTAGCATTAACGTCAAATTTGATTTTATAGATAATAACTATATTTATCGAATAGACACTTTAAACAAATATTGAGGGTGAAAGAGAATAAGAAATAAAACCATATAAAAATGTTTTATCCATGTTGAATTTTTGTACGAACAAAAATATTCCAAGTTGATAAAATAAAAATAAATGAAAAAAAAAAAAAAAATAGTGAATATTGAATTGGAAAAAATTCGCTGATATATAGGTGCTATAAATCAACACATATATATATATATATATATTTGTGAGCAGTGAGAGTTCACAGAAATTGGTACGGAAAGCAAAGTGATTATATACGAATGTATATAGATATATGAGAGGGATTGAAAAATGTTTTTTTATAATTTTTTTTATGAATTGTTGGAAAACTCAGTTGCAGTCAATTATTGCAGATTTATCACCGACATAAATACAATTCTCTCGTACATTTTCGATGAGGTAGGTTGGTGTAAAAAAAAAAAAATAGAGAAGGCCTGGGGTAGTCAAAATTGTGGAATGAGAATAATAAATCATAGTGAATTTAATTTCATCGAATTAGTGGTCAATATATGACAGTATGGATTCATTATCAGACATAATTACTGTTGTATTGAGATTACCACGACGCAGATTATTTCTACTTCAATGGAAAGAATAAAAAAAAAATTGTCAATTGATGTGAAATTGTGTCTGACTATGCACGACCACGAAGGACGACTTAGTATAATTTAATCAGCTAAAACTAACATCCGTTTCTCCTTTCAACTCTCTCTTTTTCTTTCTCTGTCTATCTATCTATCTCGCTACCTTTCAGGGCCACGAGATGATTTAATCTGCTAAAACGCCGTGACGGTATCGCTATAGGTACTTGGATATAGTGAAAACGCTTCACGATATCGAGACACAAAATAATTTGATAAAGTAGATGCCTTGAACTCGAGTGAAGTGAAATAATTTTCTATACAGTATTATTTTTTCATTTCAACCCTTTCACGGATACATTCTCAACTGGGGAAAAAAAAAAAAAAAAAAATTGTTTGGCGTATGTGCCACAAATAATTTGTGACTTATCCGAATCTCTAAAATAACGAAAATTTCTTCTATTGTCTCAACAATATTTATTCAACCGGACATAACGTCGTTTATGCATCATGTGCGAGGTGCGAAAGGCATCATATCCAAATAATAACCACCCTTGAAATAACAGACATAAAGGATCTTTATCAAACGTATTTGCGTTTGCTCAAAGGTTATGATCCTCCTTTTGGGTATTATCACTAGCTAGAAATCTACCATTCCCTCTTCTCTACCCTCGCTATCCCTTCTTCTTCTTTCACATCACCCTGTCTATTTCACCATAGCGCATAGCAGGCTACTAACACGTGGGTTCTCATGAAATAGGGAAAAGGGAAAGGCAGTGGAATTGCCACGTGGCAACAGTGAGATAACCAAGAATGAAGGCGAAATATATATACATACATATTTATATGTAATACAGGGATGTATCTGCTTCTATATACCGCTTTTGAGGGTTGAAATCAACCCCCCGTAAAATTAAGTGCTTGTAGTGACGATAACGTGACACTATGCGCATTCATATTTATTTATTTATGTATGCAAAATAATTTTAAGTGTGTTCAATTCACGTAAAATTATTTCCCTCTTTGTTTTCATTTGTTTTCATGTATATTTATTAATTTTTATTATTAATGTGCTTTTGTTGACTATGTGATGGAAAATGATAAATCGAGGTGAGAAAGCGAAACCCTCAACGAAAAAACGAATAAAAAGAGTTCCCCACCCTAATAATATTTCTGTTTCCAATCAATAAATAAAAATCTTGTTTTTCACTCACCTGTTTCGTCGACGAGTCAATGAGCCTCACGTAAATGTCTTGCTCTTGTCGGTGGCCTGTAACAAATACAAGAATTAGTTAGTGAAGACATTGGATGAAGGAGGAGTTGACGAGAACGAAAAAAAAAAAGAAGAGAAAAAGAAAAAAATTGAATTAAAAATAATTGAAAGAGATGAGAAATTAAATAAAAGATAGATTAATTATCTGCGGTTTTTAATGGGTGTCCGGTAAAGCGAGAAGTCAACGTCCAGAATGTATATATATATATATTTATAAGAACCTTTGAATTTATATATACAATTATATGGGATTGTCTCAAGAGGCGCAGACAACACCTTTTTATTTTCGTCGCTTTCCAATTATTTATTTTATTTTCACTCTTTTTTTTTTTTTATCATCATCAAACCTTTAACGGAATCTTTTTAATAAATTCTCTCGCACTCTCTGGTGTGTTAACTCCCATGGGATAAATTTTTTTTTTTTCACCATAATAAATACAATGGAGTAAAAAATTATTAACAATAGTTATGTGGCCAATTAAATTTGCAATTGATGAAGTACGAGAAGAAATTTAATTTTCAAGTGTGAATAAAAAGAAATGAATTATTTTTTCTCTCTCTCTCTCTCTGCTTGGATTATTTTGTGGCGAATTTCATGAAGAAAAATTGTTATATGATGTTACTAAATCCCCCCCCGTGAACAATTATGAATAGAAAAAAATACAAAAACGTAAAAACAAAATTCTCGTGCAAGATAATAACTCTTTTTTTTTTTCCCCATCCATTTTTTCAAATTGTGGATGGAAATAAATCCCTTACGTGGAGTATTTTGGATGGATATCACACGGACCCCCTCCCCCTTTATAGAAACTACCCCTGATAGTAGCTTTCGGTCCGCGCGTACTGCCCCAGTAAAGCCATGTAATCCCGATATAAGACTCGAGCTGCAGGTTTCAAGTCTGCTCCAACCCACCCCACATACATACACACATTCGTACAATAAATATCTATATATACATAGATATACGAAATAAATACATATATGGTAGCACCACATAACGTTACCGCGGATTACGATGGCCAGACCGAAACTGGCTCACAAATTACCTCGAGAAACCGTCGGTGGCTTACCGGAAGTTACCGACGAAGCGCAACTACATTGTGTCTATCTTTTTCTCTATAAATTTTTTTTTTTCCCATCTATTTTATTATTTTCCCTCACTTTTCTTTCCTCTTCCCGCGCCCCCCATCTCTACCATCAAGATCATTATTTTCATTTCAACATACGATCGGTGAAACTTTCAAACACAAAATAGCAAGAAAATATAATAGAACAATAAAAAATATATTTATTTTTGTCCTTTCCATTCCACCATTCTTTCATTTTTCCATCTTTCTCATTGGTGTGTGTTTTGACGAGACGCAATCCATTAGCATAACTAGGGGATCTACTCTCTTGGTCGGAAGAGAGTGATGAGCGAAAAAGCGGATCTTTCTTTCTAGGGATCGACATGCGGGGCCTTAATCGGAGCCAACCTATTGCTTTATATATTTATACATCTATATATATATATATATATATGGCTTTCTTTCAAAGGAGTTGAAACATACAGAGGTGATTGGATGGAAAGGTAGACACAAGAGAGAAAGAGAGAATTGTCCGATCGAAGTCGCGATGACAAAAAGGGGTAAAACCAGATATGGGAGAAGAACTTTGCCGTCACTCGAATGCCACTGAAGATCGCTCCTTATTTATTATTTAATTATACATTTATTGCTTCACTACAAATATATATATATGTGTGTGTTGTAAATTATGATCATAGTATTGCCTACTATACTTCAATAAATTTTCAAATACTGCTATCATAACAATTAAATCCTTCGAATAATTTAATCCTATTATTTAATTCTCAGTATCTTTTACTCAACCCTCCGTATCATTTCCTGAACAATTCCAATTTGTAGTGTATTCCGCACGCAAAAACAAATATATATCATTAATTTATTAATTTATTTACTTGTTTTTTGTGAGACTGACAAAATCTCATGTTGATTCATCGACTTGACGTATATAGAATGAAAGTCAAAGACAGAAAATGAGGGAATGAATGGAGAAAAAAATGTTGCAATATATATATATATATATAAGTGAGAAGGGGAAAGAAAAGAAGAGAAAAAATTCTAGAAAAAGGAAAAAGGAGGGAAAAAAATAAAAAATATTGGCCATGTAAGAATGAGAACTAAAGGAAAAGATATTTGAGTGTGCATGGGTGTATATATGTGTTGGTGAGAAAGAGGGGGGAAAAAAGGATCGAGAGGATCATGATGGCTGGCATTGGCTCACAGCGTATATGGAGTGAAAAATTGCTAGCAGCACCAGTGGTTGGTTGCTGTTGGATGGTTCTGTTCCCGTCGGAAGACGAGGAAGCAACTCAAAAGCTTCTTAAAATGTTCGTATAATGCCGATAGATATACGCGTCCGCCCGATCAACCCCATACTACCCACCACCCCATGCTGTCTTATTCTATTTCCGACAAAAGATTTTCATTGATATCCGTTGGAATTGAATGGAAAATAGAAATATTAATAATGTATAGTTATGATGATGTGATGTCAATTAATTGTGGAATTGATACGATGGGGGTTGGTATTATATTCCCATGAATGAGGGGGGGTGTCTGGGTTTTTGCCAATAAAAAATTGACAACCCTGCACAATTCGAATGCCCTGAATAAAATTAAATCCTCAATCATTTATCCTCATGAGATGAAAATTATAATATACTCCGTCTTGCTATTTATTTATTTATCACTTTTATCCTGATATTTTTCTTCTTGTTTTATTTTTTTGACATCCAATAAAATTCGCGGACAATTTTTTGCTCAGTTGCATTTAAGAGTGTCTCGCGTACTCATCCCTCGCAGTTAAGTTTTTCGCAGTCCATTGAGACTTGGGTGTCCGCAAGGAATGTTGATGGAACGTCATCGTCGCCGCTTGCGTTTTGCCACACTATATGGGTTCAGTCTACTCTTACCTCCCCCCCATCATCATCTCTTTCTTTTTTTTCTTTCATTCTTTCTTTCTTTCACTCAATTCTTTTCTCTTTCTGTTATTCCCATTATAAATTGCCGCGTTGTTAGTAGTTGTGTGAGGTATCCGACATATAGATCGATAGCATTCCCGCGACAATTCTCTCAATGTGGTGTTTTGTCACAACACAACCAAGATGCCATCAAACATTTTTTTGGATTGCAAGTCAGTCACTTAAGATGAATACACTTCTCTCTTTTTCACACACCATAAATTCGCGCGTCCCATTCTTTCACTTTTTTTTTTTTCTTCTTATTATTTTATTTTATTTTATCTCTAACATGCTTATGTGTATATAATTTATTAAGCTCACCATTAGCGTAGAGCAATTGCAGTCGATATTGAATGCCATTGTTTGTTTTTTGGCCCTCCGATTCCTGAAAAATAAAAAATATTAAATAAATTAAATTTAGTGATCAATACACCAGAACAAAAAATTGTATTAAACAATCCGGTGTATTTTCTCGCGAAAAAAAAATTACTCAAATTAAAACCCCATCACGGATCACAATTATTATTAATTCCTTGATGCGTTTACTAAGAGCCAAGCGTCATTACACACCGTGGCGTGCTATGCATAATTATCTAACATAGTCACGTCGCATCACGCGTTGACGAGTCCTCCACCACCAACCGACTCATCCTCGTCATCATCGTTTATATATTTCCATGTGCGTGATGTGTTGCATCAATTCTATACCATATGGCTACTCTCGATTAATAATAATGCATTTCCAACTACAACACGTCAAAGCCCAACACACAGACATAAAAAAAAAAAAATCCACCCACAATACACCCAAATATCCAATATTAAAATCATCTGTCAGAATTTCAAGAAAATTTATTACCTCTATAAAAAAATTAGTTTATCATTCCAATTCCTATTTTTATTTTCCTTCCTTCAACTCAAATAAAATAATAATAAATAAAAATTCAACCAACTGTCATAAACACATATACACTTATACACTTGCATGCAATAAAAAAAATATAACAACAGTCAAGAGTGATAAGCACATGTGTTTAAAGAAAATGAAATAATTTCCCCAATTTTTTCCACTAATTTTCCGAATGATTTTTTTTCTATTTTTTCAACTTAAATAATTGAACAATGCGAAAATATGTAAATGTTTGGTATTTGTATACGTGCAAATGGTGTGTTAGAATGAGAGGGAGTGTGAGGGGGAGTGAAGAGTATACATGTATATATGTGCGTCTGTGCTCCCGAGGGTTGTGATGTATGTCCGCGGTGCATGACCCTAATTAATAGGGAGGCCACGCGATGCAACTGTCCAACGACGTGAATTATACACGGATGTATGTAGGCGTTAGGGATAGGATAGAATAGAGGATGAAGTGAGTGAGATGGTTAGTGAGGGAGTGTATAGGGATGAAGAGGATGAGAGGTGGATTTTCGCATGCATACGAGGGCGCGTTGTCCTCTCTGTTTTACTGTCTCTCTCGCTTTTCGCTCGCACTTGGTAAACCAGAGCTCGGGCAAATATAGGGAGGTGCTAGAGCGCGAGTTAAGTGTGGAGGTGTATGAGAGGGTACGTGGGCGTTTACCACCACCACCACCACCACCACTGTTGCCACTATTACTAGTTTCCACAGCAATGTGTAGTTGATACTTTGTATGTATATGAGAGAAGAGATGATGGTGTAAACACTCGCACGTGGTTATGTGTAATTAGTTAAGTAGATTGAATTTGTGGGTGGTGGTTTGTGAAGGTGAGTTTTGGGATATTTATTTTTTCTGCTTGGGGATAAAGAAATTTTGAGGTGGTATGTAGTGATTTTGGTTTTGAATTGAATTTTACATGGAAAATCATTATTTCCAAACTTAAAAATCGTGTCGTGTTAAAATCTATATTAAATAAATAAATTTAATGTATAGTTTATATTGACTCTCTCAGTTCGAATGTGTTTGAATTAAATAGATGAAAATATCATACAATATACTCATAGTATAATCATTTTATGATCGCAGTTGACTTAAATGTCCATCGCGTGACTGACAAAGTCAATACATATGTATATACATTTTCAACCATCCATTTTATATACATTTAGTATCCTCCAATTGTTGCATAATATCATGACGAGCCATGATATATAATTATTTTTTGATATCAACTGAGTGCGGTTATTAAATAGATTAAAAAAATGAATATTAATATACATCCACAGAGAGAGATACATGCACGTATTGAGAAAGAGTTGCTATAAGGGATAGTTGTTGGAATAAAGTTTAATTCACGTTGTAATATTGCATTTAAAAAATTGTGTTGCATTTCCAATGTGAATAATAATCATTATTATTTTATATAATTATTGTTATTGGAAACGTGAGTTGCAAACTCTGTCCCAACCACCATAAATAAATTTATATTTACCTGATCTTTCTCCACAAATCCAATGAATGCTGTACGTTCGATTTCAATTGGTTGGCCACCACGATCATACAATGCAATGACGAAATGAAAGAAATTACTCTTTCTCAAATTGCTCGGTGGTTGTTTTTCAAAATGTGCTCTACCAACTCCAACCCTGTAATACAAAAAATAGAGAACAAAAATTACTTCATGATTATTAAATAAGTAGGGATGGATAAAAATTTTTTTTATTGTCATAAAGATGAAAGCAAGAGTAAAATTGATGGTTTGGGGTTGTTTGTGGATATAAGAATGCGTGGAGATATTTTTATAGTGGATGCGATTGAGAAGAGATGAATGAGGTCGTGTGTGCATGTGCGGGGGAAGTTGAGGGTGGAACGATGAACGCTCAGGTGGCCCCGACGCCTTAAAATCCCATTAAGGTCTCATGTGCTGAGATTAGGAGCGCGCGTACCACCGTCGCTGGACTCTACTGCCATCTTTGAGTAATGGCATGGGCCCCTATGTCTTCATAATATATATATATGTTTTTGTTTATATATTCCATGATAGAACAATTTTTTTACTCGTGTTGGAGAAGAAAGTGGCAAAATTAAGGAATAAAAATATAAGAACTGAAAATTATTAAATTATGATTGAGCATAATTATATCTATAATGAAATTCGTTTCATTATTTGTTTTATTATTTGTAGTAACGACTGACAAGTTCAATAAATGACTGTAAGAAATTAATTTCTTTGAGAAAAATTTATGACAATATAAAAAGTCAACAGTTTGTGAATTCTCTGTGGACTCTTCGTTCAACTTTCAAACTTTCCTATTTTTTTCTTTTTTCCTCTTCTGTTCTACGGTGGTTTCGAAGATTTCTAGACAAGACGACGATGCAGCGAAATACGTCAGATGTTTCATAAGAATATTATATAGCATCAGTGAGAAACAATTTGGCGACAATATTTCAAGCTGTCAAAAATAGCAAAACGGCGACACAAAACTACTCTCACGGGAGCATTTTGGTCAGCTTTCACATGAGATAAAACTTTATTTATTTATTTATTTATTTGCCCTTTTTTTGCCCCCCCACAAAACGAGAAGAAAAAAATGTAGAGAGATAAATAATTGGATGGCTTTCAATTGTAACTTGTATGAAATTTTACAACTCTATTTTCATATTTATATCACTCCATAAAAAAAAGAAAAAAATCTTCAAATGTCTCCGAGTATTCTAAATAACCCAACGTCACCCCCATAATCATTCAAGCGCTTATCATCAGCAGAATAAACCAAAGCCACAATTTCCCCCCTCTTCAAAACACACATACATATTCTCACCCAAATACCAAAAACACATTTTGGTTTAGTTCGCGCAATAGCGCGACCCATCCGACGACCTTTCGAGCGTAAAACTGAATCGACTGCCTCGAAAATGAATAGCGGCAGTTTTGCAGCACATTTGCGAAATAAATGATGGTATCGGGGGTGCGTTTGTCACGCGAGGCAGTGCGGGACAAGGTGCGGGCCGGGCAGTGAAGAGGAAATGGAGAACCGAAGGGTGTTTTGGGTTTGGTATGGGTTTATATTCGTAGGTTTGCAAACGTATGCGAGTGGAGTTCATACATGTATAAATGTATTTGTGCGTCGTGGTGGTAGGAATTGTGGGGTATAGTCAGAGACTGGGGTGATGTACTGCCCGTGTCGATAATTATCGGTGGCTGATTAACCGGCCGGCGGTTCGCGCCCCATAACTCTCGACGTCCGATTATTTTGCACCGTTTGCCGTGCACCAATTCCTATGACACGTTTATACGTTGCAATACACACAGTATCAGGTGGTTCCCCAATGTTCATGATAGTGCGATATAATATAGCAATATGTTCAAGATAAAAAAAAAAAAAAAATATAGAATTGATGGTAAATAAATAAATTTGATATGATTTCTTTTGAATTGGAAAAAATGTATCCAAATTTCTCAAAAAAAAAAAAAATTATCTCTTCCCACAATCAATCACCCCCCAATAACCGCCCTCTTCGCTGTAACAAAACCACTTTGCTTCCCTAAGTCGTCAGGAAAAAATTCGGAACTACATTACGAATACAAAAAAAAAAAAAAGAAAAGAACGAGAACAAGAAATGACATTAAAAATACCATCCGTGTTACACAGTAAAATTTAACTCTCTGCCCTGGGGCGTTTCAAGTATACGAGAAAGACACATTGACCATTTACACCCATCCACATATATTCACCGAGAAAAAGAGAGACACGAAAATGGCAGCGAAAATGGTTCTCTCTATATAGTGAGTGGGGGGGATACGGTGTGGGCGGATGCACTGGAGGCAATTTACCAGGCACGAGAATAATTATAATCACGCGGCGAGAGAGTATTTCCTCGCCAATATTCCACAATTAACCGGCTATTTTTGCGCGTCATTTTGGCTCCTCTACATTTTCCACAATAATTCCACCCATTTTACCCATCGCAAACTATAATTGACTGTACATATATATATATATATATATTTCTATCCATCCCTCTATATAGAAATAACGTGTCTGCAGGGAATTTGTATATTGCATAGTTATCCCTTTTACACACCCTTAACCTCAATATTCAACACAATATATATACTATAACAATTGCAATTCTCCAAAACCAGATTTTGCATTCGCATGTGGGCTATTGCTCTTTATATGTATATAGAGATAGATAGATAGATAGATAGATAGATAGATAGAGAGAGAATGTAGCACGACTGCCAAGGTGATAATTACATGCTCAATTCGCGTTTATCGTATATAATTTGCCAGCTAACACACCGGTTTTGAGAGCCCGATAACAATATTCAAACGCGCGTTATAACACGCAATATTATAGGAGTTTATATGTATATATATATATATATATATAATTTGTGTGTATAGTGGAGGATGGAAGTGTGTATTTATCTGTGAATAGTTATGGAGTGGATAACTGTCTGAATGTATTTACCCTTGTGGTCAATATTTGAAAGGCTTATCGAATATTTTGATAAATTTATTTATTTTTTTATGTATGGATATTTTATTTTTTTATTTTTTTTCAGTCGGGGGTGAGGGATGTTTTTTGGATTGTATTGAGAGACGATGGTGGGAGATAAAGGGTGTTGGGGGTATGATTGATGATTGTGATATGAGAGCGGACAAAAATTATGGAAACTGGAGAGGAATTTTTTTTTTGTTTGATTCTTGACGTTTTATATTGGCTTTAAAATTTTTTTTAATTTCTTTATGGTGGTGGTTGTGTCGACGTTTAAAGAACACACTTTGCCATATCCGTTTTTTTGATTTATGTTTCACACATTTCTCGCGCACCCACGCCCCACGAATTTATTTATATACATATATATTTGTGTGTATATAATGCAAACAAACACACTTCGGGTTTGTATAGTTTATTACGCGTTAACCGAAAAGCGCGGTGCTATTTACGCCACCCCCCCACCTACCGCACACGATTTATAATGCATCCATAGAGATAATGAGCACTGTGTAATGCATCTGGAATATAATCCACGGAATCCAAAACATAATTTATAAATTTATATAATATACCCGCGGATAATGTATGGGAATTTATTTTTTTAATTTATTTACGAATGAGGAGAATTTGGTTGATATTTTTTTTCCTCTTTGTCCACTTGTGGATAATTGCAATAAATAATTGGAGGAAATGAAATTAAAATATTCACAACAATAAATCAATTAAAAAAACCACATCGAATATCCAACAGCAATAATTAATGGACAAAAAGAAAATAATATGAATTCATTCACTGTCAAACATTCCTCACTAAAATCTTTCATTCCATTCCCTGCAATGTTTTTATCCACAACTCAGCGACAAATATAAAAAGTGAAGAGAAAAAAAAACATGAATGAGTGGTAAAATGTCTCTGTACATTTTTCTCCCCCACATTCAAAATACCCAAAACTTTTCGTGCCAATTTTTTTTAACCACCATTTCATCAAGACAAATATATACAACAATATCCTCCAACCTTGTAAAAAGTGTAAGTGACAAAATTTAATGCTTGTTAGTACTTCCCCAACTTTTATAGATAGAAATATAAAAAATAAAAGATATAAAACAACTTCCACTATGCACAAAACAAAACTTGAAACTTTATTCGCGCCCACCCACATTTAAACAACTCTAGAGAACTAAAAACAAAACCAAAAATACTTAAACGACATTAAATCTTTTAACTTGCACTAAATAATTATCCTCAACCCGCAAAGAATGAAAAATAAATAGATATAATAAGATAATAAGAATAAAATCAATTAAATAATTATTGTGAGATGGAAAAAAAAATTGGTAGTCAAAGTAACAATTAAATTGAATCGATTTAACTTGATACAGATTAATTCTCAGATTAAACCTACTATTACGACACACAGAGAGTGAGAGAGTTAGTTAAAGGGAACCCACGCGCTATTGGATTAGAGAAACCACCCATATATATATGTATATATATGTATAGACTTCGTTTTCGTCGGTTTACCTTCCGCTCCACGTCCCGTATCTGCAACATATCGCTTACTCGTCGCGTCGTTTGCACGTCGTACAAATCCGTTAAGCGAGAGAGACTGCAATAAACCGTGCGGTTTATTGTTCAACCAACATATTTTTATATATATATATATATATATATTCCTACATAAATGCGCACGTGTGAATTTATATTTCATTTTTCATTCTATTCTTTTCGTGTATGAATTCATTCCAAGAACTGTTGACATTCCAGTGCAGTGTTCGCATGTTTGTTTTTATTTTGATTGAGTGTGAGGAATGGACGTGAAATTGATCGCATTATTTTTTGTCTCATGAAATCGATGAATGTAAAACCTTGGCGTGGTTTGTTTGTTTTTTTTCTGTTCTTTGTGAGTTGGATGAGTTTGTTTATATTGTCACATGTTTTTCTTGGAAATCGTTTCGGGACACTGGTACAATTTATTTTACGATGGGAAAAAAAATTCTTTTCCATTCAAAACTGAATATTTTATTTAATTGTTTTTAATTGTGTAATTATTACGTTTTTTTTTTTTACTGTGGATAGTTTAATAGTGGAGAATATATTTTTTAATTATATAGAGTTCCCGACGGCAATAATTTACGTTGAGAATTAATTTTTATAATAATAAATTATTATTAAAAGAATTATTACTGCCATTTTATTTTCAATTGATTAATATTTCTTTTTTTTTCTCGCGTTAATAATCGATTAGTATGTAATACGTTGCAATACACACCATTGTCCGACGGCAATATTTAAGAGATATATTTCTATCCATGCGAATATTCGTCAGCGATTTTATTCATTAAAAAAAATCGACTTTCCCTCACAAAGAAAAATTCCCAAATTTTTCTTCGCCTATTTTTTTTTTCTACTTAATAATTTTTTTGGTACTCACGTTGCAGTATCAGCAAGTGCAGGCTGCGGCCAAGCACGTGGCACAGGCTCCTCTTTCAATATCTGTCTCATATCCTGTGGTGCAAATACAAGTGGCCCTCTCGGATGATGATGAGGTGGTGGCGGCGGTGGTGCAACACTTGCACCATACAATTTCCTTCCCCAATGTCCATCCAATTCTACAGGACTTCCACCGCCGGTTGTCGCGCCCGCGCCACCACCGCCACTTAAACCCAACCATGGCGACCCCCCAGCACCCACAATAGTGGAGCTGGGCAGGATACCGCTCCACTCGTCGGACCTCGTTTTTAGGCCGTTTAAAAAACACCACGATTATCCCGATCAAATTCAAAACATCAGAGAGACAAAATTCTTTACACCAAAACCAAACAAAAAGACAAAAAAAAAAGAACAATTCCACTATTGTCTCAACACACACAATAATTTCACTTCAATAAATTCACTTTTCCATCAGTCCCCGCACACTTTTTATTAATTTATTTATAATATTTAAACTCAAATTTTGTCTCGTAATTTTTCCCAAATAAAAAAACACTTATTCACTCCCGCACTGAATTGTCCATTAAACAATTGATATCGAGTGATAACAATTATTCATTTAATTTAAATATCGATTAACATTAATTGATTTAAAAAACAGTATTAATTACCCGTCGCGCACATGATTTTAATTTTTTTAAGACGATAATAATAATTATTTAGTGTTGGGAAATAGTTGTTAATGACAATAGGAAAATTTTTACACGATAAGATGAAATTTGCGAGCGAGTTCGCAAGTCCCAAGTCGCGCGTTGTTTCCCGTTACGGCGCCGCTTGTCGAATGTGTCACGGCAAGCGAGAACGGCGTGTACGAAGTCCCACGGGTCGGAATGCGCTGTATAGTGCTGCGCGTTAGACGGGAATGTATACGTCACAGTGTTCGCTCAGCAGTCTGACCGTAGGCGTGGTTTAGAATTTCTGCGCAGCATTCTTGGGTACAAGCATCGTACTTTAGATTATATTTTAGTTTGGCTCTGCGTTTGTGACGTCCCACTGTGTTGTTGTGACGCAAATCGTTGGCTGTTGAATGAACCAATAGTGCTGGGGGAGGACGGATTTGTACGCCCACGAATTTTAGTTGGTAGATTGTGGGGACGGTGGCGGTTCGCTGTGGCAAATTGTTGAGACTTGAGATCATTGTGGCGTTTGCCGCCTACGATAAAGGACATTCCACGCTCGTTCTCTCTGTGAATATGAAGATATTTATATTATAAATTATGTTGTTCAATATTCTTTAGATTTTTTTATGTACTAAATTTTTTTTTTTCATCACCAGAGACATAAGTTGGATTCAATGTATGTCTGTGGTTTGTAAATATTTTATTTGGGGATGTATATATATTTTTTTATAGTTGTTGAAAATATATTATAGACATTGTTAATAATTATTTCGAGAAAAAAAATATCTTGATGACAAATTTTTTATTTGATGAAAAATTCCGAAGGTAAATTAAAAAATTTATAAAACGAGGTGAAAAATTTTTTTTCAATATGTTTTCCCCCCTAAGCGATAGCTCGTGCGATTCCCTATCGAAAAATCACCTGGACATTGACATTCGAATGCTGGGAATATGAAAAAAAAATTATTGAAGATAAAATGAAAATTTTTCATCAAGTGACCTCGATGCTCCGAGGGAAATATAGCAAAATGTTTTACTCACGCGCAAGTTCAATCCCACACTCATACACACACAATAGATACACCACACCGTGATATATATAAAAATGCAAAGGGCAAAAAGAGGGCGAACACCGCGCCAAGCAAGCAAACACCCAACCAATAAATCTTTCCATGAGACCGAAAAAGTAATTATAGAATTTGTTTGAATAAATTTATGGCTCTTATATGTATACACGTAATACAGTACTAGGCAATCGAAAATTTAAGTGGATAACACACTGTACTGAGAAGAAACATATCACCTTACAGAGTTTCTCAAACGAATGAAAAAAAATTCCCTCCTTATTTTCCTATGCAAACAAAAAAAATGTCGAGATAAAAAATAGTGAACATTAAAAATCGAGAACCTCTGTCACTTTCACTGTAAAAAAAGTCTATCAAGTTGAGATAATGCGTTCTGTGCCGGGTAATTTGACTTCACCTTATTTTAATCCCTTTGTGTCTCTACTGCTTCCTCACTATCCAACTTTTATCCAGTAACAATTTACATTTGCAAATGGGTTTGAACAAAATGTCATAATAGACCAATTTACTGAAGAAAAAAAAACATAAAAAAGACTTATTGCCTTTAATTTATGGAGTTGATATCACATATTGAAGAAAGTAAATGTCCCTGGCAATATTAATCCCGAAAATAATTTATTCCTTGTGATAAAAAATGGAACGATCAATGTAATTAATAAATATTGTATTACAAAAGAAAAAGAAGCAATATAGAAAATAAAATTCATCAACTTTCCTTTCTAATTCAACATCACTAAACATTTTTTTTTCTGTACCCATCTCTATACAGTACACGACATGATGTTTTAAATGACTCATTAACGCCTTACCAATTGACACACGCGCGTCTGTCAAACCGGTTTATCCTCACCGAACCTTTTATTTCATTCTATTTATTTATTTTTATTTCTATTTTTTTTTTTGCATTTGCCTTTTCCCAACCTCCAATCCCTTCTTTCCAACTTCCCCAACTCGTATACTACCAGTGTGTATAGTGATTTATGACGTCTCTCTTGGCTGCCCAACGGCCTGTAACATTGTTGCCTTATGGCAATGCGACGCTTTGCTAGAGACAACACCGCTGGCAATCCATTTCAACACGACAAAATGTCAACTCTAAAATTTTTTTCATCACCCTCGAATTTACTTTAACATTATCCCATCATCATCAAGATAGAGGAAGGGTATAAATGAAAATGAGAAATGGAGATTGTAAGAATTTTTATACTGTTTTATGCCATTTCAAATTTCTCACAGAATTATTCTGTCAAATGAATATCATTGCACCAACTAAATCCAATTACAGTTGGCGAAATGTCTGCGTATATGCGTCTCAATGTTATTTCGATTCTCCCCCTAGCACTTTTGGACTTAAATACAGCCACTAAGCCTATTACTACTCCATGATAATATTCGGATTTGGGTCTTCACTGTGTATTATATATGTTTGTACTACTGTCAGAGCATCAACCGCGCCAGTGGCCTTCGCATATGTCAGCTTGAACGCATACACAAACATTTATTGTCGATAAAACTGTCAACATTAGGGTGAATACGTTATAGTAAATGGTGAAAAAAATTCACTTGTAAAAATTTTATTTCAGAAAATGAATTTTTCTAGCAATTTATGGGTAAATATTTTTTTCCAAGGTAATTGTCACTTACAAAAATTTCCAGGGCATCTCATATGCATTCACTCCGAAAACGAACAAGAAGAATCACCAGCACATTTGCTCCCGCACCATCTGAAAGCATACACAAAGTTTCAATAAAAAAATAAATAAAAAACCAATAGAAAAAAAAAACAGTAAATAAATAATATAGCAGATAAAATGAGCATTTGGATTTAATTTCAATGTGGTTGAAGGACCACATACCACATAAGTGCGATAGGGCTATTAAATCTATTGTTGAAAAGAAACGAGAAAAAAAAAAATCTAAACCAGGCAGGCGTGTCCTGACAGCGAACCGCACTTGCGCCACTGTAACATTATCGGTATGGTGTATTGTATGTATATATGTATGTGCTATAGCTCAACATCAGAGCGCGCACGGTCGATGTTCATACAAGCACGTCAGTGTGGGGGTGAGAAGAGAAGAGAAGGGTAGGTAGGGTATAGTACCTATAGTCCTATATGGACAGGCACTCCCCGAAGGGTATCCTGACATATGTGATACTCAGGGGGTAGCAGAGAGAACATCTCCCCATATATATATATATACATATATATATGAACATATATGTAAGCATTCGAAACATGTGCCGCGAATAGAAACGTTTCTGAATTCTATGCGAGGAGTTTGTTGCACTTGCCCATTCTATATCTTTCAAGTGCTTGTTTGATTATATTTTTCTTTTGGTTGTGTATTTTTTGTTTGATTCCTTTTTTGTTGATGATGTGTGCGTTTATTTTTGACCATATGTAGGGTAAAGTTATAGTGTCTATCAGTTAGGATAGAGATAAATGTTGGGGGTGGTATGATGAATAATCATAGAGTTATTTAAAAAATCAATTATTCATCACCCACTATTTAATTTTTTAAGAAGTTTGCTGAGGAACAATAATTAATCACGAGCTGAAATATTTCAATGTCCAATCAGCCATTACAACATTTCCACATGGATGTGGGTCAGGTTGTATATCTTATTGTCAATTGGATATTATATGCACCATCGTGGCCTCTCGATCATCGAAACATTTGGCACGACAATACGGCTGATCAACGGCGTACACATTGGTCCACGTGATTATAATGATAATAGAGGGTGGCCATGTACATATATATCTGCCCTCTGGTTATATTCAGAATGAATGGGCGCGAGAGCACGAGTCTCCACCCCACTCATACTTATTTTTTCCTACATCCCATATACAGATGCGTATGTTAGACAGGAACTATTTATCAGTGCCCCCAAACTGTTGGAAAAAAAAATATATATATGGACAACAGGTTGCGATTATATTTTCTGAAGAAGGTTTTACTTCCTTTTTTTTTTCCTCCTTCATTCTATTTTTATTATTATTAATTTTTTTTTTTTCCGGATTTCCCGACACTTTTGTAAAACTATGTCATGTTTTATTCCAAATGTATACGTTTTTATTCATCTTGTGGATATTACTGGTGTCGCGTCTGTTTCCATAAAGCAAATTATTTTTATATCCTTGGGATCTTGTGCGCGTTCTTTTGAATTAATGATAAGCCACGGGATGGTCACTGTACTGAAAATATATGTATGTATATATGCTTGTATGTATGCGTGTGTATATAATACGCATCTATGGTTGACCCTCATATAACATTTCATATATTTGAGGGAGATTTATCTTATTATGTTTTTTTGGTTCTTTTTCATATTTTTCCTCCATTTTTTCTTTGCGAAAGTTGACAGAGTCACGTTTGGTTGAATTGACAATTTGTGAATGTGAAATGTTTTTGTTTTATTACCGGGGTTAGAGTGATGGAAGAAGTGGAGGAAGAAATGAAAAATCACGAATCATACATGCCAACCTGCCTGCACTTCAATATCCACAAAAAAAAATTGATATGAATAAATAATGAATGAGTGAATGAATAAAAATAACGAATATTCCCCTGAACAATAATTGAATTAATTATTCACCTTGACACAACCCTATCAATGCCTACCCGAAAAAAAAGGGAGGAAAAAAAACCTCAACAAATAATATATAAAAATGGAAATTTTCAAGTATAAATTTAATTATTGAATTAATTGAATTAATTTTGATTGACAAGTAGGAGAAAATACATCGAGTTTATACATGCAACCCCGAGAATTTGCCACAGAATATACTAGTCATCTATCCAACCACCACCACCACCATTATATATAAACCTAACAGACCAAATGAACACACTGGAGGATTATCGAGTGTCTGCATTATTTAATCCAGTCGAGCGTGTACATTGGATATATACGCGGTGGGCTGTGCGGGGCTAATGACTTAACTAGATTAGCGGACTGGCAGGCTAATACCTGTGGACAGGTGCCTCGGCCCGATTCGTAACATCTCTATACATCTGCCCCAGTCCCAGTCGTTCTAATCCTCTCCTTGCTGTTGTTTGTCGCGTGATGAACATGCGTGACTGAATAATAGAGATGATAGTTACTTTAGAAATAATTCGTTAGCAATGTTGATGATACGATGCTGCAGTCTGAAGAGACAAGGGTCACAACATGGTGATATATGTAATGTTCATGTATGTAGGTTAAAGTCAATGAATTTAGGACAGCTAAACTGAAATTAACATCACAGCTAAAACCATTGGATCAATTTATCCCAAATTATCCTGCTCCATCCTACACATTTTTTCACCCAAGAAATTCTAACAAAACTTTTCCTCGGTATGTTAACTCACGCAATGATCCACTCACCCTAAGTAAATAATACAAGAGACATATATTATTCTTGGAGATGATTATTTAGTGATATTAATGATGCGATGTTGCAGTTTGGGGAGACAAAGATTATCTGTGGAAAAATAGGAGAAAATATATATCTCACGAGTTGTCATTTTGTCTCGTGAAAACGACGACGATGACGAGAACGTGTAGTTGCTGGATTGCGGCCTCGTTCGTTGAAATTCTCTTGGGAATTCCGCCATCTTGTGTTCGACTCTCACTCACTTACTATACTGTCCGTCGTGTTGAATAGCTTCATGTCCATTTGCCCACCTACAGCAACACCCACCCATCCACCTACAATTTCCTACATAACTATGGAGCACTTTGCATAAACTTAACGACGATGACACGCTCAAGACAAAATCGATGTACCAATAAGTGTATTATTGGTGGGTTAGTAATAATAGTATTGACTTTAATTGTTGACAGTATGAGAATAATCAAGCAGTAATTTATTGTATTCATTATTACGTTTTTAATTAACGAGAATGATACTAATTTTAATTTTATACCCATACAATAATTAATGAACAATTTATTACTGTAATAATGCATGCATTTTAGTTACTACTTCACTGCAATAAATCCATTGCTAATTATCAAATATTACATTTCAACATGCAATATTACAAAGTATCCATTTATGTCTACATAAATAATAATTTTTCTCATGCATAAATAGCATCCCAAATAATTAAAAAAAAAATTCCATCACCAATAAATTCGTAAAGTTAACTTGATTCAAAGCTCACTGTGAGCCCACCCTCCAATGACAATAAATAGATAATTTATATTTTCCTTTCACTGGAATACATTATCTGTTCTCTGATTGAAACATACACGTGGCTGGATAATGATCAGTTAGGAAAATAGTTCTATAAACGTTTATATATATATTATATAACTGAATTGTGTGCGATATTGTTCATTAAATGAAAAGCAAGAGAAACGTTTTGGCAAGAGCGGAGGGCGAGGAGGGAAAGGGATGGTGGAATACAACGTTGACGATTGTCCAATATTAGCTACATTCTGTAGATGTGTGTATTTCTCACATTAGGATGTTTGTACAGGACCCAGTGGCCAGTCAGCGCGACACATTGCGTGCAATATCCTTTGTTTGTTCCACGGCTGGCTTAATTTAGATCGCTCGTAGTATCTTTGTATACATTGTATGTATATACTAACTTCAAATAAATCGCATCTATATGGAATACACAATATGTACACGATTCATGTTGGATTTGTGCAATATATTATCAAGATCAGCACAATCATATCAATTGATTAACAATATTAATAACACATTGCAATTAATTTTGCCATTCCTTCCTCCATCACTCCCAAAATAATAAACTGCCCACCCCAATAAAGAAAAAAAAATATCAAGGCATGACAATAAAGGAATGATATAGTTGAGCAATCGTACAGAAAGAATAGTATAACACAATCTCGGGCAAGTAGCAATTATACGTATATAAGAGAAACAAGGGAAAACAAGTCGAGTCCATAGGGTGTGTGTGAGAAAACACATGAGATAGGTTACCTTCAATATACATATAACACATCTGTGTTTTTTTTTTATATATATGTGTGCAGTTACTTGGCGGTTGGACGTTGGATAGTAGTAATTCCATCATGCCATAAAGGTTCCTCTTTATCGTCTCTCTTCACCAGCCCACAATGCAACAAACATAGAATTCTTCTGCTATTGTTTATATTGCTTGTATATATTGTATGTATTGCTCTAACATTTATAGATAAATAGGGATTAAATACATAATCTATCTTTTGCATATGAAATTCAATTGAAAAATTAAATTATGGTTGAAATTGAATGGTTGAATGGATACAACCGCAAGAATGAATGATGAGACTATTATTTTTCATCTCTTTGTTTTATTACTCTCATTAATTTTTTCATTTTGTTGGAAAAAAAAGTATTTAATACCACCGGAAACTGACTATGATCGGGCTTGTAATGCAGCCCTGGGGATGCTTGTGATATGATACATTTGCTTTGCGTATATACGTATACCTATGGCCATATGGGTATCTATATATGGCTAGACTACGAGCAAAACAATACAGAGACAGAGATGGACGAGGGGACACAATGCGACAGAGTTTGTTCACGATGCAGGTATTCAAACTCGCGTGCTTGCACAACATCACTAGCAACAAATACAACATTTACATATATCGCAATGATGTAACTTGTCACATTACAGTTTATATCAATGCATCTACCGAGATGATGGTCTACCAATTATGTTTATTTATCATCCACTCTCTAAACTCGTTCAATATTTACTTTTAATTTCCTCTATCATCAGCGCATGGAAAATGAATTCGAATTGTTTAATTGGAATGGTTCATTTGTAAAGAAGGAATAAATAACACCAATCACTCGGATATTCGTTATAGCCTCTTCAAAAAATTATTATAAAAAAACGATGATACGTATGAGTGCATTTTAATCGCTCGTAACGGGCGTGTGTGATCATGTTTTCAAAACAAATATTAACAGACCAACTGGTCCAGAAATAAAAATAGAAGAGCAAAATCACCACAGCGAATCGTTCAGTGAATATTTGCCAGGTGCCATTGAATTCACCACCGTCTCAGCTATATAACATTTCCCTTTCTCTTCTTGACTACCCCCCTCCCCATTTTTAAACATACAATGGAGCAGATCGATGGGATTTGGACAATGGTACTTGTTACGAAAGGCAACGAGATGTCACCGAGCATGAATTAGCGACGTGGTTACGTGTGAGTGCACAGAAGAATGATGAAATAAATCCAAGTGAATCTTTTTTTTTTTCAAAAAGGGGATGTTGATATACAAATATAAAATGCATCAATACAATTGTACACAGATGGATTAATCCAACCACATGGTTCAGAAAATTGTCGTCTAGACTTACAAAAAGAAAATTTACATTAATAAGTGTATATGAATGAATTGGTAATAAACAATCAGCAATTTATTTGTTGGTGAATGGTCGAATTCATCGAACGATGAATCATCGTAGAAGTAGGAGAAAAAAGCCACCCTTATTTTATAGACAGTAACTTGAGACGATTTACAAGGGATTAATGTCGAGAATATGACGTGCAATGTGCACCCATCTGTGATAGAAACGTCAAGAAAAATATATTAAGGATGTAGAGACTAATTATGTATCGAAGAGAAATTGGCAATGATAAAATGGATTAGAGATCAATTTTATTTTATTTTTTTTCATTCGCTCGCTCCCTTCTTATTTTTTTTTAGATGAGGATAAAATTTAACACATGGTGAATGGTTACGGTGAATGGTTTTGCGAACCCTCTCTGTGTAGTGCGTTTGAATTATGAACTGGACGGCTCGTTGGCCTGTCCATCAACAAAATAGATCTCAAATCAGATCTGAGAAAAACAATGAATTATAATAAAAAAAATTCATGAGAAAGAATAGATTCGAGTTCGTGTGGAAATTATCTCCGATAAATTATACCTTAATGATTATCCAAGACCCTGAAACGTGTCTGATACTCGCAATTTTCGTAATAACCGTTAGAAGGGAGTAAAAAAAGTAACAAACAAAGAAAAACAATGAAGTCTACACCAGATATGCAACAATAAGTGACAATGAAACGCGCAAGATATCCCTATATCCCAAAACGGACATTAGAGTCGTGCTTATTGAAACGTTTCATTCTGTCTCGTTATAGCACCTTCACTTCTATTTTTTTTTCTATGTGGATATGTAAGTATATGTTTCTGTTTATCGTTATTATATATCCATAACGCAAAATGGTCTTTTAGCATTCACAACCAGTGATGCAAGCAGTTTTGTCTCTTATCACATTGTTATTTTCTATATTACCCAACAATGAAGATGACAATCGTCTTCCTAATTTTTTTTTTCCTGGCTGTTATTCTTTACATAAGAAAATGACGCTACAATTTGTTGTTCCTCACTTTCTACCACTTGAAAGTTGCAAACAGATGTGGTTTTAGTCTATCGTTCAAACTGAGTCCGACAGTGGAAAGATATACAGTATCCATTATATTGCGGGGGATATTTTTGGGATGGTAGTGATTGGGGTGGTTAATACACAGATCGTATGAACGATGTATGTGTGCAATATACATGTATATATCTGAGCAGTTGAGTTGGCAGCATCAAAGTGCATCGGCTTCCTTCTCCTGGTTTTATTTTAAACGAGCAACGAACCATGAACATGTTGTAGTACGTGGTGTATGTCATATGTGCGCGCATATATTTCTCCCATTACTCATATCATTGACTCAGTTGAGCTGTCAGGGGATTTCAAACTCTGCCTATTGTTCCAAACATGGCGAATACACATACAATATTTTTCTTTAAAAGCTCTACTCCGAGTGTGTAGCTGATGCTTGATGAATTATTTGTGTATTTCACAAATTTCTAGGAGGTTAAGACTGAAGGTACTTTGACTTTATAGTAAAATTAAAAAAATAATGCAATTAGCTTTTGTATATAATTACAATGCGGAATATGAAGACAAATCACCTGTGGGATAATTGGATGATCCACCATTTCGGAGGATTATCGTTTCCCATACAACAAAGTTTGAGAAATTTACGCCCATGACCATTGAGAAAAATATTTTTCCCAAATTGACTGTATTTCTATTATTTGAAATACGTTTAACAACGAAAACCAAATAAATTTCTCTCTTTCACAATTGTCAAGCATTATGACGTTGGCATTATTTCATACAATAGAAACGAAACATGTCAATAATAAATCAATAAATTTTACCTGTGACATTTTAACATCCAAGTAATGTACGTTGTTGTTTGAACAATGTATACACATCATGCTGGTTAATACCTTTAACCACATCCCTTCGGTTCCGCATAATTTTCCCGCACTTGAAAGGAAGCCATCTTTGTATAACAAAAATTTTTGCCTGGATATCGTAGTTTACAACCGGAACGAATTGGATAAGCCAAAACCACTTCTTGCGGCGTCGTTTATTTATTCTCTGTCATTTTCTTTTCTTTTTGTCTGCATCTGGAAGATGAAGTAAATTTTCACACAGTGTATCACTGATGAAATATTGATTCCGCGCAAATTGATCATTTTTTTTCTCTATATTCATAATCTGTGAACTGGAAAATATAACATTGGGAAAATAAATATTTTATTCAATGCATTTACCTTTATCTCTATCTGTATTCATATCATTTCTTGACGATCGGTTACGATGCTCACAATGGACGACGACGACGCCGCTGCTGTAGCTTATCATCTTTTCCGGAAGTCAACTACTCGATCGCGCGATGATAAATAGTGAAGTCATTATGACTCCGATAGTACATACAAAATGGCGCCCTTTGAGAATCCGCCATCTTGTGCCGCGATAATTCAAATCGTATTTAAACGTATTTTTGATTGATAGAGTTCATCAAAAAAATATTGAATAATTCAGATATAATTAATTAAATAAATATTGTATAATTGTTGAACCTTATTTCGGATTTAATATCTCATATATAAAAATGCACATTTTATTTTTATCATTACCATATTTATCCAATTAAACAATAAAATTTATAAATCTCAACGGTGGAATTTTAAATTAATGTTTTAGCATATTCAAGTAATTAAAATGCTCGCAGTATTCACGAATCTGTGAGTTCTCTATAACAGCAATAAAAAAATAAAAAAAACGACAGAAAGTGGAGAAGAAAAAAAAAAAAAAAAGACATGGAGTAGAAGAAAAAATTTGCAACAATAAGACAAAGTTCGGGCAAAGATGACAATTGGGACGCATCAACTATATTGTCACTGGCATTAATCGACGAGATAGAGGACAGGATATAAACTAAAGGACAGTAGAAGTGAGAGGGAAAAGATGGAACGGTGAGAAAAGGTTTTCACATGGTGTAAGGGGACTTTAGTAGTATATACATTGAGGGGGCGAAAGTCAGCGCACAGCCCCTTCGGGGGCCACTAGATGCCTTCGTGCGGCTCATGCCACTTCAGGAACTATCCTGTTGCCTGACTCTGCTGAAAGCTGTACGCATCTTTTCTCTCTCACTATCTTTTTCTCCATTTCATTATTTTTTTTTTTTTTTCTTTTCTTACCTCTCGTTTCTTTCCACCTTTATCACGCCCACCAATGACTTTTACACATAGGTACTTGCAAAATTTATTCACCGACACAAGCATACAAACGTGCATCGATTCACATTTTATTATTTTAATTTTTCCTTCGATTTTTATATATATATATTTTTTTTTTCATTAAGATTTAATCAATTATATGTTTAGATAAATATTGATTGTATCAACTCTTTCACCCCATAAATCGTGCAATAATTCCTTCAAATAATTCTCCATTAATATATTAAAAATAATTTAACAGGGAAAAAAAAATAAATCATTGCTTTACAAAATATTCAACGATGAGGTCGTTCGGGATTTTGTTGTGTACATACTTTGGTGGTGGTAGCGGTAGTGTTGTTGGTGGTAGTAGTGGTGCGAAAGGTAATGTTGACCGTGGTTGTTGTATGGGAAATTCTCTTGGGGGGCGTGTGGCCCCGCGCGTCTGCACACGGTTTGCGAGTCCTTCAGGACTCGTCCGTATCTCTCGCAAACTATCGTTCAGTATACGCGAAGCACAACAACAAAGTTTCAGATACCTGCACAAACTCTCTCTCTCTCTCATCTCTCTCTCTCTTCCCCTCAACCCCCTGCTTCATCCACCCCTGTTAACTTATTCCCAACAAAATATATACACAAATATATAATACAGAAACCATACGAAATTGTATTGATTTAAAACTATATTTTTTGTTTAGAAAAGTTTTGACACATTATTTTTATTTTTTGTTTCAACATAATTAATTTACCACAAAATATTTCCACATATATATTTATATATTGTTTCGTATTTTATCTTTCTCTCTACACACTCGCTTGCTCTTTTGTAATTTATTCTATATATTCGTTAACGAGCGGCTGAAATAAACCCACCGTTGACCCTCGAAATCCCATTATATCGAGTCATTAAATTACTGGCAGTAATTATGAATTATATTGTGTGGATATTACGTCAAGGGACTATGCACAAGTGAGGGAGTGAGGGAAAAAAAAGGAAATGGAAAAAAAGGTTTACCGAGGGATTTTCATATATATATATATATATATATATATATTTGTATTATGTTTATTTATTTATTATTTCATCCTTGATATGAATATAAAGTTGTAAGATCATCAAGTCATTAAATATGTGCAAGCTGATGATAATTTAAATGAAACAAACTCAATCGATTAATATTTAATAACGAATATTTTTTTTCTATACATAACAATATTATTATAATGGGTTCGTTTGGATTTATTATATATATAATGTGCGCAAGTGTGTGAGTATTTATATGTAGGTGAGAGTTGAATATTATTTGGGAGAGAGGTCAACGTGTATAATCCAGACGAGAGCAAAGTTATGATGGTCCCATGAATACCCCCATAACGAATGTGAGCGCTAGTGGCCCCATGATGCCACACGTTCGTTGAATAGGTTCGTACAAACACGAATACACTCTCATATATATATATATATATATATTTTATGGCATTATATTATCTGGGTACGATAACTATAACGCGTGATTTTCTATGCTGTAAATTGTTTTACGCCTATAAACACAAAACCTGCTGCGAGTAAAGGACGTGACAGTTGGTCGTGTGCGTGCGTGAAAAATCTAATGACCTTTTATTCATAGAGAGATAAATCGTTAGTGCAATATTTTTTCTTTCCTTTTCCCTCCCTCTGTGTATTATCACCCTTAATTTCTTTAAGGTCAAAATTTTTTATTCCATTTTTCTGGATTTTTATCGAGAAGGGTTTGGTAAGTGCCTTTTTTTTTTTTTTTTCTTTATTTATTCGTTCCTGTTACGTATTTTGATATTAGCCCTCTATTTTTATGGAAATTGAATGTATCAATAAACTATTGAGGGTATCGTATACGATATATTTGATAATAAAAAAAAAAAGAGAAGAGGGTAGTGAGAATATACACTGTGGGTGCCAATTTGTAAGAGGAACCCCATGCTGAGCAACCAAACAACGTTCATAGTGATTAGCTTACAGAACGTGGCAATATGTTACAAAAACACTTGATTAAAACGAGTTGCTAGTATTATTTTTATTAATTTTTATCTCATGTAAAAAATAATCCATAGACTAAACTGTTATAACGTATAAAGTTCTTATTCTCTTGATTTTATATTGAACATAGACATTGAATATTCTGTTATTCACTATAAATATAATAAGCAAGACATTAATAAATATCTTTTTTATTCCTACAACATTGAATTAAATATTAGCTGAACAATCGACCTCGTTTTCCTATAACCGAATGGCAATTTTTTTTTTCTACTGATGGCAGTGCCATAAGGGCATTTTTTTTTTCTCTTTTTTCTCTCTCTCTACCAATGTGTAATATGATGTGTGCCTTTATATATACACTCGCTCTCGATATAGAGGGAGATCGTAAGACGAATATACCAACAGATGGAAGTGTTAATAATTGATAGTCGCGCCCCTTTCAAGTATCGTTGATGCCTCTTTCTCTATTTTGGACCAGGATATATAGGGGAGAAAATATGTGTTGGAGGGTTCGAGGTGGAAGGTGGATGCATTCCCCCTCATTTTTTTTTTTTTCTCCCTTGCACATTTTTTTTCTAGGGGCACAGAGTGCACACACATACAATAGATATGTAGATGCTGTTGAATTTAAAATGAGGGAAAAATTGAGTAAGAAAAATATATATATTTATTTATATATATATATTTATTTTGGCTGGGAAAAGAACAAATGATGAACATCTATTTTCATATTGTTATTTTGTTTATTCCACCATTGTTAAACCACCGACCATCATTATAATCCGTGCAAAACTTCTTGACTATCAAACGTCTATGTATAAAGTTTTGCTAGGACCTTAAGGGGATTTTGGTGAGAGATGTGAAGAGAGTGTCTGCAGCTATCTTGGAATTTCACGGTTTAACGCGTTTAAGAGGGTGTGAGAGAGAATGAGAAAGAGAATGAGAGGGGTAAGTGTGAGTTGGTGAGTAAGAAATACCTATATAACAGATGCCCTCGGGTAATCATCCCCTATAAACGTGTAGGATGTTGGAACGTGACCATCTCAGTTTCAACTTCATAAAGCAAACTTTGCTTTATATTGAATTCCATTGGGATTATTATTCACCTATGAATATTTTTACTTTTGTAACTACAATAGCAGTAATATTAATTAATATTGAATGATATTATTAATAATTGTAGTAAAAACAATAGAAATAAAAATAATACACTGATATTCAGTGATTTATCCTTTTTATTTTGTTTTCTATATTCGAAAAAAAAAAAAAAAAAATAGAGTGTTGTAGTTTAACGAATAAATAAATCAATTACTTTAGATTGATAAAGAAAATGGGGTATTAGGATGTACAATGAGGTCCAATGTGTGGCCAACAATGGCCGAGGAAACATAATGGACACATTAGTGTGACCCGGTCGCCACTTTAATTAGTTTACATTACAGAGGTGGTGTGCTGGTACGTCGTCACACCGCGACGAAAGGGGTAAAATGATGCCCCCTATTGGCCTCTCTCGGTTGTAGACTGTATACACAAGATAGAAAAGGGGGCCACCAACCTGCTTGATTAATCGGTAAAGTTTGATGTGAGTTGACGGAGACGCTAATCACGTCTCGTATAACCGAATATAATAACTTTCTATATTACTATACCATATACCACCATAATCTCATCATAAACACAATTTTCTCCGTTAATATATTCGTTCGATAATTCGCGAGAATTATAGAATTAAAAAGTTCACGAAAAATTGAAAGACGAGAAAAAAAAAAACGAAGAAAAAATAACAAATCCAGCAAACAAATTAAAATTAAAATAAAAAATTTACACGAGATATAGTTCATTTAATTACAAATTCTATTAAAATGAATGTCAGTTGAGAAACAAAGTCCACATATCAGAATTAAGCCACATGAGCAACATGTCCTAATCAGGTTAATATAAATATGAAATATGCACCGAGTGTATTTCGCACGATTCTCACTTTCTCTCTTCTCTCGCGCGCGTTCAAAGGGTTGTGGACTTTAGTAACCCATTCCAGGTCACATGTATGGTATATATAAACTCACCCTATATATATATATATATATATAGAGAGAAATATATTTATGTAAAGTCGCCACCTTACGACTCCTCCGGGGAGGCCTTCATATTAACCCTTGCATATTAAGCGTGCGATAACCGGATTCTCAAATATTAACGTTAACATACTCGTGCACGTTGCTGTGCTTGAACGAGACAAGACACTCCACCATATGTGTATTCACATCTCATTATGGTCCTTATGGGTTTACATGTCAGTGTCTGAAGTTCTGGAGATTGCTGACGTATAGTCTGGATGCAACATAGAGGCAATGAAGAGCTTGGAAGTATTGTCAATTTATTTAAATTTATATCAATAACTATCAGTAATAATATAATATAACTTTATCTTCTCAATACAGTAATGATAAAAATTATTATTATTATTGAAATAACAAATAAAAATCATTGCAACACGAGAACTTTAATCAACCCGAGTAAAATAATGGAAAAAATAAAAACTAAAACTAAAAAGAATATAAAATAAAGGTGGAAAAAAAAAAATTGTACAAACACCCCCGCATCTCCCACCCACCACCCACACATATATAAAAGAGAACCTCGATATTTTTCAATATAATCGCGAGAGCCTTGGACTCTCGGTCACCATGGGAAATCTCGGTCTGCAATTCTCTCTCAATCTCTTCCATTCTCTTCTTTATTTTTTTTTCTTTCTCTTTCCATTATTATAAATATTATATCAATTAAGAATTAAAACCAGGCTCGGTTAAGTCTCTGAGGACATGGAAAATCTACGTGACAAACCAACCACCGACTCTATACAAATACACAGAGAGAAATGAAGGGAGAGTCTGGTACAGTAATGACTTTACAAGTCCACGAGTTTGGTGAGTGAAGAAAAAAAATAAATAAAAAAGGTGGCAACGAATAAAGAAGACAAGAATGTGAAAGAGGGGAAAAACGAGACCGAGTGTTATATATTCACATAGATAAATATATATGTATATATTATTACGTTTGTATATATGTAGGTGTGTAGTCCCAAAGTCCCTGAGCCGATCCTGCCAAGTTATTTAAATTCAAATTCGAAATATCGTCGAGGGCTGCTAACATATTGTTTGTTTCGTTTGGCGCCGTCGCGATAACCACACAGTAGCCAGAGGGCTATCGAGAGGTTGAAACAATCTCACACAGACAAACATGTGTGAACGAATATGTATATATGTATCGAATATATAATTATTGATGTTGATATTTTATAGAAATAAAATTAGAGTCATTGGTGAAATTTAATATTGGATAATTTAATTAATGAACAATTATTTACTCACGTCTTTTGATTGTTGAGTTGAGATAATCTTTTACTTATACAGTCCAAGAATTCCTATAGACAACTGTTTGCCTTATCTGACAAGAGATGATACTGAAATGTCGTGCAGTCTCTTGAGATTTCTTCCCACAAACGGACACACATGTAGAGAATGTTTAAACCCATGACCAATTCACCAATTGAGACTAGAAGTTATTTGCATAGCAAGAGCTCTAGTGGTTTTAGTGAAAGCTACGATGCTTTAGGATACGAAACATCATCGTGTATTCTGTAGCAAAATTTTCGATGCTTTATCTCCATGTACGTTGTATCCACATATGCTGCAGTGAATTCCCTTATCCCTTAACAATTTACTGCTGACAAGGTAGATGTAGGAATAGCACGTAGGTTTATCAATTATATACAAATGAATCAACAAATAAATAAATAAATGGAATGAAAGAAAAAATTGTTGGCGTATTTTTTTTTTAAGTGAAAGGAAAAATGGTCAGTTAATAAAAAAAAGACTTAATTAATGAGCGTGACTATATCGCGGTGGTGCTCTTTGTTTCCCTAAGGGTGAAATGACTGGTCCGTGAGGTGGAGTGTGAGATAGTAAAAGAGAGTCAGTGAATGAGAGATAGAGATGTGAAACGAGGAAGCTAGTGAGATGACGGAGTGCCCTCCGAGGAACAAACCCTCGATGCAAACTCTACTCTATATGAATATGTCTCTGCTAATTCAAACTTTGTCCCAACGGTGGTGGGTCCACGTCTGAGTCGTCGTCGTCGTCGTCGTCGTTGCAAGGCTTCTGTTTACGACACACGAGTATTAAAAACTTTTTTTTGTTGATTATACACAACAGTACAATGATATTTATAGTTACCCAATAAATTAATGTACAAAACAACAACTGCAAAGGAAAATACATTACAAAATTTAGAGATAATAAAATTCTTCAAAGTATCAACAAATTTAAACGTAAAAAGGAAAACTATCTCCCTGGTCAACTTCAAAAAAATAAAATTCTGTTACTGCGCACGAGTTCATTTTTAATTTAATGAGTTACGAAAAAAAAAAAAAAAAAAAAAAGGAAAGTGAAAATAAAATAAAAAATATAAATATGTCAACGAACGTTAAAGATACCGGGGGACATATACACAATTCAGTTAGGAACGTCGTATAAGGTGTGACTTTACGTCATATCTTCTCGTACAAAACCATCCCCTTTGGTAGAGTAAGGAGAGGAAGGAAAAAAAAAAAAAAGGAATAAATAAACAGAAAATATACGAAGAGAAAAAAAAAAGGAGCCATCATAATAATTTATTTAGACGATAATTGAAAATTCCGTAGTATACGACCGATGGATTTGTCACCTTAGAAGGTTTTACGTTCGCTCTTACTTCACATCCTTCTTCTCTAGTGTCCCTGGAAATACTTTAGCATCCTCGTTTCGTACACACGTGCCCATCGCATACACATAAAAATACTTTCACACGAAACAATTTTCACGATTTTATATTATTTTTTTTTTTCACTCCACTTTTTTTTCCCTTTTCTTTTTTCCGTTGACCAATTCTGAATTTTTTCTTTTTTTCGCCTCCTGTAAAGAAGCATCCCTTATTTTTTCCTCGTTCTGTCTCTATTATTGAAGATGACAGTTCGTTGTTGCGTTGACATTGAATGGCATCGTCGCAATGGTACGTGTGCGAAAACAAAAGTGTATAAGGGCGAAGTGAGTGAGTGTAGTGGATAGAAGGGACCCTATGGTGTCGTGAAATCCATCAGAAGCTTGGAAAGAGCGCTATTTAAGAGGGGGGTAGTAAATGTATACAGGGGTGGGTCAGGTAAATTGTACCTCCTCGAAAAACAAGATGAAAAAATTGGAACTAATAGAAAAAAACAAAAATTCATTAACTATTTTAATAATTTTTATCAATCTCAATATTTTCTAGTAAAAAAAAAAAAGAAAAAATAATTCCACATCTTTTTATTTCTATTTATTCTACAAGGAGAAAAATCTTTGTCGTCATTGTATAAAAGTGTCGACATATATCCGCTGACGGACACTTAAATCTGAAAAATTAAATTATATCGTCGTAAAACGACGATACACTGACGGTTTAGTGTCGTATGCGCGCGCTACGGGGCCCGAAAATGTACGAGGGTGCTTTTACAGGATACGTATATGTAGTAGTGGAGAATAAAAACGACATTAGACGGTGCATAATGCATGCTCAAGAAGAAACTAAGGAGTATGTATATGTATATTTGTTGTATGTTCATCTCTGTCGTGCTTGCTATACTTGGTTAGTAGAAAGTGACGTTGTCTCGTTCGAAAGGAGAATGATGCTATCAAGACGCGCAAGTAAAGAGAGGTGGAGAAAAACGAGAGAGAGAGAGGCAGTCGTCGCACAGTCGCCCTCATCCTCGATGGTATACGAGTACATGGGGACCCATAAAGTCTACTACCGTTGCTACACCTCACTCGCGTTATAATAATTTAGTTTATGAAATTCTATCTTTGTTTCTTCGTTTTTCTTTTACTACTCGCCGTATATATACATGTCAATTCAAACCGAAAAAAATGTAATCTAATTCAATGTTGAGAATTATTTTAGAAGGGAAATTTTCATTGTAGATATATTAAATTTAGGGTCGTATGATTTTTTTTTTATCCATCTGTGAAATTTAATTGAGTTATTATCAGTGACCACAAGTAATCACTGTAGTCTTATTTTTTTATCAATTTTTTCCGTAATTGTCAACGAAAATTATTCTTTATCAATAAAATAATTTGGTGTAATAACTGAAATTCAAAGTTTAACGTTTTATTTTTTTGTATGTAATTGATTTACGTCGTACGTAATTAAATTATGGCCTGCAGGCATAGATATGGTAGATTAATGATTTCAAACTCCACAATAAAAATATCGTAGCGATTTTATTCTCGATTAATCCACAGTTGAAAACGAACGGTTTCATGTACAAAAAACTTGGAGTACAAAATTGCACAATGAAAATGAATGGACTATTGTTATTAATTGGAATTATGATTTGTCTCCTCAATATTTTATTTTCAAGTACAACTGAGGTGAGTTTACATAGTATAAAAATAATGTATAATGTAGATTATTCATATATATATATATATATATTGTTTAACTGTTAACAATTTATGATTTTTTTATAGGCGCAGATCGTCGAAGAAATAGGTAAGCGAATATTTCTTTACCTGACAAGTCGAAAATAAACATTTTTCATTCTCTGCAGTTTATGAATGCGAGGTTGATTCAGAATGTCCAACTGGTAAGGTATGCATAGAATGGAGATCCAGACACAAAATGGCATGTTTCAATCCTGATGATGGGTATGAAAATAATTTATAACATATTACTACAATTGTCATAAGTAATACCACTGATAAACATTCGTTAATATTTTTTACTATCTTTTTTTCTAAGTAAGCGGTTAGAAGTTGCTCCCGATTTTGACGAAAGGCGTTCTGACTAACATGTGACAGATGGATTATCACTCAAAGCATCTATAATTTCTTCCATTTCAAACCAGCACACACTTTTTCACAAACTCTGAATATAATAATGGAATAAAAAGCATCGCCACGTCATGAAGAAACCAAAATTAAATTTAATATAAATTCAAGTTATATAATGACTGACATTTCCATCCCCCATGACGAAATATAATACATCGAAAATGAATTCACTGTCGATTATTATTATTACCATTATTATTATTATTATTATTATTATTACTGTAGTTGTTATTATTTTACGATTTGATTTATCAAGCAGAGAAAATCCTATCATCGTGGCTTCGAATACTACAAGACTTTTCACTTCGTTCCTTTGATTAAAATGTGAGCTTAATCATCGCTGGTGCCACCACCTGGGGACTTGCACACATACAGAGTGCCTTTTTATCCATATAGACACTGAACTGTATCTCGTCTCATTCCCCCTTTTGCACGATCACTCCCCCACTCTTGTTTATTTTTTATTTTTCTCACCGTACGGTAGGATTCTCGCTGGTTCTTTAACTAAAGCCACAACGCAAACACAAACAACCACAGGGATAATACATGACGCGCTCTTTTGTCACTGAAAAGAACGAACAAGAGAAAAAAATATAAAAAAATAATATGTAGAATGGGAAAATAAAAGTGCAGAAGCTTTTTGGTTTTAAGATATTAAAATGTGTCATCATTCTGATGCGCCTTCGTTACTGCTGCATAGTGATGGATCTTTTCTCGTCATTTGTGTGTTGGTTGTAATGGAGAGGAGGAAAATATACGATGGAATAATTCTTTTTTTTTTTTTTTTTTGTTATAAATTTGCATCAACTTAATTGAATGTGATGATTTCATTTTTTGTGCTTTATTTTTATTCCCAATTATATTAAGTGTATTGATTCCGATGAATTCTTTTCGCGTTCTTCTCGTGTCTACACACTCTCATTAATACACCCCATAAAATAATTAACCCCACTCTGCAAAAATCCAAGGAATAGAATAAAAAATTATTCGACAATAAAATAAAATCACTGAAAGTCAACTCGAATCGTTTGAGATTTTCCAATTTTCGATAAATCATTTCTTCAACAGACGTTGGGTTATGTTGGGGATGACGATGGGGTGATGAGGGGGGCCAATAATTTTTTTTTTCCCTCACGTGGGTGGTTTAGTTGTATAAGGCGTCGATGAAAGACGCGAGGGTGGGTGTTGAGGTCGGTGGATGAGGAAGTGGGGAAAATTGCGCAGAGAAAATGACGATGCGCGCTTGTGTGAAAGTAAGAGAGAAATGAAATGGAGAAAATTTTCTCCGTGTGCATGTGAGAAAGAGTGAGATGGTAGATTGAGGGTGGGTTAGGGGGTTTGAGGGTGGGTTGACGGCGGGGGGCTATACCGGTGGTGCAATTTCCGCGGCTCGTGATTGGGGCAGCCTCCTCAGGGAGCAAAAACTCCATCTACAAATGAACAGCCGTGACAAGAGCCATAATTTCTCCGTGGCCTGAGCCAACGCCAACCACCACCATCAACCCACCCACTCTATACCACCAACCGCTCAACTCACTCGGCGATTTCTCTGGAATAACTTCACTTCTATATCTATCTGTATCTTTGGAGCAATATTTTCTTTTTTATCATTTTTATTTTAAATACAAATGCAAAATTGAACTGAAATAAATTTCCAAACTGTCACCAATTTATTCTTTATCCATTCAATCAAACTTACCATCACTTTTCCACTATTTATTCTCTGTAGCACAAAGTAAATTTTCAACCGCGAGTATAATTCAACGCTGTTATATACACCCAAGATGATGTATGATACCAACAAGTCAAGAAAAAAAATATAAAAACGTGCAGGAATAAAGAAAAAAAAAAAAAAATTATATTTGATAGATAGTTCTGGTTGATCAAGTGAATTAATAAAATAAAAAAAAAAATAAATAAACATTGTCGGATAAGACAATTTATATTGAGATAAAACTGTCGAAAGTTTAATTTTATATCATGTGTCTACACACGAGTAATAAAAAGAAGAAGGAAAGGAAAAATTAAATCATGAAATAACGTAAAAGAAATATTTTCTATATTTTATCTCGTGCAGAGTCTGATGCAATTGCCCCTGGTGAAATCAAAACGACAGTCGACATTTCCAGACACTTCGAATGCGGTTTATATATAAGTATAGAAGGAGATCAGCGTCTCAAGTGTCGGTTGGATATATATTCTTGCGAGTGGTTTCTCGAGTCCAAGCTACTAGACACAAGTGCCCCGAAGGAGCTGACCTCCATTACGCGAGGTTAACCGCCTCTACCATCGTACTTCCGCCGGACTTTGATTGGCCCTGGAAATCCTATTAATTCCAAACACCGCAGACAATTCTTGTACGTCTTTTGTCTTGTATCAACCCTTGCAAAGAAAATATATAAACTTAATAAATTTATTTAGAGAGTCGATATGAAATTAATATTTTCTCTTTGAATCAATAGAAAATAATGGAACAATATAAATGTAATTTTTATTTAATTCTGATGATGATATTATTTTTTTTAATTTCATCATTCCTCAAAATTCCCTCTCCCTCTCTTGTAAACAATAAGAATCCGACAATTAATATCCTCGCGTCCCCTGCAGAAAATTAAATACGCGTAAGCAACTGTGCTCAAGGTGCACATCCAGGTGACATAGGTGTTTCAATAGGGGTAGGTTCCAATGCGGTCTAGTAGCATCCTCTTACTCCACACTTCCTTCATCGCCACCCTTCTCTATCTCTCTTCTCCAACTATCCGGGGGTTGTTTCAACAGACGAAGGCGGCACCGGACACGCCCCGGGTAGCCTTTCGCGCAACCACCAATGCGCCACCACTTTTCGCTCCAACTGCACAATTTCTATCCATCTATCTATCTATCCACCTCTATATATATATATATATATATATTCCACATATATAACGGCTAAACTAAATGAAAAATTGTTCCTTACTCCAAACACATCACTTCTACTCGATCAGTACTGTAAATAAAAATAAACAAATGAATAAATACCAACAGAGAATTAATATTAAAACTAAATAAAAGAAGGCGAAAGTAAAAAAAATATGAAGAAATATATTCAGTCAATATTTAATCTATATCGATTTCAGTTACACATCTCTCACTCCCACTTTCATAAATATAACTATCACGTTTATTGGAGCGTAACCCTCACGCGCTCGTAGGAGAGAAAGATAATTACTCGCAAAGTCAGAAAGTTGTGTCGGTAGTGGTCATAACTTGGCGATTCCCAAGAGTAATCGGTGCAATTTGTTGGCCCTCTAGAATTTATATATATATATATATATATATATATGAATGTGTGGGAGTGTGTGAGAGGGTGGATAAGGGAGGAAAAGTGAGAAGAGTATATATATAGACACCCGTCGCAATTATTTTGGGGTGTGCAGCATGGGCAAATGCAGAAGGATGCAGACTGTGGGGTGAATGGAGGTAGGTGAGGGTGAATAGGGGTTTGGGTATTGAATGAAAACGAATTTTGGGTTCGTCAATGCAACGTCGATTTGTTTGAGGGATGTATGGAGTGGGGTACATGGTATAGTGATTTTTTTGGAGAATGAAAAATAAAATAAAAGAATGAATGGGTAATATATTTTTGACATGAGAAAAATTGAGCAATCCAACATTCGACGTGTATTATTCTTCCAACACGAAAAAAAAAAAAAACAACACAGAATAATCCTCCACTGAAAATGGACATCAATAATTCAAGGGCAATCTCATTTACTATGATAATTCGTTGAGAAAAATATTCATCACCATTTCTACATCATTTTTCCTATTTTTGGCATCTTATTTTTCAGTAAGAAAATTCTTGTGGTTTTTCACGTTGAGTCTTGGTCCCCACGCGACTCACAATATATATTCTTCTTCTGTACTATTTTTTTTTTTTCTTCTCTCATCGCACATGATGCATGCCAAAGCATCATTCAACATCCAACATTTGTGTTTGTACAGTGAAGAAGAAAATGGGGGTGGTGAGGGGAAAAAAATTGAGAAAAAGAAAGAAGAAACAAAAATAAGTTGGATTTTTATCAAAGTTTTGCCACTGCCCCAGAGATATCAGAAATCACCACGGGATTTCTACTCTCACTGCTTTGAAATGATACTTCCGACTCTCACTCACTCCATACATATATGTATATGTATGGATAAATGATGGATTATTGTGTGTTTCAAACACGTTAGTGTACACCATGGAATATAAAACCGACGTAAATCTCAACTCACCTTACTTTTCTTCTTTTTCGCTTCTGTTACATAACGGGAGGGAAAAACAAATGTGGAAGATATACTTTTTACTTTGGATATAGATCTGGTGGAAAAGTTGAAAGAGAAATACGTTAAATTATCAAGTTAAGGGTAGATATTCCTTTAAGGGTGAACGATATGTACAAAAATTGATGTGTATAAATACCGAATCGTATTCTATGACTAAAATTTAACAGAAAAATGAAGAAATTGACTCTTGGGAGTTCTATAACATGACTTTAGATCCCAATATTTAGACAGATTGCTGTGTCATGGGTTAGTATACTTTCGCAATTTACATTGTCAAGATGAAAGTCAAATATATTTATATAAGTATAAGGAAGAAAGAAAATAAAGAAAACCGGAAAAAAAATTGACTTGGAAACATTTTCAGTGTGTGTGCACGAATGTTACCCCCACAACCCCTAGAATGAAATCCTCCGCCTTTTGCCAAGAGCTGATTAATCGTTTTGGTCCATTCCACCCAAGGGAACACACAACGAAGGAATATACGCAGCATCACTTCTGTATGTTGTATAGTTTCTTTGTCGTTTGTTAGACGTTATTTTTCGTGTACAGACGTTTATTTTATTTTATATCTCTGTCTATTTTTTTTTTTTTTTTTTTTGGGTCTTGTGTGTGGTAGGCCATTGATGAAGAGCACGCCTACTTCGCAAAACTTCAAAGACCCTGGGTGTGAATACCTGTGTGGTCTCCAATTTTATTGAAGCTGTGTGAATGTAGGAAAATTTGGTATGGCGGTGGTATTATTCTTGTGGACTTTAGAGGCGGGTATCTTTGGATTCAGGCGGCCGATTTTCATCGTTAACCAGTGAATTCAATCGGAAAAACGCTGCTCAATCAATTGACATCAAAAAAAAAATTCCCACCCCGGAATATCACCATCCAAACACCACATAAAACAAAGCCACAAAATTCATATTTTGATTTTCCCACATTCTCAATTCTCCCCCGCTTTATCGTTCGTGAATGATTTAATTGTTCAATAAATGTTGAACACCCGTCAATCTTTCAAAGAGTAATCATTCGAAACGTCGATTAGTGTGGTGGAAAAAAGAAAAAAAATTTAAAAAAAAAGGCGAAGGATAAATAAAATAAAATGAAAAAAAAAAAAAAATATATGAGAATAAACGAGAGTGGATTGCCAACGGTTCTGGCTCATACATCAATGCGTCGCGAGAGCGATAGAGAATGTGTCCCAGTGCACTACCACATATATATATATACATATAACGGGTATGTTGTTTGGGGGCATTGCAGCTTAATTTGTTTATCTGCAGGAAACAGAGGTGGCCTATAGTAGAGAGTATATACAGAGGCAAGAGGAGGTGAAAGGGGCAGTGAATTGCAACGCGATCCGCAATGTTTTATTTAAATACGTCGCTGGATCTACCCTACGTATGTCAGGATGCCCCCATGGGTGTCCTGGACGTTGGAGTTGCCTTCACTTAATATAGGGATACACAACAGAGGCGACAGAAAACCATTTTTATTTTTCACTCGCGACATTCAAATGACAACGGCAACTTGTATACGTGTCCGACGCTTCTTTCTCTTTGTCCTCCTTCTCCATTTCATCTTTAACTGAACAATCTAACGATAGGGCATTTAAAATTCCTTTCATCTGGGGGGATTACACTGTCAGCTAACAATAGTGGAATATAATAAATCGTTAAAGAATTACATGAATTCTAAATTTGTGCCTGAGGTGCATAGAATATGTACTGTATGTATAAAAAGAGAAATACACACATTCTTTATCCATTTCGCGTTCACAATTTGAGTTAATTTTGCTGCAGGGAACTGCGGTGACTTGATTAAAAGTCGTGGGCTCATTGTCTTTTCTGTTTGCCTATGCTTGCAGTGGCTTTGATAATGTTGGTGTGCACAGTGTTTCATTGCCCTCCCAAGCCAATTGCGTTTGAAAGGAGAGGTATAGTTCATCATACTCGTTTGAATATATAATATAAAAAAAGGAAAAAATATAAAAATACATGCGTACATAATTTTTTTATTTCTTTTTTTTCGACAACACACATTTGAATATATATTTCTTGTTCACTATTGTTCGTGTAGATATAAATTTGATTGACAATATATATATATCAGTAAATTTATATACATGAATTGATATTGTTTGTGATCGAATTTTATTCGGTTTATTTGATTCTTTTTATTCATTTATTTAGTTATATTATTTTGTGATTGAGAGTGGCAAATATATGGATAAGCAATCGTGGACAGTGATACCTATGAATAAAATAACAACCCTCCATGGATGATGCATTTTAAATTCGTCCAATAAAATAGTAGTAGTGCTGCAACAAGAGAGATAGTTTGAAAAAAATATAAGAGAAAATATTCAGCTAAAAAATATATATGGAAAAAAAAAAAGAAGAATAAACGAAAAAATACAAACGTATGATCGTTTATTCTCTTTTGGAATTCAAGAATAAAAATCTCTCGAGGCATTGAGATGTCTATGGAATATTATCAAGGATTCATCAGGAGTACCGAGTCCCAATAGACATTATTTTTTTTTTTTTGTCAACTAGGAAAATTGAAAAACTCAAAGAAGAAAAGAAAAAAATATTTCTGTAAATGTTTTAAAATCTAGATTTCGTTTTTTATTTTCTCCATACGATTTTTATTGTAAGGATGTGTTGGGGTCTGTGTGTGTGTGTGTGTGTGTATGTATTCCAGTCCAAGGATCATGAACATTAGATCAGTGAGGACGTAGGCAAATACAGTTAACTCTGTTTGCTTTGGTTTGAATAGGTAGAGACCTTACACATGTGTGTTCATCCGACATTGTACGACGACGTTCTCATCCCCCAGTGTGTCTCAGAGAACCAAGAGTAAAGGAGAGGGTTAGATATATATATATATGTGTGTAGAAAGAAATGTGAATGTATGGGATTGGATGTGAATGTATTAAGGGGACAAATGGAAAAGCGTATGGGACAAAGTCAGGACTTTACATCCCTCAAGTTAAATAGTATAATGGCCAATTTAAAATGTCCTCGAGAGTATCTAAGATTTTACTTGTGTGTGTGTTCGTGACCTTTTCAAAGAACTGAAGAAGAATAGATAGAATAATAAAAAGAAGATGGGGGTGGTGGGAAAAAATTGGTAGAGAAAAAGATAAGTTTAAATATCTCGTGGGATTAGAACAATTGTTTCTTCCTTTTCGTATTTTTTTTTCTATTGGAACCGAGTTGATAATGATAGACATTTTTTTCATAGTTTTTGGATGTGATGATGCTGGGGGTGGAACGTTGCTATTGAGCTTGGGGGTTGGAGGTAACCGCACCCCCATACACGTTAACCACCGTATACCTTAGCTCACAATTTTTTCTCTGCTTCTTCTTTTTTTTTTCTTTTCATATATACATTTTATTTTTTTCCGTCTATATTTTTTTTCCCCTGACACGATAGTCAGGCAACGCACTCCCTCGAGAATAGACCGCGCCCTGTCCGCCTATTTTTCACCGTGAGCTTTTGCCGTGTAGAAAATATACCACCATCGCCAACGTCGCGTATTATTGCATTGTCCAGTTTGATAGAATCCCAAAATCCTTTGCGCGACAACGCGCGATGCCTAGCAATGCGTTTTCTCACATGAGTATACCGTATGTGGATGTTATGGTGGTAGTGGTGGTAGCTGTGAAGCAGCTTCTGCTAGTGGAAGTCTCCCATGGGTTCTTCTGGTAACCCATCAAACTTTTAGTCGGACCACTATACGAAGCCCACTTTTCTTTTTCCTTATTTTATTTTTCTGTCTTATTCTTCCTCCCTTTTTTCTCCTCTCGTTTTTCCATCTGTTTCCTCGTGTTGTTTTTTTTTTTTTTCTTCTTCTTTTGTTGAAGAGGTGGAGGACAAGAAACGTGCTGCTGGACTGGCCCCGGACGTCTTGGATCTGGTGATGAATATTGCAAAGGGCGCTTATTGTTTCTACTCACAAATCATCCACCAATGTCTCACTGGAGTTGGCCTTTACTGGCGGACGCTTGGGGCTGTGGGGCCAGTTGAAGGCAATGTTTTATTCGTATGAGTCTGTGTATTCTATATACGGTCAACCAAACTTAAGTGAGGGGTTATATAATAAAAGAGTATACCAATCACAAATGGAATGGTGCAATGTTTCGTGTGATAAATCAGTAGGTTAAGGATATTGGATTATTTATTTTGTTTTTAATAATGAATGATATTTTTTTTTTTCCACTATTTTATGTTATATTTCTTTCTCATGAGAAAATTAATCATGCATTCGTGGGTTAAATTATTTATATTAACATAACCTAGTTCTATCCACTGCTGACAATAATTTGGTGGAGAAAATGGTTAACCCAAAACCACAAGTTGGAAAAAAAAAAAAAACAAGCCACAGCTGAATAATGAAAAGCATTTTAGAGCTGGCGGGAAAATTCAATTTAGAAAGAGTTTTCACATGTGGTAGGAAGATAACAAACTGTGGGACATTGTTGTTTCCTTTTCCTCTTTCTTTTTTTATTCCATTTAATTTTCAAGAATATTTTTCATCTCATTTTCTAATTATGTGTCCAACAATTTTTTAAGTAAAATTACACTGACGATACACATAAATTTGAATATATATTCATTATATGAAAAATATTTGCCAGAGAAAATTGACTCTGTGCCAATTCTTTGTAAAATCTTGTGAGGTAAAAAAGAAATAATGGAAAATAAAAAAATGTGACGACGGTTTTCATCGTGGTATAACATATTCAAACGTAATATTCAAATACTGACCCAGGCAATCCGGCCAATTCGATTTTCGTCGCGAATATAAATCAACGTCCAGTATATGTGAAAATGCCTTTCGGTATTCAAACGAAAAGTTCGTCGAGAAAAGGAAATTGGACGTGTGGTTTGGAAGGTGGAATTTTTTTCCTATACAAAATGTAAAAGCAAGTGTGATTTGAATGAAGAAAAAAATAAATACAAAAAAAAAAAATTCCCATAGAAAATAAATTGTCCAAAAATATTTAAACAATATTCTATTTTTTTTTTAATTTTCAAATACGCATAGCAGCTATTATTTTCATGCGTTATTTCGTTTTGAAAACTAAATTGCGCGTGACAAAATTCTATTAAATTTCGCACCATTCAGCCTCCACTCGTTTGCATTTGTTAATGAGTTTTGTGACAGGGTCAACTGCTCTACATATATACAATTATACATATATGCAAAACGACCATGACAAACACACATATATATATATATATTGGTTTCGTCAGTTTTTCCTGCGTGTGACCGTCGCAAAATTTGCATATTTTCCTGACGTAATTTACCAAACGAAAAAGTATTTTATTTATTTTATCCAACATTTTTTTTTTTTTTCCTGCTTATTTCACCATTTTTTTTATTTCTCCTTGTGTTGCCATTTTTTTTTTTTTTTCCTCCATCCACCCTTTTTTTGCTTGCACGCGGATCGCGCATTGGGATAAGTATACACACAACGGGTTTGGATGAGAATAGAGCGCCCGTAGATCACTCGCGCGGTCTGCGGCATCTCAGGGGTCGCATTATCTCTACTATAGACGAACAAAAACCCTTTTTGTTAGGTCCTTCTTCCACAAATTATCCCTTCTCTATTTTCTCTTGCCACGAGACGTTCAACCTCCAGCTAGCTTCATTGCACCCCTTCTCGTACTCTTTGCCTATACTATATCGCAAAAGAGTTTAATCGTCGTAGGACTTAGGAAAAAAATAAATAAATAAATAATATCTCCACTTTATTCTTTATTTAAATATTCATCTCATTTTACTACAACCAACTTGGTGTAATCGAGATGTTGATAAGTCTCAGCGTGGCGTGAAAGTTTTTCCTACCATATATCCATGGTATACTTATACACCGAACGTTGGGTGTGATGATAATCCAAATGCGGCGCGCCCTCTCTTCGGAACGACATTTTCCACCGTTGACGATATGGAGCAATCCCCGCGGGTACTTGCGAGTGCAAGGGAAGGAGAGAGAGAGAGAGACAAAATAGACGCAAGGATACACATGAAGGATCTTCTATAAATACACACGTGCTTGTGTCCGCTATATAATATCACCAAGCAAAAGTAGCAGCTACCGAAAAAAAAAAAAAGAGAAAATAAAAGCAGAAGGTGGAGGAGGAAGAAGAAAAGAAAAAAAAAAAATGGAACGAGCAAGAGAGAAGTGAAGGAAAAGTTGGAAAACAGCACCGATAAAAGACATTATTCAAATTTGCCCTCGCGTAAAATCTTCTTGTACAAATAAGAAAAAAATATTATAAAATAAAATGTGTATAGAGTAAAGATGAGATGCGGGGTGGCTCATCTCACTTTCCATCACCGAGGTCGAAGTGCTTACAAGTGAAGAAAAAAAAAAAATTGTTTTGCTATATATATGAGAAGAAGTTGATAAATTTTTTTTATCATTCATTTTTTGAATACGAAAATTTGTTACTTGGATTTATATAGGGTGAATGAATGTATATCTCTGTGGAGTTGCACGACGACAGATATATTCTCGTTGGATGTATATTGGCCAGGACGTGAACTGAGAATATGCGAGACGTCTCAGTAATATCACGGAGATGTGGTCATCTTAATAGAGTCAGAATCGTAGTCGTTGGTTGGAGTGCGAATACCACGCACCAATGAGTTTAATGGGATTCACAAGTCGGACAGAGAGAATATATTTTGTATGTATATTTTGTATGATGTGACATTTGGTAGCGCTGGACTCAAGTCCTGTACTGTAATAAAAATCACTGGACAATTTTATTCAGTTTCTTTTCCCCCTGCTCGACATTAATAAATGATGAAAAAAATTATATTTCATTCCTAAAAATATTTATAACGCACAATTAAGTTAAAAAATGATTTTCTTCATCGTATTTTCATCACTTTGATTTCATCCTCTAAAATTTCATCGGCCCATTGTCGAATTACTTTGAATATACATAACGAACGATACACTTGGAAGGTAACCCGAGTATACGAGCGAATATATATTCTGTGAAAGCGAGGGAAGACGAGTATGGAGTATATTGCAATTGGGTTTTGTATATGTGTTGGTCGTTGGGCAAATGCGCGCTTTGGTCCTCTCGAAAATTTTGTACGTATATAATATAACGCAAACGACAGTTGGGTATAGGGCACAAAGCGGTCTGCCGGACTTAACGTGATTAGCAGAGATAGCCCCCTCAGCAGTAGCTCTTCCTATTATCCGCGGTCCAGACGCCACCGCATCACCCAAAACCTTCGCAACTCTTGTTTCACTCTCTCACTTTCTATACTCTCGCTTCCTCTCTCTTTCTCTCGAACCAACCGACCAAACTAACCAACCAACGAAATCCAAACCCCTTTAAGCACAGTAGAATATCAATGAATCCAGTTATCAATAATTTTATTATGCATTTTGTAAATTTATTTTGTCAAATTGTTGAATTAAAAAATTATGATTAAATATTATTTTGAGGTTTAACAATATTTATCTGCTATTTTAAATAGATGTTAAACACTTTTTTTCCATATTATTCTGTATTAATTTATTTATTAAAATTATTTTAATTGGCTTTTTGGGAGATGCAAAAATTGAGGGGAACAATTTTTTTTTTCAAACCATAGAAACAATTCTGAGATTTATATCATAGTGCCAATGTGCACATTGGCACAGGTTATGAGTAGAAGCCAACAAATATACAAGAGGGGAGGAAAAGGGTGAAGAAGGAAGGAAGACTGAGAGAGAAAGAGGGTGAGGAGCAGGGAGGAATAGTATGAGAGTCCCTGCGAGTATGAAACTCAATTTGATTCCTGCTTCTCGACCCCTCTCAGCAGTTGGCAAACGCCACAGCACGAGAAAGAGAAGGATAGGGATGAAAATGTCGCTGCCACCCTAGAAAGGAGAACGGGAAACAAGTAGGAGGATGATAGGGGTGGAAAGTGAGCGCAACACAGAGAGAGAGAGACGATGTGTTCCCCTGGGTGCGCGACTGACCCGACATCCTGCTGGATCCAGCCACTCATATTGCCAATTACCAACTCTACGACCCTCTCTCGCGCTTTTGCTTCACTTGGACTTGGCGATCATTCACAGAAACTTGTACAGAAAATTCATACAGTTACACATCATTTCCGTATTTATTTTTATTTTTCGCATTTCATTATGTAGTGTTGAGAAAAAAAATTCACTTGCACGAAGTGTATTATTTATTTATTTCAAAAATAAAAGACATATGTGTGTATATATTTATTCTATTTAATGTGCATGTACACGGGTGTAATTACCGATATAGAAAGACCGCGCCTAAGGGTAGGTGTGACACGCGACCCCCTGGTCACTACCATAAAGGGAGAATTTATTTATTTTTTTTCTTTACACTCCAGAGAGTTGGTCAACTGATGGCTCTCGTTAGCGAATTAAATAGTTGATTACAGTACAACGATAAAAATTCTTATTCTATTTTTAACTCTCTCCTTTTATTTATTCCTATTTTATTCCAGAGGGGAATCTACTGGAAATTTATGGTATCGATCAAATCACTCAGGATTATTGGCATATGGGGGTGTATAGAATGAAAAAGAAAAAAAAAAGAAAATTTTTCTCTTCTGTCACGTATAGTCGACGAGTTTATGCTTTATGAAATAGATATGAACGTATATAAAATTTAATAAATATCCAAGTTTTCACAGCACCACCGGCCAACTTTCTTCCCTCTATTTATTCTATTTTTTTTTTCTATTCCAGTCTTTTTACTCTCCTTACTTTGTGTTGAATATATATCAGCAAAAACAGTCGCGAAAAAACAAAAACGTGTTTGCCATTGCTGTCAAGATATTTTCCTGGCCATTTTTTCGGACATTGTATACCAATACTCTATACATATTTCTCTTACTTCAGCTCGTCTTTATATTTCCTCTTTTTTTCTCTACTTTCTACTTCGCCAACCCCTTGCATACAATTTATTCCTTCGAGAAAAGTCGTAGTGTAACTCCTTGAAAAAAATTCTTATATATTTTTTTCCAACGACATTTTTTCGTGGTGCATATACACTCTTTGATGTCTCTCACGCATGACTTTGACGTTAGAATTTTAAGATAGAGAAAAAATAATACAGAATAAAAAATAAATGTAAGAAAAAATGAAAAAAAATAAGAGAATTTCAACGACACAAAATCTTCTATTTTTCCCCTTTCTTTCACCACCACTTTTTTTCACACATGTAAAAGCGTCGTCAGAATGCATGTACATGTTTATTCTAATCCCAATGGAATAGCCAATGGCATATAGAAAAAAAGAAAAATTTATTTCCACCTCTATACATTTTTTTTATATTTATTTTCGAATTCTTTGAAAAAATTATTGAAATACACGATATGGAATTGCAGTGGTTTTTGTGCTTGGGTTTATTACTCTTTCATCCACTTACCGGGGGTGGTTGGGGTTGGGTTGTAGAATGAAGTGAGAGGGAAATTGATAGTGTACGTGTATAGTAAAGCGCATCCGGACGAGAGTTGGTTGGAAAAACACACAATGCCCGGAAGCGAAAATAAATAAATAAAAAAGAAATAAGCGAGTGGGTTTATTGCAATGCATAAGCATCGAGTACATCGAGCGATTACTAACGCATCGAAAGCGAAATGGAAAAATGGATGAGAATAAAATGTGATGGGGGGGATTGTGAGGGGTTTGGTATTGCGTTATATGCTACATAACGGAGTAAGATGTAATTTTCAATACTTTCCGACACAGTCTCTCGAGAGGGTATGAAAAAGGGGGGTTTTGCCCACAATTCTGGGGGTTTACCGAGTGCTGTCGACGTAAACTCTCCTCAGTCGCACCACACATATACCGACACCCCTTCGAACGAGCTATCGTTACTTAAACAGAGTCTTGAATTCAAGTATAACAATTCTATTGTGTGAAAACAAAAATTAACCAACTAAATATTAATAATTCACGATTATTTTTTTTTTTCTCCATTCTCAACAGTGTGAAAAAATAAAAATAGATGAATAAAAATAAAAACAAGCACAAATATGTGAAGAAAAGTATCACCTGTGATGTGAAATGCTCCAGGGAATACTGAGAGTCACCCTGATCTTGCTCTTTGTGTCTCAAATATACCGTCTTCTTTATACACATATATCGACGAAGTGCATCCTCTTACGACCAACTTCACTCACACATTTCCTCTCTATATATAGTAAGATACTTTTACAAAAATATCCAAGTCTTGCGGCTTGCACTTCCGGCTTTTCACACAGTCACCTCACGATTCTCTTGAGAATACCGTGACTCCGATACGCCCTCTCCTCTCAGTTCATATATGCCAAACAATATTCCAATGCATCCATGACAGTTTCGTGTATGTATCGTTAAAATGTAAACCACTCTATACAATTTTATTTATTCATATATTTATTGTTCTTTTTTATTCTATTTTTATTATGACAAGATATTTATTTGGCATTTTTTCAACAATATCAAACTGCACAATTACCCCCATGTTAATTTATAAACACACCTCAAGAAAAAAGATAAAGGTTTTATCTGTATGTATTTATTATATAAAAGGGGTGATGATGGCTATCGTTTAACGCCTGAGCAATCAACGCTTTTACTGTGTGTTGAAGATCGTATACGACACCAACGTCTATCTAACAATTTACGTGACCTGCGTGACGAATTGAACTAGCCAGTAGCTGATCCCTCTCACATTCACTCATCAAGTTTTCTCTTTATTTTAATTATCCATTTGTGATCAGGAAAATCAGAGTGTTAGAAAAAATACGAGAAAACAATTACACAAAAATTAAATATTTAATGATCCAGAAGCAAGAAAAAAAAAATATCCACAGCTACGTTGGGAAATCAAAAGCTTAATTCCCAAATGGCAACGAATCAGTTTCTATTTGATTCGCCTGTGGGAGTATAGAAAGCAGTGGTAGCAGCAAAAAAAAAAAAAAAAATCACACCTTCACATTTCCTCCTTCTTCCCACTCGTTTCATGAAAATGTTAAAAAAAAAAAAGAAAAAAGCGCTTTTCCTACGCGTTTCTTTCACCATTGGAAATGCGATCGTCATCTAATTGGAATTCGATATCCAGTAACGAGGGGTTACAAACTTTTCCAGTTTCTCAACTGCTACTTCCTCTCCATCCCCTCAATACAAAAAATATATATATATATATATATATATTGGCTTATTCATTCCCTTAACTTTTATTTCATTTTTTCTTCCGCTTTATTCTTGCTTGTTCGTGGATGAAAAATTGTTATCTTATTTATGGCCATGCGATTAGGTGAACGAGAATGTCGCCCCAGGCTCGTTAACACTCAGGCGTCACAGTGACAAATGACTATGAAAATTTGACAGATATATTATACACACTCATACGTATATACATGAAGAAGAAAAAAAATAAAATATGTATGTAGACAATTTATGCAAATTTAGTGTATGATAAGAATCATTTGTATATTTATTTTATTTTATTTTTCTCATCTTTTTTTTGTTTTTTTTTTGGTTTTTGGAGTATAATAAATAGCTTTTGCTAATCAACTAATTGAATGAACGTTTGTTGGATATTTTCGTGCGATAAAATGTGTTAACTAGTGGGTTTGACTATCAGGCTTATCATATCATTGCTACTTGGGGTGTGAATACAATTTGGTGACGATATGGTGAAACCTCACCAACCCCTAAATGGAAATGTTCAACACCTGGCTCCAACACCTTTTACAGTTGTGTTCGTTTGTGTGTGTGTGTATAGAGGGTAAGTGTGTTTGATTTTAAATTAATGATAAGAGACAGAAGTGGTAAACTTGTTTAACTTCCCCCTTTTTATATATTTTTGTTTGCTGAATTGGAAATAATTTAGGGAAATTGAAAAATTTTATTTTGATTGAATGATTTATTTGGTGAAAGACATATTTAATACGAAACCTGTGATTTTTGTTTAACCAACACTCTCCAACATCCCTAAATATAAAATAAAAATCCTCCACGAAAATAAAAGGAAAAAAAAAAAACCCCCCAAGAACCTCAAGAATGATTTTCTACTTCACAGATTCTCAATTTGAATTGCAGAGTTCCATTGGTTAAACTTAAATTTTCAGATCACGTAGAAAAGGAGTTACCATTATACGATCCACCTTATACCATCATTCTGACACACATACATTTATACGAGAAAGGACATACATATTGAGAATGTGCTAGAAGTACGTTTGACTGCATCTAAAGCTAGCCACTTTGGCCCATGGGGACAAGAGTAAAGGTGCAAGTGGCTCTTCCAAACCAACCTCTGTACTATCCTCGGTTTGGAAATCTCAGTGAGCGATGCAATGCGTCTGGAGGTTTGTGCAGACTAGACATCGACACGATGAGGAAGGCTTCGAGAATAAGAGAACAAGACGAAGCGAGGTATGAAGGTAGTGGAAGAGTAGGAAGAAGGAAAATGGGTGGATATAGTTGAGAGGTTGGTGATACTGTGTTAGTTTGAAGGCGGAGGAAGTTGACTGTGTGTGTGTATGTAAAGGTCGACTCAACCTACCCTCTCTTACTCTCTTACTCGTTCTCACTCCCTCTATTGGTATCCCACGAGGCCACCCAGTGTAATTAAGCGAGTGCACCCTCACATGTCTACGTACGTTCGCATCGTGTCTATCCATCTAGTTGTGGCAGTCGAGTCCATGTTTCCTTTCCATAGTCCTTTATATGTACACGTATCTATATATAAAGGGTGTGTCGATCTATGTTGAGATATGTTAGAAGAAATAGAACAATATTATGTAGAAAAATTATTTTCTATTTATGATGCAGAAATGTTTGTGTGTAAATGAGAGTCGAGAAAAAATCACAATCTTGATGAAATGAGAAATGGTATTTATGGGAATGAAATTGTTCTACATACATATTGTATATAGTTGCGAGAATGGATACATAGATATGTACGAGGTATGGTAATGGAGGGCCAATCATGCGGTAACTACCTACCCCAGGGAGACGGTCAGGCCTGCCAAGCTGCGGTCAGCCCCCGTCAATGTGTCACTTACGTAGCTGGAATAACCAAACCCACATGGACATCATTTGCTCATTGGTACTATTGTATATCTATGTATTGCTATATTGTTGGTTGCAACTCAATGGTTGCGCACTCCTCTATCTCTATCTCACTCAATGCCTTCACTCACCTGTGCGTTCTTCCTTCGTCCGACAATTCGCTGATGCAAGTCCACGTCAGTTTCCTCTTGTCTCGAAGCGTTGTCGCCGCGCAAGAACAACCCCTTGAGACTTTGAGCCTCCACCAGTTCCCTCGATGGCTCTAAAACCAAATGTTTAATCTTGTATGATATTACCAGAATATATATCAATCAACATAACCATGTTCATAATTAATTAATTAATTGTATTACTCTATAGAGAACTGTTTGAAGGATTTTTTTTATCTCAGTTTTGACCTAGTTTTCATGCATATGAAAATAAATCTCCTTTTTCTCGTCTACTAAAATTCAAATGACATTATTGGCCAATTTAGTATGGAGAATGGTGCAATAAAGTCAAACGTCTTCTTTGGTCGACAAGTTGAGAGTTACTTTACTACATTTTCCAACCCTGGTATTTTCACACGTGCACCAAAAGACACAAGGTCAAAAGACCTTCTTCACTTCCTTATTCACTCACTCTCATCTCTCCTCTGCCCGGTTAATTTTGTAATCTGGGCTCGCACTATCTTCGCTAACTGCTCACTAAACCAAACGGAAAAGCCAATTTATTCCAGTCCTTACACATTGTCCCTGTCGTATATATACCATTTTATCTCACACCTAAAACCCAAAGAATAAAAAAAAAATAGTAATAATGAGACGAAAAAAAAAAAAAATTAATAACGAGAATAATCATTTTTTTTTCTTTCGTATTTTAAAATGAATAATTGTGAGGAAAAAAAATTGTTGACAACAGAGAGGACAAAAATATGTAAATTGATCATTAATTAAAGAATGAAGTAGCTGACATCATCCGGGGACTTTTGCTAACGTACATTTCACCCCCTTATTATAATATATATATATATATATATAACATCCCTGTGTGTCAAGTCAGCCCTCAAGTCTTTGGTTAATCAGCTTAGATTAACGAGATTAAAAGTGGACGACAACGAGGTCGTTGGATAATTTTCAACTATAAAATGCATTGACGATGTGAAAAGGAAAAAAAAAAGAATATATATCAATACAACTAAAACAATGTATTGGATAAATAAATAAATGAACTAATTAATAAATGAAGGGAATATACTGGTATTTATATTTCTGTTTTACAATTTAATTTTATCAATATTAAATTTTAATTATTTATTGGTATATCTCGATCGCGTGTGCATCGATTTTTTAAATTGCGTAATAAATAAAATTAGTGCGGGGGCGAGATGAGGGTGATTGCTCTGTGCGACGAGACAGCTAAGGGATGATGTCAAAAAGGGGGCAAGTAGTACAGGCAACAGCAGGAGCAGGGGCAAGAGTGGAAGTAACTTAATCAGGATAACTTCCCTCGAGTTAATAAAGCTGTCTCAATTTTTACCTCATTACTCGCGTTCGTCAAGTCTTCGGCAAATTTTTCAGTCAATTTATTTTCCCTATCGTTTAATCGCAATTGACTTTTAAGCATTTTTTATCTATACATGTGTGTGTTATGTCAGTGTTGAGAATGTCTTTCATTCTTTTCTTTTCTTTGTAATTAATTTGTGATATTAATTTTTTTTATATATAAAAATCTCATAGACAATAATAATAATGACGTATAGCATCATCAATCGAATTGACCCATCAAAATTATATATATATATGTGTGTATGTGTTCTGTGGAATTTGAGTGGATGCAGAGGGGTCGATTTGACTCGACAGCCGGTTGATTAGTTACACGAGAGCGAGTGACCTCCTCTCTCTGTTCTTCTCCTCCCTCCACCAGTAGTCCCAGTATGCTTTCTATATTCCCCTCGACACACGCGACGATACGCGATACATATATATATATATATATATATGCATTTGATGATCGTGTGTCCGAGGGTACACGGTGCAATCATGTTACATTATGCGTAACGCGCGTGCCAACCTCCTGAAGTACATTAACTTCAAAATTAAACCTGATAATTATTTTTTGTTGATTGTTGGTTTTTTTTTTTTTTTTTTTTCAATTCTTTCTTGTCACGTATCATTGGAAAGGAAATTATTTAATGGTATACTCTATTACAATTCATAATTCCACACATGCCATCAACTAAATTAATTTCTACAATTTAATATACATCAAGTTGAAAAGTTTCTACCTCGCTTTGTGACGGTTTTGACACAAGAACTTTATCTCAAGTGACATTTTAATTAATTCGAAACTCATATAGACAAATACGTGGCAGGTGAAAATTCGTCACTGTCATTAATTCTGTTTAATTACTTCTACTATTATTTATTCGTACACACATCTCACAGAGTAAAAGACATATTGAAACAAATGAAGTAGTGATACTGGAAAAAAAAAATAAAAAAAGCAAGTGTACAAAAGTTCAAAAGTATATTTACGTATATCTTGCGTCGTCGCGATTTTTTTCCACCCTCTCCATCTTCTTCTTTTTTTTTTTTTTTATTCCATATAAAATCCAGTCGCGGGCTGTTATTAAAATCTCTGTAAAGTTCATCTCGTTGGAATGAATAAGTGAGTGGTCTCGTTCGTAAAACGACGTTGATACAGAGTTGGTTGGGGAGGGGGTGTAAAATAGAAAGAGGAAAAGAAAAAATAAAATGTGGGAGAAAAATAAAGCGTGGATATAAAACGGTTTACACCGACACCGTTAACTCGTTTTTTCTTTTTTTTTTTTTTTTTCTCTACCCACGAAAAATATTTTTTATATTTCCAAATAATCGCTAAAGTTATTTCATCTTTTCTTTTATTATTATTATTATTTATATTCGCTAGGTTCTTTTTTGTATTTATGTTTAAGATATTTAGTTATGAGTTGTCGCAGACTGGACTCTGGATGACGAGAAGTTTCATTGTATTTTCTTTTCTTTGCTCACTCATTTTTTATTTTTTTTATTTTTTCATTAACAATTCCCCGGGTGTCGCCCAAGGAACTCTCGAGTTTTAGCGAGACTTTTGTTAATGTTCGGAATTAACGGAGTAAGGAGACTTTAAGTCATAAGGCCTCACGGGACAAAGAGAACTGTGGATTCGACGCCATAACTTTCACGATTCTTTATTTCTTTATCAAACTCATTCTCTATCGCTTGCATTTGCTTCGTTTTTATTTCTATTTTTTTTTTTTATTTCTTTCGCGGTATTTTTCACTTCACCATGTGACCCCTCATTGTGAAATTTTTTTCACGGTAACAAAAGTTCCGACGTTGCTTATTTTGTTCTAATAAAAAAATTGTTGAAAAGTAATTTTTAACTTACGTATTTGGTCCTCGCTTTTTTTTTTTTCCTTGGGTATTTAAATAAAGGGGATTGGTGTGTGTGTGTGTGTGTGTGCGTATATACAATCACTATTTAATTCTTTCATATCACGTAAGAAATTATAAAAGTGTAAATATGACGACGAGGAAAAATTGAAGCATTGCAGAATGATTGTGATAAAAAGAAAAAGAAAAAAATAAGAAGAAGAAATTGGAACGTGGGGTTTTGGAAGTTGCTATACCGATTCGTCTCGAGACTCGCTTCTTCCCCATGGGAACTCTCTTTCTCTCTCACTTACCCATTTTCTACCCCTCGTTTTCTTGCTGGTAGAAAAATCATCTCACTGCCATTTCCAAGCTCATCGCTTGGTGTTAGAGTGGTGGCGCGGGCTCAACGCTCACGTTGGGTCACGGTGAAAGAGGAATTGAGCCGCGAACACATTTCCAAGCCCCGCACGGATTTGAAAAGCGTTTATTTTCCACCATTTTATCTATAGATAAATGGCGTTTTCATCATCGACGAAAGATATATTGATAAGTGAAATGAAAATACGTGTATAAAAAAAAATAATATCAAGAAGAAAAATACAAAATATAATAAAAATCATTTCTGAATTAAAGTCTTTCACAATATATTTTTCATTCTATTCTATTATTGATAAAGAGCATGCACGAACTTTATCTCATTCTCAATGTTGGCATTGTATCAAATCATCGTGGACGTATGGTCCATTGAGACTTGATGAAACAAAAAGCGAAGAGGAAATGGTCTAGAACCTACCTAGTTTTGATTCACAACGCGGCCTACCGGTCACGGAGGCTGACATCGCGTAATTGTTCCATCTCTTGTCTAGTGAGAGAGACCGAGACAGCCACACATTCTCTATAGAATTCTCTATAGCAATTCGCCTTGCAAACCCACACCATCACAATCCTTCACATCGCGTACAAACGCCACACTGCCATCCCTGCGATTGCCTTCGCGCCAAGAATGCATAAGCAGCTAAAGCCTATACCTACACTATCACCTATATATAAATATATAACGTACCAATTCCGCAATGCTGCATCTCTACAATGTCTTGAGAATTCAACCAAGTCAAAGAAGAATACAATTTACTGAAAGAAATGATAAAAAAAATAATATATAATTGTAATATATCTGCATACATTTTTAATCGAAATTATATTCCATAATTTTATATAACTTCACGTGATTGCGTCACTCATATGTCTATGCAATATAGTTGTGAATAATATTATTATTGTTGCATATATATATGTATAGTATAGGATCGGAGGCAACATCAACACAACGAGGGGAACTGGAGAGGTCCCGTAGGCACAGCAGTTCTGACGTGTGACGGGATTGCTGCTCCTCAGAGACACCTCATTCAATTAGTCACTCAGTTACTCGCATCACATCGCATTTACCTTGGGCTTTTCGTCTTCACCATCACTACACTACCACCCCCGTGTATATATATGCGTGCGTACGTCCTTTCTCCCCTTTTCTATTTATAAGTGACAATCTGAAAACACGTAGACAACATCAGACAACTTGATAAAACAATTTAACCTATATAAAAAAAAATAAAATACATTTTATCATCATGTGATATTTATTTATGTAATAAATATGTATGTAGATATATATATATATATATACAAGTATATGTAGGTATCATTAAATATATGGAAGGTTGGAATTCATGTCGATGGTGAACTCACCAGCAAACCAAAAGGGCCAGAAACTGCTGGCTTTGCGGAATTACTCGACAGGGTACATCCCACGGGGCCGAACTTGTCCGCGACAATTTCAAACTTATTTTAACATTCATATAAGTTTCCTCCTTTACCCTCCTGCATCACTACCACCATCACTAGAATCACCAGCATCACCATATACAAACCATGTAACTCGAGATACAATAATATATACATAAAAGTGTGCCAGCACAAGGGGTCGAGTTTGAATTTACATAACATTATACTGTGATCATTTATATTTCGGTGTAGTGATATATTATTCGTCAATAAATTTATGTGTAATGTAAACACGTATGGATTTGCTATGGACAATTAATTAGGACTTGTGTTTATTTGTAGTAAGAAACGTTTAATTTATCAGCCCAAAATAATTATTTTATCAATGATCCCTTTCAAATTTTTTTTTATCTTTAATTTTTTAAACCATTTGAGAATGATGGGAGTGTATGTGTTCATGTAATGTACGATCTTCAACCCTCCAGGCTCTGCAAAAATTGTTTTCCTCGATATATACATTACGAATTTCATATTCATAGACTGGATAAAAAATCATTCTCTAAATCTTAAATATCATAAACATTGTACATGCGATAAAGTAATGTGAATAAATATTTTATCACATATTTATTCAATGATTTTTTTTTTTTGACTCTCCCTTCTTTATTCTGTCTGCAATTTTTATTTTTTATTCTTCCTGTTGTTTTTATAATATAGTGAGAGATGAATGGACGAGAATTTGAATGAGGCAGATGGTGTAACAGCACAGACGGTATTTGTTGGAACTGAACAATCAAGACAGTAGTGAATTCTGTATACTGACTGGAGGTTTCAATTCTACAGCGACGCATTTATAGCATCCGTTGGTTGATAATATTAAACAGTGACCTGTAGTAACGACTGAAGCAGAATCACATTCACCGATTGTGAATTATTCTTTAAATATCGCATTTATTGTTTGCAATTGATGATGAAAGAGAATTCCTGTGGTTAACCACAGATTCACAATTCACAATTTAAATTGCAATTATATTCTATCATTCAAAATATAAAATATGATATCAATCTTTAAAGTGTGGCTTTAATAATTCCTTGGTGGTTTTAACTATGCCTGTATGAGCCTGCAGTTAGTCATCGATTATCTTCCTCTCACAATCAACACACATACAATAAATACACAATGTATAAAATAATATTACAAAATTTTCCTTTCACTTTTTCCATCCTCAGTGGTAACACTGTTTGAACTCAGCAGCTTCAACCTCATCCTCGATCTTGAGGTAGTACGAATATTTAACGTAGGACTGGAGAAAGGTATTAATTTTTTTTGGTAAAATAATATTATGACGATTAATATTTAGTTGTAAGAGAAAAAAAAAAATTTGAAGGGCTGATTAACGACAAAGGGGATGAAAGGTGTGCTCAGGTTTTAAAGAACAACTTTATCTTTTTCATTTGTACATGTAAGATTTTATGATAAATTCATTTTTTCACAATCATTTTTTTCTCTTTTTCTTTCTACCTTTCCGCAATAATATCGACAATTTTAAATCTATACACACACACACACATACATATCTCTCGATTATGAATTACAATAGTCAACAACAAATGATATAACAATATGTCGGAATAATTTACTGAGATGATTGTATAAAAAAGAAGAAATGCAATAAAAAATGTAGACAAATTAATTCCATTTATTTTATTCATTCATTTTGTTGCTTTTTTTTTTTTTTTTTTCGCTCGATGAAAAACATCTCGAAAATTTTGTGGATTGAATACAAAAAATATGGGATATTAATTATTTTTATATACCACTCGACAGCGAGAAAAGAAAACTCGCATTCTCAATAACACATCCATACATAATACATACATACACAAGAACACATTGATACAATTACTTATTTAAAAAGAAAAAAAAAAGTCTATAAAGTCTCTCACGCTCTGTTGCTTCCACTCTTTTATCCCATCATCATTATTATTCCAATTTTCTATTCCTTTCAATATTTAATTTCTTCATCAAATATTTCATTTGTTCTTTTAAATTCTCAACAAAATTTCCAAACAATTAATTATTCCGATCCACTTGATGATTTTTTCCATATGGAACAAAAATTGATAGAAAAAATTGAATTGAATTCGTGAAAGCACACACTTTACACATACTCGATACATAATATAATACAATTATTATTTAGCACACTGTTTTTCATTTTTTTCTTTTCAAATACAATCGAAATTAAATCGTTCTCTTGCTCTCTAATTTTATTCATTTATTTATTTATTTTTTTCTGCTTTCCTCACTTTCTTTCTGTTAATATAAATTCAAGCTCAACTAAGTGCCAACAATGGTTCAACAGTCATTCGTGATTTTCTCTGTTTATCTTCATGATATTTTTTCAATTTTAACAATTTTCTCTTACCCTGACTCAATTTTTTCGTTGGTATTTCCGTAGTTGTTGTCACTATTAAATAATCATTGTCCTCCTCTTGTTCCTCTAACATTCTCAATGTTTCAATTATATTACGTGGCTCTGTAGTGCGACCTTTAGTACCATTTCTATTAGCATAAACAACTGATAAATGTGAAAAGCTTGATTTAGGTGGTGCTGTTATATCAGCAAAATCACGAAAGTTAGCAAAGAAATCACCGCCACGAATTGGTTGTGGTTTTGGATTACGATAATAATTCGAACGTGCTCTAGCAACATTCGTTGAATAATAAGGATTGTATAAACTTTCATCAACTGAATATTCTTCATTTTCTTTCTCTTCAGGATAATATGTTCCGCCTCGTATAACACCAAAATTGCCTGAGCCAAGCAATGGATGTTCAGTGTTACGTGCTGTCGCTGCTGCGGCTGCTGCTGCTGCTGCTGCTGCTGATTGATATGCATTTCTATCACGTTGAAAATATCCAAGAAAACGATTGGGACGATAGCGCTGTTGTTGCTGTTGTTCTGCAAATGATAGTCGATGATTGGCGAATAATTCAGCGAATGATGGGAAAAAATTTTGACTCTCTTGTTCCAAACTTTTGTCGATGTTTGCTGCACCTGATTCATTTGTTGATGATGCTATTGGTTGAGGTTGATTGTTTGATATTGTTGATGTCACTCGGGTCTCAGCATTTATTGGAGTCGATGATGGTGATGGTGGTGATGATAATTGAGTTGGATTCCTTGAGGCTTCGACTGTCTCAGCACCATCTGGTTCCATGTACATATCAGAGTCATCTGAATCATCATAGTCATGGGAATGATGCTCTGACGCTGCTGCTACTGAGTCCTGAATAAAAAAATTATTTTGATTAATTTATTGGATGAGGAATAAAGTATAACATAACATTAATATTTAACATCGTTCCATGCTGTCCTCAATGTTTTTTCCTCCACGTCACACATAGGGATAGTCATCAGATTGTCGATATAAGAATGAAAAAAAAAAAATAAAAGGAGCTAGCGCGCGCCTTCAACGATGTTCTCGCCTTGACATTTAATGCATCACGAGTGTGTACATATATACGCCTATGAAATTGCCAACCGTGTGTGTTTGTACTACTTCTATAAAATACAAACTAAATGTCTGAAAGGTATTGGGACGTTGCACGTGAATATAATAATCAGTTTTATAATGCCGAAGCAACTCTCAATGGATGAATCGTGAGCTTAGGAACATGTATATGTGCAGGTCACAGTACAAGTTAGTTGCAACATTATTCCGACACGCCTTGCATTGTTATAAATATGTCACCAACAATCTTCTTGCATTAAGGTGGAGCGATCAGTGTAATGATTAAAAATACATCATTTTAATTTCGGCCCCCCCCCCCCCCCCATTTTTTCTTTCCTCAATTTGTTATAATTTATTGAGAAATTTTGATGATTCATAATTATTTAATTTGACACTCTCATAATTTGTTGTAGACGAATTGATGTGAAATAGAAAGAGAATCAGAGTCTTGTCTATTCTATATTGATGATTATATAAAATATAAGACAACATGGAATGAAGTCATGCTGAGATTATTATATTATAAACTCTCGAGTGCGCGTGCATTAAATCCAGTAGATAAATTATAATGTGAATTAAGGATAATCAACGCTTGAGCAAACTGTAAAGAGATGGATCACCTATATATATACGCAATGTTGTTGGAGAAAATATTCCGACAGATGTTGCAGCCTCGCCAATTAATATTGAGAAGGTGAGGAAGGGATGAATAATTATCGGAATTATTATTGGATATATTTGATGAAAAAAAAAAAAATAATACAAACTATAATACAATATTTTCTTTTATTATTTCATTAATTCGCTCACCTCACGATCGTTAACGTCATCCGGTACCGGTGCACCATCTAAAAAAATATCAATAATAATAATAACAATATTAATATTATAATATAAATTGTCATCGTTGAGATAAATCAATTCAAGGGTAAATGTATAAATATAATAAATAAAATATGCAATGATATTTATTTGTCGTCACAAGTATTTGTAAATCAACTTTTGCTTATGGAATATAAATCAAAATAATGGAAGTTGAACCACCCACAATTATTTTATATATGAATGATGGTATATAAACATGTACATGCATATGTATATTAAACAAGATACTATGCGTACTTTTTGTAACACATATTTGATATATATCGTAACACGCGTAACCGGTCACATTTATCACACACACTCGACTGTTCGGTATCTCTTTCTCATTGCGGTTTTATTAATATCGCGTGTGTTGTCCACAGGTATACATAGTCTGTCTTGAAACACGATAATACAATTCAAGGACAATATAAAATATTTTGAATATCTGTTAACGATGTATATTTAATGAAACATTGAAGGGACATTATTTCAAATGATTATTAATGCATATATAATATTAATATTTTTATTCTATTTTACATTACAATTGCTACAGTGGCCTTGATTGAAATTGTATTATTCTATTCGAGGACATATGGCCAGCAAAAATTACATAAACAATAGAACAAACAAATGTGTGTTTATGAGAATTAGTTCATTTCCCATCAGAATTGTGCAGAAATTTCAAAAAAAAAAATTCAGGAACGCAATAGATACAAAAGTTTTCTGCAAACAAAAAGAAGAAGGATAGAGGAAAAATGGAAAAATGGAAAAAAAAAACAAAAATAAGAAAGTAATTAAGGAAGTTAATGGTATGATGAATTTCTTCCTTGTCCAATTTTTTGTTTTCCACTGTGGATTTAAATCAATCAGGTGTGGTAAAATTTTTTTCCGATAAAGTATCAGAGCGTGGAGAGTTACACCAGCGAGCAAGGAAACACGAGAAATTGAGGAGGTTCACAGTCTCCTTAAATATACAAAATAGAAATGAATGAATAGACGAAAAAATATATTTCTTCCTCATGGGATATAAAACGTAATGAACTGCTGAAGTAAAATAATCTCTTGAGGCCTTTCGTATGTATGTACATATACTAAACAGATCGCAAAGGTTTTACTTCTCTTTTCCATCCGTTTCGCACACAGGGAGAGAAAAAGAGAAAGACGTAGAGAGGATTTAATTCGTGTACGACTTTCTCCAATATAACGTTGAATTTTAAAAGCGAGGAAAAGAAAAGACAGTTGTACATACGTGTATGTAATTAATTGCTCGTCGCATGGAAAACATCGTGAGGCTGGAGGCAATATATATATATATATTTACCCCCGTGGGGTCTTGTGGCGTAAATCTCGAAGAAACATCAGTGACATAAATTTCCGGACCATTGAAAATAAATTCATTCTAATGGAAGAATTAAAAAAATTCTTTTTGTGTAATCGAAAACTGCAGGATTTTTTTTTTTTCATGGTTGTTTGTTTACCGGGAATATTATATTATCGAATAGAATTTTCCCCTAGTCCATGTCTCAACCCGCACAATAAATCCATCAATCCAATAATATTTCAATCTGTCATCAAATACAAATAACAAACCAAATTATTTATTTTCTGTACAAACTTTTCTTCCTTCTCAAGATGTTAAAACTATTAAACTTCATTGCAATCTCTTCAACTCCATTCCTCCCTCTCTCCTCCAATGAAATTGTAATTGGATTTACGATGATATAATCCAATCCAATGGCATAAATACAATTCTATTCGACTTATATGCGCACACAAGGAAGTCATTTGAATTGATCTCCATTCATTTTATTCCATTTTATTCCAATTCATTTCTTTCCTTTTCCCTCATTTCTCCACCAATTTATCCATTCATTTTACTTTTATTTTATTCTCTCCACTATTGAATCAAATCAAACTTACACACATCATTAGAAATTACAAGTAAATTTGTTTTCAATTCACATATACAAACTTCCTGTTTATAAAATCAATTATCAATTTGTATTTGTTCTTATTCCATATTGAAAAAAAAAAAATTATCCATACATTTAATCATGATAAAAAATATATAAATGAAGATTAAATTTGTATAGAGTCTCGTTTTTATTTAGATAAATGTTGCAAACACAGACAGGAAATCATGTTAACGGTTCATCATAATAAACAGTAATCATTTTAATGCTCAGTATTCCATTTTGTGCACCAGGAAATCTACACAACTCTACTATTATTATCAATATTAATTTTTTCCTCTACATCTTGATATTTTATTTATCCAATGAAGCTACCAATTGCCCAATAAATCAATTGAGAAATGGAAAAAAACGAATGGATAGTGTAAAAAAATATAATTACTGAAATATTTAATCATAATTATTATCAGAGTGTGAAACACGCGATAGATTTAATTGGTTTAATTATAGAAATATTTATTTGATCACTTTCAATACAAGAAAATTGTTGGATTGAAGAGAAAGAAAAAAAGAAGAAATAAATGTATAATAATAATAAATTATTAATAATTATATTGAATGAAGGACGAATTGATTTGTAATTTTCATGGGAATCTTTAAAGATCGTGGGAGTTCTCAACGCCACACCTTATCTTTTTTTTTTTTTTTTTCGCTCAACTCTTCTGATGTTATTCACTCTGACACTTGTGCGTTGTCGATTATAGCACAGTCGAAAAAAAAACTTTCTCTAGTTCGTAGGAGAAGAAGGAGTGGAAGAAAAAAAAATTAGTTCGACCTAGATAAATATTTTAATTTGATTTCTTTTGGTCGATTGAACAATTTAGCCTTGACAGTGGTATTCGTTTGGATATTTTTTACTCTCCTCTTTCTTTGGGATGAGAAACAGGACGAGCGAGTTCGATGGCACTTTCATTCTAATTATATATGTTCAACTCTTGTATTTTATTTTCCTTTTTTTGGTATCGTTGCAAAACTCGCTTCTTTTTTTTTTTCGACGATCGTATAAAAATTCCATTTGGACGATTCATATTTTTTTTTTTACATCCACGAAATGTTGGAAAATAAAATTGAAAGTTATCATGTATGTGGAATTTTTATGCTATGTAAAAATGTTATGGAGGAATTATTTTGAGAAGAAAAATGATAGGAAAAAAATGAAAAATACTGCGGGGTTAAAAACCGTGTAATAGATGGGAATATTCTGAACAATTTTAATTTCAATAGTTAAGAACATTTCTCAATGCACATTAATAATATCGATCTTTTTCTCATTTCACTGTTAATAATTCTTTAATATCATGCAACTGAGTACAAGTATAATGCATCATACATATGTGCACGTTTCAAATAATTTTCCTATTTTTATTTTTTTTCTTTATCCCACTGCGGTAGAGTGATTGGAATTATTGCACAAATAGCCGTAGCAATCCTTAATTGATAGAGTAATGTTTTGATACATGTACACATGCAGTGGAACTGACAATTATCTTTCGTGTAGGTATTGGGACTGTGTGGATGTAATATTTAATTTGCCTCCCCCCGAATATTCAAATGAGCTTCGTGCTTAGAAAGTGAATGATGATTACTTAATGATATTTTAATTTGTTTTCATTTTTTTGTCCTGGTTTAATCACGGAAGCACAAATTTTCTTGTCTCACTAATTAGTTCAGAGTTGAAAATCATCAAAAATAATATTACCAATGGATAAAAAAATGTCTACAACAGACTATCTCCTATTGCCAACTATCAAAGATCAAACATAAAATTCGTATACAAATCTTTAGTGACGATCTTGTTGTATAAATATATTTTAAACTCTTCCGGGACGAATTGCAATTGCAGTTGCAATATCGTTTCAAGTACGTGCTCAATCTTTATATATATTTAGAGTTACTTTCACTCTCCGACTCGTCTTCCGGGTTAAATAATCCCACGAGGATGTCATTGTTATTTAAATGCACACACAAAGAGTTTTATCCATTTATTTATTCATATATTTTATTCCCTATTTTTTTTTTATTCCAATTATGTGTTTTGAATTATGCAATAGATAGATTCATCATCGAACAAGGCGAACTAGTTCAATAAATTACAAGGACGTGGCATCCTTGTTATTTTTATACTTGTCATTTTATTTATTTATTTATTTTTCCGTTTTTTTCTTTTTTTTTCACACTTTCTATATTTTTTATTTATAGTATGATAAATTGTATGCAGCTTCATTGGTGTTGATCTGGAATGCAATCATTGACGCAAGGACATTTCGATCGTTAATAATAATATGATATTTAATTAAACGTACGTTGGATCATCGCCTTTTACCTCACAATTTTCATATACTCTTATATTTATATATATATATGTCTCTTACTACCTTCTATTAATCATACATGTGATCGGAAACATAATCACTGCAACATGACATACCAGGTTCATTAATGGAGTATATATAAAAATTTTTTTTTCCATTATTATAAATGAACCGATAAAATGTATATGTGGGAAAAAAAAATTGCAAGGAATTTATTCTAGGGCTATTTTCTATCAAAAACGACTGAATAAAATTGCTAAGAAATAGTTAAAACAATTATTTATATTCAATTCTCATGCCCAGAGGAGCAATAATAATAAAAAAAATGCCAAAATAATTTTTAGAATTAAATTTTCAGTCGAAAAATAATTTTTTTTCGCACATTTTTATCGATGATTTTATTACACGAGCCATTGACATATGTCTTACAAAACCTTGGCATGTTTTACATCAATTAACTTACACGCAATAATTTGCAAGATGGAGAGATCACTTTTATCTTTACCTCCATTTCCCTTCTTATTTCAATTTATTTTATTTCATTCTATTCCTCATACACATTTTACATCAAATAAAAAATTAAAAATGAAAAGAAAAATGATTTTAATTATAAAATTGAGTTCGTGTATTATTCAATGGTATTGCAAACACGCTGATGCAGTGCATCGTGAAAATTAATGCACTTTCACATTGAGAAGTGCATGCGCAAGTTGATGCTTTCCATATGATATATAATTGCGCAAAACAATTGTACATATTTGAGATTGTCAAACGTCTTTGGAATTTATTGAAATTCATCGAGTGACGTCTGAGGATCATTTCAATTTTTATTTACAACATTTTATTTTATTTTATCGATTTATATTCTTGTTTCTTTCTCGCTTTTTCTCTTTGAATAACTGGTGAAAGCGACAACTGGAAATATACACTCAGGGAAAAGCCGGTGACTGGAAGCGAGTGAAGATCCACTGAGAGTCTTTCAATGAGAGAATGATTACGTAATATATTTTATGTATACGAGCACGTATATGTATTTGTGTTAGTTTGACTGTACGTAAGGAAGAGAAAGACTTTCCTTTTTCATTCTTTCATTATGATCGGATATGCGAACTTTGAAGATATTAATCTTTACCCTCATTAGCCATTTTCACACCGATATAAAACTTGTTTTGTTCTTCATTGTGTAAGATTTTTATCTGCATACAGAATTTTTTTTTCTTTTCGCTTTATATATTTAGAAATTTTTCTTTTATCCAATTCGGAAATTAACTCTTGCTTTCAGTGGAAGTAGGAACACATCTTCTTGATGTTAATCTATGGAAATTACTTTCATTTATTTCTCTCTTGTTTTTTCTCTACTTTTTTTTTTATGACATGCAGATGATTTATCGTTTGCGCTATTTAACATCTTGTCTTTATTTAATAGCTGATGATACCTAATATTTGACTAGTAGTTAAATTATATCTTTATGTATATTTCACATCTTGATGAGTAATTGGTTAAGTGAAAAAAATATATATTGTTGGTTGTTGACTTTCGGTGATCCCACACATGGAGAAAGTTCTTCCTTTTTTTTTTTTTTCTTCATCGTTTTATTTTTATTTAATTATTTTTTGCTATAAAAAAATAATTTTGCTACATGAAATAATGTTCGTTACTGATAAATGAACACATTATTAAATCCAAATTATCCCATATACACAGAATAAAAATGGATAAATAAAAAGAAAGAGTTCACAAGAGCTCTTTCATTAAACTGCAAATAAAAATTCTATATATTACACTTCAATTTTAATATTGACACGCTCGCATATTCAAATATATATATATACACACTCCAATATATGTTTGCAAAACATAAGGATTTCGCAAGGATATATATGCGCGAAAGAAAGAGAATGTTCAATGCAACATTTATATCCCGGACGTAAAGGAATTGATGGTATGGTTTTGTTTCACGCTTACGTTCTATATATCCATCGTATTTATTTTGTTCTTCAAATGATGCCAGAAATATTTATTCACACATATATACACATGTTCATACATTTGCAATAAATTCAAAACCTTGTGCAGTATTTATATACTCACAAACACATATATATATATATATATATTCAAAACCGATTGTAGAAATAATTCTTACCACCAACGTGAATGTCCCAATGTCGTTTTATAAATTTTACGTTCACCAACTACATGAGACACAGGGAGAGACAGAGAGAATGGAGAGTCATTACGAAAATTCGTGTAATTACGTGTAGCAAAAGATAGACCCTCTGCACCCTCTCACTAATTTATTACCACCAACTCTCAGACATTTTCGCAATGGGAATATAAAAAAAAGTGGTGGAAAAAAGTTACTTGAGCAATTTTGCGGGTAATTTTTTTTTTTCACGTAGAGAAAAAAATCAAACGACAAAAAATTGTTTTTTCTTTTTATTGTTATGCTGTGGTTATTGACTGTAATGTTGTTGGTCAGTGATTATTGCAAGGTATTTGTGTGTATATATATTGGGACATTAGATATTTTTTTGTATTGATTTTTCATTGCATTAATTGGAATCTCATCACTAATATTCCATAAAATACTCCATAAAATGTATTTCCCAACTCCCACTCTTACATCTCTATTCACTTATTTATATATATATATATAATTTTTTTTTCCTTGCTTCGTTACGATTCCGCCACGCGTCTCAAGCACGCGAGGATTCCTTTCGCTACAAATTGTGAACTCAGCATGAGTTTCCTCATTTTTTTTTTCTTCTCCCTCTTGCAATCCACTTCTTATTCTATTTTCTCTTATTTTTTTCCTCTCTCCTTTTTTTTTTTTTTTTCATTTACTCTTTATACAATATCGCGTACTCTCTTATTGAGAATTCACAGTCGAGGAGGCGCAATCTCGCACATTCGCTCGAGGAGTCCATGCAACTTCAAAGAGTTGACCGTTACAAATCACCAGGCCGGTAACCACAAATCTCCACATATACATAAAGACACAAACGTGTAGTATCCACACGTATTTTTTTTTGCTTCTTTTCACTTCATTCGTATTTGTAGCATTGCCCACGTGAAGAATGTTCAGTAATTCCATTTTCGTCATTTTGTCCACACTCGTACACATTAAATAAAATGTGAGACTGTATTCCCGTGAGCTTAAGACTATTGGGATCTTGATTCAGTAGTACTTCAGAGCATATACAGGGTGTGCCAATTTACCCTAAATATTAATTCCAATAAATTAAATATCTCCATTATTTAAAATGCATTTTCAAAATAATTTTGTTATTTATTTAATTGTGATATTAAAATTGTAATTAATTAAATTTATTAGACTTGATTAGAATTATTATTTTGTTTTTTTCATGATTTATTTTATTAATCCGGGAAATTCATAGTCCAAAATAATTTACCCTGTATAGAAAAATAGATATGCATCTAAAGATATATTTCTGAGAGCAATACTGACATAAGGTGACGCAGGTGAACGCGTTACTTCACTTCGTAATAGACATGAAGTTGTGCATAAATGGCGCGAGTTATGAGGAACTGAAAAAAAAGAAGAGAAAAAAAAGCATGTCAACGAAGCAGTAGTAAAGTAAGTTCACTAAAAACCCGATGCATTTTTCTAATCCATTTCTTGTTTTTAATCAACTTTTTTTTTTTATTTCATTTATTTATTTATTTTTATTCTTCTTTTATTATTATTCGCTATTTTTTCTTACGCGCACACGCGGCGCCGTGAAAAGTTGAGATGTCGACAATTATAGTTCGTGTCGAACGTGGAATAAATAATTAACTTTGAGAATTAACTCTGCAACATTTTTTTTCTACTGGTCTTTTCTATAAGGTAAAAATATAGAATGAAAATGGATATATAAATCTGTGTCTGTGTGTGTATGTGTGTGTATAAAGAAAAAGAAGTATTATTATGTTGCTCAAGATGGAACGAGTTATGATGTTTTCGTGTTTGAATTTTTTTTTCGTCATGCCCATGTAACAAATCATATAATGTCTTTTTTTTTATTATTAAATAATGTCGAGTGTATATTTTTGGTAGTTGTAAAAAATCACACTGCACTCTTCTATAAAATAATGTATATGTGAAAATAACTGAGTATCATTACATTGCTCAAGATGAAAGAAATTATAACAATCTCGTATTAGAATTTTTGCATTTTTACCCATACAACAAACCATATAATTTCTTTTTTTATGATTAAATAATATTCAAATATTCATACGTACATATACACATACATATATTATCATTACTTTCACACACAAAATATATCCTGTCGACATAAATATTGCATTCGATAGTTCTCTCAGATTTTATGGTGGCTTACATGAAAACCTCATACTCACAAAACTCGTTAAAACATAAATATAAATTTATAACTAAAAAAAAAATTAAAAAAAAAGTATTACAAATAAAAAAGAGAATGAGTTAATGTTCAAAACAATTTATTGTCACCTTCCAACTACGTTTACACACGCAAAAACTTTGCGTTTATAAAATTAGTTAATTAACCTGCGAACAAGATTAATTTGACCCCTTGCAAACTTTCGCATCTCAAGTGAGAAATTATTTATGATTATTGACAAAAATTAAAATTGAACAGGCAAAAATAAAATAAAAAATATTGTACTTATCTCATGTTATGAATGAGAATTAAATAAATACAAAATAGAGTGGGGGGAAAAAAAAAAATTAAGTGATGAGATATTTATGTTGATGGCGCGAGTGCTTCGAACTCACCATCACTGCAGTTGGATCATAAATAAACTGTGTTTCGAAGCCGTTTATTAAGTGCCGGCAACGGCCTCGGTGACTTTCATTACCGCACACATTCGTTGCGCATAATTACATTGAATGAATGGGGAGTGGTCAAACTGTTGACTGGGTCCATCGTATAAGTGAGAGTAAATGAGAGAGAAATAAGAAACTATACATGAAAGTTTATCGTCAAGGCCATTGCTGAAAAAACCGGAAATATTTGAAACAATAGTTTTCACCTTTTTTTTTTTATTTCTTTTCCTTTTTTTATTAGGACGGTTGCATGAAGATTGATGTAATTACATTCTAATTACTGTGTTTTATATGGATGATGGTATTGAAAGTTGATTTTGTTATGAGTGGAATTTTTATTGCGTGGCTAATTATTGAAAGTCGTGACCATTTTTGGACGAATTATTTGCCAGGGAAAAAAAAAAATAACCAATGTGATTTAATCTGAATTTTTTGAGGTGATAATGTCTTGATTTCATATTGTTTGTGATGCTACTGTATAAGTGACCGTTTTTCAGTTTAAATTAACTCGTTAACAATCAAAATTGTATGTGTAGAACTGATACAATTTCCACCCAAAAATTATCCAACAATAATTTCGAAATAAAAAATTATCCAGCAATTAAAATTCTTCTCGTGAAAGTATTATTATAAATAATCTTTATTAATCACTGCTGAATAATAAAATTAAAAAAAACAGAATAACTACAATTCACTTATCTACTTTAAATAAATCAATAACTCTTAACTGAGTTCGGTGCACTATTTATAAATAATTTTTTTCTTTTCTCCTTCAAATAAATATCCATTTATGCAACTCGTATATATATCCATAAATTAAATGAGAAGTAAAAAATGGAATCATCCAATTAGCAACTGATTTTACAAAGGGAAATGTAATAAACCTCATTTGTCAATAGAGTTTATAACATGTAAAATAAGTATCAGTATTTATCACTGAACAACAAGAGCAACAGCAACAACGACATGTACACAGAGGTCATCAAGCACACGTTCAATTGACGAGTCTTGTCTTAATAGTTTATTATGAAAGTTAATCATAAATCAGGTCTCATTTATTCAACTCCAATGAATATAGATTTAAATACATTATTCAACTTATGCAAACAAACATCTGTATATAGTAATAGCACCAGTACATATTACACTCGATAAAAAAAAAATAAAATAAAAATATATCGAGAAAGTTTTACTTTGAAGTTGTACCTATACATCATTTGTTCTCTTTTTGCCATTTTGTTTTTTTTTTTTTTATTTATTTAAACTGTATGTAAAGTTGGCAAATCATTCAAGTTGTCATCGTTGGAATTATTTTAAATATTTTCGTCACGTATTTTTATTTCATTGTGAATGCAGAATACATTTCTTTTTCTTACATACGTTTATATCTGTTGCAGAGTTGCGAAACATTTGAATTGTTGTGAATTATAGTGTTGGGGCTTTTGAACAATTTTTTTAAAGAATTATCGAATAACAAAGTAATTTAATAATTAAAAATATGTAACACTGAATTATAATACAAATGAATAATTCATTTCAGATAACTTTCAAATTATCATCATAAATATATTAATTCACGTAATTAATTATGAAACAAAGTAATAATTAAACCACAACCAACACTGAATATCTAATGATACAAGTAAAAGTAAAACGTAATCATCAATTGATTTCTATTTCAAGTCCAAGTGTGTATTCGATTGGAATTTGTTGGGTTTAAATTGCAATTCAGCTTATTATCTCACGCGAATCGTTACAAAGATATGGGACACGAGTAAATTGAGGTTGAATAGTTGTCGATAGTAATACGAGAGTATCGTTAAAGTCACTTGTGGTATAATATACGTGAATAAAAATATATAAATAAAGATCATTATTATGTTTGCAGTGTGCAATAAAAATATCTTACGATTGATTACAACTATATCTGATGTTTGTTTAATGTTAACTACTGTATTTTATTAGTATACACACTTGGTTGAATTCATGGCAGTAATAGTGTAACAGTGCGTGATGTAGTTCATGTGGAAATAGTTTTTTGATGTAATGTTGAAAACAATTGTATTTTTTAGAAAATGGAATGGAGTGACATGGAAAAAGAAAAAAAATTATGAAAGAGAAATTTTAATTGTGGTTGTGATTAAATCTTACGATATTTGTTAATTGTCAGATTAGTTGGAGTACCTCGAGCACTTAACGAAAGACTGGATAAATATTTTATTAAATGAAATATTAAATTAAGTGTGGGATTATGTATATCTGTGCAATGGGGATGAAAGGTGCAATCGAGTCTCAATCTTCATATTCCAATAAAAACCTCTGCATTCATATCTTCCCACCCTCCTGCCATCAACATTAAATACTTAATTCCAACATTTTTTGATACCCATTACACACACGATGGGAATCGAATCATTATTAGTAGAAAGCCATGATAGGTACCGGATTCTTCGTTGCAATTTATTAATTGCGGAAACGATACGAAAAGTGGAGTAAAACTGGCATTATCGAGCAATGCACCACAAGTATTTGTAATAATATTAATAGTAGTAGTAGTAGCAGTACGTGATCGCAGCTGACTTGAAACTACATTTTAAAGACATCATCAATAAGTTCATATCAAATTTTTTTTTTATTGTTTCCCAAGTGTGCGTTTGAATCGAATGAATATATATATATATATTTTTTTTTTTCACTCCACCAACTTTTTACCATACTCTTGTCCATTTATTTTATTTTGTATTTCCCCTTATGTCTAGTGGCGCGTGCAAGTCACGAGCAATTAAATATCTTGGGGTAGACAATTCTTTAATAAAAATTGTCAAACGTAATTTCGATAAGGAAATAGAATCGTAAATTACATTGGTTTTATATTTATGTGATACTATTTCAATTAATTAGTTTGAATTAAATAGATATACCAGGAAATTGTATGTAATATATAAAATAGTAGTGGTAGTAAGTGTAATACAAACCGAAAATAATGTCTCGTGGATTAATTGACAATTCTCCTTTCGCTTTGGAGTGAAATTATCGCGCATACAAATTACGTTAATACACTTGTGTTTTTAATTTATTTAAATGAATAAATAATTGAAATAACAGAATAGAAAAAATTCAAAGTGACGAATAGAAAATAAAAAAATTAATGTGGGAATTGATATAAAAATTTGTTGGGAGTCGTTAGTATTTATTATGTTGATATCCAGATATAGGAAAGTTAACTAACTCCATAGTGAATATAAATTACTGAATCATCCATATATATATATTTATTTATTGATTTATATATATTTTTTTTTTTATTACATTGGTTATTCTAATTTTGTCATACGATTTCCGGTTGTATTTAATTGCAGACTGTTAAGTCAGTGACTGTGCTATGATAATATTTTTTATTCTCTCGATTTAATATACTTGATCAATTAAATTATAATTGGGAGATTTAATTTCATTGGGGTTATTTAATTTGCTTAATCGTTTTTGTCGCACGAATTTTGACGTTTGTGGTTTGAAGTCCTACTAAATTTTGCGCTATGAGTTCATTCAACTCATAAATCCCTGACGAAAGTCATCACCACAAATAAAAGAAAATTCCTCCACAATATTCAGCAAAAAAAAAAAAAAACAGAACGAAAAAAAATAAAAGCAACTTACACCACTTGCGGAATAACTCAACTACGATTGCTTTAATGGTAATTATAATTACACAGCAATAGACGCGACCACCGTGAAATAATTCTGTCATTTATTACAGATCTTTTTATTTATTCTAAGTGTTTTTGTGGTTAAATAGACACGAGATGGCATCAAATGTGACGAGATTACTCTCTCTCTCTCTCTCTTTATTCATAATGCCAACAGTTGCGCGTTCACGTCATGGATGACAAGAGATCACTTTCGAGATCTTCCAACTAATAGTCACGTGCGATCGAGTGAATTACGATTGGAAAAATAATTCAGTGGATAAATATATTTTGCAATTGCATATGTGAAATCAAGATGGAAGAAAGTTCGATGATGATATTTATGGAATAACTGATGTAAAATCATTTTTTGTACAGTTTTTCGAGGGAATATTAATTCAAAATTAATAATTTTTGTTTCGATAATTATTTAAAGCAGTCTGAAATTTATTTATTCGAGTATTTATGGGTTATATTTGCGGATGACATCACCCTCGCAATCCCTCACTCTTCTCTACAACAAAAAATAATTTAAACTGAATGAAAAATAAAATAGGAGAAAAAATAAAGCAACAACGAATAAATATTAAATGTGCCAGTGATTTTATAGCGCTTGTAGAGATTGTTACTGATGCAAATTCTATTCTTCATTCTATATCATAAATAAATCAATGAATATGTTTATGAATATATATATATGTAAGCTTCTTTTTCACTTCTTCATATACATACATATATACAGTTGGGTAATCTTACTCGCGAGAAAGTCAATTTTATCGCATAATAATTTCTTTTTGCCAATATATATATATAAAAAGAAAGGGGAATATTTGTTGGAAGGCGGAAATGAGATTTTTTTTCTTCTCCTCCACATTATTATATTATATTATATTATTTTTCCTTTTATTTTTTTACAACATATTTTTTTTTTCTTCTGCACGCTTGACGACAATATTAATTGTCTTGTGCATATTACACATGCATCCACGCGTGTTTTCTTTTCTTTTATCTAATGCAATCGTGTGCGCTTGCACATTTGAGATATTGCGCATTGTCTCTCACTGTGATTTATTTCTCAATTATTATTTTTTTTTTTCTTCTATTCATTTTTTTCTGTATAAAGAAAAATTGATTTTCATTTCTCCTGGTGTATAATCACGGAAGGAAGAGGATGTGTTGCACAATGCAGCATTTTTTTTCCCCCCGTTTTTCTACTTTGTCAATTAATTGAATAATAGATAATTTTTTTTTTTTTTTGCTTCATTTTTGTGTCGATTTTGAAACACTCTGCATATTATTTACCCGGAACATATTTTTGTGTATATATCAGATTTTCACATGACGTTTTATATCTTCCTAATAGAAATATGTGCAGGGGTTATGTCTGCGATCGAACATGTAATCGTGAAAGTAAAAAACAAGAAATGGAAAAATATATAAATTGGAAAATGACGTGAAAAAAAATTCAATTGATTTAAATTCACTCAGGGTTATTAAATGTTTAATTGTTCAATGTGGTACGAGTGCGCTTATAGTTGTTGAATATGACGTCGTGTAATAATGAAAATGTGCAATGAGAAAATTTAATGTTGCAATTAATATTTATCGATAGATATAAATATTTTTTTTTCCCCCCCTTTTATTGGTTAATTAATATCAGCTATTGGATAATCTCATTTTATTGTTATTTATTCTGTTGATGGATAAATGATGATGCAGGAAATATTTATGATTTGAGGCAATGTGTGACAAATTATTAAATAATTTATTTATTATCATAATTTCAAATTTAAATTACGTGAAAAAGATCGAGTTTATCACACGGAATATCTATCTAATCCTCAATTACTTGCGCCATAAAATTTAACTGTATTTATATACAGACGTAAATTGGGTTTATTAAAGTTGAATAAATAAAGTTACATGGCGTGAAAATGAGAATAAAATAAAGATATTTGAATTTTTCTCGCACTGTAAAAATAATAATATTTTTACAAATTATATTCTCTTTAATTTTGAATTGCTAAATAAAATTTATCGCTGCTACTTTTATTTTTGTTGGATATAATTTCCATTCTTTATTCACATTCATACATTTATTTATTTTTTGACAAGAGCACGTGCTTGATTTACAACGAGACTAAATGAATGCAGGGAAAAGAACCAACAAGTCCATTGCGTTACTGTAATATAATTCTTGTCGAATTATATTACAGTGGCTCAATAGTTTTGCGACATGGTTGCCTAAATCTTGCGCACTCTTTTGCCACTTTCTTAAAAGACAGAACAAAAAAATATGTATGTACTCGTCTGAGCTCTTGTCCAACTACCGAGACAGTAAAATACATATTTATTTATTTCTTTATATATTTTTTTTTTTTTTTCATAAAACCTTTTTACCGAATACATAAAAAATAAAATCGATATCAATTTATTGAGAAAGGTCCGAGATTTGCACCTGGCATTAGCTCATCAACATTCAAGCCATTCAATTGGAAGATCCGTTCAATTGGAAAGGCATCTCGACACGGTTTGTCACGAATATATATATATATATATAAATATATCTATATATGAATAAATATATATACACGGTGGGATATGCTACAATGAGAAAGGAAAAAGGGAGAGAGAGAGAGAGAGAGGGATAGGATTAACTCTTGAGCTGTATAGGATTCCCCTCAGTGCCGACAAATTACAGGCACGATCTTTTCCAACTATATACGACGAACACAGCGAGAGAGAAAGAATAAAAGAGTTAAAAGTACGCGTGAGATTTCCTCGCGGATCGTGAGCAACCAGACATTTCACAATAATGTTTTTAAACGAGTTGCGAGACGTTAGGAATAATTGTTTCGATATCACTTCACGGCGATATTGTCAAACGTTTGGATTAATGTCACAATTGCACTTGAATTTATTTTTTATAAATCCATTTTCTCTTTTTATTTCAATTATACACTGAATTGAATTGATTACCAATATTATTGAAATATATATATTCATTTCATCACAATTATAATTAAAGCTAATTCACAAAATTTTATCAATTCAGTTTAATACTTAAAAATCCATTTCACCTTTTATTCACATTTTATTTATTGGCAACTGCATTCCATTGGAGCCTCGTATATATACTGTCAAGGCAAAAGTCACCAGGACACAACGCGATAGTATACAAAACGAAAGACACTTCTGGATTTACAACATATAACATACAAACTTTAATATTTATAATTTTTTTTTATTCATTTATTTATTTATCATTACTATTCCATGAAAACAGAGTACAGTGTACACATGTCACATTAGTAGTAAAATTTATAGCTCGTTACTATTATCGCTGTAGCGCATCTTGCATAATTCAATGTAGAAATTAAAAAATAATAAAGAGACAAATAATAATAACAATGAATGAATAAAAAAAAAATTGGTAGGAAATGTCGAAGAAAGAGAGAAAAATTATTATCTCATTTTCTCTGGTGCGGCATCAGGATTAATTTCAATACATATTATAAATATTCATTCAATACATATATATTTTATTTTATATTTTGTGATTGGTTGGAACTAAAATAAATACGTGCGTGACAGGATAATGCCACATTAGTTGATAATTTATTGTTCAGTTATCGCTCACAAAACGTTGTTGATAATAATCAACACTATTGTATTTTATTTTAATACATGCAACTATGAAGTAATTTAAAAGTCGTGTCATGTTAGGGGTTAATAGGTTGTATGAAAATTAATAATAATAATAATAATAATAGGGGAATAAAAAATAATAATGTATGATAATTTTAAAATTAATTCATGACATTTGACAGTAACATTACACAATTTAATGTAATGTTTTTTCAATTGATTAATTTTTTTTTCTCATGTTGTGTTATTTTTAACAAAAGTTTCTTATTTGGATAACGATGATGTTCGTAGAATCCAAGATAAATTTTGCTCTACACTTTCTCTTGCTTCGTAATGGATAGAAAAAAATGAAAAAAAAATAGGAAAATATCTGTAACTTTGAGAACGATGGTATCATAAAGCGATTGGCGATACGTAAAACTTTCATGATGATGATGACAGGGTGTGGAGTAGTGGAGTATATGTATTCCACATGACACGATATAGACATGGAATACATAATATAACAAAAAAATGGCAAACACAATCCAACCAATGGATTTAAAAGGCGAGGAGAGACGCTATAGGTCGATCGTGGCTGTGGGATAAGATCCACCGTCACGTTTCGTGAGAAGAATCACGACCGTGCGACGATTTTGTATTACATTTATCCATACGTGAATAATAACACGATAATATTTATATATTTATTTTTTCAATTAACCTCCGGGCAGATGCAGATGCTCTAAATAATTGTCACTAACTAACTAACAATATTATTAGTGCTAATAACGAGAGGAGAAAAAAAATGCTGTGAAAAATAATTTTAATTTCATAATAAATTAATAAAAAAAAAATTCATTCAAATTCCATCGATCTATTATATCAGATCAAAATTCTTTCCCCCTCTCCTCTCTCTTTCTCTCTCTGTCGTGTTGTACCTTCAGGGCTCAGTCGGCATTTCCTTTTCCAGAATCTCGCCATTTGAGATAATAAATCGATGAAAGCATGATTGAAAACATTTTGCTTGTCCATTGTTCCTTCAGGCGAAAAATATTATTTTTATCCCATTTTTTTTCCCTCCTACATTTTTTTTTTTTCCTTTCATCCGTTGTCGTAATTGTCAATCACGTCATATGTGATTTTACATTCTGCTGCAATTTCACCGATGTAATATTGACATCAGAAATATTCCAACTCAACTTCTGACTCTACGAATTGTCTATTTAATTTTTTTTTCCTTGTTTCATTTTTTATTACATCGAATATCCAACTTTGATATAAACGCTTTCGGCAATGATAATATTGCATAGTGGATTATATATATATATATATATTGAATTACTACATACCACTGTGTATCAATTACATTCGCGTGACTCATTGGAATTAAATGAAAAAAAAAAAAAAAGAGGAATTCATTTTTATACAGAGAAAGAAAAGGGATATTGAAAGAAAAATTCATAGGACATAAATGGAAAGTCGTGCCAAAATGTCCATTTCTTCACTGACATATAATTAATGCTCATGAAATATAATTTGAGAAATATATATATATATATATATTTATTTAATTATTTACACAGGAACAAAAGACCGTGGGCGTTTTATAAAGGCGTTGAATGAATTTTTTAAATATTTTCTATGCTTAGTCATAGTTGATTCCCTTCGTTTCTATTCTTGGGAGATGTACCATTTCCTCAATGTATATGAAGCAATAATGTTAAATTAAATGAAAGAACAAACGAGGAAAAAAAATTTTGTGCAACAAAAATAATTCATTTATAAATTAATTGAATAAAAGTTTAAGTTTCCTCAGCTTGTCTACAATAATTATACCCTCAACCATGTCTATTTAAATCACTCGCAAGTGAATCCTGGAGTATCAACATGGATGACTGGACAATGGATTATAAAGTCAATTAAATTTATACATTTTAAATGCGGAAAACTATCTCGTATTTAAACTGTCGTACATAAATCAATCTTTTTCCTTTCCACTCCAAACTCTCCATTACCCCTTCAACATTAACAAAAAAAATAATTGAAACAACAATAAATAACCCAATATAATAATTTATTTCGTCTATGACAATAAACTTCATTCAACCAGAAATGAATGTGGATAATTTTCATTATATTTTTTTCTTTTACGATTGGGTAAAAGTCACCTGTCTCTTATAAATCAATTATAGACGTTCGAAAACATTTTTATCTTGTTCTTTTATTCATTTTTTTTTCAATTCAGTGTTTTTTCCTTTGTCTCTATATGTGTTTATAATTTTTTTTTTTATTCTGTTGAAAACGGCCACGGGTCATTTAATTCTTCAGTGGGGTATCGACCACGCAATTTTGAACTGTTTCAATATAAAACGTAATTACTTATTGGGCGACAGTGGATGGTTTTAAACCGCAAGTTAGACAGAGATAAAATTAAGAGATAGATAGGAATATAAAAGCACTTGACGAGAGCGGTACATTTCATTCGGGCGTATAGAATATTGTACCACTACATCTATTACTAATGTTACTGCCTGCTGTTGGTGATACTGTTATGTCTATTGGTTAATAGGTACGTTGGCAATATGTGTGTGCGTATTGAATTGGGTCGCACTCGTTATATTGCTAGTCAAACGACATTAGAGTACGGAGCGGTCATTCGTTTGTCAAAAGATTAATTATGACAATTTTAATGTTGTTAAATTTAAAGGAGGAAAAAAAAAAAAATAATAATTACTCGATTAATTTCACCAATTTTGCACATCAATATTCAATCATCATTTAATTTCCAACTTCCACACCATAATTCCCATTTAAAAAATTATTAATCTGTGAAAGTTTGACAATTACAACGAAAAATGAAAGGTATATATATTTATAAAGAAATAAATAATGCCTGCGGCAATTTTAATACCACATTGGTAATTGGCGTCGAAGAATGTGTTTGCGGGTTATCGAAATAACAACAGCAAAAATAAAAAAAAAAAAAAAAAAGACAAGAAAATAAATAAATTAAAATGAGAATAAATAATTATTGGATTAGGAAATGGAGTAGAAAAACTTGTAAGTCTAACCACCCTTACCTGAAGAAAAATATACAAACACATGTGAATGTGAATATTGTATTTTTTTAAATTTTATTTAATTTTATTTATTTATTTTCTCCATTTTTTTTTTTTTTTTTTCAGGCTCCCTATGTTATTATTTACTTATTTTTTCTTTCTCTATCACTTCATGTCTCGCCTGCAGTCACGAGCATGAAAGTCACGTGTATCAACTCGGCGCTCGTGATCAGTGTCAATGACAACATTGTTAATAAAATAAATATATAACCGTACATATATACATATTAACATGTATAAAATATATACATAAATAAATGGACACATATATTTACTGTTGTATGAAGAATATAGTGAAGCTATGAGTGTCCGGGTCATGTGTCGATAGCCTGAAGACTCAAGAAAAATAAGAATGTGAAATGAAAAAAATAAAAATGCAGCAAAAGAAAAAATGAATAAATAAATTATTTATTTGTGTTATATGTTAATGTCATTTTGATGGATTAATGACGGTGCGCTAATTGACAGGATGAGTCGCGTGTGTATAATGTTACTGATGCAAAAGAGCAGCAGTGAAAATAAATAAAATAAAATATGTCAAAAGTAAGGAAAAAAACATATTATGTTCACTTGATCATTTCAAGGCGCACGTGACTCACTTCAAGGCATCAGGAGACTTTTCCTCGGCACCGATTCACATATATTAACTCTCGTATACAATCTTGAATAGTTATAAACATGATAATATATATGTATATATATATATATAGATATATTAATGGCGGGAAGGGCCGTGGCACGTGCACAGTCTCTCACTGAGATCACGTGTAGCACGTGAGTTGGTTTGGTGTACCTATCTTGTGTCGTTTTTTATTCTCTTTATTATTATTATATTCCAGTGTAGTGTTAAATTTCGACATTGTGTAGTTAAAGGTGGGGGGGAGAGTAATTTCACTTGTATTGGAATTATTTTTTTAAATAATTATAAATAAAATTTGACAAAAACAAACAACATGAATATTTTCTTTATTTCAATCCAAATATTCCTAAACCACAATCTTCTCAACAATTCCCACCCAATGTCAGAGTTAATTTAGTAATTATCTGATTACTGCAATTGCGATAATGAACAAGCAAGAGTGCGAAATAAAAAAAAATAAATAAAATAGAAACGAAGATAAAAATAAAAAATAGAGAATATAAAATAAAATTAAAAATAGATAACACGATTTTTCTCTAATTGCTATTTAAAATCCATTTGTGGTCAATGAATAGCTTCATATAATGCATCACAAAAAAAAACTCACACACTCTCATGAATATATATTTGTGTTTGTCTCTGTCTGAATAAAGTTTCCCTCCGGGCAAGTGCAAAAGGCGTTAGATAAATAAATCGACTGAAGATTTATGACGCGATAATGAAATTCTATTTATATTCAAGTGAACATTGATGATTATTAACCTTCGCACAATTTTCAAGTAGCAGCTAATTGAATTTATTATATTTATTCATTGATTCCAATTTTTTTATGGTATTTATCCACCATTATCTCTATTCTCAATACCCAACTCTCTCGTTAATATTTTTTTAAATCCCCATTCTGTTGTTTTTTTTTTTCTTTTTCTTCTTCATTTGTAAATTCAATTGCGTGAATCATCACTTATATTTTTTATTTCTCACTTACACTTTGGAATTTATGAGATAAAATATTAGACAACACAAACTTTCTCTGGCTCATCGTGAGCAATGAAAGTACCGAAATGAACCTTTTTTTTTTGTCAAAGTAATGAAAGAAAAGAAAAAAAAAAAATTGAATAAACCGGTCGCGGACACAGAATGTTCCTGTTGATTTGCTCCAGGTGTAGAATTAAATTTCACAGCACCTTCCTCTACATGTGTGTTCGTCAGCTGATCACTCGTTTTGTGGTGTCCACTCTCTCTTTATACGCACGAGACAATTATTTATTTTATATTTATATCGTATTTTTAATTTAATTTTTTTTCTTCCCATTTCACTTTAATTATTATTCATTTTTCTCTTCAATTGAATATCAGTTAAATGATTAATTAATATAAAACTAACCTGGCAGCAGTCGCTCTTGTGGATATCCCATGACAGCAGCACCAATGACAGTTAATACTGTCAATGTAAATATTAAAAAATTCATTATTCACCGTGCACGAATTTAATTGATAGAGAAAATAAATTAAATAGGAAAGATAAAAAAATTGTCACGTGAATTTATCGATAAAACTTTATTTATTGATTATTATTTGTGATTTTGTTTTTTATTATTTTTTTTTTGGAGTCCACCGTTTAAAATGTGCAATAAGTGCTCTCGGTGGTGGAGCTCTTGACGCTGACGTACTCGGCGGTAGTCTGGAGGGCCGCCAAGCGCTTTCACCGGTTTTATACTCCCAACGATGAAAGCACCTCTTCTCCTCACAGGTTTGTACACCATGTCGAGGAGAATGGAGAGTGGAATCCTTGTGTATGCATGTTTGGACGTTATTCTGAGTATATAACGTATTATATCCTGTCGTCAATGACCGTACATTGTTCTCACTGACATATAATACGATTAGGAATGATGGAAGGTGTTTAGAAATGACCGTGAACTCAGAAAGGTGGGATATTAAATTTCTTGAGAATTTATTTTTTTTCGATGATATTTTTTGGGATGACAGCATTTTAATTTGAAATTTTTCTCATCACTATTCGATTAGTCACCGTTTTTCCGTCAGAATTCACTAGTTGAAGATTAAAATTAGTCCATTCCAAAGCTAACAGATGTAAAGTGTCGTTATATGATATTTTTTTATGGGAATAAAATTTTATAAAGCAATAATGAACATTATCTCGGTCATTCACAGTAAACTCGAGTGATCGATATTTGTTCTACTTTAGCTCTCTTTGTCCATCAACCAACTGCCTATCTGCTATAACTCCCGTTGCCAATTAATACTTGAAGTTTGAGAAGAAATAACTAAATAAATAAATAAATAAATAGAGAAATAAAAAGAAAAGGAATAATGTATCGTGCATTGGTTTATGTGCGATTAAAGTCAAATCACGCGCAAAGCCGCCATCGATTCTCTTTTCTCGAAGTGTGTTGCACCTGACCTCAACTCTAGATCAATGATCAACAAGTAAACCAGTAAAGAAAAAGAAAAAAAAAAAAATAGACGATAGATTCTATGGTCACGATCATCAAAAGTACTACATTCGCCGCATTTGTTCATGCCGATTTATATTCTTTGAAGAACTGCACCGATAATAGTTACAAAATAAATAAGTAAATAAAAAAAATGTCATGAAAATGCAATATTCAATCACGAACGGTGTCGATAAATATTATTTTTACAATATTTAAATTATTCTTGTGGACCAATGAATCCACTATTTTATCTTCCTCTTTCGCTTTAGCTCTTTGCAACGCTCGTAAACATATACAAAAAAGGAGAGTAAAGGCCAAGCTCATATAACAACTAAATCCCTGCGAAAGTGACTGTGTGCTTACATGAAAAAAAAAAAAAAATTCTTCAAGTCCCATATACCAAGTCGTCATTATTCAACTTAAGATGATTACGCGATTTAATGAGACATTTTCATCGTTAAAAGATTTAACTTCGTGAGTGTAATCTCCATAGTTATATATTTACGTATATACATTAGAATGGGGGGTTGTTTCATGACGACGTAACTCTCGCTGCGTCCATGAAACCGACGTACTTAATTAATTATATCGTCAATCATAAATTCAAGCGAATAAAAAAAATTAGGTTAATATTATTTCGCACAATTTTTACGATTTAATTTATATTTAAAAATTTTATTATCCACACACATATATATATATATATAAGATGGATCAACGAGTGAAGAAAAAAGGAAAAGAGATAATAAAAAATACCCTGATGATATTTATCAACGAAAAATTTCTCAACTCCATTCGCCCTAAAAAATAAAACATAAATTAAAATTATTGCAACATTTTGTTGTCACAGAATTTTTTTATAAATGTACGAATATTTCAATAGGAAAAAAATTTATTTTCCCAAATGATAGAATGATGAATAAAAATTAGTAATTGTTGAAATAAAATAAGCGGAAATCCTGTTCATATATTTGAACATGTATAAAATTATCACGAGGATGATTCCGTAATAGAAATCTCATGTTTTCATTCTTTTCCCTAACATTTCGCAATTAAATCTAGATATAAACCATTATTTTTTTAATGCTGCAAACTCATTAACCACTGTATTAAAATTCACTGATTTCGTATACATAAAATTGAGAATGATTGTTTGAAAAATGGTCTCTTATGAAATAAACATTTTGTTTGTTGGTATTTTCATTTTTTTTCATTCAAACATTAATTCATAACTCCCACGATTATGCATTAAACATTCATTTTTAAATACCATTGCACTCATTCCTCTCATACCTTTTTATTTATTCATCTTTTCTTTTTCCTTCTTTTTTTTTTTTTTTTCTCGTTATTTATTTTATGCGTTGTGTCATTTTGTAATTTGACTAACGATCAAACTTGAATAGAGATCAAATGGCAAGCTTTTGTTCTCCATCACGCATGCACACATATAAATACACAAAACTCGTTTTAACATGAATATTTTCAGATACCACGTTTCCATTGTTAAGCACCCACGCGCCAAATTCCAATGAACCAATTGCGACACATGAGCATTGTCACATTGTACGACGCCCTCACATTGGAAAAAAAAAAAGGAAGAGAGAAAAAGGAATGAGTCAAAATAAATATAAAAAATCAATTCCCAATAATACAATTAGTACATCCACAACAATTATATAATTAAATCTATCTATTCATTCATTCATTGATTCATTCATTATTATTTATTTATCTATGTTTTTTTTTTTAACATCGCTCCACATAAACTGGCCTTGATCTCTCCGAAGATATCAATCAATCGTTGAAGAGTTCGTTTGATTTATATCGATGAGTAATAATGACGAAATATTGATCCTCGTTGATAATGTCGTCGTATATACTATTACAAGTCCCAACACGTTTTTTCACATATTTTTAAATACATTTATACGCTTGTATATACAACCATAGACGGAGATGAATAGCTGGTGTAGATTCGTTCACACGATTTACTCACACACGTTAGACACATATATTTATTAAATGTGCACATACGATCACGAAGATTCACGAGACCTTATCGAACCGACATTAAATCAACTCGCTGGATCCGGCGTTGAATAGGTCAATGTACATTTCCCATTATTGTATTTGTGTGTCTTATATATTTCTTGCATTCACTTGGATCGCGCAAGTCCTCGTTTTATAATTCATACATTTAAACACGTGCTTGCGGCTTAATATTATTATTTCTTTTTACTTCATCATTTTGTTTTTATTCTTGCAAGTCATATGAGAGTTTGAATAATGATGAGTAGCGGTTATGTAAATCGTGAGAACATGAATTTTAATGTGAGTGATAAAATAATTCTTGCTCTGGAAATTTATTTATTGAGATAGAAATGGAGGAGAAAATAAATAAATGAATGAATGTGGATTTTTATTATTTCATTTTCTCTCTTTTTTCTTTTATAATGAGGGGATGGTGATTTTTTTTTTTTTTTTCCTATCCTCCCTGTGTCAAAATTAATTTTCTTTAACAAGTCTTTGAGAATAAAAATAGTGTCTCTTAATTCTTAAAACTTTCACTCGTTAGTCATGAGCCATTAGATATATTTTTCATTCTTCAAATCAATTGTATCTAAATATACATTAGGCATAAATGTGTACGGGTATACAGAAATATCTTGTAACTAAAGTGGCAACAAAGTTTTTCCCCGATCGCGTGTTTAAGAAACTTTGGTGCACTATGGGGCGTCAAAGGTGTGCAAGTTAATTTGATAGCTCTATACTAAAATGGTGTGCGCTAAGAGTTGTATACATGAATTATCGTTTCCTGTGATTATATAGCGAGGAGTTTCAAGTGAGAGAAGAGAGCAAGCAATTCAGAATCGCTTAGTGAGATATTATTTTATAATAGTTTGGTCGTGACAAAAATGCTTCGAATAAAAAAGAAAGAAAAAAAATTCCATAAAATTTTTTTCAATCATCATTTTTCATACAATCATTTTATTTATTATTTATTTATTTTTTTATTGTATAAAGAAACATTGGAGGTATCTCCAACTCGTGCCCTTGCATTCTCGCATGTAATGCCGGCCCCAAATGCCATCGACGCTCCCTCTTTATTCTCCATTCTTCTTCTTCACCTCGACAATAATAATAATAACAATAATAATAATAATAATAATAATAATAATTCGAGAGGATTCACTCTCACAATATAATCCTTTACAATAATTCGCAACCCTCAGGTTAAACAAACTAAATTAATCATAGAAAAATGATTTCCTCAATCAAAAAAGAATAAAATAAAGATTCGCAATTTGTCACATCAACAATTGGTCAACTACTCAGCCATTAATGCCAATAATAATTAACTCACAGTCTATAACACATAATTAATAATTAAAATATCTCGTTAAATAATTAATTGACATATTTATAAATTCATAAATGACGTTATGAATTAAAATAGTGAGTAAATTATTAATGTCATTTGAATGATATATTGATAATTAATATCGATGGCTCCTGTGGCGATATAATTGCTCTCCATATTATTGTTGAATGAAAAAAAAAAAAAAAAAGACATAGAGTGAAGTCTAAACGCTATGGAATCAGTTCCTGGGAGTGTCCACCCAAGTAGCATTCCCTTCAGTTTATCTATACCAGTCAGGAAATAATTCTCCAAGTAACAAACTAATAGGCTCTCCACATCTCATTCTTCACATTTTTATTCATTTATTTATTCATTCAATTTTTTGCATCGATAAATAACTACTATTTTAATGTCGATCTGTGTATCGATTTATATGGATTCAACAATAAAAGAGAGGGAGAATTATACAAACTGGCTATTGAGTTCTTATCGATGGAACATGATCTCCAATGATTTATCGATATGGCTATTGATAATTATTAATTATATTACTTAATGGATTATCGAAATGTTGAATAAGAGAGAAAAATGTGAAGAATAAAAAGAGGAGAAGGAAGAGAAAAATATTGTGATAATAAATAGGAGTCGTTATGATCTCGATAATTGGGTTATATAATTTTTTTTATTGCTTTGTTGGATTTATGAGGAATGTGTTCAATCATTTTGTCTCTTTTTTTTCTTTTTTCATATACCGTTATAATGCTTTTTTTTTTCTCCCCGGTTATTTGAGTTGATGGATCGAAATATGAACACACAATTCGCTCGTGCACAGGCGAACAAAGAGAGGTTGGCATTTGAATGCCAGTTGAGAGTGGTCTGGAACTAATGTTAGTTTGAAGTGTGCAGCATCGTTGAGGTCAATTGGTGAACTTAGATTAGAATTATTTCTATTCACTGAACTGCGAGGAATTATCTCATTTTTTCTGCGTTTTTTTTTTTTTTTTTCAGTGTGTGGGAATAATGGCAGGTGTAACAAAGCAAAATTTTTCTTCTATTTAATTAGAGAAAATAAAGACTGATACTGAGAGTTACTTATTCAATGCGAATGAAAAAAGAAAAGAGAACTTTTCGCTTATTATTTCCTCCTGTCCAACAACAATGTAATTTAACTCCAAAGGATATTCCTCTACCTATTATTATCTGCATGTCTCTCCAACTATCGTCAGTGGCACGCGATGTGGGAGTTGGCTCAAGCGCGTCCTCGACAAAATCATCATCATAACAACAATAATATATAACTATAAAAATATATTCATGCATGAGACCAACTAACACAGAGAAAGTAAATGCACTGTCCAGTATATAATAAAGAACCAGGTTCAATGGCCATTTCATAAAATTATTGATCTATACATTTAATATTGAATAAATTGCATAAAATGATTATGGATAAACGAAAAATATTCGAATTAAAAATAGTAAAGTGACTTTCGTTTTCTCGCAAAATTTCTTACGTGTCCTCGACACGTTTGTCTGATGTTATAAAGCGTCAATCAAACAAAAACCGATATTGTCTCGTTTGAATGACGCCACTTTCACTCCCCCACATACAAAAAAACACATACACATCAGAATTGAAGAATGAAAATTACATTTTTAAATTGTACATCAATTTTAACATCAATTATAAATCCTCATGGTGTTTTATTTTATTTCTCATGCTTTATTCAATCTTAATTCTTTTATGTCTTTATTTACAATAAATTGTGCAATGGGAATTAATTGGAACGTTGATCATATGGGGATTATGTGAGTCATAGAACTGAGAAATTATTATTATTATATAAATTCTCGGTCAAAAAATTAAATTTTAATGAGTTTAGGAATGATTAAAGGAAAAATATTATATTCTTAGTTTGTCGATGGATTACTTGTTGTATTACATTGCACTGTATATTGCTTTACAACAAGGTCGTTGCCACCCACGGATATGAAGGTCGATGATGTCCAAGTAGAGATGTATGAATTTTATTTATCTATTTTCTTCATGTTAGTTTTATTATTATTGCTAAACAGTTGACGAGTTCCCACGCGAAACTCTCAATGTCTATCATCATTGACATCATTGTTTGCAATTAATGGCATCAATTTGATGCGTCGTACATGGAGAAAAATAAGTAAAGAAAATGGAAATGATAATGAGCAAAGTGTATAATTATTGACTTTTTTTTATATTGAAATAGAGAAAATAAATAGTTACATTGAAATATAATTGATGATTAGAAGTTTTTTATCTTATCAGTCACAGTGATTTCAATTTTTTAATATAAAATTTGTCATTTACATTTATACATATAAATTATTTTCTTATTGTGATTTTTTTTTAATTATACTGCTACTGTTACGTGTCATATTGTATAACAGTTTATGATTTCCTTCTGATGAACTTTTAACCTCTCCACATAATCCAACACAATGTGAAATATATACATGTAACTGCTTGAGGTCTTGCGATTGAAATATTACCGGCAACATATCTATCAAATACTTTAGTCGCATAGTCAGTGTGCACGCGACTTTCTTTCACTTTTAAATTTTCATTTAGTTCGTGACTTATACTGAACTCTATATAATACAAAGTTGATGTCGTGGCTATTGAACCACCGTTAGGCATATACAGTTATCGTGATCTATTGCTGCTTCTGGTTATTACGAGGACAGTTTTCTATTTTCTTCACTTTTTTCCATTTATATGCAATTTCAATTTGCAATAGAAATTGTTCAGTGGTAAGAGACAATTCATTTTCTATTATTTTTACCGCTGTTGGTAGTAGTAAGTTCTCTTCTCGTTGGAGTTACTTGATGATAGTCGGTAAGGAAAGTCGACAGGCAGAGTGTGTTGGTGGGAATGTTCAGGCAATGGTGGATAATGCAGGGAGTTTGTGAGAATTATATATGAATTATATCAGTAGCGATGTCTAGGAATTTATTTAAATAGTATTCTGTTGATAAGAACGAAATGAACAATTAATTCTGCACGGCGATAAATAAATATCATATTAATGATATGTAGAATTTTCAAAACAATTATTATCTTCAACTAAAATAACTAACTGATATTGTCATTGATGTCCTAATTTTTTTATCTATAATTTGTCACATAGTAATTCAATTTAATGCGTCGTAGTAATGCTTAGTGCGTCAGAAACAAAATGAAATTAATCAATTAGGATACAGTAAATTGATAAGAGGAATGATAATAAAAATACATAATAATTGTTTTCTTATTAAATATTTTGACATTTTATTTTCATTGTTTCGTTCTTCTTTCTCTTGTTCAGTATAAAAAGCAATAAATAACTATTTCTACAATAGCAATAAATAAATAGCAAATAAATAATTAAGAACGAGAACATAATTAAAATAGTACAGCTATCCTCCATTTCAAATATTAATACTGCGAGAATAAATAGTTATATAAAATCTTCCTAAAAATTATTGTCTTTGACTTAAAAAATTAATTATTGTAATGGCTATGTCCTAATTATTTTCCTATGATTCTTATGACGGAGTAATTTTTTTTAATGCGTCATAGCTCCTGTGACTACGTCAATAAGGTTACTTACTATCAATCAAAGACGTAAGTACCATTATCACCATCATTATCATTGACATCATTTAGGACTAAAAATGGACTAAAAATTATAATTCTCTTTTTTTTTTTCCACTTCTTCCACCTCATTTATACTAATATAAATAAAAATAAATAATCTACTTATATCTTTTCTACATAAGAAGAAAGAAAAGTAAACGAATACACAATTGGTTAATAAATAATCTAAAATTGATAACAAAAATAAATAATAAATTTCAAAACTTGTGTGTTTGCTGTATAAAGTTGGTACACTGTACTGAGCAAATATATATCGCTAAGATACACACACTCATACAACAGCACGCGCGCGCGAACAAATAAATGAGAGATTATAAACTTAAACTGTAATTCCCTGACCTACGGAAGAAATATCATGTCAGCAATATTGTCAATGACTTCACTTCAGTGAATTATTCTTTAGAAAAATATAATTTTCTTCACCTTACTTCCTTATATATATATATATATGTCTAATACATTCTTCTCTTTGTTAATGAAGTGTGCTAAACAAATTGACGTAGATTGCAATGATTTTCAATGTTTTTCACATTTTCAACATGACGTAGACAAAAAATATAATTTTTTTTCTTTTCTTCAGGGATAAATTATCTATAAATACTTTTTACGTGAATCTTTGTGGAATGCACTGCGTCATGAGAGTAAAAAAAAGTGACTGAGAGAGACTGTCTCCAGTATTTCTAATATTCCTTTCGAATTTTAATTTCTTTATATATATAGTTATATAAATTTTTTTAATAGTCAAATACGTAACGCCACGCGTGTAAATAGTCTTTG